>JAFIDM010006943.1:61975050-62053154 GCA_023159025.1 Thereuonema tuberculata
GGTTTCCCCAGCAAAAACAATATGGCGGGTCAAGGACCAAAGCACATACTGCCAAGTGTAAAGATGTGTGCAAGAATGATTAGGGATGTGTGCTTGTGTCCATAAATTTCCTAACTATGCGTGTTGTGTTGAGTACCACAGCCTTCTGCAGTTGTGCATAAGTGATTTTATGAAGTCCTAGTGTGCTGAGACTGTGGTGCAATGTGTGAGGCACCAGACCAGTGGCAGACAGAACGATGGGTACAACACGTACTCGGTCCTGCCTCCACTGCTTCTAGAGCTCATATGCTAGATAGGTGTATTTACTGATCTTGTCTACGTGAGTTTTCTGCATGTTCTTGCTGATAGGCACTGCAATATCAATTAGATAGGTCTGTCTGTTGACCTTATCAACAAGTGTGATGTCTGGTCTGTTGTGGTAGGGATGTTTATCGATATGTTGGACAGATTTCTCCGTCGTACTTTTTAGTCACTCAGTAGCATAATATATTACCAGCAGCGAAGCAAATCTGTCTGGTGCCAAATAATTTTGACTGACCCTTTTTTCCTTTTTATTGATGTTAGGGATATGCAATACATATTAAAATAAATTAATATTTTATATGAATTGCTTTCTTTATTAAATAGAAAATTGACCATTGTTTACAGAGTTACGGTGCCTGGTGCGGGGGCAACACTCGCACCACCTTTTGCTGCATCTTACTATTAATATTTTATATTTGCAAAATTTTGAAAGTGTGCTAAGAATCCTTCCGGGTTTACGAAAGTAAGAAGAAATTGAGAGATCGAAAATCTCATCTTATTAATGTTTGAAATTTCTTTACACAATCAAAACTTAACGGGAAAAAAAACACTCACATGAAAAACAATTTAAAATTATATTAAATAAAATTTCATTAATAAATTTTTCACATATGTAGCTTGCGAGAAGCTTTCTTCGTAATATATTTTTTTTAATCTGGTCCCTTAACATTGAGAGGGGAAGGGACTGTATTATTTTTCAAGATCACAGATAAATTCTATAAAAAAAATGGGGAAACAAGTGCTAGTAGAAGCCTGGCAGTCTCCCAAAAGTTAAATCTAAGCGGTATCTGGAAGCATCCCAAAATTACACAAGAATTGCCAACGAATTGAGTAAATGAGAAAACAGCAGTTACTTACTGACGTGTGAAGGTAGACACGAAGCCTACTGATTATTTTCATCTATTATTATTTCTAAAAATAAGTCCGGTGAATTGTATTTCGATCTCCGCATTACATTTTGCTGTAATGCTCTTTACAATCCAAAATAACTTGTTAGTGTTTGTCTATTTAAGGCAATGGTTCATAAACTTTTGAATATCCTGCACCCTTCAAATACTTCAAATGCTCACGATCCCTTAAAAAAAAATATTAAAGTTGCTAAAGACATGGTTGTTTTATTTGCGATTGTTGATTTTCAATAGGAATACCTCATAAGAAGACAAAAGTTATGACTTAATGCATCTGTTAATTACAGAGCATCTTCCAGGTATCATTATTTCTAAGTAGAAGAAAGTGATTTTGAAATTGAGATCAAATAAAATAACTGTTAAGTGGTAATCCTTTCTACAATGTTCTACTTCAAGAACGACCAGACAAATTTGATGATATATGGCTTTGAAAGTGAATATAAAATTATTATTTTGTCCTTTAAGATCGACTGCTATATTGAAGTATATTCATGAAAATCGAGAATAACTTGTGATTTGTATATTGTGGACATGAAACACACGCAGACCTATTTATACACAATAGGAAATATCTGCTCGATTTTGCAGAAGATAAAAATACGGATTATCATATCTGTAGTTTAACTTCATTTCAGGTCTAGTCTTTATAAACAAAAGCTAGATACTGACAACCTGTATGATTTGACTTAAAATAAATAGTGATTTTTTTAATCATCAGGCTTTTTCTATCGGCGGTTTTGATAAGTTGCTGTGCCATTTAAACAGTGCTTTAAAGTCTGGAAATTGTGGATTAGATATGTAATTACAAGAAAAATATGAACTCATAATGGTAAATTTAAATACTTTATGGCTTCAACCACAAAGAATTTGGTTCATGAAAAAAATTAAAGTCTTAAGTATAAACACAGTAATCATAATTTCTTTTAAGATGATTCTTCTTATTTATTATTATTATTATTGTTATTGTTATCATGTAAAAACCTTTGGTTTCCCCAGCAAAGACAACATGGCGGGTCAACGACCAAAGCACATATTGCCAAGTATAAAGAAGTGTGCAAGACTGATTAGGGATGTATCCATGAATTTTCTAACTATGCGTGTTGCATTGAGTACCACAGCGTTCTGGAGTTGTGCAAAAGTATTTTTGTGAAGTCCTAGTCTGCTGAGGCTGTGGTGCAATGTGTGAGGTACCAAACCAGTAGAGGACTGGACGCTGGGTACAACACGTACTCGGTCCTGCCTCCACTGCTTCTGGAGCTCGTGTGCTAGGTCGGTGTATTTACTGATGTTGTTTGCACGTTCTTGCTGATAAGACACTGCAATATCAATGAGATAGGTCTGTTTGTTGACCTTATCAACAAGTGTAATGTCAGGTCTGTTGTGATGTATAGTTTTGTCTGTGTGAATGGGACGGTCCCAGTACAGCTTATGTGAGGGTGACTCTAATACGCTTTGTGGTGTGTACTTGTAGTACGGGATCAGGTTCTTAATAAGTGAGTGTTTGTGTGCTAGCTGTTGATGAACGATCGATGCTACCTGATTGTGTCGGTGGAGGTAGTCTGTTTGGGAGAGGAGGGGACATTATGTGGTCGATCATTTCATGCGTAGTATGGCATTTCTTGCATCTGTCGTCATGTGTGTTTGCATCGTGTAGAATGTGTTTCTTTTATTATTATTATTATTATTATTATTGTGCAAAGTTTGATCCGTTTTTCAACACAATTTCAATGACAAAATATTATAATAGTTTATTGTTAACAAACTGCCCTTCATTAAATAATTTCCTAAGAAAAAATCTCTGTGGACAATCCTGCAGTATGTTAATGCGTTTTCTAGAACAATCTCATTTGTTATTCTTGTAGTGAAACGTTATTACTTGATAAGTTCGTAATTGCAAAAATTTACATTTTTCTTTACAATATTTTATTCAATATTTTTGAAGATATTATCGTTGCCGTATCATTCTTTAATGTTGCTGTTTAGCGATGTTATTTCGTTAATAGTAACCTTAACTTTAAAATCAAGTTATTAAATTTTTACATGATTCATACCTATTAATTCTTTTTTAAGAGAAAATCATTCTTAAGAAATTTATACTCACATAAATTCTTTATGTTGTGATTTTTTTTGGTTTTTGTTTAATTTCTTGTGGATAATGATCGAAGAATGGAGAATTCTAACTTCACTCGATTTATATAAAAGAGACCAAAGAAGCTTTTACGAAAACGTTGCATCAGATTTACAAGTACAGCATGGGAATGATTCAAATCTGATTGATGTAAAATTATTTTTAATGCGAAAAATATAAAATAGTTTTGTTTTTTTGAAAAATAGATAAAAATTGTATATATAAATCTACTTTGTGAAATTACTTAAATAGGTTTTGAAAGTATTAATGCTTTCGGGACAATTTATCTGCAATTGTAAGATGTGAATGATGAAAAACAAACCAGTAACCGATTTTTCAGTTATCACTGTCCGCCATCTTCCATTCCCATTGGCAGATTTACTAAATTAGAAGAACATCGTGAATTTCGCTGAACTAAAACTGCTTTTTTGTTCAGACGCTGTAAAATGAACGTTACCCATTTTTCGGTCATTATCCTTGTTCTGTCAACTCGTAAAACTGTTTGAATACCTTTGGTGCACTGGATATTAACAAATAACTTCCATTTATTAACATTTGTGGATATTTAATACATTTGATGTTGTTGTTGTTGGTGTTCTGTGTTTATGTTTTTTAATTTTTACAGATAGTTGTAAAGAAAACGCCCTTTGCTGTTGCATCCTAGAAACAGTTCAATAACATCGCCCTAACTACTGTTGTGTGGAAATAAATACTAATTCTATTAATTAAAAAAATATTTTATTAATTGATTTGTAATGTATATTTAACATTTTATTTAAAAATTGTAAAAAAAGAAATCTCATTTTTAATAGATTAACTGAATTTTAATTACTAACTGTTAATTTTAAAGATTTTTTTTTGTCTTTGTCTTTGTAGATTAACATGTTATTTACATGTATATTATGATCTTTAATTTAAAAATTAATATTTCATTTTTTTAAAGTTTTAAGAAAAAAAAAGCTTTATCCTAAATAAAGTAATTAGATAATTTTGTGTATTTTTATTTTATTTCTTTTCATTTTTTTCGGACCTTTTTTACTTTAAAGTTAAATACTATTGTAAAAGACTTTAAAATCAGCTTCAGCCTGAAACATATCACATTGCAGAACATTCTGATCAAAATTATATGCCTTAAATATCAAAATTTGCAGTTCTGCACGATTTCGATTTCTTACATTAATTCTAATATTTATACATAATTCGTTTAATTAAGAAAATATAAAAATAATGATCACCTGAATTTCTTTCATTAGGTGATTTGTTTCTTTATTTGTAAATTTATAATGTTTAAAATAAGAGATTTCTACTTTTCTAAATATTTTAATTTAAAATTTCAAAAATATTTCCATACACATTTCCTGTTTTAAATTTAAGAAAACTTCATTTAAATGTTTAATATTAATCCAATTTATGATCAGAGAAATTAACTGAAGGAAAATAGAAGTTGCAACAGTTTTTAATATTACACGTATCTGAAGAGATGCCTGATAATTTATGCTAAAGAAATAACTACTGATATATGAGTTTTCTTTCTTCTTCCGTAATTGATGTTTATTGTCAAGGAAATAAGTTCCAAATCATTGATATTTTTTGAAAGGCTTTCAAGTAAAGCGCAATTACCCGCCTAGTGTAAACTTTCCTGCTTAACAGTGAATTACTGTAGGATCACCCGTACGTTAGAAATTGTAACACGAAGAGGTTAAATGGCCTTCAATACTTATATCCAAGCTATTTCCAGCAGGAAGTGCTCTTTTATAGTCTTATATGGGAATTGGAATGGAGATTTTTTATTGAAGAGATTGACATTTCTGAGACTACAGTTTATAGTTGAACATTTAACTGATTTGGTTGATCCAACATACGCCAAGGAAGAACCATAATTTTATAATAGGAATGACCATAACTAGATTGTAGAATTGATTGCAGTATATATTACTATGAACTAGATAAATCCTTGTCAAGATAAGATACATTGAACTGTGAAATGAATTGTGATGCAAATTTATTTTATCAATAATACAAAAGCATCCTATGAAAGAACAGTATTACAAAGTCTTTTCCAGTCTAAGGCCAAAAAAGGAAGATTTAAAATTTCTGATAGCTTGAAATGAAAAAATCTTTGTCAACAAAATTGTTTGAGAAAATATGCTTGAGGTGATAGTTTAAAAGTTTGAACAAAAAAGAAACGTTAATTGGAAAAAAAAAAGAATGATAGTTTGGTTCTGAAGGAGTGGGACATGATGCTGTATAGATCCTTTTCTTGAGGGATTTTTCCCACTCCGGGGTGAGGCTTGCTCGATATTTCGACCCTGTGCCTCGGGCCTTCTTCTGGAGATGTATATCAATGATATTAATGTTGGCGCAACTCTAACAACTTCCGTTGTTAATTTCTCGGATAAGTTGTTTTCATGTTGTTCATTCCGAGCCATGGTGAGCACACTGCTAGACTGGGAAGGAACGGGAGGGGACAGTGAAAGGTCGTTAATTTTTTTTTTTGTTATTTAAAAATCTCTCCCTTTGGTCAAAGTTCTAGCTTACTTTCAGTATAACGGTGTTTTTGAATGTAAAGGGAACCAATTGAGTTCTCCATCTCCCCCCCCCCCCCCCCGCAATTACGAAAATGCCTTTCACTGAGTTGTTAGATTTGCGCCCACGTTAATGTAATTGATATACATCTCCCGAAGAAAACCCGAGGCACTGGGCCGAAATATCGAGAAAACCTCACCCCGGAGTGGGAAAAAATCCCTCAGGAAAAGGACCTATACAGTAAAAAGAATGATTTATTTTTTATTTCTCTTTTGACAAAAGATGTTTCTTATTACAATAATAATTAATTCTTGGTTAATACTATATTTCGATAACAAATGAATTGTCCATTGTGGAGTTTTGAAAATGAGAAAGCACTAAGAAAAGAAGAATGAAATTTGAAATCCTGAAGGAAAAGTATTTTGTATGACAAGTTATCAGAGTTTAATTCGATGCCCTCGACTGTGAATCACTACAAGTGCTGCTTGATCAATCTTGGTATTTAAATCGGATAGACACAAGAAGAAGACCGAGGTAACCCCCTAGTGCCTGGAATTCACCCCCAAACTGAGCTTCAAAAACCAGCAGCTTTGGTAGATGAGATGTCTTATGAAACGAAATCATCTTTTTGACTGAGCGAAAAGTAAAATTGGAATTTAGTAAATTCTACAAAGAAGATTTGACATAAGTGATTGCAGTTTTTTTTTGTGCTAATATTTGAAATATGAAAAAGTACATTATAAAAATGGAAAAAATTACACAAGAGACTTTCATAAAAAACAAAAAAGAAAATGTAAAATAAAAGAAAAATCTACTGAGAAAAAAGAAAAAAACCTATCGAAAATATATCTTTTCATTGAGAGGAAATGGTTAAAAGAATGAAGAATTTATTAGAAATGGAAACTGATATTAAAATATTTAGAATAAAGTCCGTCGATTAAAGAATAGTAAAGGGCAGAATGAATTGGAAAGAAAGTGATGCAGATTTGAGAAATCTAGCGATTATCGGATATACTAAAAAAAAAATTATATATATATAAAAGTGACTTTGATCCTATGCTAGGACCACAATATAATGAAACATTCAGTAAAAAGAATTATATTTACATGAAATCATTGCAAAAGACGAAAGATAATTTTTTTTAGTTTTCCAAGCAAAGATGAGAATGAAAGTATTTTTAGAAAAGTTTTGAATTTTAATCGCTAAGAATAGAGAGATAGAGAATAGAAGATATGTGAAATCTAAGTCATGGACACACATCAAGAGCATTAAAAAAGAAAAGAAATCTATGTGCTAATGGAATAATAAAAGATATGAAATAAATGCTACAAAGGAATTTTTCGAATTTAACACGAATCGGAGAAGCATCAATCGATAAATAGAGATGGTGTTTAAAAAAAATGTTTAAAAAAGGAAAAAAAAAAAGCAACAAAAGAAGAAAATGATTAATGGAGAGAGAATTAAAACAAAAAAAGCTGAGGGAGTACTTAATGGTATCGAAAGTTTAAAAAAGATATCTGGGTAGAGTTTGTACCTAAAAACAAAAAATAAATGAGACACGCTCTTATTTGAATAAATCACTAGATACAATTACGAATTAAAATGCCTCATTATAAGAACACCAAAATACAAAAGAGATTTCAGTATTATTTTTTTTTAATCAGACAAAATAATGGAAATTGATGTTGACTTTTGTGGAATGAACAACGGATTGAGCTGAAGAATTATCGTATATCATGATTTCACTGTAGTTTGTTTTGAGGATTTTAATCACTTAATGTAAGACTGAGAACATTTAATAAAAAGCGATCGGAGAATCATCAAAACAACGAAGAGGAAACAAATATTGAGAAAAACGAAGTCAAAAGAACTAATAAAGTAAATTGTAGCAATAGGTTTTGTCAAGTATGAAAGAAAATTTAGCGAAATGCGGACGAAAAATCCTGGATGATGATGATTAATGAAAACGGAACAACCATGGAACAAGGAAGATACTGTTCATCACACAATTGAATGAACAATAGTTGGGAAGATAAGGATTTGCCGATAGCGAAGGAAAAGACAGAAATTATAGGAAATAATTATTTTGGAATCAAATGATTTCTTTTTGACTTCAATGACGATATTTAGAAAATCTAGGGAAGAGAAAGAATACAAGAGAATATTAAAGAATGTTAACATCTAATTACAAATCTAGATACTGAATGATAAAATACAGAATGTCCTTTTATTGAAAATGGAATATCTACACATTTGAAAAAAAGGTGTTCTTTAGTTTGTTCAGAATTTGGAAAAAAAAAATTGGTGAACCTAAGAAGGATTGATGGAATGATAAGGTTGGATTTGAAGAGGAAATAGCGTGAAGATTTCAGAAGACTAGGAGGATAGCAGTGGAAAGGTGAGTATCAATGAAAAGAGGATGATGAAGACAGCCGCCTTCCGGTAAGTGGATGGAGAGAAGTGTTAGTTTTGAAATGTAGAAGAACTTGTACATTTTTCTTACGAACAGCAGAAAGGTATTTTTGATGCATTGTTTTTTCGTATTTAGGAGCAGAAGAAAGAAAATAAAGTTGTTGTTTTTGTATTTGGTAGTTTTTCCAGGGACGACATTTTGCAGTATATTTTACATAGTTTACAATTTTCAAAATTTCCCTTTGACTTAAACTACGAGAATTGAAAGCTCAATATATCTGATAATGCTAAAGATCTATTAACTAAGAATATACAGTAAGTTCAAAAGTATTCATTGTTGAATGGTAATTATTTATTAAATATCGTAAAACAAGTAAAGATATAAGTATTCCTTATTTTATCTTAAAAATTTAGGTGTTCATTTGGTAAGTTGTTGATTTCTTTTTTAATTTGTTCTAGAATAATTCTTTTAAATATTTTGGAAATAAAGTGAAATATTGCATTTTGTTAATAAAAGAAAAAGAACCAAGCAAACAGTTACAGGTAATTAGTTCGTTTTAAACTGTTTATTTTTTTTTAACCTGAATGACTTTCTTTTAGCCCTTGAAAAAAAACATTCAAAGATAATATCTCATTTACTAAAAAAAATAAAATTATTAAATTACCATTTATTGAAATACCTGTTAAAAAACTGCATATTATTTAATGGAACTTAGTTATTAGAAAAAAAGAGAAAAAAAATTCTACTTTAAAATAAACAAAAAAATTTGCTTAAAAATACAATAAAAGTCTTTTTCTATTTTTTTTTTTTACTTCTGTGCCCTATTTGAAATCCCTTTCTAGTTCAAATTTGAAGCCATTTTTTTAAACAAAATTTGGAATCAGGCTTGAAAAGCTATGTTTTTCTCCAAATTAAAGTTGAGTTGCTCCTGTCATTCCAGCGTATTGTGATAGTGCAGCTTTGCTACGAAAAGTTGTCCCTTTGTATGATATTCGTACCATATTTCGTTTTATGAATTGGATACATTCATTCGATGGCGATTGAATCCAACGGCCTTTTCGTTGGAGTTGAAACAGGTGTCATTTTTGTCAGCGACTGAAGATTAACGACTCAACCAAAGGAAGATCATCTCTTTCACTTAAGAAGAACGTGTTGCTGTATTATTCAAAGCTGGAATAAGTGTTCTCAGAAAGACGGCGTTTGATAGTGTGAGTGCGTTGTCGTTTTTCTTTTCACCTTTCTAAACAAAAAATGGAGAAGGTATGTCAATAGTTTTTTATGTTTAAAATCCATTCCCGATTAAAGGAATGTTATACCGAGCCCATTTGATGCCTGTTTCATTTTAATCTTCTGAGATTACTCTTTGGCGTTTTTCGAATTTATTCTTAAAAAGCAATAGGACTAAAGACTAGATGGTCATCCATTTTGTTGTAGATCGTCTTCATAAGTAATAATCTCAAAAAAAAATTTCGTTCATAGTTACGTGTAAAGTAATTGGTTTAGTTATACCTTATAAAGTTATGTCTTTCGTATAAAGATATCAAGTATAATAATTAACAATCAAAATTGATTATACAATGACGTAATCTTGAGAACTTAGATTTTTCCCTAAGAACCAGTGCCGGATTAAGGGGGGGGGGGGCAACTGTCCCGGGGCGGCACATCCGGGGGCTGCAAAATGGATTGAAACAGTTATTTATTTTTGCATTAAATAGTGAAAAACAGCTACAGGAGCGGCATGGGGCGACTTGCCCCCCCACCCCTCCTGATAAATTTCCTCGATCCGGCACTGCTAAGAACATTACTTCCATGTATCATGGGAATGAAATAATTGTTAATTTCTTGGAATCCTACAGAGGAAAAATCATTTAGATTCTTCTGTGTCAGGGAAGGTTTCCTTCTTGTATTCTTTATTGCTTAAATCAGATAACTACGTATGATTCATTTTCTGAATATTCTGTATCGATAATTTTTGACATGTACTACATTAATTTGTTATTCCCTCGGTTTTTATAAAGAATCTTATGTTAGCTCGGAATATCTATTATTCAATTGAGGTTTCCTTGATCACAAGTGTTTCTACTAATCTGAAAGTGATGACCATGTTCTTGACTAACAGCAGCCAACCCACTCTCTTTTCAAGAATGACGAGAATAAAATATAAAGAAAAAATAATCTTGCAACTCAAATTAAATCTAAGACAGCATATTGTATCACCATTTTTTAAAAAAAAAACTCCAAATATTCATTTAAAACTAAGATCTGAGAAAATAGTTTGTAGTCCTTTATCAAGAGCGATGATGTTTTTAAACTTGAGAGCTGGCATTTTTGACAAACTGTAGATCCGATAGTAGATGAAAGTCTTAGAACAGGTCTTCTGTGTCTTAGAACAGGTGGCAAATTAGATGTCCATTGAGGTCGCAACTTGGTTTAAGAATAACTTCTCGGCTTTTCAAGTTTTGGAAACCGAGGTTTTTAAATTGTGAGTCTTGGAAGTTCCTGACTAGAATTGTGCTAAGTGCATTGGTATTCTGAGTATCTAGTTTTTAACCTGAAGCCATCTCCTTGAGTGATACTAGCTGATAATATCACTAGCCCACAGCAGCTACCCTTTAGGGCCGTTTAAAAGGATCACGGCCCTTATCACTCTTCTACTGACCACTTTGTTGAAAATGATATGTGAAAACAATGTCAAATGCATTTGTTAGAAATTAATATTTTTAGCATTATTTGTTTTGTATTTTTGTGATACTGTTGTTTTTAAGAAACATCGAAGTATTCTGTAAGCAGATACTACCAGAATGACGTTAAAAGAAAATAAATAACAATTCATTTGCTCTACGCTGTAAATCTGCTCTCGAATGTTCTAATTGGAACGTTCATCGACATTTTTATTGCATATTTTAACTATGACTATCAGGGCTACAAATGAAATGAATGGTTGTTTTTTCCAAATACATTTATTAAATGGCAGTTATGCCGAAAACGTCGTAGTCTGCAATATCTGTAATAATGCTGTTAGGAACATATATATTTCAGTTTATCCTTTCTTTGTATATTTAAGTGCTTTGAATTGAAAGTACTTCGTTCCAATGCTTGACTGGGAATGTTTGAATTTTGGCACGTTTTCATGAATTTTCGCTTGCAACTCTTTGAAAATAGTCATTTTATTAGTATCACTAGGAAGTAGTTTTTTTTTTGTTTTTTTTTTGTAGTGTAATCAGTGAAAAGAGATTAAATTTAACCTTATTATATTGAGTGAAATTCTCGGTTATTTATCATAAAATCCTGTCAATAGAAAGTAACAGTTTTGAAAAAAAAAAAAAGAAAACTCCTCAGTCTCTCTTCCTCCTGTAACATTGTTTACGAAGATACTGATACAATAATATTCTGATAATCGAGTTTTAAATATTGATGATCTTGAGTCAATATTAACAGTGGATAAAGTATTTTTTACAAGAAAACAAATGATTCACCTGTCCCCTCTTGACAAACGCTTTCCTGCAGCATCTTCACAAGAAATATGAATTTGATTTAACTGATTAAGTATCAAAAATAAGATACGTTACCGACCGTTACGGCATAACCAGTCGCCCGTAACCGACTAATACTAATCTGATTGAGATGATAAGTAATATATACTGATGAAGTGTATGTTGTGATCAGATGACTTCTAAATATCCTATCAGTATTAATAAGTAATTGTGTTACCCCTTTTTTGTACTCCATATTTGGTAAAGCCACTGCCTCAGTTATCAAACATGAATTCACAGATTGTTTGAGATCTCTGTATCCGAAATCATATCAGTCAGTTAAACAAATCGACCATGCTCACAACTGATTAAGTAGTCGAAATGTAGCAGAAGTGTCATGATCTATTCGGTACTTATATGCTACCGGAACCAATTTTCTTGTAATCGATTTCTAGTGTGTATTTTAAATCATTAACCCTTACAAATGTGTAATAAAAATAGGCACTTATTACGTATTACCTGATATCGTTTGGAAAAAAAAATTCCTTGTAATTAATACTTAAAAATACCCACTTTCCAGGAAAGTTTATCCTGGAAATACGACGGAGGTGAAATCCTTTCCAGGAGGTTTCGTTTGGAAATACGACGGAGAAACAAATACTTTCCATTTCGAAATGACCATAAATAACGACAACTACAAGTTATGGTTTTTTTTAAAAAAAGAACACAATAAAATAAATGAAAAGAAAACAACAGAAATCGATTTAAAAAAATGGGTATTAAAAAAATACTACGTAAGGGGCCTATATTCTTACAAAATAGATCTTTCATATCTCAGTATTTAGAAGGCAACGATGAGCCACAGAGGAAAGCGAAGAAATGCTAAATTGTTTTAATTAAAATAAATCTACATTTTTCAATTGGATTCCAATATACTTACATAAATTGCATATTCTTTGTGAAATTTGAGTTTCTTTTTTTGAAATTTCATCCATCTTCCATTTCTACCCAAATCTTTCCGGTTAAAATGAAAGCAACAACATTTTCTATAAATAAAGTACATTTTCTAATTACGATTTAATCTTTTGTAAGTATGAAACGAGTAATAAAAATGAAAAAGCCCTGCGCCTATGGACATTTAAGTGTCGTCACAACCTGCGTCACAGTTCAAAGAGCCCGTTGCTAGAGTTTTATCATTGCGAACAGTTACAGTCAAGCCGTTGTTTATCGTGGTTTTTCTTTGAGAAAAAAAAGACCCAAAAATAATGAAAAAATATCAGACCGTATTTTTATGACTTCAAGAAAGCTCATCTTAGGGTTTGTTTTTTTTTCGCTTATTTTTGAGAATTTTAGGGATTTGGATAGAATCCATTAAGACGAAAAAAGTTGTATTTTTGAGATTCGGACTACCACAGGCCACTTCACACCCGATGTCGAGAGCTTCTGATTGGCTCACTCAAAAGCCACTCTCCAATAGCAAAGTACTGACCTTCGTACTGCAATGTGGCCTATTGCAGTCCGAACCTCGAAAATACAACTTTTTCGTCTTAATTTTTCCTAAAATTATCAAAAATAAGGAGGGGGGGATACTAAGGTTGTCTTTCTTGAAATCTAAAAATGCGGTCTGATAATTTATTATTATTATTTTTGGGCGTCAAAGAAAAACCTCGATAAATACCTGCTTGACTTACTGTTTGCAATGCTAAAACCCTAGCAACAGTCTCTCTGAATTGTGACGACACCACTTAAACGGTCCTAAGAAACGAAACAGTATAAATTATTGGCAGTTGCGGTTCTCGTTATAATTAAAGCTAACTGCACATTCCAAAGAATGAGGTTATTGTATGTACAGTATTAAATTACATCGACGAAAACAATTCAGTTTCCGTAATTTTTTTCCTAAGTATACGTTATATCCGGTGTGAACACTGACGACGCGAAACTAGGAAATGAGGCCCATTCTTAAAAACTTATTTTATAAAGATCATTAACTCAGTTAAAAAAAAATACTTATAAAAAATTATTCATATTAAATATTACTGAATTTTTATTTTCAGCATTTTGAAATACAGACGGTCCCAGACCTACGTTGTCTCGACCTACGTAGATCCGGAGTTACAGAGAAAGTTCTTAAGACATTAAAAATTGTTTTATGCTAGTGTTTGTGCAAATTATTATTAACAATAGCTGGTGGAAAGCATGCATCTGATGGAAAAGCAAAAGGCGAATCATCTCGTAATTCAATATTTATGCTTTAATATAGCTATTTTTATTGTTATATGTTTGTGACACACTAATGTAAAGTATGAAAAGAGATTTAATGTGCCTGAAAATTTAAAGAAATGGCAAAAAAACGAAGGCACAACGCTAAGAGAAAGAATTCGCACCCAGAGCTGTCACCGGGAAGAGACTGGGACGGACCGTTTCGTCCTTTTCAGGACTCATCAGCCAGCCAAACTCCACCGATGACAGACTCAGAAGGTGCGAGAGGTTAAGATCCCGGGTCTCGCTCCCGAGAGCGTTACCTCCCCCCGAAGAAATCCTAACCAAAAATTAAACAAAATACAAATATTCCTTGTCTGCAATCAAATGTTCCTTTTATACCCGGGATACTAACCTCTCGCACCTTCTGAGTGTCATCGGTGAAGTTTGGCTGGCTGATGAGTCCTGAAAAGAACGAAACGGTCCGTACCAGTCTCTTCCCGGTGACAGCTCAGGGTGCGAACTCTTTCTCTTAGCGTTGTGCCTTCGTTTGTTTGCCAGTTCTTTAATATAAAGTATGTTTCGACATTCGTTTTGTGGAACGATTCACTATGTAAGTTGGAGAGCGTCTTACATTCGTCATTTTTTTTTTAAGAAAATTGAAATTTTTCAATCAGCATCATGACTTCTCAGGAGTTGTGTCTTGTGTTCAGCTATTCCGATATCTTTTTTTTCTTATCTAAATTATAAATTTGAAATGCCAGTTTTAATTGCAAATCAGACTAAGGAAAAAAAAAAATATAATATCCAGTTTGTTTCTGTTGATTTTAAAGGTAAACTAAATGAGATTTTTTAATAATTGCATATATGAGCCTTTTTTTAAACTTAGTTTTCTTAAAATTTCTTTCATTCATCTTCCTGTCCGAAATCAAAAGATTATCTTGATGTGTTAAAATTCTATCCGCTTTTGTATAATCCTTTGAAGGCAGTTAGAAATAGAAGAATATCCTCTTTTGAAGTGAGTTCATCAGGTTTACCATCTAATAAAAATAATTTTACTACCTCTGCGCAAAATTATTCCTTCCATCGCTCATTGTATGTTTTGATAGCGCAAGAAAGAACTAGTACTGGCAAGAAATAAAACTAGCCATCCTCAACGCAATGTACAACATGTAGCAGATTGAAAAATTGATTACTTACGATATACATTGAAATTGGCCATAATTGTATGCAATTCAAATGAATGAAGAAATTTCATTTCCGCTTCGAATCATTATTTCTTGTCAGAATTTCTTCTCTTAATTTATTTTTCTCTTGTTTCACATTTCCTTTTTTTTTTTCTGAGACCTTGTAAAGCCAATTAGTTGAATCTTAAATAATCATCTGGATTTCTTTCTGGCCATCGTTATTTCGTCGTCTTTATTTCCTACTTAACCAGCAGTCTTATTTCGATTTTTTATATCTTCGTCCCTTGTCTTACTTTTTTCCTTATATTGTTGAAATCGAATTCATTCGTACATTAAGTGTTCATTTTAAGAAATAAAATAAGTGTTCAAGATATTCTAAATTCCCTAATTTTGAAGAGCAGTTTGAATTGAATGATATCGTTAGTCTTTTAAGTTTTATAAACAGTGGGGAAAAAGCAGCGTACGGGATTTCATTGAAGGCATAAGTTAACATCGGTAGATTTAAGCATATTTCTATAGTTGGAGGAATCTCCAGTGCTTGGTAATTCTGTAGAAAATTGTACGTAAATGTCAGCAAAGCGTTTCTTACCTTTTAACATAATAATAAAATTATAAAACACAAGTGTATCCTGTACTGAACAGAACAATCTCTCAGTTGACTTTCCTCCAGCTAAAGTAGAAACTGTTTAAATGTATTGCAAATGATCCGAATAAATAAAAATTAATTTACATAAATTTTTTTAGTAAATTTTACTTTTTGAATAAAGCTCTAGATCTCGAATTACCTTCTATTTTACTGCAACATGGATTTTGTTTTTCTTATCTGTCTCTCTTGTCTCTTGGTCATACAACAAGACATTGATAACTAGTTTCAAGCAATCTAATGCGATATGGATGAGTGAATGTGGCTGTTATGTGATCTATTTCGACAAGCAGGTAGAGATTCTTAAGAACGGTGTAAGTTAAATGACTTAACGGCATTATTCAACGACCCTCACCTGTTCCGTCGTTGTCTCAAAATAATAGAATTTATAAATAACTGAATACTGTACATAAAAATCGTTTGTGAATCGTGATTTATTGAAGCATTTGAAGACATTTTTTTGGTTTATATACCAAATTAAATAATTTATAAGAAGGGATTTATCTCTTCACCCATTACTGATATTAGACGAAATGTAAGTTTTAATGACGCTAAAAATAAATAGATTTTGTTGTTAAAAAAAGAACTTGTCAGCGATGACTACAGCGATGAAATTTGATATATAAACAGAAGTGGTGATTTTTAAGCCATGCCAAAGTTTTGGTTTTACTACGGGTTTAGATAATATTTAGATTGCAGAAGACTAAATACCATTAGATGAACATCGAAATAGTTCTTTATAGAATGATGAAGGTTTTGATAAATATAATGTTATTACGGTCAGATGTGAAACTTATATTATTCTGCTTTAGCAGTAATAGTGTCAGTGCCTAAATATTCAGATTCCTCAAGGATTGTCTTAAGGAAATGGTCGGTTTAGCTTTCGTAAAGCCAAGAAAAAGAACTCAATTGGAAAAAAAAAAAAAGGCCTTGACGTTTGTTTGTAGTACTTGAAGTGTTTGCAACATTTTTTAAGAGAAAGAAAAACGACAGATTCCTTTGATAACGAAGGAAAAAAAAAATAAAGACAACATTTTGTAATAAGATTAAAAAAAAAAGATCGTTCATGAGAATCGAAAGATAAGTGGAAAAATAAGGGTGTGGATGTTAAATAATAGTACAAATCTCACAAGTACTGAGTTATAATTTTAAACGAAAGTCAGATGAAAAAAAAAAGAATATAGAAAATTCCAAAATTTCAACTTATGTGACGATTTGATGAAATGGTGACACGACTTTTCACTGCTTTTGTTTGACACAATCCTTCTTTTTTTAAATGATGAAGAATCAGATGTCAATTTCTGAATTTCTGATTTTGGAATTTTTTTTTTTTTTTTTAGAGACTCATTTTGGTCGCTATTGCGTTTGTCCTGTCCGTCCCGTCTGTTCCTCCCCCCCGTCCCCCAAACAACTTCCGAACGAAAGGTCGGATAGACAAACGTACTCGTGTTCAGAGGCCCAAACACCATAGGAATGGGGTATTTTTAGGGACCAACGCATCCCCCCTCCATTGTTCGAGATATATGACATTGTTTTCATTGGATTTCCTCTATTTAGCTTAAATGTTAAAAATTCAACCATCTCATTTCAGTTGTCAGCTGTAGCTTGATCGGTGAAGTCTCGGACTCATATGTTTAAGGTTGTGGGATCGACTTTTTTTCCCTCTTAATCTTTCTTTCTCAATGTCCGCGTGTACTTTTTTTTAATTTTCCTTACGTTAGTGTATTTCCTTTTTTATTATTATTATTTTTAATTTTTTTTTTATTATTATGGATCGCTCTTAAATTTATGCTGAAGCAAAAAATTATATTCATTTGTTTTTAATTATTGCCAAAAAAACTGAAAACATTAAAAGTATAGTATTTAGAACAAAGTTTAAAAAGCCAATATATTATGTTCAATAAAATTCATTGTTGTGCATGGTTTCAGTGCGCAACGATGTTACCGTGGCTTAATTTAACTAGGGGATTATTTAAGAGGGTTGAAACGCCCACACACAATAAGGCTAAAAATTGCTTTTGCAGCCAAAGCGAATGCGTGGAAACAAGATTACGGAGGTAGGTGTGGGTGTGCATACATCATGCTCTAAACTTACATTTTATCCTTTATTGGGAGAAGCATTTCTACATCAAGTTTTCTTTGTTTTTTGGTAAATTCTGTAACATAAATAAATGTGCTGTCTTATTAGAGATGCTGAATGCCTTAAAAACATATTTTATCTGTTTGATTCCCGTAAATTGAGCTCCGTTGTCATCGCCGTTAATATGCAAGTAGGATGGAAGAAGAATTCGAGTGTGACCAGAAATAGCTTCTTTTTTTTCTTCTTCCTCTCTGATATGACTCGCCTTTCCCGCTTGGTGTTTATGTTTCATATCTGCAGAGTTCTTGACATTCCTCCATAATTGAATCATCAGCGAATGTTTAACAGGGACTGACCGCGTCTCGGAGAAAACAGATATTGATTTCAGAGCGATTTGTAGATGTTTTCGAAAGGGAAGAAAAATACAGAATTTCATAAATAGCTTCAGCCAGTCTTCCATAGTGTTTTTATTTTATTTTATTTATTTATTTATTTTTTTTATAAAAGTAGTGAAGACAATACAAAGAAGTTTGTAAATTATAGAATTCTCCAAACACAAACTTGTTAATTTTAATTAAATCAAATCAAGCGTAAATTTAAAATGGATTATGATGCAGTGTTTGCTTTTAGAGTGTTAATTGATGCCATTGTCTTCCTATGGGACTTTGTCACCGTAACGCAAATTCTTTCGTAGGGAGAAATTTTCATTTATAAAGATAGAGGATCTCTGTCCGTTAATATGAATGTCAAGTTTCAAGAAGATCTATTCTCTGGTTCAGAAGTTAATAGGAAAAGGGAGACGGGAGACCAACTCTTTGATTTTAGGTTTAGGATGTAAAATTCTGAAAAATCTTCTAAATAGTAATAGATTTGCATTTTTAAGTTTTTTAAACCGGAAAAACTTTTTTTGTTTTTTTTTGTTTTTTTTTTTTGGAAGCCACATTTTCTGAGCATTGCGGTATTATGTTTGTCTGTTCTCTAACTTCAAATTTTGGTAATACAGGATGTCGCAGAAAATGTATACAGTACACACTTTTACAGGTCATCCATTACTAAGTAGTTCTTCTTTTTTAAGGTGCAACGAATTGTAAATAATCGTTGAATCGTTTTAGAAAAGGAAATTTATCTTTAAGTGTTACTGTAAGTGCGAGAACGTAGCAAAGTGCAGAGACGTTTTAAAAGGAGATCCATAAACGCGGCCTAACATTTCTCTCATTAGAAATAAGTTTGAAGCAGAAGGAACTATTGAAGACGTCCGCAAGCAGCTATTGGACAACTGAGAACCTAAGAGACACTGGTGCTGTTTATTTGAAATTACTGCAGGAATCCGTCATCCCGTGTATTTGCGAGGTGTTTGGGAAATGAGGAAAACTTTTATTTTCAGCAAGATGGAGCACCTCCTCCCCATTATCCCCGTGATGTTGGGACCTCTCTTGATGAAAATCTGCCGAACAGGTGGATTGGGCGAAGATGTAGCATTGAATACCCTCCTCGTTCATCAGATCTCAAAATGGACTTTTTCTTATTGTCCAATATCTAAAAGATAATGTTTTTCGCGGAAAACCTGCAACAATCGATGGAATGAAATCAGCCATTGAAAGCTCCCAAATCCCAATGAAATGCTTAATGATGTGTGCAACTCTAAGGAACTGCGTTGTCATCAGTGTCTGGTCCAGAACGGCTATAAGTTTGAACACATCCGATAGCTCAAAATAATTATACATCTGTCCTCTTTAACTTGAGTTATAAATCTTAGATGTATATTGACCTGGTATTAGTAGCTATTAAAAGTTTGTATGCAGTTTTTGCGACATCTGGTGTATGTATTCCAGGGCTTATTATTGCTCTAATGACGTGAAATTGTTGACATTGGAATTAAGAATAATCTTAAAATTTGTTGATAAATTCTTTTTAATAAAGTCCCTAATTGACTTATTATTATCAAGCAGTTTACGGATTTAAAATTGATTAGAGAGGCTGATTTGCGATATGAACTTACATTTAAATTACTGAACTAATAATAGAAGAGTATTTATTACATCAACAAATTTGAATTTACGTAGTTGAGCGAGGATTTAACAATTAGAACAATTTAAATTGCAATGTCCATAGCTCAGCACAAATCCATGCTACTTGAACAGTTTCTCTGCATAACAGCTGATTTGGCAGCAAAGCTTCTGTTTGTTGGCTGTGTAGGGCCCATAACCTAACTTAAGTTTTGCAATAAATTTAAGAGGTAAAAAAAAAAAAAGGCTGTTGATATATTATGAATGAAAGAGAGAATTTATATTTTATATAGCCTCAGTTAACAACACTTAATATTAAAATTACACTCAGAAATTTTGTTAAAACAAATATAAACTAAAGAAATTTAAGAGAAGGAAAGTTGCATCAAAATAATGTTACTTAAAGCATAAAAAATGTACTTTTTTTTTTCTTTTTTTTTTTTTTAGAAAACTACATTTAATATAAAGCGAAAAATTCGCGAGATCTTGAAAATGTTTTGTTTTTACTAAATTACAATAAAATTTTTACTTCAAAATTTGCCTATCTTTTTTTTGTTTTGTTTTTTTTGTTAAATTCCTTTGAACGTTGCCCTGACCGTCTAAGCTATCAGTAGAACTTGAGAAGCTATTTTAAACTGAAAAACTTTGTCATCGTTCTCCTGAAATGTGAGCGATGCTTTCCAAGCGAAGTTGGATCGATTCGTGAGTAAACTTGACCTTGTTCTTCACCAGTGGGAATTTTCCGATGACATACAAACACGGAAATGAAAGGGTTTTTTTTTTTCTTTTATCTTTAATCAATACTAGTTAAACAAATAAAGAAAAGTTAATAAAACACGAGCGTTGGAAATGAGCATAAAACAATTCGTTTAAATTTGGGATGGAACTAAATTTGTTACTAAACTCTTTAAATGTTGAATTTTTGTAAAATGCAAATTTGAATCATTGTGCGTTCAAGTTTTTATGGCAAAATACACACTGATAAATAGATATCATTTAAAAATAGTCAAGTCATATTCACGGAATTAAAAAAAAAATGCATTTCCTTAAAAGCTTTTTTTTTTTTTTTGCGTGATTATTATTCTTTATCATACAGTAATGGATAATTTAAAAATCAATAGAAATATAAAAAGCTATATAGCTTTTGCATGATACCTATAATTTCTCTGTAATGTATAATTATTGTTTTTACATTATACTCGTAATAAGATGTTCCTTGAAACCCAATCCACATTTGTTGTAATTTCTGTAAAACGTTGTGATGTCAATATTTATGAGTATATGTATATTATTTCGAGGGTATATTTATCTGAAACGTTGAACGAGGCAACTTGAGAGGGAAGAACTAAGTTAATAAAGTCTTAATGAAATATGGTTTGTAAGAGAGGCGTTATTGGTCTATTTATAAGATTACTTCGCTGAAAGGTTTCTCTTCTAATCTTAATAAGCACTTCACCAAAAGGCTGCTTGTGGCTTTTCTGAACTGATTAATCGATCAGTCAGACCGCATCGCTTCGGTTATCTACTTTGTCTTGAGTTCTTCAGTAAAAAGACGTGTTAAGATTAAACCTGTAGAACGAATTCTGGTTTGCCCGTTTATTCATTAGATTTCAAATACAGTCGAATTACTCGCACTACTAATTCCTGAATCTGATTAAAGCTACCATTGCAAAAATAAACACCTGCGGATGGGTGGCATGTGTCGATTCAAAAACAGAACTAGGAAATAATTAGGAGGGAATATTTATATTTAAAGCCTTCCGTAATTATACCTTCAGATAGACACAGTTATCAAACTTAAATTTAACTCTCTTTAACTCGGAAAATAAAAAAAATAATATTCTCGATGAAATGAATTATATTTAATGATTAAGTTTTCAAAATAATTCGTAAGTGCCTCGAAAGAATTGATGTTTCATAAAAAGCTATTATAAAGGGTATTGCAAAACTCGCGTGTCAAAAAACAAACAAACAAGTGCAAGGGCGAGGAGAAGGAACACGTTTTAGTGATGCACCCATGTCCGAAAACGACTAATTACAGCGGTACGAGTACCCAAAGGTCGCGATTCGGAGGACAATATGTCCTGCAACAGCGCATGTGAAATGATAGCAGGTGAGCCCACCTCCTAGTGTCCTGGCTGGCCAGATTGTTTGTTCCTTTTATTCAAATGTTTCGATTGTAGTAAGTATGAGCAGAATTCTCGGATATCGGTGACTTCGTGTTTGGAAGTCGATTATTTTTATCATTTCTTAATGATAAAAATTTTGATATTTCTAAAAATCAACAATAAAACCATTAATGATAAAAACAGTCTTAATCGAATGTTGAAACCTCCGTTCATGAATTCGATCCCTACTAAGGATAGGGTGTGGGTTTGTTTTTTATCTGAACGAAGATAGATAAGATTTTTTTATCTTAAGTCAACTAGAGTGAAATTCTTTGAACTTCCATTGAATCCATTTGTCAGTGGCCCTGAGAAAGACAAGAAGCTCAATATCCCTCAGCTACACAGACAGAATAAGTATTTTGATCATCTAATGCCTTATTTTAGTATATCATAAATGAAATTTCTTTCGTGAATTCACCTTAATTCATGTTTCACTAGTGCTGTTCTCTTCCCAAATGCTGAAAAAGAATTGTGTGTAAATAAAACTTTAATTTCTATCTTTATCATTAAGATAGAAATTGGGGGTGGACATATTTCGAGGAGCAAAAAATGGCTGTTTAAAAATAAAAAAACTGCGTCGTTTCTAAACACCTAAGTTATTTGCTTTACTTATCTTGAAGTTCCGTAGATTGCAAAAACAGTGCAATTTGAAAACCACCTGCTCTTTGTCGAAGGTTGTAGGTGGTGATGAGCCAGGACTAATCCTTTGATGAAAGTTCGGCGAGAATATAAAGTTGAAGTTGATTGGCATAAAAGATGAAACGACTGTCAATTTTGAAACGCATTATGTAGATCTTAATTCAAAGATGTTTTTTCCTTTTTTTGATACTGATTTATTTATTAATTCATTTATTAGAGAGCGCAAAGTTACATGATAAATTATTAGCACTTGTGTATGAATATTTTTAACTGTTATTTGTTTGTAGAAACCACGTCTTTTATTCATCTATTTAGATATTTGAAATATATGATAAGAAGAAAAATATCGAGGGAAGTATATTTCATTCCTTTCAATTTACGTCAACACATAATGGGGCGTTCATGCATAAACAATGCCTGATAACCAGTAATGCTATTGGATCTGTGTTCGATTCCCGTAGATGGCTGAGCAAAACATTAGCGAAGTCATTGGCGTTGCTATGGTCATCCCCGAAAGTCAAAATTTATTCCGTGTACTCTTGAGTTTTAATGTGCCATTTATGTGATTTGAAGTTTAAATTGCGGAGTTATTGTATTAAAAACAGGTAAAAAAGAAATATCTTTCATGTTTTGGCAACTTTTAAGATGAATTCGACTTTGGGAATTTTATTTTATTCTTATTTATATTATTTCTTTTATCACCAACATTTTTTCTAATTGTTTTTGTACTAGACAGTGGAACAGGCTTGATATTAATTGGTGCAACATTCAAGATCTGCCAAGAAATTTTCTAAAAGTTCAGTTTTACTATTTAATAGAACAGTTTTTGTAGAAATTAAGATTGATTAAATTATACATTATTGCATGATGATTTTTATAATGTTTTAATGGAATAACTAATAATTATAAACTATTCAAAAATCGGTTTGTTTTTGTTCAACATGTTTTTGCGCGAAATTTAGTGAATATTCCGTTTAAAACCCTAAACATAGGACGGTTCAAAGTTGCTAAAAGTTTTCTTTATTTTATAACTTTTTTTTTAATTTTTACAGAAAAGTAATTGGAATAAATTGCAAACAATACTGTATTCATGGAATTTGTTTTTTTGTTTTGCTTTTTAGATTTATTTAAAATAATGTCACGTAATGGCACCGTTGTCATCTTCGCTAATCTAGAGATGCTAAATCAGGCAAACGTCAAAAAAAAAAAAATCTTAAAAATTCTATGATAACCAAACACTGCCTTTCAAAAGTATCTTTGCTTGAACCATTTCTGGCAAATTACCGCTGTCAGAAACACTGAGATTCCCAGCATTTCAGTTTGAATTTTTGAGTTACAAAATTCGACCATTTTCCCTCGTCACTGACAAATTCTTAGTTTAGTCCCTCATGTCTGTTTAATCTCTGAAATAAAGAAAAATTAAGACAAGTAAAAAACAAAAGTGAAAGAGAGAGACTAAATATACATCTGGGCAATCTGGGCCTTTCACAGCTTCAGGGAGATTTGATCTACTTTAGATTTTGAGGTCTCTTGGTCAAAGAGAAAGTAAACAGTATCTAATTTGAACATCCTCGTAGATGAACACCCAGTCAGTCTTCCATCAGAAATGGCTGCCTTCAATAAATAATAATAATAAGTTTTACTTGCTTTTGTTTAACTAACAGCACTTAACTAATATTAAAGACCGAGATAGACCAGATAACAAATGATATCTGAGAAGCAACTGATAAAGTGAATTAGTGACTCCATATTTGGAAAAAATGCTAACTTTGCTTAACGAGTCTTAATTCGATAACTTTGATCAAAAACTTGCCGAATATGATTTTCTGGTAAAACAGAAGAGCGAAATCTGTACGAAAACACCCAATTTTATTTTATTAAACTCTGATGTTAACTTTCAAATTGTCAATCTTTTTTTTTAAGAAAGCAAACCTTTCGTTTTCTTACGTAAAACCATTATTTATTTATTTATTTCTTGATTTATTGAGATTTTCTATATTTATATATATAATGGATATTTTCATGGGAAAAAAATGTTTATTAAATTTTAAGAGTTAAATTTAATAAACATTTTTCCCAAGAACATAAAACATTATGTATAAGTTATATGATGGGAATTTTTTTCAGTATTTTCTATATTTAGTTTTCCTTTGTTTTTGTTTTTTATTTTAATTTGTATATACAGTAATACCTTGAGATACGAGCGTCCCGACATACGAGTATTCCGAGATACGAGCAAGCCTTCGAGCAAATTTTTGCTTTGAGATACGAGCACGCCTACAGACGCCGACGCTAGGTAGCCGAGCACTCGAAGCAGCCGCACTCGTTCACTTCACGTGTTTGTCGACTTCCGTACGCATTTACCGCTAGTCTTCCGTATTGTGTTTGCGTTATCTACGTGAGTTTCTCTGTATTTTGTGCATTATTCTTCAAAATAGTGATGAGTCCTAAGAAAGTGAATGGTAAGGATGGTAGTGTGAAGAAAAGTAAAGAATACAAATCGAAAAAAGCAAAAAAAAAAAACTAGAAAAGTAAAAAAAGGAAAAAAAAATAGCTAACCTAAGTTAATTCTACGTTTATGTATGTTACATAGTGTACGTGTAAGGTACGGGTGTCTCTTCCCTCCCTCCCTTCTCCGCACATGCCGCCATTAGCCGCTACTGTATCGTCTGTCAGTAAGAACTCATAATTAAAACCACATTTTATTTCATATCGCAGAAATCCTTTTATATTACAATTTTTTGTATGTGTATGTCTCTATAGCAATTAAAAACATATTTTTTTCCATTATTATTAGCACTAGTAAGAGAGTTTTTTAGAGGACCGGAACGGATTAATTATTTTTCTGTTATTTCTTATGGGAAAAAATGATTTGAGATACGAGCACCTCGAGTTACGAACTCGGTCCTGGAACGGATTACGCTCGTATCTCAAGGTATTACTGTATTTACCATAACTTTTTTTGATTACTTTGGATAAAACGTTATTCTGCTTATCAATTACTATGGCCTGTTTTTTTGAAATAATTAGCTTAGTACTGCATTGAAAAAATGTTTTTTTTATTATTATTATTTTTTATTAATAGTGTCAGTCAGTTTAAGTTTTTAGGAAGTTGAAAAGATAGATTTAATAGAAACCAAAGAAATTCTCAAACAAATTAGGTTGCTATTGGTGTTAATTAAACCGAAACCTTGCATCTGAAAGTGAACGCTAATACAGATGTTTCACCATCTGGAACTAACAACAGTGCTTGGAAAGCTCAAGGTCTTGGCTAAATTTTCAAACTTAGAAACGAAACACACAACAAGAAAAAAAAAATTGCTTAGTTATGCTCTTAATTCTTTAATCAATACAGTCTGCAATGGAAGAGTATTTATTTCTTTTGTTTTCTTTACATTTTTTTGAAGGTGTTTTTTTTTTTTCCCCAATAATGTTTTTCCAAGTTTCGTTGTAATTACAAAATGGAAATAATAATTACAATATTTTGTTTTTCTCATTAAATCGATGTTTGTTTTGAAATAGTTGCTTCATCTATTTTGATTTTTAAAGTATTTATTCTTCGACGTAAACAATGCAGAGAATTCTGGCTTCACGGAAATTAAGACGTCATTTTGTTGTTCGTTTTCGTTAATTTAATAATGGGTATATTTTTACCGGATGCAGTGATATTGGCTAAAAGAGTATAAATACGTAATACATAGGCTAATCAGGTTGAGCCCAATCTTCACATTGAAGTTTGTTGAAGATTAACCCTGCAGTATCAATAATCTAAGAAATCAATCTAAAAATTAAGAATAGATGATTGTCAGGATCTAGTATATATATATATATATATATATTATATGCATGCGAAATATCGTAGTTTAAACTATTTCAAATGGGCCCAAATTTCTTTTTTTTTATTTTTTTTTTTATTAGTTGAATGATCCACTATGGGGATCTTGACCCCCCTCCCCAACTTGCAATTGGTTAGGACATTCTGTCGTTTTTGTTTTGTTTTCTGTCCATCTGATTGCGCTTGAGAACTTCTGCAACAAGTATTTTTTTGACAGTTGTATCAAGAATATCCAAAAATCCTTATATTCCGTATATACGGTAAAACTACCAATGGACCATCCGGCTTCACAAAATCTAATCGTCTTTTTCAGCTGACGACATAGTTGAAAAATGGGTCACTGAATCAATTCGTACACTTTGTAATCCATATTGTGTATTTTTTCCTTTGAGGTACCACTGCGCTTCTGATGGACTGTTTTAGAACTTGGAGGTTTTTTGTTTGTTTTGTTTTTTTGCTGACATATTTTTCAACAAGCTTAGATGTGATCCTAAATCTCGATGAACTTTTGATATCAGTGTTCTGATTTAGTTCATATTCAAGTTTTCTCTTATTATGTTTAATTACATCGCACTGTTAGGCAGAGTCTAAAAATCTCCAAGTGAAAATTCTTTACCTATGTTTGTCATCTTTAAAAGGAAATTTATGAAGAGAAGAAACCCAAAGGAATATTTCCTAGATTACAATAGTTTGTAGCTAGTAGTGACAGTTTCCAAGTGAAATGATGCAATAACAAACATTCTAATCTTAAAGGCGTTGTTCAACATCCAAGTTGTGTCTTTCGCTGTATCAACTTTCCGAGACTTTAACGAGCTGGCACTCACAAAAGTCACATAATCTGACCATGAAGTTACAACATCCTCGTATGGGTTTATATTCACTTTAAGAAAAAGAAACGAATTCACTTTGAAACTGGCGGTACATGTCATGAACAATTTTTATTATTTGCAGTTTCTGAATGTTTCTGTTGGTTTGGCCCTACCTTTATTTGCCTTCTTATTGACAGATACTGTATAAACAACTTGAAAGCCTTTTTGTGACAGTTGACGATCCCACCGATATCTATGTTGTTGGTTGTTTATTTTTGACTTCCTGCCAATTGAAATCTTTTTAATTGTTATTGTTTGGTTATTGACGGATTTCCTTCTTGAAGATCTTTACCAAATAAAGGGCCGTTCCGGAATAGACCTGTGCGCAAGGCGGCGGCCTCGCATGAGGCAGATGTAACGAAATCTGAGTTCAAATCCCAGCGTGGGCATGGACGTTTCCTTTCTTTCCTGTATTTGTCTGCTTCTTCTTCTCCTCCTCTTCTTCCGTTGTCTATGGCACTGAAAAATATTCTAAAATTCTGGGGTTTGTTTGATAGATCTCTCAGGGATGAAAGTACACGTGGGGTTACCGCGGTCCTACTTAGTGAAGAATCCTAGGAACTTGGGAGTCGATATAAACACAGAGACAAACTAAAGATCTTGACCAAATGAATACTCTAAACTCCATATTGGCAATTCCCAATTTATAATGGAATGGTTTGCCGAAGAGTCTAAATGGAAGGGTAGTAAATCCGAAATCGAAAAACTGTTCATACAAATAAAGTTGAATTACTTTTCATTGAAAGATTATACTCCAGTCAGAGCACTTAAAACATTTATATATAACATTTATATATATAATATTTATATATAAACAGTTTTATATAATAAAACATTACACATCTCTATGCATGTAAAAATGTAATTACTGTAAATTTATGACCATGAAATAGATATATTTGTTAATTAAACCGCCAACTAAATCTGCACATTCTTCTTAATTGAAAATGACAAATAACAACTTTAAAATAACTACGTACTTAATCGGAGTCCCATAACTTCAGACTCCTTTATCAAGTTTTAAAAAATTAAAAATTTAAAATTGTCTTCCCCCCTCTTACAGGAACGACTTTCCTTAGTCAGGGTTCGTCAATCAAGAAGAGGGGAAAGACAATTTTAAATTTTAAATTTTTTAAAACTTGATAAAGGAGTCTGGAGTTATGGGACTCCGAATACGTACGTAGTTATTTTAAACGTTGTTATTTTGTCATTTTCAATTAAGAAGAATATGCAGATTTAGTTGGCGGTTTAATTAATTGTATATAAAAAGCACGTTAAATAATTAGTAGTAGATATATTTGTTGTTTAAAATGAGTTACAGGGCTCATGTCATGATAACAAGATCTGTTGTTTGGGATCAAATTATTAAGTAATATTCCAGTTGTTTTAGTGACAAAAATACACAGTGAATAAATCATGAGTTGTAATGAGTTTTGCATAATATTAACAAAATAGAATATTAACAATATTTAAAATGTTTTCTAGTTATTAAGGTATCTATCTTTATTATTAATATTAATTTAAGAAATAACAAAGGCTTTAAAAAAGTTCGCTCTAATTCATCGGTCTATTTGAACATTTAGATGGTCCTCGATATACTCACCTTTTTGAAGGTCACACTCTCGAGAACCTTCCACCACTGCTGTTTTCTTTAATCTTTTTCTTGAGGAACAGTAACATGGTGTTGGTTTCCTTGTTTATTTGGGGAAAAGAAGTCGAGGGGGATCGGGGGTTGTGTTTGAAATCAAAGGGTGCTGTCTAAATACAGTGAGTGTGTGTATGTGCGTGTGCGTGTCTGCTAGTGCGACTTGGCTATGTCTCGAGCCCGAATAACCTCCTTGGCACCAGCAGCCGTTTGTTTTGTCATGCCTTCACTCGACATTCCGTTGCAGCATGGCTGTGGGAACAGAGACTAAAATTAGTACGGGTTCCGGAAAAAATGCTTTGGTTACACGGCCAACCGGCGGCCTCTCTATTCGCTGGCCTTCTCTCGTAGAGCGGAACTCGGCTGCTGCTCTTCCCGCATTGGCACCAAGGAAGCTGTATCTTCTCGTTTCGACATAGACCGTGGAACGTATCGGAAAAAATTGGGAGTATGGGTTTACTGGATGACGAAGCCACCGATATACCGATGGTGAAGCTGGACGATGAGGCAACCGATGTACCGTTAGTTAAGCTAACCAAGAAGATACCAAGCGTAGTCACTTGGGATTCCTCTGTACCACAGGTAGTTGCTCTATTTTACACTACTTCCTCTTTTTCCTGACATCCGAGACAACAGGAAATGGTTTATTTACAGTTTTAATTCTCGATATCATCATTTGTCTGAACATCGCATTGTTCACAATATTCTTTTCATATTTAAATAATCGGAATTGTATTGATAATTTCATTGGTTTCCAGATTATTGATTTATTTAATTTAACAAAAGATCGGGATGATTTAAATATTCTTTGAATTTTTCAGAAACATATTATATTAGAGCACTTCTCTAGAATTAGACACGAGTTGATCAATTTAAATTGAGACAACTACAAGAATTAATGAAGCGTTTTTCTTCTCGCGAACTTCAGTACTATTTAAAATATGAATATTACTATGATGTATTTTCAAATATAGAGGAAGATATATATGTGCATATTTTTAACCTTACAGAAAGTAAGAAATAATAATAATGAAAGAAAATAATTCTAGAAGAGCTACTGCGTAAATCTATAAGCGAGTCGTTATCTTCTGAAACTTTCTGTTCTAAAGCATCTGTTTTTCATTATCTCTTTTATTCAAAGCAAAGATTAAGAATAGGCAGTTATCATTTTTCATTTTCTTGAAACCCCCTTCTTCTTAATAGAATTACTTTTGGCTCATTTCCTTCCTAAACGGAAAGGTTCGATATTTGACAACCATTAACATCCATCAGACGTTTTTCCATTCATTCTTTCTGAGTGAGTTATCAGAAATTATTCGTAAATTAATAAGTTTCTATGTATTGAGAAACTAAATTGATACAAAGGTGGAGCTGTTTTTAAATAATTTATCGATTATATTGATTGCTTTGCTGCTTTTTTTTTTCATTTCCATCCCCATTGCTTCATCAATAGAGGATGTTACATCATCCATATACAAGCCTCGATGTGGATCTAGAAAGCTTTTTTTTCTTTCTTCCCCTTTCGGTTTTTTTCTTCCTACTGTTTCTGCCTTTTTTTTTTATCTTATTCTCTGATATTGTTGCATCAGTGAAACGAATGCGTCAGCTCAGGAAAAAAAAAAAAAAGAATAGGAAAGAACCGAATTAAATGAACAAGAAACCCTTGTAATAAGATCCTCCCACTACGCAAATATTGCTCCTTAACGCAGAGCTATAAAATCTGCCTTATATGGTTTTTGAATTTTGAAAACTGAAACACTCCTATGTAAATGTTTAATTGTGAAATTATTTAAATTTCATTTTCTCATTGGATCTTTGGTAATACAATAACTAAGTATTTTTATCGTGATGTCTGGATAGTTTGAATTCTGGTACCATTCTATAAAAATTATATTTCAACAAAACGTGATTTACAATTACGACTTACATTGGATGATGATAAAAAAGCAAATGAAAATATATATGATAGTGATTTCTTTTAAATATATCATATATATGTTCATTTGCTTTTTTTAAAAAAAAGTGATTTCTTTTAAATAAGAGAAAAAAAAATTAAAAAGAACAATATTTTCTTTCTTTTTTTAAAATTTCAAAAATTGATATCAATGACCAGTTAAAATGAATTTTTTTTCTTAAAGAAAATAGAAAAAAAGCCTTTAAATAAAAAGGCTTATTTAGTATTATATCTCTTCAAATATATACAGCTGTTATTTATCACGTGAAATACTTCGATTGTAACTTCTGGAAATAAGGCAATTAAATATGAAAGTTTTCCTCGGAATTTGTCGTGATTCTGATTTTTAAGATTAAAGAAGGGAAATTGATTTCGATTCAACAAGCCCACACATTGAATGCAGTGTCTGTACATTGTCAGGTAACACTTATCAGTAGGTGGCAATCATTTTATTTATTTATTTTTCAAGTGTTTCTTTCATGGTTTGTCCTTATGCTTCATTTTGGTAATCGTTGTGTGTATTTGTTTAAGTCATTTTCGTGGCGTGATACTTGGACATTCAATTTCACCTCCTCTTATGACAGATTTTCATTTTTATATTAAAGTAGTGACGTCCCAAATTACTGTAAGAAAGGCAAATGTAAGTAACACTTGAATCACATTAATAAACACATACATGACTTTGACAGTTGGATTGACAAGCAGTGCCTTCAGACTAACAATGTATTCTTGAATTAATTCTGTACACTTTTACTTAAACAATTGAAATCTCTTGAATCATATTGCTGGTATTTTTAGAAACGGATGCCTTACATGTATTTTTAGACAGAAACACTTTGGCTGTTCAGCACATCCGCGTTGCCTTAAATACGCAGCAACGGGTTTTGGTACAAATATATTTATTCAGTTCGCCCCAAATCCCGGAAACGTAACTTGTTTACATCTTCACTTGATGAGTTCGTTAACAGAATGAAGAGTTATTAAATATATGACAGATCGTAGTAATAGATTCTTTACGATTAAGTATGAGTCATTAGCTAAATGAAACCAAGGTATACTTACTTTAAGTAAATAAAAATTCGAATCATCTGTGTGTGATTAATTTTAACCCTAGCAATTTATTCATCTTAAAACGAACTTGCTACAGCAATCATCTGAACTAGCGTTAGGATGATACTGAATATTAGGCGGGAAAAAAATAAATTTTATTGAATTTTTTTTTCTGTAAATATGTTAAGTTTATTGATGGGGCTTTGACTAAAATATTTATACTTTTCTTTTAGAGCTGTTATTATCGTTTTTTTTAATAAATAGACACGATAATAGAAGCCGTTAATTACCATTTAAATAAATGATGACGTAAAGGAATCGATCGTAAATAAGGAGTCTCGTTTAAGTGCTCGGTCGTCTTCTGTTTTTCTGCGTTTACTCATAAATATTGATTTCGTTATTAAGAAATAAGCTTTTTTGTTTTGCAAGTTTCCCAGATACACATATTGCTTATTTTGCAATTAAGATATAAGAATAATTTGATTCATCTTCAAATAAATACAATATGCTTATAGGATATGCTTACAGATATTATCTGTAAAGATAGCAATTAGTCGACCTTTTATTTTTTTTATTTTTTATTTATTTTTGCAAGCATTGATTTCGTGTTTATTAAGTGTTAATTTTGGTAATTACAGCATATTGATTATTTTAATGATTTTCAATGTTACTAGATCAGCTGATATCACTGTATAAAACTCGCAATTTAAAATATATGGTGTATATTAATCAATTAGTCTTAATTATCAATGCGGTGTAAATACCAAAATTAATATTTTATAAGAAATCTATAATACTGTCTATAATTCAAAAAGAAATAAGGGTGATTAATAAGGGTAAGTAATAAAGTTTGCCATGGCCTATAAGAATGTTATATTTATATGAATATGATCCTTATTTCTTTCGTTATGATTTTCTAGAAACAAACTAAATGAAAATGAAGAAAAGTTAGTCTACTGTTTTCATGGCCTTTCCTGATTTTCAAATCCTTTCATTTTGACAAAGAAAAAAAAGGTACATCATTGTTTTCCACAATAACGTTAATTTACCCTTTGACTTTAAGATAAAATTTAGTCTGTTCAGCAACTCCGATGGTTTGCACGAGTTGTTGTTGTGCAGAAATAGATTTGGGAAGTGGATACCTTTCGTACAAATTCACTTGTTAAATGTTAAAGGGATTAATTTTAGATTTGCTCCCCTTATTCCAAGCCCTTCATATTGAAATGGAAAGACGAGACTAGATTTTAAAAAAAAGGTTTAGATTTTTTCTTTTACTCTTTCGTTTTCATTTAAAAAGATAAGTCATACAGGGTGTTTCAAAAATACATGGCATAATTTCAGGTATGTATTTCCCACATGTAGACAATCAAAATAGTTCATTACAACATATGTCCGGAAATGCTTCATTTCCGAGTTATGGCCTTCACAACATTGAAAATCACCGGAACGTTTTTCGTATTTACAGATGAAGCACAGTTCACACGAGATGGCATAACAAATTTCCACAATCAGCATGTATGGGCGTATGAAAACCCAAATGCAACTGTTGTATCTCATCACCAGGTGCGGTTCTCCCTCAACATGTGGGCCGGTATCATTGGTGATCGATTAGTTGGACCCCATGTACTTGTAAACAGACTTACGGGGCAGGCGTACACAAACTTCCTGGAAAACACCATACCTCATGTTTATGACGACACTCCACTGATCGATCGTCAGCACGCTCACTTCTTGCATGACGGCGCTCCTGCACACTTCAGTCGTACGGCTCGCCGGTACTTGGATCGAACGTTTCCTGATCGATGGATAGGTAGAGGTGGCCCAATTGCTTGGCCTCCACGCTCACCTGATCTGAACCCTCTCGATTTCTACTTGTGGGGCCATTTAAAATCATTGGTTTATTCGTCTCCGGTGCCTGATTTGGAATCCCTTCGGAATCGAATTGTGGCACGTTCTGAGGACATACGCAACATTCCTGGAGTGTGGGATCGTGTTCGCAGGTCATTGAGACATCGATGTGAGGTCTGTATTCAAGCAGGAGGTGGTCATTTTGAACATCTTCTGTAATGGCAACGACCGGCGGAACGAAAAACGTTCCGGTGATTTTCAATGTTGTGAAGGCCATAACTCGGAAATGAAGCATTTCCGGACATATGTTGTAAAGAACTATTTTGATTGTCTACATGTGGGAAATACATACCTGAAATTATGCCGTGTATTTTTGAAACACCCTGTATATTTACAGAATTTTACTTAAGACAACATTTATTATTGAGTAATTCATTAATTATAAACATTAATTTATAAACCGTATATTAATATCATTTAATTTCTCTATTCTAACATCCCATAAATCTGCAACCGGCTTTTCACCATTCCGATGCACCAGAACCCTGAAACTTGTCTAGTGTGCCAGTCATTCCGGAGCCAAATACACGACCATTCATAAAAGCCCGTCTTATTTTATTTTATTTTGTAAACTGTGATTTTTAGAAATATATTTCTAAATTAACTTTATTATTTTCTTTTCAAGTTTCTGAATTCCTTTTAACGTTTTTATTAATGGATAGGATGATTTGTTCATATCCCGTCAATTAATAAACGAATTTTCTATCATTGTTGTCTCTGCAATTCATTCTATTTACTAATTTATAATTTATTCTCATTTAATATATATATTTTTTTTAATGTAGACCTACTTGTTTCTTTCGTGTGTTTATTGACTGGGCAATGCGAAGTCTTTCTATTTCAACTGAACTCTTTTCTTTGTTTGTCTTTTTGTATGCTAACGCTAAAATGGCTGAACGGATTTCCATAACATTTGTTACATTGTTTATTTGTGGTCCAACTTAAAACATAGCCATATTTATTTTGTTCTTCACTTCTCAAAAATGACCCCCGAAATCCTCAGCTAAAACAGCTGTGCTGATTTCTTTAAAATTGATACTTTGCTTATTTGTGCTTAACCACGAGTATATTGATATCCATCCCCCATTACCATGCTCAGTTTCCACTATTCGTGGACATCTGAATGTATCTTAAGCCCGTTGCACATGGATCCGAAAATCGGACGGTCGGATCCACAAATCGGGCGTATTTCTTTCACATGGCCACGAAACTCTCTCCGACGTCGTCTATACGACATGTAACATTCAAATCGTTCGTATAGGCGACGTTTCGTGGCCATGTGAAAGAGAATACGCCCGATTCGTGGATCCGACCGTCCGATTTTCGGATTCATGTGCAATGGGCTTTAGTTTCAATATACAGGGTCTCCCGGGAGGAAAGGTTAATATTCTGGGAAATAATAATATTTTAAGAAAAAACAGTTTGTATGAATATGTGTTTACACCACGTGTGGAGAATCCTCTTTTCATTTGGGCTAATTATGGAACGGGTACTCGAGCTGGATACATTATATTTAATAAGAAAGTAGATAATAGTTACTCTTTAAATGGGTATTTATAATAATATACAAAAAAAACTCTATTTCTGCGCATATATTTTTGTGATACGTTCTTATTTGAGTGACATGTTTTATGGACTTTGACTAGCGACTAACCAGAGCGTAGTTGAAACCTACCGTGATTTGTTTATGATTAGAGATATTGCTTTTAAAAAAAAAAAAGTATTCTACAAGCAGAAACTCTTTATTATTTTTAGAGGTAGCCATTTTTTTTTCTTGTTCGAATAACTTTGATCGAAATAAACTTGAACTAGATTTTTTTGAATGGCCCGGTTTCGATAAGGGTGTGAGTTTGATAGTTTCGGATCAGAGCCAACTGTTTAAAGCACACGTTAAATACGCTTGTCTTTGCTATCAGCTCAAATCATACATTTTTAAGGGATATTCTGTGTCCTTCTATTTCAAACGTTATTCGATGATTTCAATGGACGCTGCATTAACTGAAATTCCTTTTCAAATAACTTTCTGAAAGTAGGTTACTGTTCCAAATGATTTCTCGTTCTTCCCCCTTTTTTTTTTTAATCAAATCGATATAAATATTAATGAGATACTTATATAAATTACTGCAGTACTTCATCAAATCTGTAAAAATCAATGACTGCCTTATCTATAATGAGATCTGTTGTGGATTATTACCAAAATATTTTCAAAGTTATTGGTAAGAGTAAGTTTATGTATAAGTTTAAACAGATTTGTATTCCTATCGTGAAATTTAGATTACTTTAAACAAAATTTAAATTCACTCCGTGAGTATAGTACAAGAATTTGGAAAACGGAGCATTAGCTCTCGTCGGTAACTGAGGCTCACGTTGTTAATGACGAAGTAAGAATACTTGCGGAACTTACTTTTAGATCTAAGAAATTACATGGCAATAAATAGAAAAGAAAGTCCTTGACAGGACCGCCCTTAGGCCTAGTTGATCCCTGGGGCCTCTGCCTCCGATTCCGCTCTGTAAATTATAAGAAAAAGCTTAGAGAAAACAGACTAAGATCTCAGCGTTTTTATCAATGTGAAAAGAAAAAATAATAACAACAACAATATACTCTGAGTTCGATTTCTCTGGTGAAATAAGAATGTTACAATGTTAGGAAGAACCATCTGGTCCTTGAAGAATTAAGCAATGTTTGATTTTATGAAGTATCCAAAACCACTTGTTGATTCTGTGATTAGTTTAAAATTCGTATTAAAAAAAGTTAATCATATCTTCTTCAGTAGCTTAACATTTCATCCCACTATAAGATTTTAAGAGGTTTTTTTTTTTTTTTTTTATATATAATTTATCTTCCCAAATAAGCTACCCGATGTATTTAATAAGAAACCATATACAGAAACGAAACATTTCTGCTACTACATACTAAATCATCTACTTATCACGTCTGCTTAGTTATTAAAAGATATTATAGGTTTGATCTAATACAGTGTCTGCAGCCATTTTGCCTTGAAGGCTACTTTTTATTTTTAATTTAAAAAAAAAATGAAATTACGAAGAGTTGAAGTTCTCTATTCCCAACCAAAAAAAAAAAAACCTATCTACGAGATAGGAAGTGCCTGGAGCTGCAAATCCTTCCTCAAAGAGCTGCTGGGTTTGACGATCCCTGGTCTGACATTTGTCAGACTGCCCTTAATATTCATCGCAGAGACAACAGAAATAGAGCAAAAACAGTTTTAGAACGCAATTTTAAACTGATACATACATTTCTCGTGTGATTAAAAAAACAAAACAAATGCAAAACTATGCTTGGAAGCTGAAATTTTTGAGATAGGTTTGAGATTACTAAAAATGAAGATTCTCATGGAATATCGAAGTAATAAGTAAAAAGCTAGAAGCAAAAAAAAAAAAAATAGCAAATAAAAACTGTCATTAAGTCCCACTAAATAAGCTAAAATAACTCAAAATTATTTAGCTTAATTAAGCTGAAACGTTAACTATAGATAAATGTTACTGAATGTTACTGAGTTACCAGAATCCGAAAATTGGCGCAATAACTAAAGGCCTATCTTTTATTTATTTATCTTTCTGAAAACCTTAAAAAAAAAAAAAAAAAAAAGAAAACGATTGAAATCCAAGTCGTTCGTTGAAATCCTCAGGCCATGTCAGTTGGGGCAAGGCTTCATCTCTTGAAAAAAAAAACACCTTTGTTTTGATTCCTTGAATATGTTGTTTACGTGGTTCTGACGCTGATCCCTGAACTTCAAACACAGACTTGTTTGATGGAAATATTTGCAGTGTTTTCTAGATTACTTAGGTAAATTAAATCTCGGTTTCATCTCTTTCGGAAGGCTTTTCCTCATTCTCACTAATAATATCAGTGTATGTGGGTTTATAACGTGATTACTCGTTGCCAGGAGAGTCCGTGGAAATTAGATAATTATTTTTCTTAATATACAATAGTTATTAAATCTTTACGGATTATTAGTTAGTTTTGATAATTTTTAAACTGTCTTCGCTTTACAGTCAAGAATGAAATGTAGTTCTAGTGTATATGTTAAACTTGTCTTTATTATCTTTTAAAGTGATATTCTACGAACTGGGAATATCTTTTAATTAGAGGCCATTTGTTATCACCTTCGTATTGTGACCAAGCAGAGAGTTTCACACATTTCATCATTTAGATAGAATTCATTATGATTACATTGATTGGAAAAGGAAAAAAAAATCCTACTTGAATTCGAATTGTGAAGTATAACAAAGAAATATCTTCTGTCCAAAGCTCCTTTAATACCTTCTTGCGTATAATACAGTTTCGTTTTAGTCTTTCTTGTTGTAAGATACTCGACCCTGGCTCCGAGTTATGAACTTAAATTTAACAGAACAAATTTGAAATTCTCACGAAAGCAAGAAAATAAAGAAGAAGTAAAAAAGTCGTGCTGGCATTTCCTGCTGTCAAATGTCTTATTTACAGGAATTCTGACGATAAACCTGAGATAATTGTCCTTTTATTTTCCTTAATTATAATTCACTTCTGTTGGAGAAAGGCCAGCGGATAAACAATTGGCTTATGCTCCAAAATTACAATGGAGACAGAAATACAACCACGTGGGATTATAAAAGCGTTTGGCATTTTACAATGACTGGTTTGCAGGATCTCGTTGTGTCATCTGATTCTTGCTGTTTGCTGACTACTTCTATTTTCTTTTAGTTTCCTTGTTTACAAATTACTGGCCACTTAACCATTGGGGACTTAACCATGAAAATTTCTTATCAACAAACATTAAAAGTTATGTAAATATTAACGTGTGCATTGAAGGTTATAATAATGGCGCCGTCACACTAAATTAATTAGAAAACGTTAAACACTTTAACGAAGAACAATACATTTAAACGACTAGTTTCGCCATTTCGACATGGCTTCGTCTGGTAAGTTTCCAAAGATTACAAGTGTTTATAGCAACAGACAAAAGTAGTCTCGAATGTTCACTGAGGATTCAGTTTCTTATGTCACAAGTCTTCGACCTTTGGCAGATCCCAAGATCGGCTACATCCCCATTGCTCCTTTCTTCCACCTCATTGGCTTTCACTTTCACTCAAAAACATGTTTAAAGTCCTCACGCTCAAAGATGAATCTCCCAGAATGCAAAGCAGATTATAGATTGTCCATTCCTGGCCCTTCGCTAACATTGAAATAGAAGAGGTCGCTTCTCTTCTATTTCAATGTTAGCGAAGGCCCAGGAAAGGACAATCTATAATCTGCTTTGCATTCTGGGAGATTCATCTTTGAGCGCGAGGACTTTAATTGTCGTTTGTCAAATTGTTATAAACACTCTTGTAATCTTTTGTAAACTTGATCAGACGAAGCCATGTCGAAACTAATCAATTTTTGTGTGTTGTTCTTTTTTAAATGTTAACCTTTCTTATTAATTTAGTGTGTTGGCGTCTTTATTATAAACGTTAAAAGTATTCTTCAAGAAACTAATTCAGAAAGTGTTTTGAGTTGAATTGCAATATCTTAAAGAGAGCCTTATGGTTAAGGTTTGTGAATAAAAAACAAATGACACGTAGGATGCGGTGTAACACATAGTTTACTTTGGGATCATTTTTGGATTGGAATGAATAACGCTATGATGTGTCTCACTAATTTCTCGAATATTCGTCATTTTTATATCTCGGTCATTCTGCAACATTTGTCAAAAACAATTTCATGACAAAATACCTTACTCAACTTAATCTGTATTTTTAAATCTTTCTTAGGTATTACCTTCCTTTAAGTTCTAAATTAGGATAAACTATCTTTTCAGAGCTATGTTCATTGATTCTTCAAAGGAACCTTAAAAGCTGTGCTTCTCTTTACACTAAATGTCTTCTTATGATCTTGTAAACTATATTAAAACACTAAGAAAAGCAAACATTTCCAAATCTTTCGTAACTTAACTACTACAATGTAAATTGAAGTTGGGTAAATAATTTCTTTCATAGCTTAAGAGAAGGTTAGAAAATGCTTATAAATTGCAATTACAATAATGATGTGAATTACATTCTTTGCAGAATTAAAGGTTTAGAGTTATCGCTTGTATTTTTTCATTACTGGTCCCTTATCCTAAACTTAGATCGACTCTTGTTTTCGGTTGTGGTGCAAAAAGGTTGCGGATTGCTATTTTAAATCGCTACAAGCAGTTTGTTAATGCCAGCCAATCACCCTGCCTTAAAAGGGTGGAGAATTAAAGGGAAGTCATAGAGGAAAACGATAATTACTAACGAATTATTGAGTTCTTGTTAGTATTCGAACCGAGGTTCTGCTCTCATGAGAAACTCGTAGAACCACCATGTAGTTGCAATACTTACGAAAAGACTAAATAATAATAAAGAGCATATTCTAACTTGAGGGGAAAAAAAGGTACAGGAATGTTAAATTTAATATTTGCTGGAATAGATATGCTAATGGACATTTAACAAGATTTTAAGTTTTTGCATTATCTTCTTAGATATTAAAAACAGAAATCATTACATTCTTATCAGTTTTAATTGGTTAATTATTTTTTTATAACTTATTTCCATGTCGAGTATGCAATATATGGCCTTGTTCTGTCGGAAGTGTGGGGAAAAAAAAACTATTTGCTCTTTCTTTCGTATAATTACCTGTCCAAGTTATTTTCCATTCCTTCATTTCCTATTGATATTATGACGACATAGGGTTGTTTCTCGTGTCGAAATCGACATTGAAACTGTATCTTAATAGGTGTTCACGTTGCGTAACATACTTGAGTCCCTGCAGCTCTTTATCCCAGCGTCGTAAATCGCGTCTATGTACACATCAATAAAATGTTTCTTTTTTTCTATCTGGTTTTTATCTCCGAGTAAAAAAAAAAAATCGGAAAACGATGATAATTTGGCACATGGTGTAGTCGCTTTGGATAGCACCTGCTTTGAACGAACGTCACCAACACTGATTATTATTAATGTCCCTGTTCTGTTACATTAAGTTGGATTGGCAGAAGGTTGTCTAAACAGTTCGTTCAGTTTCGTACGCGTTCTATTTCTTTACTATCTACTTCCAAAGGATCTGATGGATAGTTCTATTGAATTTGAAAAGTCATATTGTTAATTGAAGAAATTAGTGATTTATTAAAGGTATGTGGCATTTCCTTTAATCACTTATAGTTAGGATAGTTTAAGGTTTTGTCATCTAACGTCTTTAAGTCACTTATCATAAGTTGTAAAATCGCAGGAATATAAATGGTAGCAAGGTAAAATTTCCTAAAAAGGAACAATATTGGTATTCATTATCCAATAACTCCGATACATAGATTGATAAACAACAACAAACAAAAACAAAAAAATACAGAACACTACAATTTGATTCCGTTTCTGCTCTGTTTTCTATCAACCATGAAGCATATGCTGCCATCTTTAGTTGTGATGAAGGACTACAAATCAGCTTTCTGAATCTTAAACCATTTCCCGGAAACAAAAATGTTAAGAAATTCTTAGGTTTCTTAGCATTATTTAGAAGTTCATTCTGTTCGACATTCCAGCATTTTTAAAATAGGAATGAAAAGATTTAGTCTTCGATTGAAGTGATGTTGAATGAATTAACTAAGGATCATCTTGTAGGTTATTAACTCTTTTTCGCAACCCTACCGGAGTGTTTTTTAAGGTCTTCTGCGAATTGAGGTTGGTCATATTTAAGCATCTTTTACAAATTTTAACAAAATCTTACGATGTTTTAATTGTTTTTTGATGAACCAAGATCATTATTGAAAAGCTAACGATTTTAATCGGAGAATTAAGTTTTTTTCCAAATATGCCACCGAAAAATGTCGATTTAAAAACTACAGTATCTTAAAGATAAGATTAAAATTGGACCCCTTCTCATAAATTAGCTCCACAATACAAGAAAACATTTAATCGAAGCCACTTGAATTTTGTAGGGAAGTTTTTGCTTTCATAGATTTTTTATCAGTTGAAAGAAAAGATTTTTGACTACTTTACAAAAGAGCCCCCCCCCCCTCACCTCTACTATCACTGGCGACTTCAAATGACTTTCAATTGATTTAGACCGTTCCGTGGTTTAATTACTGTGACTGCGATGTGATTTAGACCGCGAACGCTTTTTGCTTTTTCCTTGGCCTCGCGTGGATCATATTCCCAGTCGGCAGACAAGGGCTTGGCGCCAAATTCATTCACATATTTTGGTCTCGCGCAGCCGCAGGGAAGAGGAGCAGTAGCCAGCATGCTTCAAGGATGCCAAGCCCCGCCTGCCAAGAGCACCGTTCCCGTTGGTTGCCAGGATCGCGACCCATCTATGGAGGCACGTGGCATTGTTTATGCGAGCGTGGCGCCGGAAGTTAAGTGTTGGCGGGTGTTGGATGACCGCCAACCCTGACCTTGGACGTGAACCGAGATCTAATGCGATCGTATGTCTCGCAAAATGCTACGCGTCGTTAACTCATCGAAATATCTCATTTCCTTATTATTTTTTTAGGCTATTAAACGATAGATTTTAATAATTCAACCATGTTGTACAAGAATAATAGAAGAAATGATAACAAAAGCAGTTCATTTTTTTTTATGGGAAAAGGTTGAGTTTTATAATTTGGCTTTTCTTTTTTTTTACATAGTGATACGATATTGAGTATCACAACTTTATACAATTTATTGGAAACTGATAACATAGAAAAATGAAAGCTATTTCATTCAGCCAGTAGAAAACACTTCATTTTTTTTGTCCTTCTGGCAACTTTTTGGGTAGTTTGAGAAGAATGACCATTGGACTCCTGTAGTTGATGTGCCTCAGGGTAACTGTTATCTCCATAATTGTTTGTTTGTTTCAAAAACTCGACCATCAATCTTGAAAATTATTATTCATAAAAAGACAGTTCATAGTAGTTTTAAAAGAAAAACAATTAATTGAAAGCACAGTACTGTTCGTTTTCGTTTACGAGAGCCTTCAATGCTTTTGCGCATGCGTCAGGTCTCCTTGGATTTCATGAAAATAAAGAGAGGACATTTACTTCTTATCAGTGTTAGTTTACTAGTAGCTGTGTTCTATTTGCGCTTTTCGGGAAAAAATTATGGAAAGAATAAATACTATTGCAAAAATAACAGGTACTTAAAGAAAAACAGGTCTTATGAAAGTGCCCATCTCAGCGTATCACCCCTTTGGGGAGTAGAATCGTCTGTGTTGTCGTAACTCTCGCTTTCCAAAACGAACAGTACATCTCTCTCTATCGAGTTTTCGTACTAAGATAAAGGTCGCAACTTTGCTGCTCTTTGAGGGATGATCTGCAGCTTCCGAACCACAACAGGAACGTCTTAAGTGACAGTTTTTATTTTTGGTTTGCTAACGGAGCAGGGATAGATAGCTCCGGGAACTTAAAATTTTCAAAAGAAAAAAAAGAAAAACAGAAAAAAGTTCTTCTTAGAAAAAGTGACTATTATTAATTCAGTTCTGAATTTATTCTGGTAGAAAGATCTTTGAAGACAAAGAGAATTATTTAAAATTAAGTTTTTAGCAACCCATTTGGGAGCTATTGTGATAGCGACCAAAATCGCTAGCTGTTGCGTTTGTCCTGTCCGTCCGTCCTTGTCTGTCCACCCCTAACAACTCCCGAACAGATTTCACCATTATGTGTTCAGAGGCCCAAACAATGTAGGAATGGAGTATTTTCAGAGGCCAACGCCCCCTCTCCACCTCATGTTCGAGATATTTGACATTGTTGTCATTGCACCCTCTTAACAACGCCCGAACGGAAGCTCAGATCGACAAACGGATTTCATCATCGTGTTCAGAGGCCCAAAACTGTAGGAATATTTGTGTTTTCAGGGGCCAACGCTCAACCCGTGTTCGAGATATTTGGCATTGTTTTCATTGGATTTCCACTATTAGCTTAAATGTCAGAAATGTAGCCATTTTATTTCAGTTGTCAGCTATAGCGTGATCGCTAAAAGTTCTAGGATTCATAAGCTGAATGTTGTCGGTTCAAATCCGTGGATCTACAGTTTGTTTTTTCTTCTCATAATCTTTTTTTCTCAATGTCCGCGTGGATTTTTTTTTGTTTGTTTTTTGTTTTTCTTGTTTTCCTAATGTTCTTTTTACTTTTTTCCTAACTTTTTTTTTTATTTTTGCTTTTTTCTTATTATAATTTTAAATGTTTTATTATTATGGGTCGCCTTTAAATGTATGCTCTAGCACAAAATTATATTCGTTATTTTGAGAGTCGTTGTTAATAAATAAGGCTTTTACTATTGCAAAAATTATACTTTAAAAATATTAGATGCTTTCATGATTAATTTTAATACCACTGAAGACTTTATATTGATCTTAAGACAGCTTTCACTTCTTCAGAGTAGTTCGATACTTTTCATTCATTTACAATGGAAAGTTTGCTTTAGATTATTACGAATCGTATTTCGTATTACATCATATCATTATCTATATCCGTATATGAATAGCTAATAAAAAGTCATTTAATCGCTAATTCTATGCACTAATGTCGTAATATTTTGCAGTTGTTGAGATAATTCTCCTAATTCCACGAAAGAGGTAATTTTGGGTGTTGATCATGAAGGGACCTTTTTCTTGTGTCAATCAAATTGGATTGTAACTTAAAAAATAGTTGCTAATTGCAGATACTGGAGTAGCTATTGAGCGTTGCTTTTATGTAATCGTGTTCCTAACTTCTTTTGGCCCTTGGGTGATTCTTTTTTTCCATTCCTGTAGCCTTCTTTTACTACCTCCCCCATTCCTGTCTATTAGGGCAAGGCCATTCGGAGTCCGTTTGCCGGCCTTCACACACCGTCCGTTCAGTGCCTGCTCCACGTCAGTCGCAGGAGGACGTCCCGTCGTTTATCTGCTTCCGACGAACTCGCAGTCGCCCAGATTATCGGTTCCTTGTCACTCGGTAAGTCGAACATCTCTCCTCGTCGTCCTGGTCTCTCTCTCTTTTTTTCGTTAGAGAAGGGAGTTTTCCCGACGTGTGTGGGAGGTGTGGTTGCGATTGCGAGGGAGTGGAATGCAAACGGGATATATATAATTTTATTTTTTTTTAAATTTCTGTACCCTGAAATAGCCTCTTCCTCCAAGGTAGTCTTCTGTCTTGTTTCTTTCGTCGACCTTATCTGGTAAAATAACATCGTGAGATTAAGAAAAAAGTGATAGAGTAGAGACAGAATTTGAAGGTCCATATCCATATGCAGTTCCTGCTGCCAATTTATTTTCTGTTTGAATTTCAAATCTATTTCATTCCTTTAACAGAACCGAGATCAACATTTTTTTTTACTTATTTTGTAAAGAACCGTTTATATTTTGCACAACTTAATAAATTACATTTTTAAAAGTTGTATAAACTTGGTTTCAGAACAATGAAGAATAAACTACTCTATTTCGAGTGTCTTCAAATCTATTTTTTCCACCTTAAAATATTACATATTTCTTTAGGAGACATGAAAAGAAAAAAAAAATGACCATGCAAAAAATGGATTGTGCTGAGTTTTACAGTGTTAGGCTTACTCAGATCCCATTGCCAACTTTCCATTTGTATTTATTCCTTTTTATTAAACACTACCTTTTACTTTACTTACACTTTCCTATAATCGCGACACTTTAATTTTTTTTTTTTTTTAATCTAGATAATTCAGTTCTCTTGTGGACTTTTTCGAAATCGCTTAATTTTTTTTTGAAAAGGTTATTTTAATTTTTTATTTCTTTAGTAAGATGAAAGCAAATTAGCTAAAGTTGTTGTATTTTATTTAAATTTCTATTTATTGCTATTCAACTATCTACCATTCAACTTTCTCCGATTTAAAACTTTTATTAAAGATCAAAGTTTAGTTTGATTATGTTTTTTGTGTTGCTTGTTGAGAGTTTTCACTGTAACAGCTGTTAAGTTAATTTTACCACATTAATAGTTATTTCTGTTAATTTCCTAGCTGTTTCTACTAGTGGCTACTGGTATTAACTTCTTATAAATTCTTATGTTGAAAATGCACATGTTGAATTGATTTTTAGCATGAAAATTGCTTCCAAGTAATAGCAAGTTTAAAACGTGTAGATCAAGGTCAAGGTAAACTTAGGCTATAACGGCATTGTGAACCACATTTCGACAGACAGTCTGATAGATAGCCTCCAAAATCGATTTTCCTCGTTTAATGTCGCTGTTTATTTTGGAAACGCTGCGTTTGGAGCCGAAGCAGTAGTGGTCGTCGCCATCGTAACAACACTGGTTGTCCGACGGAAAATTTTGAGCTCCAGTGTCGATTCTCGTGTTACGGTGATCAGATCACAAACATCCGATCTTCATCATCGAAAAATACAATAACGTTGTTTCAATTATTTCTCCACCAACTGAACTTGGAGGATGTCCACTATGGTAGGTTCCCCAACCTTGTTTCAGTTTAAACCAAATCTTACTAATATTTAAGTATTTTATTAACATTATTTTAATTAACCAAACAATTCTATAACCAACTTTAAATATTTACACAGAAGAAGATTCATTATTGCAGTTTTCGACAATTTTTATCTAAAAAAATGTCATATTTTTATTTTCTTTTTAATATAAAGTATTCGACAAATGAGGTAAACTCAGTTTATTCTATTGAATCAAATGCTTTATTGTGAAATAGAGAATTCTTTAGAAATTAGACTTTCGATAAGTTAGATGATTTGTTATAGCTTCGTAATTTTACTGAACGTGTTTTGTTCATTAGGTTTTTCTTAACCTTAGAATGAAAATACAGCTAATCAGAAATATTTATATTTATTACATATGTTAACCATGAATAATAGATTTAATGATTTGTTAAGTCCTGCTCCTGTTTTGGCTTCTTCAAGCAAACATCTAATGTACATATCTTTCTTCTACGTCGATAAGATTGAAACTAATCCAGATGATCCATCATTGGCTGTCTGATAAGTCCTCGAGTGGAATCATTCTTCTTAAACCAATTTTGTCCTGGAATAAATAACGCTTAAAAAGATGTTTGCACAGCTTCAATTCAAATTATACTTTGACAAAAATACTTATTGACAAACTTAGGCTTGACTGGAATCCCTTCTGAGCTATCCCAACAGAAGAGATAAAACGAAGTGCTTATGGTTTACGCCCATTCCACTAACCGATCGGGGAGAGATATAACACATGAGCGTTTTACAGGGCCATGTTAACCACGGTCTTAATATAATTCGATTCAGATAATCTTGTTAGAAAACATAGAAAGAGGGGGAGAGATCACAGTGCTATCTAAATATTTAGATAACCTTCCAGGTTTAATGATGCTAGGATTCAGTGCAGAAAGATATAAACAGACAGAGATCCTTTGGGAACATTTAAGCCACAGGACTTTTATGTAAAGAAATCGAGTGCCTTTAAGCGTTAGCAAAAAACTTTGAATCAACAAGGACTGCCGTTCAGTTTATTGCCATCGTCATGAAATCTCTGGACTTTTTCAGAAACTTTTACGATTGCTTTTGAGTCTTTACGATTGGGAGATCTCAGTAGTTTCCATGTTATTGAAAAATTTGTTAAATTTTACGCCTATTTAAGTTTTTTTTTTTCCTAAATATTATTCTAGAGCGTATGCATAAGTGAAGAGAAATATGCTTTAGAGAAGATAATAATGAAAATGCTACGATTTTCAGTTTAGCCAAATAATTTGCAGGCGCATGGAAGGAATAATAATAATAAAAGAGAGGATTTGATAGATTTTCTTTTTCATTGAAATGTTATTACAGTTTTAAAATAACCTATGCTCTTTCTCTCTGGAAAGTGTACGTGAATTAATTAGATGGCTTTTCAGTATTGATTTCATTTGATTGAAAAATAATGTGGCTTTTCGATTTTCTATATTGGTATGTTTGGGTCATTACTTGATAATGAAGTGTTAAATCAGTAAGTATAGCATTAAACTAGTGAATGGGTTAATAATCTTTTAATCCTTTATAATTCTGTATAATCCTTTTCTATTCTGTATGTTTTTCTTTCAATGAAACTTAACGAAAATATCCTATAATCCATATTTAGCCAAACAAAGTCATACCGGAATGTGCGGCTACAGATCTATTTTGACATTTAAACTGTCGGCTTCTTTCAGTTATAAGTTGACAAAATTGATGCAAAATATAAAAACCAATATACTTTTTTTTTAACTAAAAAATACTACATTAAAATCACCGCGCTGTTCTGAAATTAACTTTGTATGTTTGCTAATAATGTAATAATGTATTGGCAGTAATATTCTATCTGATACTTTATAAAAATCTATTTACAAATTTGTAGAGCCTATCGAACTGATAATCTCACAGGTACTTTATAAAAATATTAATTAAGTTCAAATAATTTTAATAATATTATTATTTCTTATTTTGCTGTATACTTGTTTTTGTTAATAACGTGAGTGTTATTGAATTTTTTTAGGCTTTGGGAATTAACAAGAAACATTGACAAGCTTAATAAGTATGTTTGGCTCGACTATAAAAATGAAAGAAAATAAAACGAATTCTAATTAGTTTAAATAGTAAGTGAAAGAAATGTTAATTTCAATTCGAAGCTATATTGGGCATCAATTAATTTTCAACTATTTATGAATCCATCGGTCGTCAGCTAGGGTTATCTATTGTTTAACAGTTCCAAAGTAAAGACATTCTTATAGCAATTGGATAGTAATTTGTGACCAACAATTGCAAGTCGGAGGTTTTGCAATAATACAATTTTGCTTGTATTGCTTTCCATTGTATTTAAGTTTATAGAGAAAACTATAAAACTACAATGTGTATTGCATTAAAGCACAGCGTGGTATTATTATTATTAATTAATTTTTTAGCAAGAATTCTTTTCCGGAACAACCCCAGTCTTGTTGTTATCCATCCGGGAAACAACAAATGATCCATTTAGCCAACAGAAGCTGTCATTGTCTCAATCATAGACTGCCTTAAATAATGTGATGATTTTTTTTTACAATGAGTAAAAATCAGTTCCAGTTAAATACGGTTATTTTCTAATGGAATGATCTAGATTAATTGATGAAGGGATCTTTCCGTTTCCTTGGGTTTCTTTAAATTCAGGTCACGCGAATCTCCGTCGAATTGGCCCTACCTTGAAAGTCTGCTCAGGGCGAAAGGGACACAAGATTTGCTTACTTTCATTGCCTCGAAAGAGTAATTAACACTTGATTTAAATGTTATATATCATGATTAAACAAAAGGTCAATATCCAATAAAATGTAAAGTTGGGTTTTTTTTTTTTTTCCGAGGTGATCTTTTTTGCCTATGGAATCCACTGCTGTGTTGAAAGCGGCCATTCGCACTACAGTACTTTCAAGCGGATGGAACCACTCTAGAACCGGGTTTTCCCGAAGTTCCCCTGATTGCCTTGAAATGATTGGCCCATTCTTTTCCTTGCTTTCCATTTATTTCTTTAATAACCTTCCAAAAAGATGGAAGATGAAATTAATCTCGTTACACTCCAGTTGGATCTTCGAATATAGCATTTCGTGCATTTAAATTTTGCAATAAAATTTATTTGTGTTAGTAAGTTCATAAGTTAGTTAGATATCTCCATATACTAGAGTTGGAACCTTGCAGAACTTTTAACATGATTTCTCTGTTGTTGTTTTTTTTAAAGTTGTCTTTATGATACCAGGGTCTTACATCCCGCGACCGCAAGGGCCTACATAGACCTGTAGTGGATATACTTTTGACTTTTTAACTTTTATATATAAAGTGGAATTTGTGAAGTCATCTGCTGAGATGACTTCACAAATTGAGAGGACATTGAGATCAATAGGACATTGAGATCAATTAACAAGACGGTAAAATAAGGAAACTATGATTCTTGATATTTTACAATAAAATTAAGAAAATAAATGTACCTTGTATATAAAACTTAAATTCAGAATAATTACCTTAATTCTAAATTTATATATCTTGTAGACGTTACATAAGAAATTGCAATTGAATTATATAGACTATACTAGCAAAATACCCGTTCTCAGTACGGGTTACAATGATGTGGATGAAAAAGAAATTAAAATTGTGAGACACTTCAAAATTTTCCCAGTTGGTACAAAGAAATTTTATACTGTATTTGAATTTTGTAACTCGAGATTCCTAGATATGAAATTAATATCGAGATCGGAAAATATAAGACTTCCATCCTTTATCCCCTTTCCACACCCCTATCACTTCAATCCTTCCCCAGTTCGTAAAGAATCATGTGATCATTACAAATCTATATCTATTCCGCAAACCCCGTAGTTGTATCCTTCAATAATGTTTGCCCATCCTGTCACCGCCCTCCCGTTTACATCCCATAGTTCTAATTTTTGCCTCCAGGTTAATCTGTGACTATTATGCACAACAATATTTTAGTTTCAATTGCTAAACAACAATATTTTTGTAGTTCCAATTATCGCCTCCAGGTGCGTATGTGGCGCTTTCAAGAAAATTGTCCCCGTTTACACCCTTTAGGATGCAATAACGAAAATGCGTCAAATACGTTTTTTTTTTTTGATTTTGACAAAGAATACTCACGTCAAATTTCGTGTGTCTAACTCAAATGGTTTCCGAGATATGCAAACCTTTCAAGAAAGTGACCCCTCCCCATTTACACCCTTTAGGAGTGGTATTTTTAAAAATCTTTTTTTAGTGAGCTCCTACGTCATAAGGAGAACCCAGCAGAAAATTTCAAGTTCTTATGTTCTGCGGTTTTGACTGTGCGTTCATGAGTGAGTGAGTCAGTCAGTAGGTTTTGCCTTTTATATATATAGATTTTTTCTTTTAATTCTCTGCCAAAATTTTAAATATTTTTCAATACATTCTTTATATTGTTAGTAGAAGCCATCGTTTTTTATCAATAGCAAAAACAACAACAAAAAATTTGTTTTATTTATTGCTTTAGGTTTTCTTATTTATCTCGGTTTATATGCAAATATTGGAAAACATTTTCCTAATCACAACAATATTAACTGGATTTAACCATTAGGAAGGCGAAAAATTAGCGTTGTTTCGACAGGTAAATCTTGAGTAAAGGCAAGGTCATCCGCATTCCTTAAAGAAATTTCTAGAACAACTATTAATAGTTAATTTCGAAATTGGTGCTTTTTTTTTCTGGTTTCAAAATGGTTTCATTAAAATGTTACCAGCCTTTCTATTATTGTAAATGGTTAAACTTACATGCAAGAGCATGTTTAATTGAAAAAATAAAGAAATAAAAAAAAATTATTTCTTTTTACAGCAGGGTTTTTTTTTTTTTTTTAAATTAAGAATTCCTCTTTAAGACTTAAAATACTTAAAACTCTTGATCACTTCCCCAATAACTCTTGATCAGTTATTCTCGCACACTTATGTAAAATAGAAGAGCCATCAAATGATTCGTTAAATCATTATTTTCTCTACGCATTGCAACGAATTCTGTCTTTGTATGGAAACAAAATAAATAAACTAAAGGTAGTTGTCATAAAATTATTTTAAAGGACAATTCATAATCTTTCATAAAAGCCTGAAGGAGGGGATGTAAATATGTATTACTTTAAAGAGAAAAATCTAACAATAACAGCTTCATAGATAGTCACTTTGTTTCTTACCCGTACATTAATGTCCTCATTCTCAAAATTACGAAAGAATAAATGAGATTGAAAACTCATTTGATATAAAAACAGTAAAATTGGAAAATACACTCAGTAGATACACTCTCTTGTTTGCTTACGTCCTTCATGATATCATTGATATCGCATTTGACATCTGTTGATAAAACTTTGCATTCTAAAGTAATTGATGACTGATGATGAATGAACTAGAAGACGATGAAACTCCTATCCTGCATGGTCTTATTTAGTTCATTTATCTTATATGAAATTGCAGTGATAATGAAGATCTATAGTCACACTGAAACAAGAGTTTATCTCTTTCAATAAGGGAACGTGCCACAACAATATATAGGAAAAGGAAATTTCAGTAAACATAAGAACCATTGACAGCACATTGACAGTTTAAGGAAGTAATCTGTAGTCCACTTCAGTTATCAAGGGAAAATCAACATCACAGTAGCTATAGACATTGTTTTATTATTACCGATCCAGAAACTTTGGTCCATTTTATATTTCCGGACAAAGAAATATATATTTATACAAAGTGTTTCTGAACTTATGTTACAGAAGAATACGGCAGATAGAGGAAGCGAAAACAAACAGTATTGTTAAGTAATGTGTATCCTGTCTCACACCAATACGGTGCTACGGTCGTTTAAGTGTTGTAGCTGTTGGCCACAGGAGGGCGTGGTTGTCTGCTGTTTACTATACATAGTCATTCAAAGGACAGTCATCAGAGTCATCATTCGAACAGGTAATGGAGAAGTACAGTCTGACGGAACTCGCGGACATGCATTTGATGCTACAAATCAAAATGGACGAATAGCTGCATGGATGTACGCGGAGCGTTTCCCCAACGCAGACATTCCGCTCACACCATGTACCAACGGCTTCGCCACCGACTTCGTGAGACGCGTTCAATTCGCCCAAACATGTCCTAAATAGGCCGATCTCGTTTTGTGATACCTGATGCAGAGGATGACATTCTTGAGGCAGTAGCAGAGGAACCTTCCGTCAGCACACGTGCAATTGCTCGGTGTGGAGGATTCTTCATGAACAACAGCTGTAACTCTTTCACGTGTTCAGGGTCTTAACTCGGAGGATTTTATCCATGAAGACGCCAGTTTTGCAAGTGGTTTTTACATGTGCAGTGATACCCCAGTTCGCGAGAGTTGTGTTGTTCACTGAAACATGTTAACACGGGATGACGTTTTTAACACACACAACCAACACAGAGGAATATCCACATTCAATTGCAGTCCGCTCTCATCAGGTGCGATTTAGTGTCAATGTGTGATGTGGCATCATAAACGACATCCTCATTTGTCTACATGTCTTGCCAAATCGTTTAACGGGGAATCTGTACCGGAACTTCCTGACAAACAACCTAACAGTTCTATTAGAAGACTTACTGTACGCATCAGGATGTGGTTCCAGCACCTCCGCACTCCAGTCTCGTAGCACCACGCCTAATGGAAACATTTGGTGAAAAATGGATCGGTATTCGAGACCGTCCCATGGCCTCCACGATCGCTTGGATCTAAATCTGATTGGCTTCTGTTGGGACCTCGTGTACACCACACCTGTCGATGAACTGCATCAACGATTTGTCGAAGCCTGCAACACCATCCGTACTACACCTGGCGCGGCAGCCGATGCTCCGGCGATACCACTGTTTTGTAGAACACGAGGGGCGTCACTTTGAACATCATCTCTAATGCACAACACTCCTAATATGGAGGTGGCAAAGGCCCTTCCATGATTAATTGTCTTTCAGCCATAACACTACAACGATTAATAGCGCCTTATCGGTGCAAGACCGGAATTATTACTTAATGAAAAATGTTGTTTTCGTACCCTCTATCTTCTATATTCTTCTGCAACATAAGTTCGTAAACGCCCTATAGATGGTATTAGTGTACTTTAATACACTAATTAATATAATACAAACAGGTAAAAAATTAAGTAACTATATATCGACTCTACATCGATCTAGTATTTAAAATTGCAATAATTGCCAGATTGATTGATAGTTTGTGAAGAAATAGCAATATCAAATGCACTCTTCTAATAACTCTCATTTGTTGCAATTGTTTTATTTATCTACAGTAATGAATAGTCTTATGAATAAGCAGTTGGTATTGAGAGTTGGAAGGTCCCTTTTGCCGATAAGATCAAGGTCTACCAGATCTTAATGTCACTGTGTATTGAGAGATTGCTAAGAAAGACTTAGAAAGCTATACGTCTCACTTGAAGCAGCGCCTTTTTCGCTGACTATTCTATTTCAGAACGATAGAAAAAATTGAATTGCTGTGTCTGGAAAGTGACAATCGATCGACAACCATCAAAGTTTTATAGCTTTCTGACGAACAGAAATGGGCTTGAAACCGACTTCTTTCTCCATTTTTGACCGTGGTGTAATTCTATTTATCAAGTTCAAAACTTAGTAGAAGCATTTCTTGTTATAGACCTTTGTTGTTGATACCAACACTTATGAATTATATTCCGTGCTTTATAATCAATATTTTTTTTTCTTCTTTTCTTTATTCTAATTTATATTAAGTTATTATTTAATGGTAAAAAAAAAATACCTAAATATAACATACGGAAACTAAGAAAATTAACATTGTATGTGTGTTCATATGATTTGAAGCCTTGATTCTAAATGTACTGAAATGTAAATTTTCTTCACGTATACATCTATTCTTCTAATTTGTTTCTTTTGTTGTTTTTCGTAGATAAAACGTTTTTTCTGTTCGTAAGGAATTAAGAATAACTGGGTTTTATTTTAAAGGGAATAATTTGCCCTAGTACTGTTGAGAAATCGGAGTGAGGTAGAGCACGTGGTCACAGCAGATGATTTTTAAAGAGCTTCTACAGAATTCTAATGCATTGCTGTAAGCTATTTTTGTTGAGATCTGTTTTCAAATCAATATTTGAAGGATTAATTTTTTCTTTGTCCTGAAACTAAGGAAGGAGAACGAATACTTTCTTCCGACTTTTTAGTTTTTCATTGTGTGAGTACAAAATCCAATAGTCTCTTCTAATGGTCTTTCTTCTATTAAAGCAAACAGAATTTTGATAATAATTATTACTAGATCTAAAATTAGTATTTTCATGGTTAAAACTTTACAGAGCTTTATTCAGCAGGAACTATTGGCAATTTTAAAAAATGGTGAAATTTATTCTAATTTCGAATTTTAATTTATTCTAATATTCAGTTCATGTCATGTTGTTATTCTGCATCGTAGGCAATTGTTAGTTATTCTAAACACATTAACTTGTTATTATTTGTTTCAAATAATCTCGTTTCTTGAATCTCGTTTCTTGAATCTTTTAGTTCTTTTTCTTTTAGTAAAAAAAAAAAAGTACAAAAAAACATATAGACAGCATTTGTTGAACATATTAGTTGAGAAGTGCCAATCAAATTGCGTCCGATATCTTTCTCTTTCTGAATGTAGGCTAAATGTAAACCATTTTAGCAGAAAAACAGCCTAGAAATGGTCGTCATTGATAAACAACTCATTTGCTCTTTGCACATTTCAATTAGGGAAATGAATACCAAACGGAAAGATTAAGAAGCAGATTTAATCACTTGAGATAAAGCAGATAAAAAACATACACACACAACTTTAAACACCATATCTTGAAATACTTTTTTTGTTATTATTCTTTTACAGTAGCCCCTTAGGACTAAGCAGTTGCTGTTCACCACAAAACAAAATGATTCAGAACCATTACATAATTTTTAATAAATCCAATATTCTTATCGTTTCATTATCGTTTTTTTAGGTAACTATCAGTGAATCTGTTTGGTTTTTTTTTTCCTATTTTACAATCAAAACCATATAGATACATTACATATAAGTCTATATGTAAATTGAAATTTGTAATGTAGAAATGTGTATTTGAATTAAAGACCTAAAAGCCCAAATAGATGATAACCAGTTGATGATAGGTTACTTCATGTGAACACGTATGGAACAACAAAAATTCATATATGATAAATCGTAAGCTTTCGAATCCAACTAATATCTTAATTTCCTTGTGAACGGTTTCCTCAGAATGACCTTTACTTGTCCACTATAGTTGTTTAGTCTTTGCTATATCCCCTCTATTCCAGTTAGGTTTTGTTCAGAGAGTCCCAGGGGAAAGGTTGTTGAAAATTTTGGGAGTCAATAGTATCGGTCATTTTAAGCAAAAAAGTTCATATGAACGAGTGCCGTACTACGAATGGTTTCCCGAGATAATTGAAATTTGGCGCGCAATTGTCACTGCGCCTGCTGGCTGTTGTTTTCCTGCTCTTCCACCGCACGGCGCCAAGAACTCCAGACCTAATCCCCTTGGATTTCTGTATATGAGGTTGGATGAAAAGTGAAATGTACAGACTTAGAGTGAATACACGAGACGGATTGCTCTCTCACACAATGAACGCTTTTGCACTCATAAAGGAACGCCGCGATGAACTCAAACAAGCAGCACGTCAGGTTCTCACAAGAGTTGAGAAATGCATTGATGTTGGCGGTGCAATTTTTGGACTTTACTATAATCTGTAAGAAATATGTAACTTGACCAATGAATATTAGAAACAGTACGTAGTATCTCTTTGTCCTTTTGAAAGTGTACATTCAAATAGTTCTATCTCGGAAACCCTTCGGAATAAGGACACTCGTTCATAGGAACTTTTTTTTGCTTAAAATGGCCGATACTCTGACCTCCCAAAATATTGACCTTTCCTTCTGGGACACCCTGTATATAATGTGATGCACAAATATTTCGTTTCCGGTGTCGTTTTGTAATTTCTAATACCGTATCTTTTCCATGCTTATTTATATAGTAGACATATTTTTAGTGTTTTCTATACATTTATGTTTGTACAGTTTCGTTTTTCTAAAATTCAAATCTATATTCCAACTGCTTTCTTTGTTTTTATTTTTTCTAGTTAATGGCATTTCATGTCTTTGTAAACCATTTGGACTTTCACTGCCTCCAGAAAAATAAATAATGCCTGTAATTTATATAAAGATGCCTTGCTTAAACGATTCTGGTTTTTGAGTAGTTGCATTCAAATGCTGTCGTTACATAACCTGATAATGTTGTTCCTGACCTTGAATACAAAGACTTGGTGCCAAAATGAAAACGAATCCGTATATTTGGCTTAAAAAAAATTCTTTACGCTGGATAACTCTTACTATTTTGGTCATCCTGTGGACCTCCATGCAATCTTTTTTTCCTCATCCGTCGATCAAGGTGACAGGAGTCTTTTTCCGCTGTCTGGGGATGATCACTTCTTTCACAACATCTGAAATAGCTATTGTTCGTTTAAGTAATGAAATACACAAGCGTTTTGGGTTTTTTCATTCTAGCTTTTTATATAAAGATTTTTAAACGGTGGATAACTAAATTGCTATTTGGTTAATGTTGAAAGAGACTTCATTTTTTCAACAACAGAGAAAGCTAATACAGTTACAAAAAAAAAAAGTGTTCATTACGAATGAAATTAAGTGTGGAGCATTCAGTCCAAACGTTGTGCTTTATGTTGACATACTGCCTAATCAATTATTTCGTTTATAATAAAAATACAATCAAATTTTCAGAAGTAGATTTATTCAGTAAATATTTGATTATTATTAGACGCGTTAAAATAAATAAATAAATAAATAAATAAATAAATAAATAAATAAATAAATAATGAAAAAAATAACAATCCTGTTGGTCTGTCTGCATGAATGAATAATTCGACTTTTCACTGGATCAATATTCATGAAACTTGTTGAGCAATGGGACTAATGATCAGTCCCAATTTTAGAAAGATTGAAAATCAAGGATCAAAGTTTAATTTCTCCACAAACGTTTTACATATAAACGAAACAAGTAGATTATACAACTACTACTTAGAGCGTGACTCCATATTCTGACTGCTTTCGGACTTTATTGAAAGAAATTTCTGTTTTCCTTCGACGGCCAATAGATGCTTAACAAACGTCTAATAACTGTAGTTGACCTTGAAAAAAAATAAAAATAAAACTAATTGGTTTCTTTGATGAAAAAAATATACTTCTTATTTTGATTTGCAGAAGTTACTCGTAAATTTCTGTAATTCGGTTTTAAGAAAATCTTTTCTTTTTATATCCATTGTATTTAAATAATTATAATTTGTATAATTGAAATTTTGCAGATTTTCTATTGAGATTATCGAGACTTGAACTTTAGGCAAAGAAGAGAAAAACGCCCATATATGAAATCTTTATGAATTTGGGGTTCTTTCTCCACAGGAATTAGGAAACTTAGCCCTAGGTTTATATCTTCTCGGTAGTTATTTGTAATCATAATCATGAAATAAAAATAAGACATTCGGAAATACCTTAATTTTCCCCTGAAATCGCTTTTTTACAATTCATTTTACAAAGCAAATAAATTGGTCACTCGTGATTGGCTTATTGTTGCTCACTAGAAGAACGTGTACTTTTCTTTCATGTCTTTATGTAGATTTCCAGTTCTGTGTATCTGTCTATGCATAACGCATTATGTGTAACGCGGGAGAGTTGCTCTGAAAACCTCACATGTACTGCAGCACAGCTCTATCTGTGTGTAATGCAACAACGTCCGCATTCGCAATCGTGGGAGGTTTGTTTGAGCGATGATCAGCGATCCTATATTTTCTTATGGCCAGCTTTATGTTGCATTCACGAAACAGAGACAACATCAAAGTACTCGTCAAAAAAACAAACATCGACGGTCAATGGCATTTGCTAAATGACGCTAGGCTTTTTACTCGCAGTAAGACTTATAATCAAGCCTTCGAATAAAAAATTCATTTATGTTCCTAGCAATGAATTTATTTTAATTTTCTATCCATCATATATATATGACGGGCAAATACTCTATTTAAAATAAAAGCCGTCACACTGTTATTCCGTCATTGTTGACGATCGTATATGCTAGCTTATAATAAAAAGCTTTTAGTTTACGTACAGTTGTATTTGATTTATATATATAAGAGGTCGATTCATAAAATGCTGGAAAAAAAAGCCTTTAAAGAACGAACATCTAAATATTTTTCTGTCAAATTCCGTGTAAAAAAAAGTAAAATAGGGCATGGAATTCCGGATCGAACGTGCGATTCTGAGTCGGATGATGGGGTCCCAATTTTAGCTTTTTTTCTGCCCCTATGAAAAAACAATGGTCTAGTTAGCACCCTTCACAACCGGGAAGAGCAAGGGAAGGGAAGCGAGATTAGAATAGGCTAAGTTAAATGGAGTATTGACTCCATTGGGTTTATTTCAAACACAAGGAGCCCGGGGGGGGGGGGGTAAATAAAACAAATTATAGTGAGTCCGTTGGGTTTATTTCAAACACAAAGGAGCCCCTGGAAGGGGGGGGGGATAAATAAAAACAAAGTGTAGCAATTTTTCCAGTACTTTATGAATCACCCGCTATATATCGAACGGGCAAAACTCAAAGCTCAGTCTTCGAGTTTCGCAAAGCAAAGATTTTAATCAATCATTTGCAATTTAGAAATATAGAATATAAGAATAAAATTAACTTATATTACTAAACTTATAAAGCCGGACAGTGATGTGAAATTTGAAAAATGTGAGGATAAATTTGGCCATATCCTCACAGAAACAGTGATATGAACTTTGTATTGGCATTTTTCAAATTTCACATCATTGTCCAGCTCTATATATATGTATCTTGATACATATATTAAAAAATAAGACAGTGGTTAAAATGTTATCATCATCTAATCTACACTTATAGCTAGCAACCTCTAACGGCGTTTTTTATAAAGAGCGGCAGGTGTAGAATATTGTACATGTATTGAGGGATTAAAACTTTCTCAGAAAGATTATTTCAGTAATTTATTTTTAATTGCATTAACCGAAGGAATTAAAATTTCTATCTGAAACTAATTTCTAGAACTTTGACTTAAGTCTCAAAAGGGATTTTAAGTGTTAGTCTAATAATTCGTTAATTTGAAATATTTTGTGGAACTTATTACAAACAATCGAATTCCGTTAATATTTATGATTTTAAAACTGACTTAGTGCATTCGTGAAACTTCTAGATGCCTTCAAGCGAAGGAGGAGGAGAGCTTTGACAAAACTGGTCATTGATTTTTCTATCTCTCGACCTGCTTCATGTTTACCGTCCTGCGTTGTTTGTGTAACTTGTTCTGGTTGGTCGAATGAATTCAGGCAGGGGTTTGTTTACATTGAACGACACATGTGGATAGCGTCCAACCCCGTTTAGAAGAAAACTTAGGTTCCGTCTTCATCAATTCTCGTAAGTTATCTAAAAGAAGGTTTTTCTCGCAAATCAACTTAATGTGAAGCCGAGTTTATTTTAAAGCCTTTCTCTATTCAGGTCGTGTTGTCCTTCAGCCTTCCAACAACTCCCAGCAGTTTTAGACCCTTGTCTCTGTTCTCTCTCAGTTTGTTTGTTCCTGTTTTCTGTTACATTTGATCTTTGTTCATTAATTGCCTGATTTTTTTTCTTTCGTAATCCTACTTGAATAACACGATTTAGTTAGATCATCTAAAACAACAATAACAAACTCAAAACCGTTCATGGGCCTCACTGCCAATTTAAGATTCCCAGCATCCCAAAAATCTGAGAAAAGTTCAGATTTAAAACGAAAGACTATGTACAAATATTTTTTTTGTTTACTCATTTTGTAATTACAGTGACAAATGGGCAGATTGAAATTTCTATGCTTTAAAAAAATTCATTGAGGCCGGCGCACTGCTGGCACATGAATTTTCTCTCTAATTTTTCATTAGTAAGTTTTTTATTGTGTATTTTTTCTTTTGAGGCACCACTGCGTTTCCGACGATCATATTTATATATAGTCTACATTTGTAATTTTATTCATATTTGCTTTTCAATACAGCAGCTTTATATTTATCACGCGTAGAGCAAAACTCAGAAACATTGTTTTAATTTGAGGCAACTTTTTCATATGATGCTAACAAACTTGGGTTTTTTTTTTTTTTTTTTTGCCCTTCTTCACCTTTTTGCTTTTTTATTATGTAATTCTTATGCTTCCTGTGCTCGTGAGACTCGAGAGAGGATTATTCTCAGGAAGTTCTGCTGGAATCTCACTCAGACGATATGTTTAACATTTCTGATAAAAGAGTAAAATAAAATAACAGGAAATAAAAGTATCGTAAGAATTGCGTTGTGGCATCCTAATAATAATAACAACAGAGGTTTGAATAATGCTCGGTAAAATTATGAGTCCATATCTGATTGCAAGAATACACGAAAACAGCAGTTTAATGTATGTGTATTTAATATCACAGAATGAAAGTTTTCAAGTCATGTTTGCTTATACATTGTTACTCAAACAGTGTTTGAAGTCCATCACTTTCTCTTCTGAAAGTACAGTTCTCTTAAAAAGGATAAGAATGTAATTTGTTTTAATTTCCTCACCTCGATTTAAAAAGAACTCCTTTCGCATAAATGAACTCAATAAATGCGATCCCGTTTCCTATCAACAGAAACAAACTAGAATACGCCTATTCAGGAAGCAACGTTTTAAACTTCACGGAGCCAATAGATACGTTAGAAAACTCTTTATCGGAGAAAGAAAGAAAGAAAAAAACTGTGAAGGTTCAGATCGGACTATACCAAGTCGGAGTGCGCAGGCAGAAGCAATATAAACGAAGATTACATCATTTGGCGAAGAAGGTCCGATGGTGGGCGAATTTGACCCAGTAAGAGTCATCGTCCTTCTATTTCTTGATAGCCAAGTCTCCCGAGGCTGCCTTCTTAGCTGTAGTTACTTGCTCTTTCACAGTTCTTTTTTTTTTTAAGAGAAAACATCGTCAAGAACCTCATTTCTCTCTTTTATTTACGTTCGTCAGACGTTTACTCACAGCAGAGCAGCGAGAATGCTTCTGGTAATGGAGTTTTATTTCTTTTATTTTTTTAAAAATCCACAGTATTTTATTCTTTGCTAAATGTTTAAGAGCTGACTTTTTTTAATGTTTAAAAATTATTAAAATATTTAAAAGAAAAACCTCCATTAAATCATAATTTAAAAACTATTTAAATTAATAATTATTTTGCTGATTCTTAATTTTAATTATCATACACTAAATAATTGAGAGACGAAGCGGAGGTTTTATAATCGAATCTCTGTGTGTAAGTGTATGGGAGTACCGTAGATATCCGTTTGATGTATTTTCATGTTTCCTATATTCGTACTGTACGAGACTGTCGTAGTTTTCTATTAATTTCGAAATTCCCAGCCGTTTTAAGTCACCGTACCAATAGTCATAATATCAGATTTTCTTGACATATGAATACAAACTACAAGGAAAAATAGCAGTGCACTGCTCTTTAAGCAAATATTGTTGCAGTTTGACTAATCGTATAATGAAAAAATATCGCTTATTTTGCTACAGCATTTTATACATGAATTTTATCCTGAAAACTCATAACGGAAAATAAAGAAAGTTTTGAGGACTCAAGTTAAGATGCTTTTCCTCTTTTCCTTCCTCCCTCCATAAATTGCTAGAATATTTTATTTTCTTAAAGACCGCATTCCATCGCTCAATATGAAATCCTTGAGCCATGTTAAATTCATTAGATGCTTTTATCTGATAGAAATAATGGCATTTCATCTTTACAATGCGTTAGTATTTTTTCTTATTTTATTTTTATTTCTGTCAATCAAAATGTAAGAAAAAAAAAATAATATTAGATAAGGGTCAGCCAAGCTTTTACATATTATCTGCTTTATGTTTTAAGAACAAAATGTAAGGAAAACATCTATTATAACCTCGATATGATAAAAATTCCATAAATCTTAACGAACAAAAAGAATAATGAATTATCTCTTGCACGGCTGTTGTTTTCATCAATATTATTATTAATCTTCTTTCCCTGTGATATTCCTTTAATGCTCTGGAGATGCTATTAAAAGCAATTCTATAATATTTCATATAAAATACAGTTAAGTTAAAGTATCCCACTGTCGATCTACGTGGCTTGCGGTCGCGGGAGATAAGGCTCCCGGCGTGTCATGACCAAAGTTGAGGTCGGATGGTCAGCACAATGCCCGCCCGCCTTTAACCCACGGGAAAAGAAACCCGGTAACCTTTCTTCAGAGGCTCAGATGGACGTTAGGACCCATCTGGAGAAGAATTCAGCGTGGAAAAATCCCCAATCTCCTGTTGAACCTGTTCCTCTAGTTCACAGCCAAACGTTTCACCACTGAGCCCCCTGATATGATATTGAATCCCAGGATCTTTTAGCTTGCAGCCATTTTTAGATTATCTCTTGCTTTGAGTCCAAGAAAGGTTTATTTTTCAAAAGTTCTGGAAATTAACCCATTACTTATCGAATCTCATGAAGAGCCATTGGAGTATTTGATAGATGCCATTATTTTCCTTGTTTATATTTCTTTTTTTTTTTTTCTTTTTTTTTTAATCCCTTAATATTGTAAATAGATATAACATACATTTATTAAAAGTCCCTTGTTCACTTTCACCTGCAGACGTCTTCAAAGTTTTCAATGGGATTAAACCTACGAAATCAGTAGTAACAATCACTAGCGCCACAGTTGTAGATACTCGTCAACATAAAACAAAAACTGAAATCTTGTTCAGAAGTAAAACAATCCCCTCGGTGAATGTACTTAGCAGAGTTAATCATTGATAGCTTTTAACATGTTCTGATGTGTATTTTGAAAGGAAACGATAACAATGATTAAATAATGTAGCCCTTCAATCGAAAAGCGTCTTTCCAGTCGTTTTCTGGTTGAAGAGAGAGTTCGTGCAGGGTTTAATGTCAAGCCGATGTAGAGGCAGTTGCGAAAAGTCAAAGTAAACAAATAGAGACATTGTTCTTACGTAAGACTTTTTATTCTTCATCTTGATATTTTATAGAAGACCAACCTAAACTCAGAAGGGCAAGTTGTCAGATATCCCTGTTCTGCTGTTCAAGATCGTTTAAAAGAATTAAACAAAAACAAAAAGTCGAATTTATTTTATTAATAGTAAGCAATTGAAACAGATCGGAGTTCTTTTATATTCACATTGGCAGTAAAATACATAGAGTAAAAGAGCTATTTTTATTTTATTTTATTAATAGTAAGCAATTGAAACAGATCGGAGTTCTTTTATATTCACATTGGCAGTAAAATACATAGAGTAAAAGAGCTATTTTTATTTGCTTACTATTAATAAAATGAATTTATTTTTGTTTAATTCTTTTAAACCAGTTGAATCATTAACGGATTTCCTTATTAGTCTATTAACCCACATTAGGCAAAAAAGAAAAAAAAATACCTTTACTCATATCAAATTTATGTAAAGAGTAAAAAGTAATTTTACTTTCGAGATCCATTATTAACTAATAGATGTCATTCTTGAGAAAAAATTAATCCCAGTGTCAAAAATGCTGTGTTCTTGTTATTGCTGTCATTTTTTTTTATTGACATTTTATGAAAAGGTAAGGAACATATCTACTTTGATGTTTGCACCAAACATTGTTATTTATAATCCGCATTATTATAAACGTTTGATATTATAATAATACACAATATTATTGGTTTATCTTCATACATAATTTGAAGTAGTGAAATATCTTGGTTTTTCGTAATTCAGGGACATCGTTGTTGTAATATCTAATCGTACCAGAATAATTGTTGTTTATTTTTAATTATTGCTGATAAAGCCGTGGGAAGTAACAGTAGCAAATGGTTAATGCTTGATCTTTATGTAAGAGATGGAATTAAAGAGCAGTTAAATTTCTGCGCAATTATTAAACTCCCGCGTAAAAGTAAGAACCTTTATTATTTCTGTAAAGCTTACGAATTAATTTACACAAAACTCTCATTTTTAAGTTTTATTCAATCGTCTTTTGTATTATAAGATTTAAATTGTGTAATTTTCATTTTCTCGGTAGCTTGGTTCTCACACAATTTGGGGGGAAAAAAATAAAGCCCTTAATGTGTATCATTCTCTTAAACCAAGTTATTACTTACATCCACTTCACTGCTGACCTAGACTTTTGCTACAACAAAGTGAGCAACCAACACCTGGCAATGGCAGTTCGTTGTAGGGGGGTTCCGGCAAAGTGCTTTCCCAATCACGACACTTCGGCCACCGCGTCGTGATAACAGAGGATGAAAGGCATCATTCGCGTGAGTCCTAATGAGACAGTTTCCTGGTTATGGAGAAGCTGTTCAATAGATAAGAGGGGCGGGTTGAAAGGTTTATCCACAGGTTGCCCAGGGCAGAAACAGCTGATCGACGAGCACGAGCAGAAGGAAGAAAGGACGAAAATATCTCCCTTTGGAAGATTATTTCAATGAAGAGTGACCAAGAAAACTTCATATAAAATGTATATAAATGACCCTGCATTAACCTATAAACCACTACTTTACATTAGTATTTTTTTAAATAATTTCTTTCTCTCTTGCTTACGGGAAAATATTAAACAGCTAAGATATAGTAAAATTCATCAACAAAATCAGTATCTACTGATGCAGGAAATATTAAAAATGACTTCCACATCAAGTATTGAGTTTTTGCTGACATTTTGTAAATTGAAATGATACGTCTTCGTGTAGCAATAGCCTTTAATCTCAACTAATGTTGAAACATTCCTTAACACTGTTAATGCACTGGAAACTTTATAAAATTAGATTTATTTATTGAATTAATGAAAAACATTTCTTTCGTTTTTTGACTGGAACAAAATAGATTCAATTCGAGCTACAGTTTCTGTAATTGGACAGGACCGCCTTTCCGTTGTCATTTTCCATTTAAATAACGACTTAAGTTGTAATCTTAATAAAGCCTTAAAAAAAAAGTGCCAAAGGAATGTGAGAGAGTCTCGCTTTCATCTTATCGGCCTGCAAAGCCACTACCGCAGGGAAAAGGCGAATTCCTTCACGTTGTTTGTCTATTCTCGGTAGATGGCGTTCATCGTCCCCTTCCTTCACTTTACCCATAATCCTCTGTGGAAAATTCCATTGCTTGTCCTTGCAATGCCGGTTCTTCCTCCGCCCCCACTTGGATTCAAAGGGGTGGATACAGTATGCAAGATGTCAGTGGCGGGAGTCGGTCGTGGACCTTCGGAGTGGCCTTCGGGAAAGGGTTAGCAAGGAAAACGACAACTTCCTTTTAATATACAAATCTATAGAAGGCCTTCTGTAGGATCGATCTTAAGCGGGACGAACTTCATAGAAAAACAAATGCATTTAATGATTTACAACAGTGTCGACACTTAATTATGATGTTGCATTCGAAAAGGGAACAGTTCCAGAAATAAATAAATAATAAAAAAAGATATTTTTGGTGGATAAATCGAGCATTATTGCAAAGAACTGAAATTTCTTTTAATCAGTTGTGTTGGGGAAATAGTTGCTGTTGTGATGTCAAAAGACTATAAAATATCTGTCTTTCTTTGCTATCTAATTCAGAGCAGCCTATAACCTAGTAATGCAGATGTATCGGTAAAATATACTTGAACATTCAGAACTACATAAACGATATAAAAAGTATCTAAGAAAAACTTTTGTTTATTATTATTTTTTTTTTCGTGAATAGAGTAGAAACGTGAATAAAAATATATTCGGAGTGAAAATAATTTTACTTCATTGATATGCAATATGAAGGAACATCCAAATGATATCTTTGAATTTCATTGAAAGGTTATGTACTTCATTATTGACTAAAGAAATTGTTCTGTAAGGTCTATTGCTCTATTCCATTATATTCTTTCTATTTCTAAGTCTATAGAACCCTGAATCGGAAAGTTCTTTACATGTCTGGAATCTTAAGCAGACCAACAGCCTCACTAGTGATAAATCATGTACCTGCTGCTACTGGCGGCGCCGAAAAAACAATGAAGATGATTGGTCGGTATCATTAGCATCAGTTGGCAGAAGAGTATTAACTGTGGGTAATAGCGAAACGAATTAAACAAGAACCAAAGGCTGACAGAAAGACTATTATCCATTTTGTTTGACAGAAGTTAGACAGTTGCTACAGTTGTTTCCAGGGAGGGAGCAATAAATATCAAACATCTACCAGATATTTGGAAATGGGTTATTGATATACTGAAACCTGTGGAAAAAATGGCACGTCAGTCTGTACACTGAAAATGGCAGATAGTTTGGTGGCAACAATGTGTTTAATAAGAGCACTTTTTTTTTACCTGAAATATATTGATTGAAATGTACAGTATATTTTCTTTTTTTGTTAATCCAGTTACCAGCTGTTATTTTTTTTACTATTAAAGGTTTATTTTTACTATTTACTATTAAAGGTTGCTTTATTAGAATCTATACATACTAAGATATGCTTCCAAAAAAGTGATCAATCAAAGCCTGTAGAAATTGTTTGTCAAAATACATCAATTGACAAGTGGACAAAGAATAAAATAGTCAAGAAAAGACAGCCTTTTCACAAAAATATAAAGAAATAGGATTTACATTTATACTTGTTACATTTTTTTTACTACAATCCTTTATTGAATATTCTATTAATCCATCCATATAATAATCCTATTATTATTAAAAAAAATTATATGATAAATTAGAATTTTTTTACTTTTTTTTCAATTTGTCTCCCGCAAAGCTGTAAAAAAAATAAAAACCAAAACAATGCATTGTATTAGAATTGAAGGAAAGATGATCATACATTGATCATCTTTACTGGATAAGAATTACCTTACCTTAATTTGGGAGATTAAGAAGACTCTACCACATTGTGAATCTCTTACTTTTCAGATCGATCAACTGTTCGAGTATTTCATTTCTGATAACGAAGCTATAAAGACTGTTTTTAATGAAATATATGATTGCATTTTAACTACAGCATAATAACTTCATCAACCATCAAAGCACACTCTAAGACATTTAAAACTTACTAACTTGACGTTTCAAGGCTCATTTGTATCAAGGCCTCTTTGATCTCGATATTCTTAAAGGGGTCTCGATACAAATGAACCTCGAAACGTCATGTTAGTAAGTTTTAAATGTTTTTATAGTGTGCTTTGATGGTTTCAAATAATAATTAAGTCTGCATGTTAAAAATGAATGCAACATATTGACAGAAAAATAGAAAAGTTTAGGATGAAATAGAAACCTGCTAAAAGCTAGCTCAAATTATAAGAGGAAGACTGGGTAAAGGAGGGCGTGACATATTCTTACCTGACGTTGAAGAAACCAATCTACAATAATTGAGCTACGCTGCAATGCTATTGAAAAATATTTGTAGTATTTTCTGAAGTTTTACTAACTATGATTCTTTACAAACATTCAGCTGTAACAAAAAAAAAAAAATGCCCTAAAAAGAGAAAAACTTCTGTTTCCGAATTATTAGAGGTTATTGTAACTTTGTTGTATTTTCGATCAAAATTTGTTTTATGTGACTGGTAAGTGATGAAGTTCTTAATTGGACTTGGACAAACCCCCGAATTATAACAATCTGAATTTCTAGGAATATGATACTTCCAAAAATTAAACTAAAAACAAAAAACACATTAAAAATAATAAATAAAATGTAGAAAATTCATGTGCTAACCTCCGCAATGAATTTTTTATTCGCAATGAAATAAAGCGCTTAAAAAAAACACATCAAAAGGTTGAGGCCCAGTGTTTTACTAGGTGACATCTATAGCTATTTTGAGATAAAACCAGGTGAAACACTGGGTCTCAACCTTTTAATCTGAATTTCTGATATTGGGTTTGAAAAAAATGATTTCAACAATTAGACTAAGATGTAAACCCTTTACACCACCCTAAAACATCAGGTTTAGAAATAAAAATAACTCTCCCGAAACTGAAATTCGACTGCGGTTGCTCTGTTTAATTTTTACTCCCAAATTGTTTGCAAGAAAAGACGAACTTATATGATTGGCCGGTTATAGCGTTATTATTCGTAGATCTAATAGATATGTCTAACTTCTGCCTATACATAAAGATAGATTTTGTTTTACCACCGAATTTCCTCCTTTTACAGTTGTTAGTTATTTCTGATAGTAGTTCGTAGCTCATTTAAGTACGTAGTGAAGTATTTTTCTTTAACCTAGATGGTCTTTTGTTTCTTTATTGCTGTTTTTAGATTCTATGACTTTCTCTGTTAAAAGCACATCAATGCAACTCTTGACAGTGTAGACGAAGTTTGTATGATATGGAGGTAAGATTTACGTTGCCGGATGACGCTAAACATCCCGAGGACGATGGGGAGTCCAAAGACCCAGAGACCAATATCAGTGCCGGGGTAGGAGTCGCATGTGTTGATTAGCTCTTGTAGATTTATAGTGCTATTTTATATTTAAATTAGCCTAATCGCTTCAGTCTTACTTTCTTAAATATAAGAACATAAAAGATCTTTTTATCGAAATGCATTAGATATTGAATCGATTGGATCATACTTCGCGCTTTCAATCAAAAACTAAGCTTGAAACATTTGAAATATTTTCACTGCTCAGCATATTTCTCATATTTTTTTTCTAAATTAAATTGAACGAATACAGTGTAGGAATTTAGAATTTAATTAAATTTTTAAGCCTCTCAAGAGATTTGTTGTTTCGTGGTTTCACCACTTGGCAGCTGTCGTAATTAAAAAGGTCCGAAATTTCCTTTCAGATCATGTAAGATATAGTGTAAAAGCTCATTGAATAATCCTTGGATATAACGTAACAAGTATGGAGATAATTAACCGAAGAATACAGGATTGTCACCGTCTTGAACTTTTGTTAAGATTGCTGTAGTTAAGTACCATATAAATTACTACGAAAGAAAAAAAGAGAGGATCTGTCACATATAGTTTTAATTTTAATATGACCAGTAAAATTAACTAAAAACAAAGATTTATCGAAAGCTTCTCAAGGGTTTCATCTATGATGGTTTAACTGATAAACCACTACAACATTGTTGTCTCTAGAAAGTGAAAATTCACCCTGGCTGTTTTGGCAACCCTTCAAAAACTTCGCCATTTGAATTTAAGAAAATTAATCATGTCTTTGTTGTGGGTATCCTCTAAATTATCGCAAAATTTTACCAAAGTTTGGAAACACAACGTGTATTTTGTATGATTCATGAGCGGACCCCGTTTTCAATCATTTCTGTTTGCATTTGACACAAAAAGAAATGTCTTTACTTTCTAGCGAATGAGACGTTGAAGATGCTGACATATATTTGGAAGCATTCCAAATAGTTTATCAAATCTTCATCTTATATCAGATAATCCTATCGGAAAAGCATCAACTAGGATCCGATTACTGGACTCCAATTCAGCCTCTTACTATGATAATATCGAATGACTCGTCTTCAGCGAAAAGAAACCACTCCAGAGATTAATAATGGGCAATTGCCCTTGATAATTGCTGCTGATTAATTAATGTCGCAAGCCATTGGTATTTGTTATATCCTACTTGTCGTCAGCAACAGCTGATTGCTCGCATTTTGTAACCCACATCTGTAACACCATCCTGCCTTAGCTGTCGATGACCTGACAAAAACTGATACTACCGATAACACAACGCAATCCAATCAATCTGCAACTGGTCACAGTTTGACATTTCCATTTTTCTTTGATGACATCTGAACAATTAATTTAGTCCAAAGTATAAGTGTTAGTGCTTCTATAATTCTCAAACGAAAAACTTCTAAAATATATTAAAGCTTTATTTAATTTTTTTTAAAGATATATAATTGCCTTCCAAAATAAAAATCATTAATGCAATGGAGTCATAGGAGTTAGAAGTGAATGAACTCTTTGACACTTAAAAACCTTTGGACTAAATCTCAATTGATGACGACGATCCCAGTACAAGGGTTCTACAGCAGACATAAGGTGTAGGAATTTTTTTTTAAACTAAATAGGATAGTTATTTATTGAAACAAACTCTTGAGATTCAGTATTGTACGAGTTAGGATGTCAACGAAACAGAAAACGAATTCAAATTAATTTAGAGCAGGGGTTCTTAATCTTTTTAGTCTTCTGATAAGATCAACAGACTTAAATTCCCGTTTTGTCTGTCACGTAGATTAGAATCGTTAAAATCTCATTAAATTATCATTAAGCATAACAATTGCAACAATTACGTCTTTTACATTCGCAACAATCACATTTATAATAAGAAATTTAAAGCAATATCAATGATATTTTCGTATCAGAAGACATTGCGAAGCATTGTGATTGGTTTTCTAATCGCTTTCCCTACCTTTTTTTAGTCTTCTGATCAAGATTCCCGTTTTGTCTGGGAACAAGTATCATTAGAATATCATTAGCAACAATGACAACAATTGTTATTAGCAACAATCGCAGCAATTGCGTCTTTCGCAACAATCACATTTATAATAATATGGAAATTAAGGCAATATCAATTATATTTTCATAGATGTATCAGAAGACGTTGCGAAGCATTGTGATTGGTTTACTAATCATTATCCCTACCTTGTTTTATGTCGGCGACTCTTTTGGCAGTAGGGTAATATTTTTAAATGCATATCTGTATTCTAGTGGTAGATTTAACTACTAGAATTTTGAAACAGTGATGAGCTTACACGAAGAATTTTAACGTTACCATTATAATGCGTTGTTGCTTGGCTTCTGTTTCGCTCATCTTGTTTTGATCTGCTTTCTACAAACATACACAAAGAAAAAGTACACCTTCCATCTTTTGATAATCGCAATACAAATTGATTCTCTGTCAAAGGTATCAGGCAGTGATAATTCACTCTCATCGAAGTCTTAGTAATTTAAAAGAATGGAAGAAGTAGAATTTTGTTGAAAGTGTAAATGCCAATCTGTTTACAAGAAAAATATTGTTAATGTAATGAACCGCATGAACCCAATCACACCCTTAACTTGAAACCAAAGATAATGATTGCGAGGAAACATTACTTACAGATATTACTTGTAGATAGAAACACTGTCAATTTTCTCTAATCCCCGAAGAGATTAAGATGCATCTCATCCAATGTTTAAATTTCTACCCTTATTATCAACAGCCAGGCAGTGGCGTAGCAAGGGGGGGGGGGCGGACCGCCCCGGGCCCCCGCCTGAGAGGGGCCCCACCAGTCAGCCTAGGGGACCCATCCAACCAAGTATCCCTACCAGCCCCTTTACGTTTTTTTGAATTGGAGATTCCGTTTTTTTTTTTTTGGGGGGGGGGGGGGGGGTTGTTGAATTGGAGACTCCGGATTTTTTTTTTGGTTGAGGAATAATGGAACTCCACGCACCGGGCCCCCAAAGGCGTTGCTACGCCACTGCAGCCAGGATAAAGGGTTTGATTTTGATTTAAATATCCACGACTTAAAAAGCATCTGAATTCTTTTGCCCAGATGTTCAGATCATAAAAAGATTGAAAAGAGTAAATTAAAAAAAAAAAAAAAATTCTTGGCGTAGTTTAATTTAACTGAAATTTTTGTTAGTTTGTTATTCTTGATGATAATTTGGCAACTAAATTTGAATTTGAGGCTTTTACAGTTTCTCTGTTGATGTTGTTTTAACTGAGCGTCAACCGTTAAGAAAATGAATAAAAATCAAATTGAAAAAAAAAAAAAAAAAAATGAGGCGATCACAACACAGATGATCTGTAATATCAGAAGATCTATCGTCAGACACAATATTCTTTTTATTCTAATAAAATGCGATTTGTGTAGTAATTACTTAAGAGTAGATGTTAACGCTGATCACATAATGATTGGCTCTTTTTTTTTTTTTTACTTTTCTTTTCTTTTTATAATAAAATAAGTACAATAAATTATGGTAATAAAATGCTTTTTGTCGAGTTTAAGAAAGTTTTACTAGAGTGTCACAGGGCGTTGAAGCTACAAAACATAGTTTATTATCGTAATAAACGGTAAGTCTGTTTAGTTAAGGATTTGTTTTGCTTATTACCCATATTACCCGGATTATCCGGATTTTCGATTTTCCGGATTGCCTTTGGTCCCAGTTAGTCCGGATAAACGAGGTTGTAATATATACATATATATTCAATTTTCTGCTATTATTTAATTCCGTCATAATTATAGGATCCTCTTTACCTGCATTACATTACAATAATATTATTAGAACTAGAATGTGTAATACTATCTGATGCTTACGGTAACAGGAACAAAAATGAATACGTCACCACGGGAATCGTAAGATGCCTACAAATTCTATAATGGAGAAGGGTATCCGGATACTCTTTAATATATTTATTTATTATAATGTTGTCTACAATATTTCTTTTTTTTTTTACATGTGTTACACGATAATAAAATGAAGAAATCAGATTTGAAAACAATCTGAAAACGTTAGTTTGCTCAATTGTCTAAAATGTTCCGTGTCTGATGCTGAATATCTTTCAATATCTGTTAAATTATAACTACAGTGAAACCTCCACTAACGGACACTCCCGAAAAGCGGACAATTTTGCAATCCCCAGTCCCTTAATATAGACGTTTCCATGTATTGACCTCCGATTAGCGGACACTCCCAATAACGGACAATATTCTACAGAAAATGAACGATATTGTGTTGTTTTTCAAAAGCAATAGAATCAGGCTACAGTAATACGTAGCGTCCAGAGGAAATTTTGAAATTATGGATCACGAACTCCAATGAAAACTCCAAACACATCAATGTTCGGAAACGGAGACAAGTGCGATCGACTCTATTGTCTTCGATTGGTTTTGCGCTGCACGAGCAAAAAACATTCCCATTAGTGAGCCATTATTGCAAGAAAAGGCGTTGGAAGCAAAGGGGACTCTGAAGGCCTTGCAAAGTTAAATGATTTAAATATTCATATTGAGAAACATGTTTTCAATGCAAAAAAGAAATGTCAAATTCTGTTAATTGATTAGTTTAGTTAATAAAATTAATTTTCTAATCCGTTTGTCTTACTTAAAATAATGACAAAATTAATACTGTAATTAATTTTGTCATTATTTTAAGTAAGACAAATGGATTAGCATTCATTTAAAAAGGAAAATAGTAAACAGTTTGCAATTGTTCATATTCTCTCATTGGGCAATGATAATTGCAGAAATTATCGTAATTTTTCACTAAATGACATGCTATAAGCTAAAAAATTAAAAAAAGATAGTCCTCCCCAATAGCGGACACCTCCCAATAACGGACGAAACTTCCGGTCCCGTGACTGTCCGCTATTCGGAGGTTTCACTGTAGTTATTGTCGTTAGTTGTATCGTTTGGTAAAATAATATAATAATACTTTGAATATAATTACAGTAGAACCTCATTATAACGGACCTCATTATAATGGACATCGCTTATAACGGACAGTTTTTTAAAATATATAATAATAATAAAGGATGCATATGTTTATCTGACGAGTTTTACATTTCCAAGCAAGCGATTAAACATCGATCATTTAATGAAAAAAAAAATTTTAACGTGCCCATGATTCAAAGAATTGAGTAAGCAAACGAAGGCACAACGCTACAAGGAAGGATTCGCAACTTTGTAGCGTTGTTCCTTCGTTTGCTTTCTCAATTCTATCGATCATTTAATTTCGTTATTGTCTGAAATTCCACAAATAGCCGCACACACTCATCAGTTTTTATTGAGTAACCTTTGAGTCATGTCGTTAAGTACTTTTTATAGCTAACTATTGTCCTTTCATTGATGTACACCCTGATGCATTATACCGATATAGAATTATTTGTTATAAACCGGACTTTCATTAAAACGGACAACCTTCAGCCCGAATTAGTCCGTTATAATGAGGTTCTACTGTACATCAACAAACCAACACAAACCTATTGAAAGATGCCTTTGGATCCTTACGGGACTGAATTGTAATTTATATTATAATAAAGAATGAATGAACAATTATTCCTTTCAGTTTTCGAATTCTTGAAGGTTTCATTGAATTTCCTGAAAAAAATTCATTAAGAAAACGAAATATCTGAATAGAATGTTTTCAAAATTACTAATCTTCAGTAGACATCAAAAACATTCACTGTATCAAGACTGACTTTGGACCTACAAATGGGGGGAAAAAAAGGAAGAAAAGTGGAATGAAGAAATCATAATCAACGACCCCATGATCGCATTTCGCAGCAATTGAGATGTATTTCAAGATATGCTTGTCACGAAAAGTAATCGCTAAATTGTAAAGAAAGTGATCTTAATATGTTAAAAATAATATTACTGTATCAATTTAAAGTTCAATTGCTCGTTTTATGTTCCACAAACAGTATCTTCGAGAACAATTTTTTAATAGAATTCAATGCAAATTTAAATCCGAAAATGACAATTCTTTGCAAGCTTTACACAAGCTGTATATAGTTTACCCAATCTCATATTATTTCAGTCATTCATTTGTAATGAATCTGAATATTCAGTGTGATTGTAGCAGCAATGTTATCCTCTAATGATGTTTATTCAAAATTTATGTTTAATGGTTTAAATAATTCCGTGGAATCGTAAGAAAAATTGCTTGAATTTAGTCTGTTTTTTGATGACTGTTAGACTCAACTGAGGTTTTCATGTTTTTAAAAATTGAAATGGTTATTTAATTCATGATTTCAACTGAATAACTTAAAAAAATTATTTACAAAGTGATGGAAGTGCTTTTCTGGAAAGAAAACGCCAAAAGAGAGAGAGATAGTAAGTTTCAGTTTCGCTTCACAAAGCGCTGTTTCTTCTTTTTCTTTCCATTTGCTCATTACATTGTTTGGAAGAATGTGGAATCAAGGCTAAAATAAACATTTCATATTTTAAGTTGGTTCATTAAAATACAATAAATAATAACCCACCGAATTTTACGAAAATTGACCAGTCGTTTACAGTGATGCGCTTAAAAACAAATTAAATGTCAAAGTTGAGTTAATTAGTCGGATGATCAGTCAAATATTTAATGTTCAAGTCATTTCTAAAAGATTCCAAAACAACTATTTGCTGAGCATATTTTAAGGGATTTCCACTGGGCGACATATTATCACCCACCATCCCAAAAATCTACAACCCAAAAAAAAAAAAAAAAAAAATCCGCCGGCACTACCCACAGTCACTGGGCGACAAAATCTCGGCACTTAACATGTTATTTTATGCACTCACTATTTGGTGCTTATTAACACTTATTAGTTGATAAGACAAAACAGTTGTCCTTGATAGCGATTGAACATTTTTATTAAATAGAATTAATTTTAATTGTAAGTCTGCTTTATTAAGGAATGACATAAAAACAACGGTACTTTTTTTTTTGTTTTTGTTTTTGTCTAGGAATTGTATCGTCAGATTCTCGCTGTTGCTCAGATTTCTTCGTTGAGTCTAGGATTCACCAGTTAAAAGTTAAAAAAAAAAAAAAGGTTAAAGCTGAACCGCTACCTTGGGTGCGCGGGAGGTTCAGGCTCCCAGCGATTCTAGACGGACTTTGTAAGCCCGACAGCTTTTAACCCCCGAGTAAGAAACCCGGTTCCCATTTAAGAGAAGGCTGGGTGAACCTTGAGGTCCGTCTAGAGGAGAAATAACCGTGGAAAATTCCTCGATCACCACCGGGAATCGAACCCGGGTTCCTACATTTCGCAGTCCAGCGCCTAAACCACTGGACTACCGGACCCACGTTCATCAAAAGGAAGGGTTGAAAGTCTTGAGCAAAGAGATATATATTAATATAGGATATGGAGCTTTTTAATGAAAACTTTCATTTTACAACAATGTTAAGTAACTTTGTGTTCAGTATATTGGCGTACCGATGGGAGAGAGTTGGTAACAATTGTTAACCCCTTCCCCAACGGCATCCGAAAATGGAAAAAAAACCTAGGATTGCGGACCTGTTTTTTTGGTTGTAAGGTTCATCGGTTTGTTTGTAAACACCCCTATTCCTAAAAAGCATACAACACTTTTTTTTTTCATTGAACGTTTATCCTAACCATCCCGTTTAAAATAATTAAAATTTTTGTCAGAAGTCTTTCAAAGCAACGACCAGAAGAATATTTTCATTTTTTTGGAAATTGCTACTTTCTTTGATGACCTGTTAGATCACAAACCCCGTCAAATAATGTATAACAGCAATGAAAAGCGAACGTGTCTGATGAATGATGCGATTAACTGTAAATACTCTTGTTTTATTAATTTGTTAATAAAATTAATAAATAAAAGATAAGATTTATTGATTTTCCATATTCTTCAGTACTAATCGAATGTGGTTTGATACTGTTTTTTTCCAGAACCTTTCAAATCAATACTAAACATATACAGTTGCCAGAACTTAAAAATATGACAAGAGAACTTTCCAGAACAAATATTATAAAAAGAAAGAGACCACCAAATTTAATATAATTGTCAATATGTTTATAATTTTTTTTTTGTAGCTATTAACTGCTACAGAAATAATAACATAACAATCTGAGAAAGAAAAATGCGTTAATTTGAATTAATACGATTAACATTTTAAAATCGTTTTTCAAATAAGATGGTTGATTAATATTAAACATAAAAAAATCACAATACATTAATTTTTAATCATCAATTTCATGTCTCTCCTACTTTTTTGAATCTATAACATCTGCCAGCAATTGCGTGATGTATTTTTATAATTACATATTAGAGATAATATTGATTTTAACAGTTACAGTGTTGAGACGATTCCTTTTTTTTTTTCGTAGTTTTTCGTAAAATAATTTGATTGAGAAAAAGAAAGAATAAAAGAAGATATACCGAAGAACACCGGAAAAAAAAAAAGAGAAAATTCTTTGTGCTCATTGTTTAGTTAATGTACAGAACATAAGAAACTTCTGATAGTATGTCTTTGTTCTTCTCCATAATTCAGACAGAAATGTCATCAGATGGATTAAGGAACATTTTATCAGTATTGGAGGTCACTCAACAAATCTACTAAAAATATTTGCTATTGATTAAGTGTTCGGTTAATGCAGCTGTTTGTCGGTCAAAGATATCTTTTTTTTTTTTCCCCTGTCTTTCACATAAAAAAGCAGTTGATATTGATTTTGTTACAAATGATATCTTTCAAATGAAAAAAATATAGTGTGTTGGTAATGTAATATTAACCAAAAAAACAAAATCAGACATGATACTCAGTTTAAAATTGCATGTGAGCAGGTGGAATGTCGTTTTCGTAGTAAATTCTGGTTGTATTGTCATTATTCTTATTTAAATAGATCTACAAAAGATTTTTCTACTTCTTTCTACAAAAAAATTGTTTTTCTGATGCAGCAGTAAGGGAAATTCCTGGAATTGATGGCAAGTCTTGTACATACCTACTGTCAAATACACTTTTCAATTTCAACAACTTTAAACTAATATTAAACTTCCAGTTTTACTATACAATTTTATGTAAATCTACAGATTGTAAATGTTTGAAGGTTTGATTCCTACGCCAGGCCTTTTTTTTTGGCGGGGGGGGGGGGGGCACTTTTTCCCTCAAAAAGAAGAGGTAATTGTAGACTATTTTAACAAATAAGGATTAGATGCCCATTAGCATGTAAATTATAGACTGACATTCATTTATTATTATTATTATAACGTTTGTATGTTTCAAACCTTGAGTTTCCCCAGCAAAAACAACATGGCGGATCAAGGACCAAAGCACATATTGCCAAGTGTAAAGACGTGTGCAAGAACGATTAGGGATG
>JAFIDM010006943.1:62053164-62082678 GCA_023159025.1 Thereuonema tuberculata
GCACATATTGCCAAGTGTAAAGACGTGTGCAAGAACGATTAGGGATGTGTGGTTGTGTCCATAAATTTCCTAACTATGCGAATTGTGATGAGTACCACAGCCTTCTGCAGTTGTGTTTTTTTGAAGTCCTAGTGTGCTGCGACTGGTGCAACGTGTGAGGCAACTGACCAGTGGCGGATAGGACGATGGGTGCAACACGTACTCGGTCCTGCCTCCACTGCTTCTGGAGCTCATATTATTAGTCTCTTTTTTCATTTTAATGTAATGGATTATTAATGAATGCACAGACAGTTGTCAAATGCACCCAAGTTATTCCAAATTAAGGAATCTTCTTACTATGTGACACGAATCTAAAATTAAAATCATTTTCCTGACTGCTTAGGTTTAGATAACTTAAAAAATTAGTAGTCCTTATAATTGTTCTTATAATTACTGTAATATTGTTAATAAAGAGCAAGCTTTAAAAAAAAATTTGTTTTTTGAATGATTTCGTCTTTTTGCTTGACAATACTAGGAAACGTATGAGCTTCTATAATAAACTGCATTATAAACTGCTTGAATATCAAATACTCTTTTCTACCCCTATTGTTCTGTAAAATATTGAATCAGCTGAATTGCTGATTAGTCTCTCAATCTAATACCTGTGAATACTTCATCAAAACTTGTAGATTAAAATAATGGATTAATCAAAATCCTATTTCTTCATTTTCTCTTTAACTTTACTTTACATTTATTTATTTATTTACTTGCTCATTCAGGAAAACGGACAGCTTAACAACATGAAGAATAATTATCTTCAGGTGCCTGATTTGATGTTAAGAAATACGGAGCCTGTAGATGAGAATAAAGAACGTGGAAATTGGTCAAATAAAGTAGAATTTCTACTTTCCTGTCTAAGTTATGCAGTTGGACTGGGAAACATCTGGAGATTTCCCTACCTTGCGTATAGAAATGGCGGAGGTTAGTAAGATTTACCAAAGAGTTAAAATAAGCATTTATTTATTTTATTTATACTATTGATTGATTTTTGACATCTCAAAATATTTAAAAAATAATAAGACAAATAAGAAATCTCAAAATATTTAAAATTTTGTTCTGGAAATTTTTTTGTTATTTATCTGATACAAATTGTATGAACTGGGGAAACAAAAATAAAAAAATCGAAAATATGTTCAAAGGGATTTGATTTCTGAGTTTTAGATATAAAAGTTAATGCATTAAAATTTTGCCATGAACAAATTATGTCATTTAGATTCTTTGGTTAAAATGTTTCGATTAATAGCGAAAGTTTCAAAAGGACTAATAGTACATTAAAAATTCAATATTCTACTGCCAGGTCTTCACATAATCAAGAATTTATTTTAAATATTATTCATCTCCTGTTAACCACATTACAGAAGAACTGTGTTAACAATTTTTAAGACGAAGAATGATGATGATGAATACAGGGGGTGGACAAAATAATATGAACACTTGTGAAACGACACACAATCTTTATTAGTAGGGTGTTGGCCCACCCTTCTCCTGAATTACAGCTTGTATCCGATGTGGGGTGGTTGTATCCGATGTGGGTAGGTCATGCACAATGTTCAAGGGAATACGCAGCCATTCCTCATGTAGAGCAGTCTCTAGTTCAGAAACTGTGGAGTTAACAGTAGGAAGGAAGCGGTCAACATGAAAGGCTTCTGTGGCCGTTCTCTGCACCTAAACACGTCCAGTGGTCTGAAATAATGTCAATGCAGATTCGTCAGACCAAATGACGTGTCTCCATAGCTGTTGTGTCCTGTGTCTGTGCTTGCAGCAACATTGCCATTGCTTCAACGCATTCCACAAAGTCACTAATGGTTTTGGAAAAGCCACTCTGCCATGAATGTTCACAGCATTCAGTTCCCGTTGGATAGTTTTGGTAGATATGGGTCCTGGAGATGGGTGGTCATCTTGGAGGTTATCTGGAACACTCTTGTCTTGTACTGTCAGGTCACTATCCGCTTCAACATCAGTCTATCCTTGTTGTTGAGCTTTGACTTTCGCCCACTGTTCTGTTTCGCAGATAACATCTTACCATGTTTTGAGTAGCTGTCACAACAGTTGATATGGCACTTCTTGCAACACCCACAAGGTTGACTTTTCACTGAAGCTCCAGTGAGACACGCTTCAATGATCATCCCTCTTTTGAAGTCTGAAAGATTGGACAATTCACTGCTGGTACAATTGTCACATGCAAACCGTACGACTGCTGCTGATCGACTGATACCTCTACCACTTTGTGGTAGACGTCTATTCTAAATGGCGTGGCTCTGCAAATGAATTATGGCCCATTTTCATATGGGTGTTCATATTATTGTGTCCAACCCCTGTTCATAGCTTGAGTTGATTTGTGATTGTTATTCATTTCAAAAAATAATTAACTCAATGCTTGTGATGGTTGTTTGCATGTGTGGCATTGACCAGGTAAGTGGTACTTGTCATAGTGTGTATGGCAGTGATACACAGACCAATGCCTGGCATCATGGTATGGGGACTATTCACCTCTGGTTGTTCTATATGGAACATTGCATTGTACACCCAGACCATTATCCAACCCTTTCTGTTGCCATTCCTGCAACATCTGGGAGATCTGCTCTTCCAACAGAATGCAATGCCCCTTCCACACACCACTCGTGCAACCCAATGAACTCTTCAAGGCGAGCACGATCACCAGACCTGTCCCCCATTGAGCATGTGTGGGACTCAATTGAACAGTGTCTGACCCTGTCTGCAACATCGGCGATAAACCTTCACCAATTGCACCACCAGATGTTATGTGCATAGACCTCCATTCCCCAGGATGACATTCGGCAACTCTATGATTGTCTCCATGTGAGAGTGCATTGCTGCTGGAGGAGGGTACACAGGATACTGACATGGTGTCTTGACATACACTGTAGCCTCTGTACATAAGCGCATTACCTTGTGCACGTGATCATATACTGTGTACGACATATAGAATATGTGAATACAATTTCATTCTCTTGGGACCATAGCTTCAGGGTGTTCATTTTCTACCAGTGTATATTTTACTTACTTTTATCTATTGACTTACTTATTTTAATATTTTGTATTTTTGTAAAAAAAAATATAAATAGAATTCAGTTTGACTGATTTACACTGACGTATGATGATGATAATAATTTCCTTTTCTTTCTTTCTTTCTTTTTTTATTTTTTTTTTGTTCATCAACTATAGGTGCATTTCTTATACCATACTTTGTGATGCTCTTCACTGCTGGATTACCTCTCTTTTTCTTGGAGCTGTCATTTGGACAGTACGCCAGTGAAGGACCAATAACAATATGGAAAATTAGTCCATTATTTCAAGGTACAGTAATATAATATCAAAACCAATAAAAGTCTTCCTGTGAATGCCTTAAATTTAAATATACTGTTTAGATTCTGATTATTAAAAGACACATCTTATTGAAAACTTATTACAGCTAAAACAAAACTAGATAATAAATTTGGGTCTTTTTTGTTTTTTTATATTGATGTTGTTGTTCCTATTTGAATATCCAAATGAAGTAGATGATTGATCTATTCAAATTCAAAATTAGACTGATTTAACTTCTGTCACTTCTCCAGTTATTATTTTTATCCTGCAGCTCAATAACCTGTAAGATTTTAGTGATAGTTTTGTAATGTTATTTGACATGTATAATATACCGTATTTGCTCCAATAAACGCCGAGTCTCTTATTGTCGCCGGTCCCTAATAAGCGCCGGGCTGCAGGGGGGACACAGCCAAATAGTAGCCGATCTCTAATAGTAGTCGGGTCTTTGATATTTGCCTACCGGTACTAGTGTAAGCATCTTTATAGTCGTGCATAATATCTTAGGGTACATTCTTACAAAATGCCGCCGAAACGGTCATTTGACATTGCCTTTAAGATTCGCGCGGTGGAATACGCGAAAGAAACTTCTGGTGAGACGGCCGCCCGTCATTGCGGATTCGGACGACGAATAGCAGCGAAAGGTACAGAAAGACATTGCCATTTATTTTTAACAGTCTTAAGTAGCATGTGAAATTCAAATAAAGTAGCTGTTTGTAATATTAGTCGGTATTTAAGTGTAAAAATATTGCGTTCTGAAGGGTTTTGTTAATAATGGCCGGCCTCTAATAGCAGCCGGTCTCTATTAAGCGCCGGAAGCCGAGGCTAGTTTTGCAAATAAACGCCGGGGGCCTCTATTGGAGCATATACGGTACCCAAAAATATAGTAAGATTTTGAATTTTTTCTTATATTTTCCATTGTTAATTAGAGTATCATTGATTTTCAAACTTTTAAGAATATTTTGTTTTTAAGATTTTCGTTGTTATTCTTCAAATAGAAGTTAAATTATTATAATTTTTAAAAGATGATGATTAAATTAGTAAATTTAGATTAATTAAATCACTTTTTACATTATTGTATTAAATAAATATACAGGCTGCTGTCAGTGTAATATTGCAAAAATCATAAACATAATTTATAAGTTTTTATAAGTTTTATCATTCCACAAAACAATAATAAATAAACAGCATGGTTTTATGCATGTGATTTTGTAATGTCCTTTACAGTATAGTCCTAATTATTAGAGATCGAGATGAGCCCACACTTAGAAATTCCCTCTTTGCTTTGTTAAGGAAGATATTGTTCTCATTTTTTTAATTTCTTTATTGTTAGTTCTTTATAAATAGTTATTTATTTTTTTCCTGGTTTGCTTTAAGAAAATGGGAGATGAAATAAGTAGTTTCTCTCAGAAACATAAACTGCTTTGCAATGTATGTGCCTTAGACATTTTCTTTTTATAAACAAAACATTTAATCATATTGAACAAATGTTATCCAAGATTATCCAATCCAGACTTGAGTTTGGGGACAGTTTATTCAGCTGGCGAGGCCGTATTTCTTTATTTCTTCTGTTTGTAGATCATCTCCTGCTAACTTACTGAATCCAATGTTTCATCAGCATAATAGTTCTGTAGTACTTATCCATTGATAATGCTAAATACATCATAAGTAAGTGTTCTGGTATGAGGTAAAAAAAAACAAAAAAACAAAAACGATAAAATTCTCATGGCAGTTCTCAAGTCCAACTGAGTATAGTATTTAGGATTCCACTGTAATTTCTCCTTTAAGTTATCTTACAGTTCACTTTCTTTTGTAAATTCAAACTATTGCTGAAGTCTTTTAGATGACTATCCATCAAATAAAAAAAAAAATTAAAAAAATGATAAAATGTATCCATCAATAAATTTGAATCAGGTTAAAGACTTTCATTCAACTAATATCTTGAATAAAAAATTACAGGTTTTGTGAAACTTAATAACAGTAATATTCATATTTAAATTTTTTCATTTACAGGTGTTGGCTATGCTATGTTCGTGGTATCAATTTTGGTTGGTGTTTATTATAATATGATCATTGCTTGGTCCTTCTTCTACCTTTTCTCCTCCTTTACTGATCAGCTCCCCTGGAGTTCATGTAATAATTGGTGGAATACAGAAGGTAATTATAAATGTATTTAATATGAAAATATTCTCCTTAATTGAAAGTTTACAGTAGATGTTAGTGAATAAAAAAAAATATACATATATATAATTTGACAAAATTTTGATTGTTCAGCTTGCAGAAGGTTTGATACAAAGAACTGTACGTCACATGGTGGATTTATGTTAACCAATGGAACGTGTCTTTTTAAAACCGCTAACTCTTCAGAAGAAGAATGGGCAAATCTAACATCTAATTTACCTAAACTTAAAATGCCAAGTGATGAATATTTTCAGTAAGTATTCTATAGAAAAATTTTTCTTTATTGAATCTGAATCACATTAAACTGCTTCTGAAATCACTTGACGTATGTTATATTTCTTTTCAGCAATTTTATGCTGGTTATATCTGAAGGCATGCATGATCTTGGGAGTATCCGTTGGCAGTTGGCCATGTGTCTACTCCTAGCATGGGTCTTGTGTTACTTTGCTCTCTTGAAGGGTGTAAAAACATTTGGAAAGGTGAAGTTGGCATTTTTATTATTATTAAATTGCTTAACCAGTGCTGATATATTCTTGTTCAATAAATAATACTTATTCTAAATTTGTTTGAAAATTAAAATCTCGAACTTGATCTGAGAAATACTATAACATTTTCTTTTTCAATATAAACGTCTCTCTGAGGATCACTTTAATTCCAAAACACAGTTTCTATAATTTTACAGATCTAAAGAGTACTGTTACAAACATAGTGAATTCCAAATCTTTTTGATTTTATATTTCTTAAACAAAAAGCTTGTTACTGCTTAATTTAGTTACAGATTAATTCTTAGGCTTCAATTCTAATGTTATTGATTTTTTTATTTACAGATTACGTACTTTACTGCCTTTTTCCCGTACATCGTACTTTGCATTTTGCTCATACGTGCTGCTACATTACCTGGTTACATGGATGGAATCATTTTTTACGTCACACCACAGTGGGATAAATTATTGCAAGCCAGTGTAAGTTTCATTGCAGCTGTAGAACTGTGAATGCAAATATATGTAACTGTCTCTGGATTTCTTATTAACATAGTTTTATGCATTGAGTTTTTTTAATAACCCTATATTATACGGATTTTAAATGATTAATAATTGTAAAAATATGTATATTGATAAACGATTTCAGTAGAAATTGAAAGCAATAAACTGCTAATGAATGGCTCTGAAGTCCACTGTCTGCAACAGATATTACGAAACAATGTTTGCATCAATACTCTTAAACAGAGAATTTATTTGTTTTCCTATTTATCTCTTGTTTAAAATGAAATAATATACGATGGAATTTTAATCCTTCTGTTAAAAATGTACCAACTTATTTGGTTGCAATTGTTACAAGAACAAAGACAAGAATCTCAGAGGAGTTGTAATAACTTTTACATGACTAGTAGCATCTCAGTATTAGGACAACATTGGCCAACTCTGGGCCAATATTGGTGAATCTTGACCCAGTGTTGGCCAAAGTTGGTCCAATAGTGGATACTACTACTAGGGAAGTCTGCTTATTAATTTTTCCATTGTATTGTCGTGGCTTACTAGTTGTCATTATGGGCAAACTGTCTTTGATTCAACACTTAATTTCATTCTTGTTTTGGGCCAAATATAGAGTTATTTGTGGAATTGATTAAGAGAATGACGACTTACATCCTGGAATCTGAGAAGAGTAGATTCAAGTGATTATAAGTTTTTTGCAGAAAATGTTCCTGATAAGGCTAATGACTGCATCAGTAAATCAACAATTCTTTTAGATCTGTTTATTAGTTCTCAAGAGTACAGTGTATTCTGCCAAGACTCAGGTCCTTGTGTATGTTTGCAACAAAAACCCCACAGCTTTGGCAGCTGATGTAATCTTATAATTTGACTAAGGAAACAATTCCCGCATGAGATCATGAGAAGATGAGTAATTCTTAACTTGTTTGAAGCAAAAGCTATTATAAGAAAATAATATTATAGCAAAAATTATATGAGAATAGAATGTCCAAAAAAAAAATTCCTTCTTCTGTTGAAGATTTAGAAATGTATGTCTACAGGTTTGCCCTTTTATGGATAAAATAGCTTTCACCTTATCATCAAGAAATTCTTTATCATTGTTTTTATACAATAGAAAAGATGATATAAAACCTAAGATGATGAGCTTCATTTTCTATCCAGACTCAGCACTGTGATCAGCCTTTGTCTGTGTACTGCTTTTGTGGCAGTCTGACTTCAACTAACCAACCATTCTATACATTGAAAGACAGCTGAAGGTTTTGATTCTCTAAAAAATAATAAAATGTTAAGTATCAAAAGACTACAAAGTGAAACAAAGGATTTAGACTATCGTTAACATGTGTAAGAAATTTGAGTTGAGTCTGAGTTTTTCCATCCGACGTAAATTTTTAGATCCAAAAATCTAGTAAATTTTATGGTGAATAAAACACAAAAATCATATCCAGATAAAGAAAAACATTGCCAAATTTCAATATTATATATATATTTTTAATTTTATAAAACTTACTTTATAAAAAATAAAGTTGGACCAACATCTTATTTTAATTTTATTAAATAAACCTTCCCAAAAAATCCATTTTGTTATGATTCAACTTTGACTATTGAGCTTTCTTTGATCTCTTTTCCCTTGAATTGGAAGAGAAAATTACCTTACATTGGACACGGAAGAATCTCACCAATCTGAAGAGAGTTTGAGGGGGAAAAAATTATTAAAAATAACTTTAGTTGATTTTGTAAACAAATCAAAATCAATGGAAAGAAAGAAACAAAGATGGATATCATAAAACTTTCAGTAGTATTAGTTATGATAAACTCAGTCAGACGAGTGCAGAAACTCAAGAAGAAACAGGTTTGTTCTGTCAGCATGTTTTGAACATAACATCAGTAAATGTAGCCATCATCTGCTACTCATATTATGATGGTCTGTTGAATACATCACACTGTCCACAGATCTTTCACTGAAATTCTGCTTAAATTAATATTAGATGAACAAGCTTTACTTCCAAGTAGTTTGAATTAATTAGACTTCTGTTATAATTAGCATATAAGAATACAGTTTGTCTTTAAGTTTGTTTAAGAAATGCGTATGTATGGTACAGGGTGGGCTAAAAGTCACTTTACAATTTAAAAATTAAATAACTTTTTGCTGTTATATATTATTTTATTTTTCTGCAGGTTCTAAAAATAGAAGCTTGGGAAATATATGATGGAAAAATTTATAATGGAACAACTCATAGAAGTTATTGAATTTTATTTTGAACATCAGCCAAAGAACGTAAATATATATATATATATATATATATATGGGTAAAAATTAGATAAGTGGCTAAATCTAATTCCTGACATTTATAACCCGGAAAAATTGTTTATTTTTGAAATTAAAAGTTTAAAACATTTGTAATATCTCCTTATTAATCATATCAAATATGTTTAAGATAAAATAAAAATAAAAATTAGGCTTTAAAATTTCAAGGCAGTATATGAAAAGTCGTTTTCCTGCCGGGCGAAAAATCCATGTTCGCACCTTCAGTTCACTATAATTTAAAATATTGTTTTTTCCAAACATGAAATCTGGGTTTAAAATAATTATTATATGTTATAGAACATAACATGAAGACTAAAATGTAAGCTAATATGTAATTTGATAATATTTCAGAGGTTTTGTAGTGGCGACTATACAACTCGTCATTTTCCTGCTCCAAATTAAAATCACATTCATTGTTCCATTTCTTTAAGGATTATGATTTATCAGAGGCTTTGTTATGTTGATTTTCCTTCATATTGTTCTTTTATAGTAAGACATTACAGTTTAATTATGTTAGTAGTTGATTGAATGTCATTTTCCAATTAATAAGAATGGGAGTGATCATTATCCTGTATCTTGTCATTCGGTTGTCAGGGGAAGTCATTTTCCTGTCAGACTGTTCATTTTCTTGGCATACCACTTAAAAATTCTATATTTAAGCTTATAATATCTACTTAAGTGTATGAAAAGTGATTTTGTTATCAATAATAAGTTAACAGTAAGTGAATTAAAAATTAATAAATGCATATTTCTTAAATTTTTTCCAATATTTTTCTGTGTTTCATTTTAGCCACTTATCTAATTTATACCCATATGTTCTTTGCATCAGCGTTCCATTGTTCTTACCCAAAGAACAAACATGCATCGTTTTTATCAAATTTGAGACATTTTGTGCTTCCTGCTCTTTTAAATAAACAGTTGCTCTTTTAAATATCCCCACAAAAAAAAGATATCTGGAGCCATGAGATCAGGGGAACACACTGGTCAATGAAAATCACAATTTCTGGAAAATTATTCTTTCTTCAAAAATTTGCCTTTTCAGCTGCATGAACTCATGGCTGAATGGACAGATGCCTCATCTTGTTGCCACTACATTCCAGGGTGTATTCTCTTCAGCAGGAAACACAAAAGGTCTCAAATTTGATGAAAATGATGCCTGTTTGCTCTCTGGGTAAGAACAGTGGAGCTCTGATGTTCAAAGTAAAATTCAATAAGCATTGTTCCATTGTAAATTTTTTCATCATATATTTCCCAAAGTTTTATTTTTAGAATCTGAAAGAAAAATAAAGTATTATATAATAGCAAAAAAAGTTATTTAATTTTTAAAGGGTAAAGTGACTTTTGACCCACCCTGTACATACAATGTTTTTTGCAGTATCAGAGACTACTTATCATGTACAGTCCTTTCTTACATTCTTATTTCATTCTATATCAGCCATGATGTGCTTTTGCTATCATTACATCAGCTTTTTAACAATTCATTTAGTCAAATAATTCTATCAGTAGTTTATTCATAAATGCCATGGACTGAAGTAGATTCTATAACTTAAAAGTTTATTTGCAAGAAGATGAAAGACAATGTATAGTAATATTGTAATTCCAACTGTGAAAGCGCACAGCTCTCCTGCAACTAATTATCATCAAATATCCTCTCAACCATTTTCTGTTTTTTACCAGTGCTATTTCTATTATTTTCACTGCTTACAACTGTCACTATCTCTGTATACAGATTTCAGTTGATATTGGATGCTCATTACAGGGATACATCTATAAAAAATTGATACATCTATAAACAACAAATTCTTCTTAATTAATGTTTAAATAACTTCTTTATTAACTTCTATTAACTCCACAAACTCCAACGGCAATATTTCATAAGTCTAATTGACCTACTTTATCAAGCCTTTTTAAAAAATAACATCACGGGAAGAGAGAACATATCTCCCTCCTTCCCGTGATGTTATTTTTCAAAAAGGCTTGATAAAGTAGGTCAATTAGACCTATGAAATATTGCTGTTGGAGTTTGTGGAGTTAATAGAAGTTAATAAAGACGTTATTGATATATCTATGTTTATATTTTGTTTATAATCCTGTATTCCTGTATTTCAAAATCCTTAGGCTGTTTAATATGTAAATATTGCTCTTTGTTATTAGAATAATATCAAGCTGTTATATATTTTTCTATTTTGTCAGAATCTAAAACTTAAGACATCTATTTTACTTCTATTGATATAATAAAGATTGAATAGATTTTTATTATCCACTTCTATTAATCAGTGTTGTTTGAAGAGCCATTGCTGTTATAGGATGAGCAAATGAAGACAGTTTGTGAGATGAAACTCAGTGAGATCACAGGTCCTTTAACTTTAATTTTCTTCCAGTGTGAAAAAAGTGCTCGTGTGATTCCCCATTGTCTAAATTTGGATAGGATGCAAATCCTTCAGAAATTAAAAAGAAAATACCAATTTTTCCTTTTATATATAAGAGCTATCAAAATGCTTATCAAATTTTAAAAAAATATTTCTAAATTTCAATAAAATAACATAACAAAAAAACATTTACTTTTCAAAAATACATCGTAGTATTAAAAAAAAAATCTATTATACTAAAAGTAGTCAAGTAATAAATTTCATTTCATGTAGTCTTATTGATTCAAGTTAATCATAGTGTTGTAGGCTTACCCAGGATTTTGGAATGAGAGGGTTATCGTAGTCATTCAACCAAAAAAAAACCTTGTCTCTTTTCTTGGATGGAGGGGTTACAGACAAACCAATGAGCCTTCCAACCAAAACAATAGGTCCAAAATTGTAGATTTCTTTCATTTTCAGATGCAGTCAGGGTGGGGGGTTAATCCCTACCAACCATCTCTCCCTGGGCACGCCAATGCATAGTGTCATATTTCGTGAAATCTCTTAGCAGAAGCTAAGTTGACATTGGCAACATGATTTTTAATCTGGTGATCTTCTTTAATCTTTCTGACTGTTGTCTTGACTATATTAATTAGTGCTAATCTACTTAATATGAATGAAGCATATAACGTACTTCTATATATATATATATATATATATATATATATATAAAAGCATTAACCACACTTTTAATTATATTTAAAATTAATGAAGTTAATTAAACTTCTCTTTTTTTATTTTAATGCATTCTTATTTTCTTTGAAAATCTTCAAATTGAAACAATAAAAGAAAGATTATTTGCTTCTGACTCATATCTGTTGAGATAGTAGAATCTTTCTAGATCTTTTAGATCTTGAACTCTAGCATCATAGATATCCTTCAAATATTTTAATCCTATTAAGTAATCATAAAGGTATAATTATAAATTAGTTTCAGGTAATGTTCAAGTTATATGAAAAAAAAAAAGACATCTGTTCAAACTCTCATTGAAAATATTCATATAAATCATTATTGTCTGATGAAATAGGTTTGGGGTGACGCTGCGATCCAGATCTTCTTTTCTTTGTCTCCATGCTGGGGTGGATTAATCACTTTGGCAAGTTACAATACTTTTCATAATAACTGCTACAGGTAATTTTATAGTTCCGTACTTTTATTTACTTAATGAGGAAAATTTTGCTTAAGACTTAAAATTTTCCATTTTAATGTTCAGTTTCTTTAAATTTAATTTAAAAATTATTATTATTATTATTCCAATAAAGTAGATGGGGCATTTTTATTAATTACATTTACATTTTTTTGATTACACAAAATAAAGAAAGTAAATGAAAAAATATATTTAAGCAAAAATTTAAGATAAATTTTGAGTAAACTTAATATTTATTTATTTAGAGATGCTGTACTTATTGGAATTGTCAATCCACTGACCAGTGTGTTTGCAGGATTTGTAATATTTGGAGTTGTGGGTTTTATGGCCCATGAACTAGGAGTTGCTGTTGATGAAGTTGCAGCACAAGGTAATCTTAGTCTGTTTAAAGAAAACTATAACATTTATATATTAAGATGATTTCAAATCAGCTACATCTTGTATAAAAAAAATACTATTTAAGATGATTTTCATCTTCAGTTTATCTTTTAAGAAAAAAATGTTAAAAGATTAATATAAAGACGGATTATATTATATTATTTAAGCAACATATTACAGTAGTGTTTTTGTTATTTATTTACATTAAAACATGAAAGTGATTTTGAAGCAAAATGTTATTGTTAATTCTATCAAGTAATTTTCACTTTTAAATTTCATGAGGCTCAGTTTTTATTTATAATATTGTTGGCTATGATTTCTCTGGTCTTTCGGAGCATGCCTTTACCATTTATAAGAAATTCCCAACATAAACTTTTGAAAACTAATCTTGGTAGGAGTAATCATTAGCATCCTCTCCCTAAACCTAACCCAATAGTGTTATTTGCAATTTTTGTCTTTGTTATATTCAAAAAATATATAATGTTGAACATAGTTTTGCTATTCAAAATTGTTTTGGGATACTTTTGCTTATAATTACAAGAGCAAAACTATGACATAAATGCATAGAAGTATCCCTTTTATAAGAATTACAAAATTTATTGAAGAAAAGGGGATAAATGGGAATATATGTCTTCTTATATCCATATGCTCTTCAAATGAGATTGAGGCTGTCCCTTACATGCTTTGTACAGAATTGAACAAAAATAGCATAACTATGTTTCACAGAGTTCAATTGCAAAAGTCTAGTCACAGTAAAAAAAGGAAATGTCCTAAGGAATAGTTGCTTTATGAAAAAGCAAATTCATTTGTTTTAAAAATTCACCTGAAAGGCTGTTAGTTTAAAGGGATGATTTGAATGATCTGTTTGCTAGACTTTTTTTCTTTCAATTTCTACACTAAAATATTCTGTTTTAGGTGCTGGGCTTGCTTTTATAGCCTATCCAGAGGCTGTGACACGTTTACCGGTATCACCCTTATGGGCAATTCTCTTTTTTGTGATGTTGCTAACACTTGGCATGGGAACTCAGGTTAGTTATTGTTATAAAATGTAAATTATTTCTATTAATTTTGGCTAATACTTTTTATGATTATTAATGATGATTCAAGAGATTACTAATTACATTTTTTTTAATTATAGTTTACTATTCTCGAGACTGTCGTAACAACCATCATAGATGAATGGCCAGAAAAGCTTCGAAAGCATCATAAGTGGGTTTTGATGGGCATTAGTGCTGTTATGTATATGATGGGCTTATCACTATGTTCGGAGGTAAACTGAAGAATATTTTTTTTTATATTTTTTTGACTCCATAAATTCAATTTAATAAAGTTGTTGTTTAATTTTTTAAGTTCTTGTTTATAATTACAGAAAAAAAGTAGATATATCATGACAATTTTTATTTAAGTAAATGAATAATAAAAATGAGTTTTCCTAAAATTTTATTTTATAAACAGCAGTCTTAAACCTTTGTTTTGTTTTTTGTTACAGGGTGGAATGTATATGTTACAATTGATGGATACTTTCTGTGCCACATATTCAACTCTGTTTATAGGATTAGTTGAAGTATCAGTATTAAGTTGGGTTTATGGTAAGTCTTAATAAATATCATTAATTTCTCAAGTTTCATTTTCTAGAATGCATTTGAAAATGGAATCCATTGCACTTCTCGTGGTATTTTCTTAATCATTAGAGCTGGTATTCTCTGTTAACTCTCTTAACATTGTCTGATAAATTTATTGAAAGAAAAAAAAGACAATGTGATTGAAACTCCCCCACAAAGAATAATCAATTAAGTAAGGACAAATGTTTGGTTTCCATTTTTCTTTTTTGGTTACCTACTATCTGAACTCATTTTTGATGTCTTATAATGCAGAGGTGTTTTAACAAGCTTTCTAGCTCTTTATCATGTCATTTTGCTATCGTACCTGCATCAACTATTGTTTTGTTAATTTTTAATATTTTTTAAAAACTTTAGTTACAGCAGTATCTCACTGTCATTAATATTAATAAAAATGTTTATTTTATCTAGTTTATAACAATTTTCTAGTTGTTAATATCTGTCCATCGAAGATATTATAATATTTGTCATTACACATTATACATGCAGTCTCTCTGTTTAAACATAAGTGCTTAATATGAGGGGTGATCAAAAAGCAATTGAGTAAATTATTTTCAGGAAAACTTTATTCATTGCACAAATATAAAGATATACATATGAAAGGGCATATAATTGATTACTTTCTCACTAGATGGCGTGCATGTTTATTGTCTGTAGTGTACGTCACAACTATTCCAAAATGTCAGGTGTGATAACAGCGTTCAGTGAGATTGAGATACGAAGCATCATCCGATTTCTTGTGGTGAAGGGAAAAAAACTTGCTGAAATTTATTATGAATTGTGTTCAATGTACGGTATGGCTTTATACATTTATGAACATATGCAACTGGTTTGCAAACTTCACAGCGGGACACACAAGCATAGTCAATGAAGATCGGTGAGGCAGACCATGAACATCGATGCTGTGAACGGAATGATTGAAGAGGATGAACAGGTAAGACATATCAAGGCTTTAGACATCATATGGAACTGTTTTTGACATTATCCATGAATCCCTGCAATAATGCAAGATGGCAGCCAAGTGGATCCCCATTTTGCTGCCGCTGTGAGCACCAAACTCCACTCCTGGCATAGGAATTAATCAAACATCCTTCCTACAGTCCTGACTTGGCACCAAGTGATTATCACCTGTTCGGCCCAATGAAGAGACACCTTGTTGGCACCAACTTCAAAAAATTACAGAAGGCTGTTATTCAATGGCTTCACTCCCAGCCGAATGACTTTTATTACTCTGGCATACACAAATTAATTTCACATTGGGACAAGTGCATCAACCTCATTGGAAATTATGTAGAAAAGTAGTCTTTTAGATACCCTTTCATGTGTATATTTGTATATCTGTGTAATGATTAAAGTTTTCATGAAAAGAATTTATTCAATTACTTTTCAATTGACCCTTCATAATTGAGCATACTTGAAGTTTTTTAAAATAAATTTTCACATAAATGATTTCTTTTTTTGGCTGAAAACCTTAACTTTTTCTATTATACTATTCTAGGTGTCGATTCATTTATGGAGGATATTAAAGTAATGTTGACAAAGTATCCTTTCCATCCTCTTTACTGGAAAATAGCTTGGAAGTTTGTTACACCTGGAATGTTAGCTGTAAGTCATTAATATTTTAAACAATAACTTCTTAAATTCCTTTTTATCTTAACATGAATGATTGCTGCATAGCAACAGCATTTTGAAAATTAATTTAAAAAGAAGCTTTTATTTTCATTACTTACAGTATATATACATAAACTTATTAAGAAATAAATATTTGTTTTTAAAAGATACATGATAACAAAAACATGGAACCATTTTTTTAACTTTTTCTTCTTTCTTTTCATATCTAGTAATTTCAATTAATCTTTATTTCAGTTTATTCTTATTTTCAACTGGATTGACTTTAAACCACCTATGTATGGAGATTACGTGTATCCAGGATGGTCCATTGCCCTTGGGTGGATGATGTCTTTTGCATCTATTGCAATGATCCCTATTGTTGCAATTTATAAAATTTCTAAACGGAATGGCTCCCTGTGGCAGGTTAGCATTTACAGATATCTTAAAATTCATTGCGTTTTATTAATTTCTTAAAGATAATCTTTATTAATAAACTTTACCTGCATGAATGATAACACAATGATTCATACAAATGTCAATGTTTTGCAACTAAGGAAAGAATAGGAAAAAAAAACAAATAAGAGGGATAGGATGAGAATAATGGGATGAGAAATTTTATTAGGAATTCTGCATCTACTTCCTTTTCAGAAAAGAGGATGTGTACATAATTAGGATTATTTGGTGTTAGAGTTTTTTAAAGTACTGAAGATTAATTTTATTAACACTGAGTGATTCAGCAATAGACATCAAGATATTTAAAATTAAAATAGAAAAGAAGTTTTTCCAAAAATTCAAAATTACATAATATTTATGATCAATAAAATATGGTTGCCATTTTCAAACAAGGGAAAAAAAAAAACAATCCAAGAATTAGTTTGGGGATAAATGGAGGGTTTAACCCCAATCATTTTTATCGTTGTAGTGCTACCCAAAACAAAAGAAGAGTCCACAATGTGCACATAGCAAAGAATATGTAACTCAAATGACTACATAGCCTGTTTATATTTCCTATGAATGTTGTGCCACTATATGGCAATGTTTTGCCTTCCCCTGTCAATTCTCTGCATCTTTTCCTAACTTTTTATTTGTAAAAAGTTGAAGAAAAAGAAAGATCTGGTAATTTCCTACATTGCTCTGCTCTATTAACATTATACTTCCAATGATGAACAACTGACTCCTTTCATTTGAAAAAGACCAGCTGACCTCAAACAATTGCTTGAAAGCATTAACAAAGAAAATGGCAAAGTACTTTTTACACATTATGGTCAGCCTCCGTGTTTCTGTTTGTATACAAAAACTGAGCAGAATTTGTAAACAGGTGTTTAAGTTTACGAAATTTGTTTTGGTGATTATTTCAATATTGAATTGTAGCTTTCTGTGCTATAGCTCAATGTAATATTTGAGATGCAAGGGGAAAATATGAATAAAATACTACTGTCTTAGAGCATTATGTAAAGATGTTCCTCTACACTCAGCAGTATTAATAGACAGATGTTTAATTTCAAGTGGGATTCATTCTGATTGAATTTATCAGGAGCTCTTGTATCAGGTGCTGCAAGATTTATCAGCTCTTCTACAAAATCTTGCAAATATTCTAACAGATCTGTGCTGATGTAATAGCTTACAATTGATATGCAGTACATTCACCTAATCCACTCTTACCTTATTGCAAAGTGACTGCAGTGGAATAGGGTCAATTCAGTTAAACAAAACCTCAATCATTTTCCTGGAATCACTCTTGATAAGAGGTGTGTGACATTATTCATCAGGCAAAGGGTAAATTTTACTTTAAATAATGCACCTTTATAGGCTAATAAATTCAGATCTGCTCTAAATAATGTTCTACTGTTATCAGAGGATCTAGAATTTGCCACATTCCTAACAATGGTCTATATCTTAAATCTGCTGATGTTATAACTTCTTATCTTGTGATGAAACATGAACCAGGTCTCAAGAGTCCGAACCAACATCTTCAATCACTAAGTGGTTTCTTGGACCTTACAGCCAAGCATTCCTAAATGATGCTCTTCATAGAACTATTATTTGCTTCCTTGAAGCTTTCATGGTAGTTTGTACACTTCTTGCCAGTATCCTTTGACTTACCTCAATAATTTGTTCTCACCCCTGATCAGTGATTGGATATTTATAACACAGTTCTTGTCAGTGATATACATTGTGGTAGAAAAACTGAGACACTGTAATATAGTATTGATTAACACAACAAACTTCCAATGGTAATGAATAGAATGTATAGTACTAAAATGACCAGTGTGTAGATCAATAATGAACTTAATTCAGTGTAAATTTGGAATCATCAAATACTCAGGAAGTAACGGGTATTTGATATTTTTATTCCATCTATTCTATTTCACATTAATACAATCTGGAGTTTCTTTTTGTGCAAAATATCAATATTATGTAGAGAGAATGTTCTCTTATTGGGATCCTCTCTACTTCCTTTAGCAGTTTCCAAATTATTCTCTTTAAATTGTAAAGGAAAATTTTCTTGCAAAATTTTGATTTCTTTATCTCTCTTTATTTTAGAAATTTTGTAAGGCAAAACAAGCTATAAAAAATATTTATAACATTTAAATTCTTCGATAGTAGTATAATGGTAAGCAATTAATATATTTGTATATTTTGAATTAGCGTATCAAAGAGTTAAGCAGACCTACTGATGCCTGGGGACCCAAGCTTCAAATCCATCGAGCAGAAACAGATAAACCTAAACACATTGACTCTCAAGTTCCTCTTGCAGCATCTCCTTATGTAGTTGAAGTTTTAGATGATGATGGTACAGCTATAGGAGAAGGGAATGAAGAAAACGCATTTGAAGAAGGTGATGGATTGAAATTTCGCCCCAATCTTGGAGAAACGGGAGTGTAGGTAGGAGAAACTGAGAAGCAATTCTGGCAGCTGTCATTATTTATCACTTGGTAGGTGGGAATTTGATGCTGTCAGGTACGCCAGGGTTTGCCAGTGGCAATTCTTACCACCTGGCGTGATCTAGTATCAAGAGCTCCGAAGCAAATCCAATAATAATAATAAAAGCACAGTTAAGTCATCGGAAGCCCAATCTATTCAATATAGTTGAATACGTCTGTTGAGTACGGCAATATCTGTGCAAACAAGTCTGGTAACATTAAAGCAATCAATATCAGATATGCATTTAACAAAAATGAAATATTAGAATTCAACTAATTAAAAACAAAACATAGCAGTGAATATTAAAAAAAAAATCATGTTAATTCTTTTTCAGTGACTAAAAATCAGAAGTATTCATTCTATAATTTTAATTCAGTTGATAATAAAAAAAAAATCCTATATTTTTAAAATTAATACAACAACCAGAAAAGATTTGTGATTCAATTTCGTATCCATTTTTGGATACTCTTCTTTTAAATTCGCATTTTTGCATTCTAAGTAAAACTGAAAAAGATGTCGTTAATATATTTTTACGTTATTTTTTTCCCCCAGTGTATATAGAACAATTGCTAATTATGTATTTATGTAATTTTCAAACTTTTTTTTTTTTTTTACAAAGCATTCCATTTTTCCAGAAGTATTTACATATTTTTTTTCGTCCAAATTTCTATAATTTATAATTAAAAAAAAAAAAAATTATGAAAAACTTTTTGCCTCAGTAAATAATGGATTGTATGTTTGTGATCATTTTATAATGCTATAATTTTACCTGAGCTGCTTTATTTTATATATATTTGCTTATTTGATAAAAAAAAAAAAAAAAAAAAACTCACTTCAGTTCTACTGATTAAAACGAAATGTATTTCTAAAAAATGTTTTTATGAGGGTTATTATAAAAACACAAAATTTAGCTTCCCAATCCAATACTGAAACCTGAATTATGCTCTTGACTCTATGCTGTCTCAATGCAATATTCAATCCTTAGGCAGGAAATTATTAACGTTCTCAGCACCATCAACTTTTATAAAATTCACTGGAATTCATCACTCAGGATTAAATAAACCTTATTCTTAAAGAACCAGATTTCTAGTAAAAATAAATATTTTGGTTAAAATGGCCATCTAAATTAAAAGTTGGATGTGGTTTTTATAACGTTTCATTTATATTATTAATGCAGCCCACTTGTCACGGCTAATAAAACAAGCTCATCATATCAAATCTCAGATCAATGATAGTATTTTCTTTGCAATCCTAGGTCTACATATCACAAAGAAATATCCTCCAAACTAAAATCACTTCAGCCAATAACTATATTTTCAAAAAAAAACAATCTACATTCTAAAAATCATACCAAATGTCATCCATATTTACCGTAAATGTTATAAAACACTAAAATTCACTTAATTCTGAGTTACTGGGCACAACATACAGTTGGTGTTCATTATTGGATTGGAACTTATTTCAGCAGCTATGGTTAATCTAATTTCTTTTCTTAATAATCATTGTAATATATATATATATACATATTTTGTAAATATCTACAGTGCACTGAAATGGCAAAGTTTATAAATCATTTGGATTATTTTTTTTTTGTACATTTTGTGATAAAGAAATATGGTGACTAATTGATACTTGCATAATTCACATTAAAAATAGTTGTACAGAGACAAAGTTAACACTAAATTGGTTGGTTATTTGTTCTTTTTTTAATTGTGCTGTTTCACAAATTTCATTTTTTTTTTTTTTTTCAAATATCTGATTTACTATGTAGCAAATTAATTCTATATTTTTTGTTTTTATGTAAAAAATGATTAACCTAATTTTTTGTTTAAATAAATTGTTTAAAAATATATATATATATCTATTTACTATATTAAACTCAAAGAGGATTTTGAGACTCAATTAAGGAAGAAAGCTGATCTTTTTATAGAAAAATAGAAAATGCTTTCAACTAATCTATATTTTTTCCTGTCTTTGTGTAAATATTTATATTATAGTTATTATAAACACTTCTGTAAATATATTTTCATTTACTTAAATGAAAATTTAAGTACAGTAAATTCAAAAAATAAAAGTCAGAAAGCGGCTTTCTTTTTTCGAAACTTTAACTTCTTTTTTTTTTTTTCACTTTAAATGTTGCTGAAAATACTTTTAAGTGTACAAAGATCAGTTACAACAAAGGGCCGTTGAATTGTCTACAGTTTTTCCCATACAGCACACTTTGTGTCATATGTATATATATATATTGTTTATTTCTTTACAAAGCCATAGATTCCCATCTTCGTTTTTTTGTTATTATTATATAAATGAAAGGTTGTGATTTTGATTCAGAGTTAGGCCCCTGAGATGAATGCTTCTTCACAAGAGCTCACAACTTGCATTAAAATACTACAGATTTTATTTACAAATAACTTTAGGCCCTTTTTACTATTTCTACATAAATTAATATTTTTCTATTTTATTTTAAATAAACAGATACAGAAAGAAATGAAGTAATTAATTAAAAACAAGTGTTAGTTTTTATCAGTGATTTCGTTCAGTCCTCAGTTGATTGCAATGGAGGAAGAATCGCTGCATTTCTTTTCAACACTTTAAACACATTTATGTCTAGTTTAATTTATTCATAAATTTTTTTTGCAAAAGTTAAATACAAAGTCCATAAAATGAATTTGTTTCTAAGGGGAGTTGCATGTTATGTCAATTTGTTCAAGTCTCTTCAAAGCAAATGCAATGCACGCAATTTTATTGAAGGATTTATGTACAAAAGTAACTTGTAATGTAAATATATACAGTATTTAGTGTGTTATATATACATTTGTTCATTTTTGTATGTAGATTTGTAATATAACAATACGATAGAATTTTTAAGAATTAAAAAAAAATGTCTCTTGTTAATTATTATTGTATTAAATTATAATGTTTTTTGGTTCTATATATTGTTTCATAAAATATATATTCTTTACGACCTACTGAGTTTGTAGTGAAAATTAAAATGCATGTCATGAATATATTTTATACTTTCTGCTTCAAAATTAATTGAAAGCAACCCACAATCAAATTTGTGAAATAGAACATTATTATTATTATCATAAATAATATAAGTTTATGATAGGGGTTTATATACAATAAATCTGCAACTCTACTTTAGTACGACAATAACCATTATTTATAAAATAATAATAATTATCCACTAAATACAATAATTACAGAAATGATATAGCTTAACAAAAATATTCATACAAATTACTGTTTTGCAATGAAAAAAAAAAGCCAATTATAAAATAAATACTGTGTGTGTGTTTGTGTGATATGCACACAAATACATCAGCCTTTTAATAATTACATATAAGAGGTGAAAAATCTACATAAATTGCCAAAATTCATAGTTTTCAAATAAAAAAAAAGGAATTTTCCCTAAGATATAAAACAAATTTTACTTTTAATTTATTGTTTTTGCATACTTTTTGTTTTTGTTCAATTTGTTAGCAATATTTATAATAAAATGTAAATTAAGTTCCATGTAGATTTCAAGTGACATTTTGTAAACAAACTCTCCGAAAATGTTTCCAATAAAGCAGTCAAGTTCACACTATTCCTGTCTTTACCAATTTTCTGTGAATAAATAGCAACACTATTTTTTATTTTACATTAAAAGTTCTATAATTACACAAAAAGCTTATTATTCTTAAAACTTCAAATTTGGCCAATTCTGAAAGGCAGTTCACAGCCAATATTAAATCCCTCAATATTATGAAAGAAAAACTAAATCAAATAAAGGCTTTTTTTCCCCCAATTCATCTCAGATTTTTCCACTCCCTTTCAAGCACATTAGATTTTATTTTTTAACTATCTTATTCTTTTTATTTATTTCTGTGGTATCTTTACTCTTTAAGTTGTTTACATCTGCATTTAGTCTTACAAAGTATTCTCCATTTTAAGTAATATCTCTGCATTTCATTTGAAGACTTTTCTTCGCTGGATCCAGTTGGATTTTTTTTTTTAACTCCACACTGACTTCTACTGTTGTCATTTTTCCTATTGCCCTCGTTAAATTGTTCTCTATTTGTTTATTCTGTTCTTGAGTTATCTTGTGTATTTCTTTCTTCTTGAACCAATTTTAGTCTTTTCTGAAATTAATTTTGGTCTATTTCTCTTTTTAAGGAATCCAATTAATAACTTAAGATATTAATTTACACTTTTTAGCACAAATCAAATCCAGCCTAAATTATAAGTGTTATATATCACGACAAAAGGAGATATATAATTAGCATCTTTTGCGCCAACTTATAAGAGCAATAGAGTGATAGAAATATCTGGAACACTGTAATTCTAAGCCAGCAACATTTATAGAAGATGGTGGGGGTCAGTAAGAAGCTAGAACTTTTAATCCCAGTACTAAAGTGTCATTTAAAATCCTTAGGGAAATCCTCAGAAAAATTCAAAATGCCTGACCTTAAATATTATGTTATAAAAAAATTATACTATTCGATAATGAACAGAAGTATCAACTACATATAACAATTTGAAAACTATTGTATTTTGGTCCAAATGTATATATTTTGCCCTCTTAATTACAATATGATAAAAAGCCTGGAGAACATTAGAAAAGAAATAAGGAAATAAAGTGAGGGTGATCGGTGGATTGCAAAGTTATGTTCCTGGCTAACAAAACCATCTCATATTTTAATCACAACTTCGAAAAATAAGCTTTCGTATTCAAGTATTTGCTTTCTGTCATGCCTCTCCTTTTACACAGTCTATTTATTTCTTACAATGCTCCCTAATTAAATTCATAATTAGATAAAATAATAATAATGTAATAAAACTTTCTAATATTGAATGAATTCAGAGCTTCATTTGTACATATTTTTGCTATTATTTTGAATCTCTCTAAACTTTAGAACTATACAAAATCGATGCTATTAAATTCAAAGATTAAGAATTATTGTTTTAAATCCAAAGCACTACTACTTTTTTTTAAAGTTGTATAGTAAATTTTTTGTTTGTTAATTTTGTATATTAGTGAATATGTTGTTGGTATATTTTACCTTTCTTTTCTGTGTTATTGTTAAAGAATCCTAAAAAGAAAATAAATATGGTTTTAAAGCAATTCACCTTATTAACTGATAAATTTTTGTTGAAAAACTAATTTTTACTGAAATTACTAATCTTTAAAGATTCCTTTAACTTGTTTCATATAAATCAAATCATTTCTGGATGATTTTTTTTTTTTTCTATAACAGCACAGTAGAACCTGCGAGTGCCGTGAAAATTTTTTTTAATTACGAACCTCAAAAAAAAACAATTTTAATCCAAGCCATTAACAAGGAAAATACAACAGGCCCTACAGTGCAAAGGTCGAAAATTACTGACAGGTTTATTGTGCATCGTGATCCTATAGGTCTTCTCGGAATTTGTGGATGCAAACGTAGAGCAAAAGATTCTGCTTTTTAAAAGTTTTACATATTATGTTTTTTGTACAATAAAACGTTGTTTTTAATGGTGAAATATTTTTTTCCGGGTTTACACCTCATTTTTAGTCTTTTTTCGGGTTATCTGCAATTTTCGTTATCCGCGAAGCCCTTGCCACCCAATCCCACGGATAATTGGGGCTCTACTGTACTTACTTTTGAATCTTTTGCTGTCCACTTTCAAAGTCCAACTTAGCAAATATGTCCTCCATTTGTCATTGATCAATGCCATCTTGCACAAGGGGAAAAAAAAAAAAGCACAAGAAGTTATACAGCGGATAGACAAAAATAACACAAAGGCCCACTATAAAAGAAACAAATGAGATACTGACAGGGGAGAAAGTTGACTTTCTTTTATCCGGGCTGTAAATGCAGATCAGATGTCCGTTATGTAATAGTAATGAAGATTGATTTCTATCAAGGTCTGGTTATTGGTGAGCAGCTAATGGAGCCTTATTAACTTCAATGGCTGAAGTGGAACAGTATCTAAGACGATGGCTGCCTCAATCGAACAGAACAGTTCACTGCCTCTAAATATAAAAAACTGAGAACAGAAAAAGACCACTGAGGAATGACACAAATTTTGTGCCAAAAATGTAAACCACAGAAGATTAAATACAGAAGTTAAATATCAGTTAAGAAGATCCCAATTCAACAATGATAGTATCACAGATTAAATATTTATTTATACATCAATGCCAAAAATCACATGTAAAGAGAACATCAGAACTGGAGACTTGATGACTTGACAACAATAAGGAGTTTTTGTCCTGCAGAAGTATATCATTTTCACTGCTCAGCTCCAAATGTACAGCATGGAGTTAGATCTGTGATAGTGAGAGTCGCAGTATCTTATCACTCTTTAGGACCTTTAATCATTCTAAGCTGTTTAGTTTGTAACACATGGAAAGCAATGTTCTTCAGTTCAATCTTCCCAGATGCCTGTCCCTGATTGCAGAGGATAAAGCATCTATGGAAAGTTGATTTCAAGAGATGAAGTAAAGCAAATACCCTGATGTTCTCTGGACCTTAATATTGTATGTATCTTGAGCAGAAGACTAAAGCACGATTTCCTGCACTTTCAAGACTTGCTGAGATTTTACTGGAGCAATGGTAAAAATCTTGTGTGAGACCTCTATGTATCTATTTGAGCTGTTCAGAATCCTCACCATGGACCTCATGCTGTTCCATTAATAGATTTTTGTAGAAATGGCAAGAGTTTTTATTCTTTTGTCTACTTCCTGTATCTGATAAATTGGGCAATCACATTGCACTAAGGCCAGAAATTTACAAACAAAGATATTGCATCAGACAGTCAAGAAACCAATCACCATTTAAGATACCAAATAGTGCTTTGGATTATAGATATTAAAATTACTCTGCAAAGAAAAGCTAGATCTCTACAATGCAAAAAATATTAAATAAATAAAATAATAATAAGGATCTTTACTCGGTGACTTGCTTTGCAAAACAAATTGCAACAATACATAGTTTGGAAATTTTAGATTTTACTGATCACACGTTTATTCTCAGTGAAAAATAACATAACTAGATTTTTCTATTTTAGTTACCACTCCGGTGTCCAGGAGAAATTTTTGAAATTGAGCAAATGACCCCTCTCTTCTCCCCTCCCCTTTTTTTTCCATTCCCAAACCTTAAAAAAAATAATTTTCAGTCTTCTAGGAACTGCTGGAGCTGAACTATGTTTTATATCTAATTACCATTGTTTCTTGTGTATTAATTTAAGAAATTGCTGACCCTTCTCAATGTGAAACAAAATTTTTTCATCAAAAAAAAAAAAAAGTTTAAAAAAGCAATTTTGTTCATAAAATAAATGGCATCATTAGATTCTGCTTTTAATTAAACATCACAGTACAAGTTTTTGTCAGCAAGTAGAAATACTACTGTAAAAGCACTTATTTTCGCGAGCCGTAATTTTCGCGAAAATGAAGATATCGGTGATTTCGCGAGCTGAAAATTTCGCGAATTTTATATGAACAGAACCAAATTCAACCGAAAAAAAATAATTCGCGAGGCTTAAATTTTCGCGTTTACGACGGGCTCGCGAAATTCGCGAAAATTAAAGCCTCGCGAAAATAAGTGCTTTTACAGTATCTAGAAACCAGTACCCAAATTATTTGATTTCATCAAATAATTTTTTTTTGGTCCTAATCTTCCAGTAACTGTGAGCCCTCAGCTGAACATCACAAACTAGTACAATAAAAATATAATGAAATAAAGAAGGGTGAAACATACTGCTTTGATAATACACTGAGTGGCCACTTTATTAGAGATACCATACTAATAATGAGTTGCTCCTCCTCTAGCTTTGATCACAGCTGTAATTCTTCTAGACATAGATTCTATAAGGTCTTGGAACCATACCGCATGAATATTGACCCATGCTAACAGAAAAGTAGCCCTTAGTTGGTTCACATTGGATGGTGGCGTTTCTAGGCTTCGAATGGATATTTCCACAAATACTCGATGGGTTTGAGTTCAGGTGACTGAGTCGACCAATAAAGCAAGAGTGCCATGTTCACTGAACCAATTGGAGAGCAATCGAGCATGGTGAAAAGGTACATTTGTCCTGTTGAAAGTGGCCATCTGCGTCGGGAACACTGTAGTCATAAATGGGCGCACCTGGTTGGTAACAATGGTGAGGTAGACCGTGGCATTAAGAGATGTTTCCAGGGGTATTAGGGGACCAAGTGTGTCCCAGGAGAACATTCCCCAGACCATTATTCCACCGCCACCAGCTTGTAGTGTTGTCACTTGGCAAGACATGGATTTGTGCTGCCCGAGTCATATTCTCATCCTGCCATCAGCCTGGTGGCAAAGGGAGGGAGTTCACTGGACCAAGCGGCCTTTTTTCCACTCATAGTGTCCAATTGCAATACTCCTAGGCCCACAGCAGGTGTGCTTTCCTATTTTTCTGTGATAGCAAAGGCAGCCTTGCTGGTCTGCTGCTGTTAAAACCAATCAAGGGACAAGGTCTGTCATGTTGTGCATTTTGGTGCACTTGCTTTGTACTCAGCTGCAATCTGTCATGTTTTTGTCCTTCTGTTGCTGCAAATGACTCATGTCAAGTCGCCTGCTATCTTTTTCATCCACAAACCTTTTTCAAACCACAGTTGCATTTAATGCTGAAGATTTTTGATCTTAATTGCCATTCTCTGAACACCCACAATACTGTTGCATGAGAAAAGCCAAGGATCTTCAGTTTCCTAAATACTGGAACCGGCTCTTCTTTACCCATGATCATGCCTCGTTCGAAGTCATTTAAATGTTTTATCTTACACATGTCTAGCGAACTGTACTGATACACAGTTCTCTTGATACCGAGCATGCCTTTTATTCGCTATTTGTTGCTGTTACGTCACCGGACCTGTCGAAGTTAGAGTGCATTACTACCAGACCTGTCCAAGTTAGAGTGAGGGGTGTGTCTAATAAAGTGGCCACTCCATGAATATAAAGAATTTTGACAGTTTTCAATAAGACCATATTGTGGACAGCACAAACATGGAAGACAAAATACATGTGAGAATGGTGGTGTAGTTAGCTATAATGTAAGACATTTTATCCATTACTGATTTGCAAGCAGATCCATTGGTGTGGAGGTAGGAAGTCCTTGTAAATCTTACCATTGCATCTGAAACAGGAAGAAATCTCTCTCATTTTATGGTTGGAGTCGCATGTTGTTCTTTTTTTTTTTTCTTTTTTAAATTTTTTTTGGACTTCCTACCTCCACACCAATGGATCTGCTTGCAAATCAGTAATGGATAAAATGTCTTACACTATAGCTAACGACACCACCATTCTCATAATCTTATACTATTCTAAATTCCTTGATATGTCTGTAATTACAGGATATATTAAATTAGTTTTTAATGTAAGTCTAAAGATCTGCCTCTGATTATTATCCAATTCAACTCATATAGAAACATCATTAGATTTCATTCTTGCTGAATGAATGAATAAATTCTACAGATTTTTGTTTGTTTTGGAAAACAATAGTCAATTAAAACTTCCCTGCAGTTTAATTGGGAAAGATTTGTTTTCAATACCTTTCGTTCTCTCATTCAACCTAATTATCTAACTTTCTCTGTATCTCCGATAGATTTTTTTTGTGTATCTGTGTGTGTCCTCATGACCTATCAAACCAGAGAAATATTAAGAGAGATTTATGTTCTGGTTTTTAAGATAAAAGTTCTGAACACAAATTAATTAAATATGACAGACTTCAGAGAATGAATGTTTTTTGATGTGCAAGCCGCATGCGGCTCTTCGTTAGGTTAAGTGCGGCTCCCAATATCTCTTGATAAAAATACAGAATTCAAAAAAAAAAAATACAAAATAATTAGTCTAAAATTTAATATTTGTTTTCTTTTTAATTTTTTATTTTCTTCTATATGTATTTTTTTATACTTTATATAGCAGTTACGATGTGTATAGAAATGTAATTAAATTTGAATTTGTGTATTTAATACTATGGAACGTGACTATGGTGTGGCTCTTTATACATATGAAAATCCAGAATGTGGCTCTCGATGACCTTATGTATGCCCATACTTGGAACAACATACAGAATAACAATTTACTTCCGATTGTCGACACTGTGTGGCGCTACTGTGCAGAACAACAATTTAGTTCCAATTGTCGACGCTCTATGGCGCTACTGTGCAGAACAACAATTTAGTTCCAATTGTCGACGCTCTGTGGCGCTCCTGTATAGAACAACAATTTAGTTCCAATTGTCGACTCGGTGTGACGCTACTGTACAGAACAACAATTATAGTTCCAATTGTTGACGCTCTGTGGTGCTACTGTATAGAACAATTTAGTTCCGATTGTCGACGCTCTGTGGCATGGCGCTACTGTATAGAACAACAATTTAGTTCCAATTGTTGACGCTCTGTGACGCTACTGTACAGAACAATTTAGTTCCGATTGTCGACGCTCTGTGGCGTGGCGCTACTGTACAGAACAACAATTTAGTTCCAATTGTCGACACGGTGTGTCGCTACTGTACAGAACAACAATTTAGTTTCGACTGTCGACGCTCTGTGGCGCTACTGGGCAGAACAACAATTTAGTTGCAATTGTCGATGCTCTGT
>JAFIDM010006943.1:62082688-62101734 GCA_023159025.1 Thereuonema tuberculata
TAGTTCCAATTGTCGACGCTCTGTGTCGCTACTGGGCAGAACAACAACTTAGTTCCAATTGTCGACGCTCTGTGGCGCTACTGTAACACGTCGGCAAATGCGGCTCTTCGTTGAGTTAAGTGCGGCTCCCAATATCTCTTGGTAAAAATACGGAATTCAAAATAATTAGTCCAAAATTTAATATTTGCTTTCTTTTTCATTTTTATACTTTAATTACATTTCTACATACATCGTAACTGCTATATAAATTTGAATTTGTGTATTTAATACTATGGAACGTGACTATGGTGGCTCTTTATACATATGAAAATCCAGAATGTGGCTCTCGATGACCTCATGTATGCCCATACTTGCAATAGATAATTTAAGAAGCATTCAACTGCTAAAAGTTGGATTTGAAATATAAAATATATTAATTTCAAAATATTTATACAATAACAAGAAGTCAGTTTTGGGGGGAGGGGGAGAAAGAGTGGAAAAGAGGAAATTGATTAAAAAAGATTAAGAATCACTGGCCTTGAAAGAGAGAAACTACAGTTTGTCTATAAAGTAGATGCGCTTCTATTGTACATCTACATTTTTAACTTCATTTCCTTAGAAATGAAACAGTTTCATAAAGGAACAATCCTAAAAATGACTGTCCATAAATATTTTGAAACTATCTTCATTGTTTTGTTTGTGTTCTGAGCTTGGGACTGCATCTGAATCTTAAATATAGGGGGAATTTATCTACAGTTTTGATACTCGTGGAGTATCATCTTAAGAAGATGAGTAATAAATGGCAATTAGAAGGGGGATTTTTGGGAATGAGAGACTGAGGGAGCTTAAATGATCAACTTCATAAGATTGGTTTCGTTTTTTTATGTTCATTAAAGTAGACAATTGTCCAATACATTGTCACAGTTGTTGCTGGTGACATACCGAACGAACATTATTTGGTTCATTGTTATATGTATTGTTGTTGATATTTTTTAGCTTGTTTTGGGACAGAGAAGAAAAGTTTAATGTTGTAGGGTTTAAAGATGTTGTTAGTAATGCTGACAATACAATGGGAATGAATAGAAATTTTTTGGGAGTCTTGTTGCTACTTTGCTGTAGTTTGTGATTTGGGGAATAAAATAAATTAGTCTTAATTAGCCAGAGATATACGATTTCCTCTAATTTTTTTGAGGAACCAGGAAAGCAAATCAACAAAGGAAAAATGATGTTTGAGCTCTGCAGAGACGGCGTTAGGGGGTGGCGAATGGGGCGGTTGACCCAGGCCCCGCGCCTGGGTTAGAAGAAAGAGGATAAAATAGGATTGTCGTTTGATTTTTTTTTTTTGGTTGTTAAAATAGGATTGTCAAGGGCCCCGCACCCTCCTAGCACAGGCTCTGATCTCTGGACATAAGTTAAATTAGGCCTATGTAGGTCACTGGAGGTAAGACTCCTGACATTTCCTGACCAACAGGACTGAGTCATCTGCCTGCCTTTAACTGCCAGGAAAGAAAACCAGTATCTATTCTTCTGAGGTTGGGTGGACCCTAGGATCTGTGTGAAAAAAATTCCCAACCTCCACCGGGGTCTGGAATTGAGCCCAGCTCCACCACGTCACAGTCAAGAGCCTTACCACTTGACTACCAGGCCTACCCTCTGGACATAATAAGAGTAGCAGTGACCATGCTTCAAGAAAACAACATTTCTAAGAGATCTTCCTACAGAGTTTGAAACTTAAAAATCAAACGATGCAGCTTATTTACTATGCTTTTTTTGACTTGTCAGTTTTAAGTAACTTGCCTGATTAATAGAAAAACGAAATTATATATCTATGGGCGAGACCAAATTGTTTACCAAGTGACATCCTGGAACAGCCGTTTCATGCTCTTTGGTGATCATCAGCCAGCAGCAGTCACCAGTAAACAACGATGTCTCAGTACTGAGGCTAATAGGAATAATCGTCAAAGTGCAGTGAGGCACCACTGTGCTTCCGAGGATTTCAGTTTTTAAAAACTGAACAGTTCATTTAATAACAAAAATACAAACCATGATCTTACACTGTTAGTAACTGTTTAATTTGAAATGATGAGAATAGTACGCCAACTTTATTTTTATTATCCCTGTCTTGCTGGATTGGATGTTAATCTTCAATTCTAATTATTTTTAATTCTAAAAGAATTGAAGATTAAGTGGAGAAAAAAAAGTAATTTAGTAATTTTAATCCTTGTATTATTTTGATAATCAAAAAGAAATGATTTAAGTGTAACTGATAAATGACCATTCAGAACATAGTTAAATTAACAAATGTACATTTTAATTCACTATTTAATCACTTCTACATTCATATAATATTGTAAATGTAATATCTATTATAAATTATTATTTATAGTGCAGAATTACATGTACATGGAAGTCCATTCACTAGGATGCAAGCAATGCATCGTTCCTCATCTGGTAATATTAATTTACTAAACCTTAAAAATCTAATTTTCATTATAGGATCTGCCTCATTTAATTGTAGTCTACAGCCTAAAAGTTGCTAATCCATAGATATTATGAATAATACATTTAGAGGTTTCATTTTCAGTTTCTGAAGTTTCTTGGCAAGGGAACATTGAGAATGAGAATTAAACAAGAGTAAAGGTTAAATTTACATATTTTTCAATTGAAAATGATCATCACATTCTAGCATCAGATCTACATATTTTAATTCAAATAACAAAAGTAATCTAAAAGCATTCCAAGTTTCTCAAAAAAGTAAATGAGGGGGGAAAAAAAGATTTAATCAAATACGCCAATGTCACATATGTCGAGTGAATAATAACTTTGAATTATCTTACCTTCCTTTCTTCCCTTTGATACAAATTTTATTCCCTAAACAGTTTTATTCTCTAGCTTTACTTTTCGATAAGTTATTTTTTACATTTCCTTTTATAAAGGACTTATTTATACATGTACATCAGTTCGGTAAATTCGTTTATATAAAAATGCCCCCCTTTAACCGTTGTATAAAAGTGAGATTCGATGAATAATTCATCTGGCAGTGGGATCAAAAAAGATATGGATATGACAGTCACAACAACACTTAAGTCTAAGAATAACAGACTATTAGAACAGCATATTAAATATAAAACTTTTCATATACCAATCCAGTTTTTACACTTGTATAAAGATACTTAACCAGAAGGATAAATTCATCTGAAAAACATTACGTAGACATTCACAAAAACCACATTATTATTTTTATTTGAGTTTTTCTCCATTTCAAATGGAAGCTAAGTTTGTTTCACAAACTGCCTCCTCATTCACTATTTATGCTATAACAATCTATGCAACATGTTATTAATAAAATTTAAAATGTATGAAACAACACATTTGACAAAATTTTGTAAACAATTATTACCACTGGGAAGCTAAGAAGCTTTTATGCAAATGCAAAATTAACGTGGAAAAATGGCTAAAAATTTTCAAATTTTGAAAGTCCATCAGTTATCAATTCCAAGCAAAGAGAGAGAGAGAAAGAATGAAACTAAATAGTTCTAAAATAGGGAGGCACATTTAAGTAATTAGTTTAAATATGTGTGACGAATAACTTCTTGGGTTCGTTCTGTCACAGCCAAGTCATAACAAAAATAAGTGTATTACGAGACAGGGAGGATATTTAAGATCAAATCACTGAAAACAACCAATGTCCGATTGTGGCAAGTGGAAACAATCAATGTAGACAAAAACCTGAAATTTCCTCACACTTATTCATTAGAAATCATTAAATAGATAAAGAATCAGAAATGCTATTCAAGTGGATTTCCACTGATGAAATTACAATATTCCTTTGCCGTGGATTGTTTAACTGATGGCCACAAATTCAAAAAGTAATAATGAACATTCCACGATAATAGATGATCAAATTGAATCACAATCTTCCATTAAGGCATTCTTATTACACCTATTACATTCACTTCCTCTATCCACAATTGTACGAGGATTTAATTAGGCTAAAGGTATTATATAAAACCACTGACACTAATCCAATCCTCATAGTTTACTAACAACTTTAATAAATTTTATTTATGAAACTTACAAATTAAATGAATCAGATTTTTAGTTTTACAGTAAGAGACTTAGATTCAACCATTTTTGAAAATCATATTTTTTAATCTATTTCTTCACAAAAAAAGAAGTGTAACCTTACTTGTTTAATGAAATCTGCATCTATCATAAAATCATACAAAATATGTTACTTTAGCCAGACTACAATCAAAATCTTTATTTTCTCCATAAATATAGGATTTTAGTTTCAAAAACAACAAACCTGTACAAACATTTATAGAGCCTCATCACTTAATTTTTACATTTCTTCTGAAATCCAAAATAAAATGTTCATAAGATTTTCTTTTATCTGCACTATATATAAACCACATCTATAAAAAAAAAAAAAAAAAAAAAAAGTTTCGAGACCACACAATTCCAATGAAAATATGCTTTTCTTGCTTTTCAGTTTGTATAATGATTAAAATATATGATGACACGTTTCTCTAATATTAGTTTGGCCAACCTCAAATAAAGCTAATTTCTCAATTGAATCCAATTAGATTGGTGAGAGCCATCAGTGCGATGCAAACATCTCCTACATTGAAAGGCAAAAAGAGCAGGAGGAAATCTTCAATGGTAAATAAACTTATAACAAGACGTTAACTAAACAGAAGTTTAGGATTCCCACCAATTTTTGTCAAAAAATTTATTTGACTTTATTTTACTTAACATTTTTCTTTGTTAAATATTGCTTTGTTCTTCCTTACAGTTCCTGAATTAATACTGAGGATGTTAATTGTCCTGATATACAAAAAAAGTATGTAATTGTGAATTTTTCCGAAAAAAAAAATGTAATTTCTTTTATGAATCTCATTACATTCTGTTTCTCTATCTAGTTTCCTTTTCCAGAACTTTCCAAGTTGATGAGAATCCCTGTAGCTTTTAGCCAAATTTTATGCTATCAATTAACTACTGAATAACCACAAATTTAGTTCATGGTTTATTTGACCAAAAAAAAAGTAAGAAAAATGAAGCAACTATGTGGTTAATCAAAAGTCTGCAATTTTCTATGACTGCCTGATGGAATTACACAGGCTCAATGTTAATTTAGTTACATCTTGAATGACAATCACCTTAGGATCCATGCAAAAGAGATGGGATTTTGTTACTCTTACAACAAACAGTTATGTCAACGCACAATACTTTTACTATCATTTCAAATTTAGACACAAAAATTATAGAAGAACAAATAACGAGCCATTGTGCTGAAAAAATCTCTCAAATAAAATTGAATATGATATTAAGATTTAACAAGTTGAAAAAATACTTTTCATCAACATTAGAATTATTTTGATTTAATTATAGTTTTAATATTAAAGGTAAGTTTTGTTTAAATAAAATAATGCAAAATATAGCTATAAAAATTATAAAAACAAAGATCCCCCCCCCCCATCCATTCAAAAAGGTTAAAAATTATACAATATCTCAAATATTTTAAAGATTTATTATATATCTATGAAAAAAGTAAATAATTGTAAACCTTTTCAAATTTACTTCTAATAAATGATTGATAATGCAATTCTGTAGCATTAAAATAAAAAAAAACAATTACAAAAGTAATAATTCTTTAAATGATAAAAAATTTCTTAGGAACGTAATAATCTATTAAGTTTGTTAGAAATTTAGTAAAATGCCGATTTTATTAATAAAAAAAACATTCTTCTTTTACAAAAATATAATATTTCAGTTGGAAAAAATTCAAATAGCATATAAATATACTTTTCAATATATCACTTAAAAAAAAAAATAATTCGATATTTTAAATAAAAACTCATAAGTTCTACCTCAATCAGCAAATATATTTGAAATATATACAATTTGTTGTAACATTGCTGCAAAAATGTAGGAACAAAAATATATGAATAACTTTATCCATAAAGTACAAGACTGATCCAAAATTAATCTAAAAATCAATTATGAACTCAGAGCATATATAAAGTAAGACAAAACTATTCAGCTAAATGAAAATATGTACACTTACAAAAAAATTCATATAAAATTTAAATATTTTTACATCAATTTATGACATTCAATAAATGCCTTTCAAATTCATGCAATAACATGATTTGGAAAAAAAAAATAGAAAGAAATAATGTTAAGATTAATGGAATGCAACAGTTTTTCTAAGACAAGTACAACTATGCTCAAAAATAGAACTTGCAGCTGCTTAATAAAGGAAATTGTGCTAACGAAGGCTGCCATTTAGTGCGAAAGAGCTAAAAATTATCTGCACCCTTTCTACTTTAAAACAGACTGCGTTCTATTAATCATTTCGATTTGATTGATTAAGAACTTAAATGAATACATATAACCTTGAAGTCACTTTCATCCCGAAGAATAAGGAGAAAAGGTAAGTACAATTAGCATTTTTATAAGCTGATATTAGTAAGTTTTATCTTAAATCAAGTCTATGTTTCAATTTTTTTTTTTTTTTTTTTTTAAGAGAAAGAGGGATTCTTTAAAGGAATCTACCCTACATCAGGAAGAATCGCAGGTTTTTCTCTATCCTCACTTTCACACAACGACTTGATGTGTTTTACTGAAAGCCAATTCCTTTCAAGCAAAACCATTTGATAAAGTAATGCTCACAATAATGCCTTTAAATTGTTAAACTAACAGACAAAATCAGAAATTACATATTAAGTAAAACAATTATGTCCTTTTTATAAATCTGAATAAAACTAACAATTCAACACAAATTTGGCATTAATTTTTATGCAGTACTGAAATAATTCAGATTCTTGGACATTTGACAATTTTTTAAATTAAAATATAACTCGCCTTTTCTTCTCCCCCAATCACCAGTCAAGTGTGATTAAGCTGCTTTTTTATATGCAGCTAAGCGTAAACAAAGCTTCCTATGTTAGGAGTCTATTACAACTGAACTGATAAAAGATAAAATATACATTTCTAATGATCTATTACTCAATAACTTCTTAATATTTTTCAGTTACTTATTTTGAATTTTACAATAATTAGGTTTCTATTTCAGATTTAAAAAGATCAAAGAAAAATCTTAACATTCAGAAAATAAAATGATCATAAAGAGTTTTTGACATTCCAACTATTGATATCATGTATCAATCAAGTCATTTCTGTAAGTAAATATTTAGAAAGTTTTCTTTAACATCTGATAATGAAACATCTAGATATCCATGAACGTTTTTAGAATAGACCTATTTTTTTTTTTAATTCACTCATACTTTCTCTTCATACATTATTTCCAACTTACCAAGTTAAAACTACTTAAGTGGTAGTTACCGTAATAAATACTCATGATTGAAAATATAAAGTTAATAAATAATAAATATTAAAAAGATAAAACCACATATACTTAAATTTCATTTTATTTTAAATCTAATTTTGAGGATATGCTTTTATTTATGAAGTATGAAAAATAGTGACGCTGCACTGAAAAATACGACAAGGAAGCAAAATTCAATCAGTAAGTAAAAAAGACTTTGCTAAAAAAAGAAAGCAAGCTGCACAAAGCAATCAAAATGGACTCTTTTAAGTAAACCATAATTATCTGGATAATTGGAACTGAAGAACCCGTAAGTAAAAATTTTGAAAAGCTAGTTGACAATGCCATACATACATGCAGACAAAAAGAGGACGACAATTTGAAATTACTAAGCTGCCCGAGTTTTGAATTTAAATTTTACCATTGCAAAAGCTATTTAAGCTGTTCATCCATTAAGTCTATCAGCCATTGCCAAGTAATAGTCCAACGCAATGGACTAGTGACTTAAGTAACTCAGCCAATAGCAGGCAACTACAAAATCTTTTTTTAAAGTGTTAATGTATTTTTGGGCAATGTTATATTTTGCACAGAAAATTTACTAATATATAATAGTTGAATATTTCAGATAAACATAATGAAATTAGTAAAAAGAAACCATTTAAAATAGGCCTATAATGGATATAAACAACATAATTCCATTTTATGAATTAGATAGAAAGATATCTGTAACTTTTTATTTGAGGAGGAAGATGACTTTGAAATTTAAAATAACACTTTTGTAGCTAAGAAAGAAGGCTTTTGAAAGTGAAAGATCTAACCATGCTGATATAAACATCCTTGAAATGTTTAATGTTAAGTATTGTCTGCCTTTAACACTGCTTTTGCTTGATGCTACTTTGATAACATTAAATTTATAATAAAGAAGAATGGCATATGCTTACTCTTCAAAAATCTTTGCCTAAATTGTGCAAGACATCATTATAACAAAAGATTGATAAAAGATGGAATCAATGTTAGCATTTAATTTTCAATTGATACATTTCAGCATCAGTGGTCATGCTATGACTTCCTCTAATTTCAGATTATGCCCATGAAAGCATTATTGTACATCTGAAATTGAATCAATGAAGCTACTCAAAACAAAAAAAAATGTTTGTATTTAATCACATTATATTATCAATGTTTTGAAATTAAAAACAACTTTTATCTATCTAAAAATAGGAGAGGTTTGGCATTAAAAATGTTGTGGTAACTGAATCTGATCTGTCAAAGCAGTATTTGGAAAAATCCGGCAGCATACTAAATGTTGTTACTAATATTCCACAGAACTCCAAACTTTTTCATTGCTTTACAATTCAACTCCGTACACAAATTAATTGTGTAAAAGTAAACAAGCCCACATTTCTCATGAATTATAAAAATGATGTCATCATTGACTCATTCATTTTAACCATTCCAGTTTGTATTACTTACAATTTACTAGTTTCTCATCTTAATAAATAAGGTTGTTAAAATATTTAATACCTATTTCATATATATTTTTTATTTTCCTGTTTCAATAAAAATACTTTTTTTTTCCCTCATGGCACAGCCACGCAATTTCACAGTACACTAGTAGTGTGCCTTTGCACACCCTTTGAGAATTGTTGTGCTAAAGCAGCTGAGAATGGAATACTGCCATAAAATGTTTGAAGATAAAACTTGGTATGGACATAAAAGGCAATGGTACAAAGAAAACCCATAAAAATCCAATAATAATGAAGCAAATGAATTCCGGCATAATAAGAAAGAATCATTAGCATCAACAGTATTTCCAAGTAATGATTAACACAAACTCACTATTATTATTATTATTATTTGAGGGTAAAAAAAAAACCCACATGCACTAGCTATATCAGGCACAAAAGTGCTTCAATTATTGTACGTAATTAAAGTCAACAGTATAGCAGTTTCCTTTTTTTAAATAAAGTTTCAAAACTATTTTCAATTTCCTCCTCCAGTTTGGAGAAACTGTCTCTTATCATTCTTCATTTCCTAATGTCAAAATCATCAGAATTTAAACATTTGTTAATGTTCCATAAAGCATTTTTTTTTCTTTTAATGAAGTAAATCAACTGCAGATATGCTGTATTACAAGTGCCTCAAAACTTTACGTTTCAAAAAATTCTTTTTACGGACATAAATAGAAAAGTCTTTCAAGTAACCCATTTCCAGATAAAAATGGTTTTTGATAATTAAGATTTAGAAGAAAAAAAAAATCTGTAGCTTTAATAATACACTATTTTACACTTAACTTCATAAACAGTTAATCTAAATCATAATAACATTAAACATAATCAATTATTATTAAAAATAAACATATTTAACTTTCATTATCTTCTTTTATAATTACTATTCTAAGATTCAGGTAAGAAAGTAACCGTAAATACAGGAAAGCAGAAATTATGGCATTTGTCAATAGAAAAAAATATCAAAATGTAAACAAGAAATACAAAAATGAGCTGCAATTTATACATATAAATCTTCTGAACAAACCATAATTACAAAAGAGTAATAATATTGATGCTACACTTTATATAATTTATAGTCATTCAAATTGTAGAAAATATTAAAAAATATTATAAAGTCGTTAGCCTGAATTTAAGTATTGACATTTAATTGGGATTCAATACTTCAACAATTATAATTTATATTTACACAGTAATCCCACAAAAACCTCAATATTATAAAACTAACATTTAAAAAGTCTAGTGAAATGCTTGCTTTTAATTCTGACTCCAAACAACTGACTTTCAAGCTAAAAACATACACAAACCCCTAATATTATCATTTGCTTATTTATAGGAAATAGAACTGAAAGAACACCAAAAATTATTAAAAACTTTCTACAAAACTTGCAGGAAAAAGACCTGTCTTTCCAGTTCTTTGCAGCGTTCCTTTGTACCAACCATCATCTCTCTTCTTGTGAACATAAATGATGTCATCCACTTTCAATTCAATTTCATATTCACTATTAGGAGGATAAGGCACAATACATCTAAACCTAAAAGAAAAACAAGAAAAGATAGTAGTACAATACAACCAAATCAAAACAAAAATATGAACTATATTTGTTTAATCATTAACAGTCATTATATCTCATTTGAAATTAATAAGTAAGATAGTAAATCACATATATTAGTAAATATTAATAATAAAGATAGTAATTTCAAGGATTAACTTTCATGGATATCGTAACTTCAGTATTACTCTTTATAAAGAAATTAACTTAAGATATCCAAGCTTATACACTGGCATACAAATGTAAGTAATTCAAAGAGTTTTACTCTAAATTATAATTATTTTTTATTATTTTTTTAATTAGAATTACTAATAAAATAATTATAATTTAGATTAAAACTCTTTAAAACTAATCAAATGATTGTTTGATCTCAAAATAGATGTAAACCCACACTAAATAAAATGGTTCTAACAGGACACTATTCTGTCTTAAATATAAAGTGAGGATTTGTGTGAATGGATAAATTTAAAAGAAAAGTAAAATTAACTTTTTTCTTTACACTCACATTCACACCAAGGCATCGAACCGGAACTGAACCGAAAACCGGAACCAGAAAAAAACTGATATTTTTGTTAGAGTTGAGCTGAACCTGAACCAAAAAAGCTAAACATGTTGGAACCGAAATCGAAAACCAATATTTATTTCTCTCCTTCATTTCGGTTCTCCTCTTTTAAAGTATAAATGAAAGATGGAATTTTTTCTGTGGTCAACAACTTTCATTGACTCCCCCACTCTCTCATACCATCGCCATATAGTCCAAACGCCAACCAAGGTCACTAATCCTCAAGTCCCTTGGGACAAACATGACCATAAAAATTTATTTTATGTATTTAACTTATGCTGACCGACTTCCAGGAAGTTCATGGGGAATTTTTCCCCCTTTTAATATCTGGAAACTAAGAATGCCTAGTGGGATGAGGGAGCTTTTCCAGTTTTGCCTACTTCAGATGTCCAATACTCTTCATTTATATGAACTGTGCATAGCATCATCAGTCTGAGCTTGTTCTGCATTGAAGAAGGATTGCTCCATGTACCTTGTGCCTATTTCTACATAAGCTGGCATTGGTCATAGTATAGTCTTTCTAACAAGGTATATATTGCGAATTCAATAAATTTGATTTCATATGGGACGTCAATGGTTTCTGAATATTAGCATAAAATGTAATGTCTATTCTGTTATTTTTATCAAAGCATTTAGTTTATAACAATTATGTATTTTCATGTATTGATTCTTAATGTCATATTTTTCAAGTGAATGTTTCTTTCATCCAATTTAAAATTATGTTGTCAGGGTGTCGACTGAATCTCAAACAAAAAATTTAAGGACAATTCCTGTACATTAAAACTTGTATCTTAGCGTAAAATATCCCAATCAGGGTCTCCAAGAGAAATCTTTTAAGGCGGTACAAGATGAATTTTGCGGGGCCCTTGACAATGCTATTTTAACAACCAAAATTTAAAAAAAGAAAAAAGAAAATATTATTTTATAACCAAAAAAAAAAGGGAAAATTTTATTTTAACAACCAAAAAAAAAAAACCTGTAAACGTATCTATTCAACCAAAAAAAAAAAAACCCTGACATCATGCTCAATATTTAAGGACCTAGTCCGATTTTCCCGTACATTTCATGTCAAACCAAATTTCCCATACAATTTCCAGTTTTCCCGGTTGGTAGACACCATGGTTGTCTAAAAAGTTTCCTAAAAATTTTAGGAACTGGTTCATTGATGGTTGCTGGAGCGAAACCTGAACCCAAACTGAAACTGTGTTTTAAGTGAACAGGAATAAAAACTGGACCGAAAAATATTACGGTTTGATGCCCTGATTCATACACACTAAAGCACTGAAAAAAAAAAAAAAAAAAAAATTCAGAATAATAATAATAATAATAATAATTGTTATTATTCTGTATTTTTGTTATTATTATTTTGTTGATTTCTACATTAAATAAAATAATAATTATTATTATTATTTTATTTAATGTGCAAATGAATTCCTTCAAAAAGACAATGTCAAAAAAGACATTCAAAAGGAAGATATTTGAGCATAGCTAAAAAATTCATAGCTATATATCTAATATACAGAGGTACAAAAGCAACTAAAGAGTAAACAAACAGTGAACAGGAAGTCTCTGGCAGAAGCAGTCTTATAATGTCAAAAAGAATAAAACTAGAAGTAGAAGACTGACCATCCACTGGTTGTATAATGGTTGTTGCAGTATCACAATTAATGGATTCAGTGAGTAGGCTCCTAATTATTCAGATGGGAACTAGAAAAATGGACAGAATCCTAGATCCATATTCATAGACTAATGCTAGAAGAATGGCAGCTATCTAATGACCTTAATTACGATGTGAACAGACACATTTGATTGATGCATATTTGTAATATTCATATTGAACTATGAATATTTCAAGATTTCAGAAACATATGCATTTAAGATGTTCAAAGGCTAAAGAAATAATAAAAAAATTACTGAGCTTATTAATCTAAAACTGCATTCCGTAGAATTATAGGAATGAGAAAATGGTGGCAGTGGCAATTAATGAATAAAGAACACTAAAAAGCTGGAAAACTGGATCTTTTCAGTTAAAGAAAAGTGATATCATTAAATTATGATTTTCAATGTGGGACATCATAAAGTTTCCAGAAAAGCATTGTCTTTGAGAATAATTAAAAGGAAAATATTCTAAAATAAAATAAAATAATGATTATGAGACATTTCTTAGTATTCAGAATTAAGGCAAATTATTAATTCCATTAGTAACACTGCTAAGGTTAAATAATAATTAATTTAATTAATGCTGATAATATATTATAATTAGACATTATAAAAATCCGAATGCATTGCAAGTTTACAGAAATTATCACTCAACTATTAAATTCCATCTTAAATTAATCTATTCTTTGTTAATATCAAGTTCAAATATTAACTTTTGAAAGAGATAATTATAGCTAATCAGGTAAATGCAATTTGATAATAATCCCTGAACATTTATTTTACCTATAGATTTGAACTAATGGCAAGAAAATTATCCAAAATTACAAGAACTCTTTTAATAAAAATAAATAAAATATTTCTCCCCATCTCTAAAAAAATACAGTTGTCACTAATATATTTCTAAGTTACATAAAGCAACGAACGTCCTATATATAACATGAAAAATAGGAATCCATAAACAGCACAATCGTTTGCTTTCATGCCCTGAAACTACCATCGACACAAATCTGGGCTAAAGACAAGAAAGCAAACAATTGTGCAGTGTATTATTGCTATTTTTTCATGTTACATTATATGCATATTAAACTTTCTTATTTATGATCTACAAATATTAGCCTGATTATCCGCCATTATCAATGTTAACTTCTAAACAATGCTCCACTATAACATTTTGCAATATTTCAATAGCACTTCTATTGCAGCAAGGAGCAACTCTGGTTTCAGTATTCTAAATGCTTTCATGATTCCAGTCTGCTATTAAAGGTGCTTTAGACTTTACTTACTCTATCAAGAAAAATCTGTGACATTTGAAAATCTAGCTGCCCATGAAACCACTCATCCTGTTTCCATTAATGTTTTCTTTAGTCTCTGAATCCCATAGTCTTTCTCAGTGTTCATTGTAATGTGTAAAAATACATTAAATTGAATTCTTTCAACTGAAATCCTAACATTTCTACCACAATCCATAGGTAAAAATATATATTCCTCATTTGTCAAAGTTGAATGCATTTTTTGAGTAATGGCTTCTGAGGAACAAAGTATAACCTTATTCATATATAATAATAACTGGAATCCCCCAATACAGAATGTTTTTTATCTTTCTGCTTCGGTTGATGCTAAGATGAAAAACTTTTTCTGTGGGTGCAGGTGTTTTAGTAATAAATTAATCAAAAAACGTTCATTATATACAATATCTTTCTGCAGCCATCATTTTCATTCTGTGACAATGTCGAGCCATCGCTTGATGTTCTGCTTTGGGGATTGGAAAACGTTATAAGCATAAAAATATTAGTGATATTCTTTGGGATTCTTCAACTGCAAACTATACAAGCTTATTTTCAGATATTTGTTGTCTCAAATAACTTTTACGATATGTTTAAATCAATTTTTTAATATTTTCACTACCATTAATACTTTCCAGTATTAATTAATTTCAATAGTTTTGTATTCTTAAAGCAATGCCTCGGATACATTTGAAAATATACATATGTATGTACTCAAGTATATCATATTTTTCTCCTCGGCATTTAAGCTGTTGTTGGTGGTGGGTTTTTTTTGTTTTTGTTTTTTTTTTAATCTGTAAAAGTTAAAAAATTTACCTACAGAAGATAAAATTAAAAAATTAAATTTCTTTTTCTCCAGTTTTGTTTTCAAGACTCAACAAATTTCTGTTACTTAAATTATATTTGCTGTAATTATATGTGTGATTAATTTACAAACACATTAACTTAATAATTTTTGTATAACCTCACCTTTCCCTTACTAATGGTGCAGGCTGTTTAGGACGTGTCTGCGGTGGCTTACTGTTATCACTAGATCCATCCAATGAGTTTGATTTCTTATGGCTAACGGTAGAAGAAGATGGCACATTTAAAACAACATCACCAGGACAAGATCCCGACCTGCTTTGAGTTAAAACAAATAATAATTAAGATATATATACTTGCACGGGATTTTACACCAATTCTTCTATTTCATACATAAAAATAGTAATAATAATTCATTAGCTTCAATAGTTGACCAATATTTAAGAATATCATTTTTGTTATTCAGTCTCTTAATACTTGGCATTTTGAGTTGTCTAATTCTTGAAATATTAATTTTAATTTTATTTAAGAAATAAAGAACAAATTAATTGTATCTTAATATATTTATATATAAATTTGTAGATAAAGCAAAAAGGAAGATTCAATTTACCTAACATGAACAGTCTGTGGAGAATTAGTGTTTGCAACACAGTCAACAAAGACAGGGTTATCCATTGAATAAACAGAAGGTGGTGGTGACTTGGATTTCTTTTTACTTTTCAAAAGCTTTACAAAGCTCACTTTGTCCTTTTCTTTCTTATCCTTCTAAAATAAAAAATCAAATAAAAAAAAAAACTTTAAAAAAAAATCAAATAAAAATAGTAATGACTATAAATAAAACAGAACAACAAAAAATAGGCCATCAAGTAAACGATTTAACCAATAATGTATAAAAGCTCTAAAATATTAAGAACTATTAAAAGTCCAATTTCATATATCAATACTTATCCACAGAATTGCTTTACCTCAGATGTTAGGAAGCAGTAATATGGCATTGCCTTTCAAAGTAATTTCTCAGCAAATCAAAATAAAGATAGCAAAGATAGCGTAAATCAAAATTGTGATGAACTAATCTTTTAGTTGTAACCATATCTAAAATAAAAAAGAAATATAATGATAAAAGCTTCCTTTTCAATAAGATCGTGAAAGTACCTTTCAAGGCTACAACAAGAATTAAAATTCATATAAATAGAAATGCATTAAAAAAATATTAGAACAAAAATTCTATATAAATTTTGCATTTAGTGAAGAAAGAGCCAATCTTGAAGAATAATAAGTGGTATAGAGTTGTTCTTATTTTGATAGATCAATTATATAAAAAGAAGTTTAAAAGAGAAACTAAGGGGGAAATATCAGTGATTAAGAAGTGGAGATATGGCTAACGATGGAACACATTACTCTTTCAGGAAAATTAGAAATAGTTAAATTACTATAAAAAAACATCAATATGTAACATGTTTAATACGTATCAATTTTATAGGGTGATGATATTTTTACATCATCACCCCATAAAAAGTATGCATTAACAATAATTTTACTGAAAATCTTTTAATGCATACTTTAAATAACTATTATCGCAGACACTTTTTTTTTTTGGCTAATATAGTAGGATTGATATGAACTTAGAATTTAGGTGGAAAAAATGCTGAACTGACTGATGACAGATAAGTCAGGACGGAAAAACTAAAGGAATTTGGCTTGCCATCGCAGTATATTTAATTAAGATTGGAGAGCTTCAAAACCACAAGTACAATCAAAACTGATGTCTGAGAGTCAAGACAAACATAATGAGTCAAGGTGGAAAATGTGAAGAAACAAACACAGCACAATACTTAACCATAAAAATGATTACCAACAACTAGAAGCACACAAAAAAAAGTAACATTTGTAACACTGACTACTATCTCTGAAGAATACTTTTCTGTAAGTTCAATAGATGGTTTACTATAAAAACAGAACCAAATTACAACCTTGGGCTTACTACTAATTTTAACCAAACTCAGGGTGTCTACTGAATCTCAAACAAAAAATTTAAGGACAATTCCCATACATTTAAGGAAATTTTCAAAAAAATTTAAAGACATTAAAACTTGTATCGTATCGTAAAATATTTAAAATACCCCAATCAGGGCCTCCAAGAGAAATCTTTTAAGGCGGTACAAGATGAATTTTGCGGGGCCCTTGACAATCCTATTTTAACAACCAAAAAAAAAAAAAAAAACCCTGACATCATGCTCAAAATTTAAGGACATAGTCCGATTTTCCTGTACATTTCATATTAAATCAAATTTCCCGTACAATTCCCGGTTGGTAGACACTCTGAAACTTCGATTTTTGCAATGTATTTCCTCCCTCCTCCCATAAAATGCATAACAATTTCATCAAAACATGACCAATAAGAATCATGCTGTTTCCTATTGCTGTCAGACAGTTGAACAAATAAGGCATCTTAATTCTAAACAAGGAAATAAAATTTAATACTATTTTAAATCCATCTCAAAAAAAAAAAAAAAAAAATACACTTAAACATTTAAAAAATATTATTTTTATATAGTAATCACATAATCATCTCAATTTTTTAGATCAATTTCTTGGTGGAAAATGCAGTGCCATCATTATGTTACAAGGTAAATAGCAATGATAAAATTAAAATAACTTAAATTATAAAACATTATTCTTTATTATGTTCAAATAGGTTAATAATATTTTTAGTTTTCAGTATTTTTAACATAAAAAAATAGGTGCTAATTGTTTTATTATTCAATACTGAACTAAAAAAAAAAAAATGCTTATTAGTTTGAATCTATCGAATGCTTATTATATTTACCCATGCTTATTTGCATCACCAGTAGACAAAGCACAATGAGTTATTAAACTGAATTATAACACAATCACATTGCATAGTACAGTATTCGGGACCTATTTTTCTTATAATCGATTTCTCGTGTGTATTTTAAATCATTAATCCCTCTAAATGTGTAATAAAAATGGGCACTTACATATTACCTGATATAGTTTGGAAAAAAAAACCTTTTTCCTTTGAATTAACACTAAGTTAGGTTAATTGAGGTGGAATCCTTTCAAGGATGTTTCGTTTGGAAATACGAAAAAATATACTTTCTATTTCTAAATGACCAGCAGTATCATCAATAACAACTGTGCCATTGCCATATTCTGGGGAGTTTAGAAACTGGGTTTTTTAAAAGTCTCAAGTTTCATTATTACAACCTAAACAAAAAAAAACCGTGTATTACCTAGTCTTAAAATATTCAACTAAACAAGAAAAGCAATAAAAACCATAATAAAAATGGTTTATGTGACTAATTTTAACTATAAAACTAGCAAAAAGTGCTTAATTTTGACAGCCGCAATGTTAACTTAGCAAACAACGCTGTCATTGAATTAGTATAGCTCCACTTCTACTAGCGCTTTTGATACGGAATAAATTGTGAAATCAAGTTTGAAGTTAGTTCCAACAATTCCCATCAAAGAGAGATACCTTACCGACTGCAAAAATGCACATCTTCCTTTCAAAAATCCGACTTGAATTGAATTTTGTGTATGTCAAAATCGTCCGAAACAATCAATCTTTTATTATACTTTTTGCATTGTTTAATGATCAAAATTAGGCTTATTGGGCTGTCTATTGTTGTATTTAGTTGTGCAAATTTCGTAGCTTCAGAGGGTGCTACAATTCTTAATTTAAGCCTATGTTGAAACGGGAAATTTCTTTTTTGTCAAAATCTGTAACGTCCGACATTCAGAGATTGGCTTCTGTAAAACAATCACTAATCCAAATTTAAATTCGTTTTTAGTATTTATTAAGATGTTTAAGCTCTAAAGAAAGTTTTGCTGTAGAAAGCACCTTTTTAACTATATTTGTGAAACCTGTTTTTTGATGAAAACCATGTGTCAAATGCTTGTAACGTCCGAACCAAGATGGCCGCTTGACTTGAATTGCCGGTTGTTTTCAAAATTTTGACATGAAAATTTTGCTCATTGTAATAGAATCTGATCAATGCCATACATCTAATTACAATTATTACATATTTGTTCATTTTTTATTTATTCACCAGTTGCTTAAAGTTTATGTGTATGTCAAATACTGGTAACATCCGCAATGTGCATGTCAAATGTCTATCACCCGACCAAATTTCAAATAATTAATTTAGTATTTTCTGAGCCATTTCCTGTCTTGGCAGCAGTATTTATGGCATCTAGATACCATGCTGGAACAACAGGGAAAAAATTGTGATGATACAAAACAGTTTATTTTGGGACCTCAAATTAACATTTTGGTAACCCAAAATATGGCAATGGCACAACTATAAGTTACTTTTTTAAAAAAAAAAAAAAAAAAAAAAA
>JAFIDM010006943.1:62101834-62120882 GCA_023159025.1 Thereuonema tuberculata
AAAAAAAAAAAAAAAAAAAAAAAGGCAGAAAATAAATGAAAAGAATGATGAATTTTAGCGTGTGCATTAGTGCTTGAAATAAATGATGTCAACACACAAATAAAAGCTAAAAAAACTTTAATACATTAAAAAAAAAACAAAAAAACATAGTACAAGGACCAGTTTCCCCTTTGTAACAGGGGATCTCAACTAAAGAAAATACAGAAATGAAAAGAAAACACCAGAGATTGATTATAAAGAATGGGTCCCGATAGTACGTAAGTACTCACTATTCTCTTTACAATTCTAATTGAACTTGATTAAAAGGAGTCTACAGTGCAATGATGATGCAAAAAAAAAAAAATTAAAACCAATTCAGGATGTAGCCATTATGCAACAATGATAATTATTTGGTGAATTACCATAACTCATTCTAAACAAACAGCAATAGAATTCTAGGACTACTATTTTGAGCTACTTAGCACTTATTAACGAAAGTTATTAGGGATATTAATCCAACGACTCCAGAGGATTAAGTTAAATATATCTCCGATCTTTAATTGATGTGAGCCTAGCATTAAAGCTCTTCTTGACATTGAATACTGAGGAAAGCAAAGAATCAGTACAGAGCTCCTTATGAATCCTTGCACTAAAGTCTAAAAGTTATTTCATATAAGAAGTAGCATTTCTGTTTCTACCTCTCAAACACATATTTAATGTTCTTCTCAAGTAGATGTTAGAAAAGGTTACAACTTAAAATTAAAAATTAACAAAATTCACAATAACTTCTGTATTCAACTAATAATCAGTAGTTTGGCTATTTTAAAAACTTAAATTTTACCTTTTCCATTGTTCGGTCATTTCTGTGTTGTGAAGCTGAACATGCAACTGACACATTTGGTGGAGTAATAGCTGAAGCTGTGGATAAAACAGAGTGAGGCTGCAGTATTTGACGGCTTTGGCTGGAGGTTGTTGTTGAAGAGACACTGCTGTTATTACTATTACTATTGTTATTACTGTTATTGCTTGGTGACCCATGCCAAGACTGAGATATTGGAGGCTGAGGACTCAGAAGTGGTTGAGAGCTTTGTCCCAAACTACCTGATGCAGAAGCTGTCATGGGGCTGAGAGACCTTGGTGGAAGTTCAGGTGCATTATGGTTTCTAATGGAACAAAATTCAATCAATCAATACTATTTTTCTCCCAAGACATTTAATACATAGATATAAATCACTTACAAATTCTTTAAAGCTCAGCACTTATTTACAATAGAATATTACTTTTTAATGAAATCATGCATTATATACTGTGAAAATATTAGTAAACATTACAAATTTATTCACAAATACAACTGAAATTGGCGATAATATGATCTTTTAAAAATTGTGAACCACAATTTTTCATTATGAACAGAAGATTTCTATTACATTATATCTAAGAAAAGAAATAAATTTTCTTCAGGAAAGATCATGGTTCACAATTTTAAATGGATCATATTCTCAACAGTATTCACGGGGAACAATAACAAGAATCCTTCTGCATAATTTCTCCTATGCCTTTAATATCTCCAATACTAATAGCATCTTTCATACAGTGTTTGTTTTCTCTTTCAAGTTTTAACTTTATTAATGTTTACTAAGTAAATTATTTTATAATTCTGACATAATTAATAACAATAAATAAATAACTTATCAATTAAATTAAATCAAATGCATAGTTTTTACAACTGCTACTTTGATTTAATTATACAACTTGCTTGTCTGTTTGTGGTTTGTTTCTAATCACATATATAGCTTATTTATTATTATTTTTTTAAAGGTCCAACGGCCACATTAAAAGCAAAGCTGTTTCAGGAACAAGATTTCGAATTGAGAAGAAGTTGTTCAAAGGAAAATTCACATACACAAAAAGAGGAATAAGCATCTAAGCCCACGCCAGAAAAATATTAAGTCTTATGGAAGCCACTGTCTTGGCTATTCAGTTGAACCCCACAACTATGCAACTTGCTAATAATACAAAACATAGCATAAACCACCAATATCTACAGAAGTCATTACAACTAATATGTATATAGTAATGCTATGGTTAAAAAAAAAAAAAAAAAGAAAGAAAGAAAGTAAAAATATCTAGTATAACCTTTTTTGTATTGGATATCATCACTTTGAAACCATTCAAAGATCTGCAACTCACACAAATTGGAAATAATTTAAAAGAACACAATTATGAAATGATTTTTCAGTGCAGAGAATTAATTAATAAATACATAAATAAATAAAGGATGCAGTTCTCTGCCAAGGATCTGCCTACTTAAGGAAGAGTTGAATGTCAAATGTAAATGCTACTGAATGTTAAATGTGTATAATTATTCTTCCTTCGAAAACACAGCCCCTTCTGACAGAATATTCCACAATCTGATCAGGTTATAGATCTGAAATGTTTATGAATTGATTACTACTTTAAATATATATAATTATCATATCATTTTTTAATACAAAATCTTAGAGCGTCTCAGGGTCTCAGCTAAATCCAAAAGGCATTTAATTTTAACATTTTTTTTTCCAATTGCAAAACTTAAAAGCTTTCTTAAATAGACAACGGGTTCTCATGTTTTACACAATTCAACTTTACTGCTAATATTACTTTATTAAGAATTTATTTGTTATATTAATGGTCTGGTATCAAACGAGACAGCTAATTATAACAATAAGACTAAATAAAATAAAAAAAGTGCGAAGTCTTATTTTACAAAACTTCTATATTTTAAGTTAATATCAAAAATATTAATAAAAATTGATTTAATCTATTTCATGAAAGTTCATCATGTAGTATCACCTAAACAAGCCTGAACTGCTAAATACGTAGGATTTTCTTTTTGTTCTTCTTTCCAGTAGATAACTTATTCCAACTTTAAGGTAAATGATTTTTTTGTTTTAATATATTTTTTTTAACAATTATTTAAAATATTTAAGAGAAGTTCTTAAAACAAAGAAATTAAGAAACAAAAATTCTAAAAAGTTGATCAAATCCATTCTTCAGAAATGAAATCCAATGTTTACAAATTTCCAATGAAAACATCATAAGTTTTAATCCTACAATTGTAGTTTTGTTGAAATATTTTCTATGGCAGTGTACTAGATTATGATTATAATGCTCTGGAGTAACAAACAATCACATAACTATGCTAATTGCTTTGCTTTTAAAATAATTCAAATTACATTTAAAAAAAAATCTATAATTTTATTTAACTTTCAAAATTTATAAATAATTCTACAACAAGACAATGCTCAAGTATATACTTGTTTGTGCTACAATAAAGTTATCCTGAAGAAATAAGATATCTGCCTTTTATATTCGGCAATGAGAATACCTTAAATTCAGTACATCACAGCTAAACTTACTTCACAATTTACTTATTAAATACCTAATATGTATAATATATTATTATATATATATATTATTCTAATAGAATCCACAGTGCATCCCTGCAATCATTCCAGATGATGATGATGATAATATTAATAATAATAATAAATATATTTTTAACATATTAGCAACAAATACACATATCAATTCTAACTTTTAAGTAAACTTAAATAAAATAAAAAAATCTTATTCCTAACATTCATTGTCAAACCAGTATAAAGTTACTATTTTATTTTAGATAATTCTCATGGAACGGTACATGCATTTATTAAGAATATCATTCACAATACCTGTGACCACTCTGTCTAGGTGACACCTGTTGTTGAGATCTAGGAGACTGTGGCCTTGGGGGCTTGGGAGGAGGATTTAATGATGTTACACTTCGAGCCCAATCCAGAAAGCTGGGCGACTTTTCAGATGGAGACGATGATTTGGGCCGACTGTAACTAATAACCGTATTGTGAGATTGTGTTTTGGAAGAGGAGACCAACAGATTAGTGTTTGAGTGAGGACTAGAGATTCCAGCCACTGTTCGAATAGATTGCTGTGTGCTAGTTTTAGGCCTCTGTCCTTGAGCTTGACTTGGAGAAGAGGGTAATGAGCCAGACCGCCGCACACTAGCGACAGAAGTAGTCTGGCGAAAATGAGCTTGAAGCACAGATGATCTGGACAGAGGAAAAGGAATAGTTCCTTAACAAAGATCCCATTAAAGAATTTAGAAAGCAAAGATTTCAGACAATTTGAGGATTACAAAACATGCTTTTCGACAAGAGATTACAGTAAAATTTAGTGCAACTTCAAAGAAAGTTTAGTGAAAGAATAAAGAAGGAAAAATTAAATAAGCAAATAGAATAAACAGTAAGTGCCAAGAATTAAAAAAAAAAACCAACAAAAAAGCAGAAAGAAATAAAATAATTATACATAAATAGAGCAAACAAATTCAAATAGAACAAACAAAATTATATTTCACAAATTACAATTTAGAACAGTTAATTAAAAAAAAATAATCGACAATAAACATTTTAATGGACATGCAACAAATTAAAATTATTTTCTCTAGTAGTGAAGTCAACACCATCTCCATTAGTACAGTCCAGAGTTTTATGACAAATCGTATTTTTTTCCCTTATATTTATTTATATTTTTAATTTAATAAAAATACATTTACAGTTGTTTTGATTAAAGTAATATGTACTCAAAATATTTGTTTCTAGCCTTAATTTTTAAACAAGTTTCAGAAAAAAATTTTGAATGTGAATTTTTGTTTATAGATTTTTTTTTTGTATATTGCAGGTTGTTTACATACAAAAATCTAAACATTTAATGCAAACATCCAACGAAAAATATTTGGCTCTGCAGTAATAATGTAACACTGCTAAAAACAATAGCTGCTTGGTACGATACACCACCAACTCAAATAAACATTTTCTCTGGTGAAAAAAAACACAAAAACAAAACAGCAATTTTGTTATGAATTTGACAAATAGTCACAGGACTTCAAATTTTTCAACCTACAATGAGCCAGTATTTGCATCCCCTACACATTTTAAACAGTGCTGGAACGGGCTTCAAGTGTAAGTGCCCAACTTAGATAAGGTAGCAGCAAAATGAGGAAAAAAAATCTTTTCTTTGAATGTAGCAATTCAAAGTGTAAATGGTGGTTTGCTGTTGTTTCCTCCCTATTCTGTCTTTTTGTAACGAGGACTTCGATGCAGTGTATTTCTTTATAAACTTTAGTCTTACTTACAATTTATTTTAGTTATATTTAAAAGCGGGTTCATTTTTCAATCAAAACTGTGAAAGAGAGTTATCAGGCACTATGTCAGGAAATCTACACTACATAAAAAAACTGCAGAATATCAACCACATTCGTTTGCCTGGAAGTTGTCAGTACTGATTCCTGCAATATACTAGAAAATGTGAAACAGCTTAACAAAGTTAGCAACTGTACTGAAAAATACAATGCAGAATCTTAATTGAAGTTGTATTAAACATAAAAATTTGAAATATTAAAATATTAATACCTTTTTGCTTCTGTTTTGAATGAAGTTTAGGAATCACAGGTGGAGTGAAATTAAATACAGAGTTTATGAAGAAAGCAAATGTAAACACAAAAGCCTCTTTCTTTCTGTATATGTAAACAATACATCTTATATTTTTCCTTTGTCTCACAGTGAGGAAATAATATATTCTTTTCTTTTTTCCTCTCACTTAAGAAACGACAAGAAGAATGAAAATTTCAGATTTGTGAATTATATACATCAGACTTAATAAACTGAACTGACTGCAATTACGAGCTGTAATTCTGTCACTAGTTTTATATAATTGTGCTCATTTAAATAAAAGCATACATTGTATACAATTACATTTTTTTTATAATTTTGGATAATAAACCCATGCATATTATAAGATTTTACGTCATAAAACTGGGAACTGCTGGTAAATACATACAAAAACATATTTATTCTTTAATATTATTACAAATTTTTTAGACTAAAATGAAACACACCCAACTTCTGATTGAAGTAATAATCACAAATACTGTGAGGGTAAAAAGAAAATACTGCAGAGAAAAATACAAAACACAGTTAAGTTATTTTTTTTTTATAAATTTAAATTAAGATAAGAAATATTCTTGTTAATGATTAAGGTTACTGAAATACAAATGGGTTGTAGGATTTCTTTAAAATATACAATAGGAGCCTTAACAGTGGATAATTTACTGGTAATATTGTTACCGGTCGTTTTGGCCACTACCCCCGCATTTGGAATCGCCTCATCCAACCCGGCTTCCCTGTTCAAAGTTGATCAGTCCGGAGATCGGAACAAGGCAGCGAGCGTGCTTAAAAAGAGGAGCAGAGCCGTTGAGAGGCAGTTGGGTGCGTGGTAACAGCCACATCAGAGTCTCCAGTTCCGGAGAAGAGAGGAGTTTGTCTTGGCGACAGCCAGTCGGCAAGTGTGAAGTTCGCCCGAAGTGAAGGTCAGTTAGTCCGAGAGGCTAAGCAGCGTATACGTTGGCCGAAGAACTACGCTGTTCTCCCCAACTAAAGAAGTTACTTCCAGCCAGGAAGATACTGAAGTTTACGACTACGGAAGAAGCCAGTCCTAGCCGTAGAAGGTGCAAAGAAGTCCGCAGTGTTTCCGAGACGACCGGGCCTAAGAGAGAGAGCGACATCGAAGAAGCCATTCCTTGCCGCCAAGGGTTCACCGAAGTCCGCAGTGTTTCCGAGACGACCGGGCATAAGAGAGAGAGCGACATCGAAGAAGCCATTCCTTGCCGCCAAGGGTTCACCGAAGTCCGCAGTGTTTCCGAGACGACCGGGCATAAGAGAGAGAGCGACATCGAAGAAGCCATTCCTTGCCGCCAAGGGTTCACCGAAGTCCGCAGTGTTTCCGAGACGACCGGGCATAAGAGAGAGTGCGACATCGAAGAAGCCATTCCTTGCCGCCAAGGGTTCACCGAAGTCCGCAGTATTTCCTAGACGACCGGGTCTAAGAGAGAGTGCGACATCGAAGAAGCCATTCCTTGCCGCCAAGGGTTCACCGAAGTCCGCAGTATTTCCTAGACGACCGGGCATAAGAGAGAGTGCGACATCGAAGAAGCCATTCCTTGCCGCCAAGGGTTCACCGAAGTCCGCAGTATTTCCTAGACGACCGGGCATAAGAGAGAGTGCGACATCGAAGAAGCCATTCCTTGCCGCCAAGGGTTCACCGAAGTCCGCAGTATTTCCTAGACGACCGGGCATAAGAGAGAGAGCGACATCGAAGAAGCCATTCCTTGCCGCCAAGGGTTCACCGAAGTCCGCAGTGTTTCCGAGACGACCGGACCCGAGAAGACTCGACTACGGAAGAAGCAATTCTTAGCCGCAAGAGTTACCATTTGCCGCCAAGTTCCTGCGACGACCGGGCCGGAGAAGGGGCGTCTACAGGAAAGTCACCGGTAGCCGTGAGAGACTGCATCAGACGAGTGGTGTGTGCAGAGGACATTCCCGAGCCGAAGACGAGGGCAGTTAGGACTTTATGCAGCATTTGTGTTTAATAATAAAGAAATAAAGTTTAAACTAACTTCATTCAGTTCTACGTTCACACAGGTGAAGCCAACACTCGATCATCGCATTAAAGTTCCCCTAGCCGCCGGCTGTGCGTGGAGGTACATCCCCGAGCCACACATGCTGGTAGCAATATCAGTTAATGAGATCTTATCTTTTTAGGCTTCAGCAAGAAATTAATGGAACTCTGAACATTGCATTTTTGGCACTGTATGAATCTAGTACTCACCAAACAATTGCATGTATACTATTGCAATAAAGTGGGAGAACCTTTATTATATTCATTTCAAAAGAAGTCAAATATTCTTATTCCCAAACTCAAAAGAAATTTCCATAATAATATTAAGAGCCTATAATCAAAAATATCAAGAATAAGGAAAGGAGCCACACTTCACTAAACAGTCAATTCAGAATCTTTATGTATCAATTTATGAATTCCATAAATCTAGGATTTTAAATAATATTACTTTATTTTATTTTTCCCCCTTAGATCTTTAATAATAGTGTTGATGTTATGGATGGTGCTGTTATAAATGAACTCTTCATTTTAAGTCTCTCACTGTATCTCTGCCTTCTAAAATGTATATTCGTCTGCTGTTATTGCTCTCCAGTTCTGACGGCAACTCTCAACATGAAATGTGAAAGGCCTTGTCCCTCTTACAACTATGGGCTACATCTTCCTTGCTAGAGATTTTCCATTTTGAGTAAATCTTCTTTAATGTTGGCAGATAATAACAAACAGTGAATTATTTCCAAAAGACTTTCCCCAAGCATTGCAATATCTAATTCCACTTGGATTGGTTTAATGAACATAACATCTTCCTGGCATTCACAGATAATAAATGAAAATGATCAAATCATCTTTACTTAAGATCTATATCATCTACCTTCCTCTCTAAATTTTCTAATAGAATGAAGCTTGAGAATCATTAACTGTAATATTAGGACTTTGCATTTTTCCCTGTAGTGTGGAAATGGTTTATATCAACTGATGATACAATAATGAAAATTATATTTTAACATGGATGTCCTTACAAAAATAAGTAATGGAAACAAAATGCAAGAAAATAGCATATTTTTTACGTACTTATGCTTATTACCTTGCTTTTCATTATTCCCTCATAGTGATGAAACAACAGAAATTGCCAAAAAGGCTTCTCAAATATTGCAAAGAAAATCTTATTAGACATTGCCAGCAATCATGACTTGCTTCATTTCAAACACATTTCCAAATCTGCTAAGCAATATCTACTGAGCAATTAATTGATGTATGTGGAGTGAGGTGACACTGACGAATATGCTTTTGCATATTGGTAGTTCACAAACATGCGTACTCATACATTTTGATTTGGAACAACACTTGTTTAACAAAAGTGCCATACCTCCCATTGATGTCAATAATGATGACTTTGGTTGCACATGTGAGATATCTGGAGATAATTACTGAGAACCAATAAGAACTGTGAGGGTACGGCAACTCAGAAGAACTACACATATTTTTTATTCTATCAAATCAATTGTTGTTTAGGATTTTTTAAAAATAAAAAACCTACTTTAAATGTAATGTCAAAGACAGTGTAATGAAATGCTTATGAACTCTATTCTGCAGTAAAAAACACGTTTTGATAAGAAACACATGGAGAAAAATACATAAATCATATTGATTGAAAACAATGGACGAGACCAAATTGTTTACCAAGTGACATCCTGGAACAGCTGTTTCATACTCTTTGGCAATCATCAATCAGGAGCAGTTACCAGTAAACCACTGCCCTTCCGATAATCATTCATACTGATTAAGTTAAAGGCAATTAAATTTCAATTAAACATTGCATATGGTTTTCACAGAGATGGACTTAATTACATTATTTACGTGAGCAACAAGTTTTGGGTTGGTTTTTTTTTTTTGCCATACAGCATCTTTGCTAAAAATCTGGAAAACAAAAATTTCTCTTTTTCAGCAATCGATCTCATTAAATGTAATTACTCCACCCAAGTGTACACCACGTAAAAGGATACCTGCATTAATACCATAAAACGATGGATTAAATCCATGGATGAACTGAGTAAACTATTTTCATAGAACATCTTCTAAAGATGCTCTTGGCTCAAAACCTTCAGTAATATATTTTAAGCCAAATCATCATGATGTTTCTCAGATTAATATGAGATTAATTTAATGTGTCATGTATAGGACAGAAAGGATAGTGAACAGTTTTTACTCACAGCTAGCAGGATTCAATCATTTGTTAAGTGGGCAAGGTGGACTAGATGCAAACTTATTGCAGAAAGAACTAATCACAACTGTTTAAAGCTTGAACAGTTTTCATCTGAAAGCAGGTAATAAAAGCGGCAGTGAGATCTGAAAATTTAAATTAACTATCAGCAATGTTGGAGGATTTTTTTTAAAAATTCTTGTTACTGTCTTAGGGTTAATACTTCAAACTGCCAACATGACTGAAATATTCATTTTCTTTCTTCAAAATCAGATATGTATTCGCCCTGGCAATTTCCAGCAATACCTTAAGTGATAACATTATCCTCTACGTTGTCAGGGGCATCATTTCTTTGTGCAGTTTTATTCATAATTTGTTTTAAATTCTATTTCTAAAAAAAAAAATTGAATCATGACATTTTTGTGTGCAAATATTTTTATCATTTTTTACCAAAATTGTAACATTTCAACCAAAGGAAAGGAAACACTCACTTTGCTATCTGCACATAATTTCCAGGAAAAACACCACTTTGGCCATTACGTAATGAAGTGCCTTTAAACCAACCATCCTGACATTTTTCGCTTACTGTATATAGTTCTCCTTTCTTTAATTCCAATTCATCTTCCTTCTGAGGTTTATACTGATACATGGCAACGTAGCTGCAAGAGAAAGAATTACTTACTAAAAACATGCTCAGCAACAATAGAAATATCTTAAGTAATGCATAAGTTTTCAGCTAACTTCTAATGCAGTAAAACAAGCAATTTAAAAGAAACTGAAAAGCTATAAATACAAAACTATTCTGTTTTTTAATTCCTTTTTATTTATTTACAAGGAATCCATTTAATTTAGGCCACTAATAATTTCTATTGAAAATTACTGATTTTCATCTGAATACAACAAATATTTAAATGAATGAAATAGCTATGGATTTGAAAAGATAAGAAAAAAAGTTGACGAATACAGTACTTGTATTTTTTGGAATCTTGCTCAATTTTACTATCAAAGTTATGTTTAAATCAATATATTTTCAGTTCTATATATTAAAGATATATTAGGAAACTTGTAATATGTAGACAATCCTTTGAACTGTTTAACAGTTTCTATCGCTGCAATGTTTCAGCAATATATAATGTGTAACAGCTTATTGAACTTTCATTCTTTTGAACTGATTTTTCCTTTCTTCCCACAAGTTTTTTTCTTCTTTTACTCACATATTTTTTTTCCCCATCTGCATATTATATCTAGAACTGTGTGCGTGTTTTTTTTGTTTTGAGAATCAGAAAATTTACAAATTTATCTACTCGTCTCTGCTTTTATTCTAAATCATGGAATGCCTAATTGACTGCTGCAATGACTTCAATCATGCATTGTGAGATTAAACCATTGTACTTCAAAATCTCCTCAAAACCATTTGTATAACAAAAATCGGTGTTCAAAAATAATTAGATTCCTTTATGGTTTGTGGAGTATCTTTACTCCCTTTCAAAGAGCAATCTGCATCTCAGACCATTACTCGCCAATACTTGAATTCAACATCAAGCTAAACTTCTAAGAATTATTTTTAAGTTCATGACCTTTATGCTTGACCTTCTGGACTTCTTACTATATTGAAGAAAGCCAGATCTTTACAGTTGATCATTTCTAACATCAAGAATACTCAATCTTTCTTTGCATGAAAGAATTATTGGCATCTCAGATTTTTCTCTATTGTACATTTTCAGTTACATCTCTCACCTTGACATCATTCATGTCTGATTTATGTCCCATAACAGCTTCAAAGTACTGGTCTGAGGCTTTCAAAGTTATCAAGAGAGATTTTATTATTATCATTTTCTTCATAAAGTTTAAAACAAAATGAAATTACTTTTCTTAAAAGTATTTAAGAAAATTGTTGGAGAGCTATCTTTTTAACAATATAACAAGACATCAGTGAAACATCTTTCACTGTTACAAAACTCTGAGTCCTGCACTTAATACATCATCTAAATCCATTTAATAAAGTTCTCATATTTTTCAAAAATAGGATTCATTTCTTAAGGCAACTTTCGTAGGCTGTCATTCCTTTAATTTTCATTTGTGAAGAAATGTTTTAGGCAAAAAACTTAAAATTATTCCAGATTTCAGGTTTCTATCTGCAATTTTAATTTAGATAATGTTGGGTTGGCCAAAAAGTTCATTGGTTTTTTTTTTTTTTTTAGATAAGTTGACTGTAGTAGCACTTAGGTGTCTTTAACGTCATTCGACACCATTTTGTTCGATTATATTGTGACAGCTGCCATATCAGCGTGCATTTCAATAAAAACTGATAAAAATTGGTGACTTTTGTGTCACCAATTTAATATTGAAACGGAAGACAATAAGCACATAAGACTGCGCATGATGCCCAGGCAAAAACTGTTAAGCTTAGCTGGGAAATTCTGATTCATCTGCCGTATTCGACCCAGACATTGCTCTTTTGGATTTCCATTTATGTTGTTTACAAAATTCTCTTAATGGAAAAATTTCAATTCCCGGAGGACACCAAAGGCACCTGGAATAGTTCTTTGCTCAAAAAGATAAAGAGTCTTGGGAAGATGGAATTATGAAGTTGCCTGAAAGATGGCAAAGGTAGTGGAATAAACCGTTGAAGACGTTGTTAATAAAAATTTTGTTGACCATTATTTGTGTTTTTTTTTATTTTTACTTAAAAACCGAATGAACTTTTTTGGCCAACCCAATATATAAACAAAATGTAGTGGCATTACAACTTCAGTTCCTATACTAAATTTGTTAAAAAGTCAAAAAAGTAAAATACAATGGAAAGATAGTGCCTTGTCCGTAAATATGCATGTCAAATTTCAAGATGTGCTGATTCAAATAATCAATATTCACTAATTCAAATTTTAAGGGCACATACATATGGCAAATTCTTGAGCGTATCTTTCTTTTGGCGAATAGGCTAAAAAATGGAAACAAAAGAAAAATTCAAAATATGTTATGAAGCAATCTATAAACTTTTATAAAATATATACTTATTTTTCTTTCCTTTTCCTTAACACGATATTTTCTGTAAAACAGAATTTGTGTTGTATTACTTTATCCATGGGTTACTTTTTCTTTTTAAACTCCCCCCACTCTCAAAAATGCAATTTACTAAACTGTTGAGCAATTCACTTTTTTAATATATCTTGCCTCCTTAAAGTTTTTTTTTTTCATATATACATATATGAAAGTTTTAATTGTTTCAAGCTCTGTTGCTGGTATTATAATGCTTAGAAATTTTATATCAGATTTATGTTATATTTTTAGTTTTTAAAATTTTATATTTTAATCTTTAAAATATTTATATTTTAAAAACTTTAAATTTAATTGTAATATCAGGTGGTAAAAATTATTACCAAAATACAGATCAAAAATTAATATATAGATCTTTTTATTTAGGCCTTTTCTTGTAATTGTGTTGTAAAATATATATCTAAAATTTAATAGTTACAATATTATGAAGGTGAAAAATAAAATTTAATATATATTTAATTCACTCCATGGCATTTCACAGCTATTGTTTGATTCAAATTTAATCTTTCTTGATGTTTCGTGGCAAACAAATGACTAATAAAATTGTAAAATAGATGTTTCTTCTTCACCGATGATTCAAGCAAGAATGACTGAAATAAGACCACCAGAGATCCAAGTCATGTATTAGGGAGAGTAAAAGACAATGATTATCACTTCAGTATATTATTGATTAACATTGTTTCATATGTTTAATGGACACCATTTTGACTTTTTTGCCAAAGACTTGCATATGCCTGTTTCTGGCATATAATTCGTTTTGTTTTGTTTTTTTTCCAATTATAAATTAGCTAAAGCAATTCTAAAAATTCAATTTAATGTTATAAAATTCCATAAAAGAAATTAATTTCGGTAAATTTTATTCAGGAAAAAATAAAAACAATAAAGACAATTTTAAGAATCGCAGAATTTGTATTTTAGTTATTTTTTAAATATTTACTGAAAGAATCAATTCAATGTCAATACTTGATGTTATATATATATATACATATATATAAATACCTAGAAAAATTTACATTTTGTTCCTTAATGCAGTGGAGCATTAGACAACAAAGAATTTAAAATAACATCCTTCACAGGCACAGTCTATACTCTCGCTAAAATATGATTCTGGAGGTGATGTATAGTTCCGAAGATAGTCTCAAAGTGATTCTAACTTCGGTATAGATGTGAAGTGCAATGCTTTTATAACCATCCTTTGCCAATCTTTCCAGTAATTAATGTGAAAGAATGAAAAAGTAAACTTTTGCAAAAAGTAAAAGATTTTGCTACTCCGTCGCCAATAAAAGCAACTCAGTTACAGTTACTCAATTAAAAAAAAGTAACGGCATTGCAGATTGTTATTACTACAAAAGTAACTGAGCGTTACTGATAATGCATTATTTCCTAACCCTGAATTTATCCTACCTAAAGACTCTTATTACTTAATAGAATAACAAGAGAAAATAGTGACGAACACTTACAAGGTGGGAACAGCAACGTGGGTATTAGGAATAGAGCTACCAGAATTTGCAGCACAGCTGGAAGTTTCATTCTGAGGAACGACTGCTGCGGTTTCTCTTTCTTTTCTATTATTACTGTGTCTTCTTATTAAATTTCCAGAATTATCAGTAACCTAATGAAAAAAAAAAAATACAGTTAAGAAATAGTATTCAGAATTGTAAAAAAAACATAAATAACTAAAATTTGTATTAAACATAAATTCTATCAAATAATAATAATAATGCCATGATCAGCATTGTATGCAAAAGTCAATAAAACTCCCTTAAGGGTAATTGTATTACTTGTTCCCTAGTAGTACAGCAAGCTACCTCTTGTTACTATCCACCTCAATGCTGTTGTTTTAATTTCATCTTTGTGGAAATAATATGAGAAGAGGAACAATAAGTGTATAAAAGATTGGATGCTACAGAAGAATTACTTTTTGTAAACTAAAAATGTTCTTTTGTTTTTTTGTAATGGACTGTACCTATTAAATAAAAATCCATTTAATGCTAGTTCAATTCAGCAGAAACAAATGTTGATCCAATAAAAGGATAATGAAAGTGCAGCTGCTGTTGAGTGGAGAACTGTACTTTGAAGTTAATTATTTCAAAGAAAGTAGATGATGAAAGAGACAACAGAAAGGAAAGTTCCAGAAATGTACGAAGGAGTATAACATTATAGAGATGGTCATGGTATTGTCGCATGATTCACTCCACAAGATAATGGCTATAGCAAATACTGTAATGGAAACATGAAATCAACAACCATAAATATTAAAGACTGGAAGATGATCAAGTGTTTGACATTGTATTTGGACAAAAAAATACAGAAAATTCAGGAAAAAGAGAAATCACTGGACTAATGGTAAACAGAAAATCAATATAATCAATGGTCAATGACAAAGCAAATCTCCAACGTTAATCAATAAGCATTGATGTCAAAGTGATAGACATTTGCAGAAAAGTGTGGTAGGCCTTCCTACTAGGTAAAGGAATTTTTAGTAACTCGATATCTGTCACAAATAAACACTTAAGAATTTTGAAGATATTCTGTCGCAAAGAGATTAAAGCTAGAAGCCAATCATAGTTCCATTTACAAAGCTGAGAGGAGATGACTAAGAGATAACAATTTTTCCATTTGAAACTATTCTAGTAAAAAGAAGCTTTTTCTGAATGTTTTCGCTGCAATAAATACAAAGTTTTTATTTAACAGTCATTGGACCATATGTAAACAAGTACAAATATACTCAATTAAAAAAAATGTGCTAGTCAAAACCAATTACTGATAAGCTAGTGTTTCATACTGGATGGTTAAAACTTAAAATAAAAAGCTAAGAATTTAAATTTTAGAATAATAATAATAAAAAAAAATTAAGAACCGCCAAAAATTTATGTCTAATAAATGTGTGTTCATTGGGACTAAAATGACACAAGTTTGCCAATGTGTTGTTACTGATGATTCATTTTATATAATTAATATTGAAGCAAAATAAAGTGCAAAACTGGAATTTTTAATTAAAAAAAAAGGTTTGTAAAAATTATATTAAATTGTTTGTAAACATTGTTACCTGATTTCCAGAATTTGCAGGACTGCTAGTCCCAGACCTAGTTTGTACTATGCAAGTATTGGCTGTTGTAACACTGCTGGATGAAGTTACAATTGAGGATATGGTACTTTCTTCAGCTACCCCGGGAGAAGAAGGACTAACTATTTCTACAGAATGGCGATGCGAGGCTTGCTGAGGTGGAGAATGTATTTGTGGAATCACAGTAAAGGAATGGCGCTTTTCACGCTGTTGTCTCTGGGACTGAATTCGAGGGTATGGAATGGGCACTGGAATAGATGAAGGGGGAGGGGAAGATGGGGAAGGGGTTGTAGAAGAGGAGGAGCCTGATGAGGTAGATGACTGGGTGGTAGATGATGAGCTTGTCTGTTGAGAAAAATTACTACCTACCAAGCGAAAAATTGAACATAATGTAAATTTATAGCTTTACTTCAAAAACAAAAAAATTGGCATAGCAATCTAAAAAAATTCTAATTTATACTTTAAATTAATTTTAATTTATTAATTGAAACATATATGAAAAGTATATACTTTTCATATATTAATAAATAACAGTCTTTGATGTTAACTAGATAGAGGAATTCTGGTCTAGAGGTAGAACATTTGGATTTAATTACAAGGTGCAAAGGCATAACATAAGTTAATCTTCTGCTGTCATGTTAAATAAAAATCGGGCTGTAATCCTAGTGGGTGACAAAATGAACTCTGAATTGGCAGTAGTATTACTCATATGTATTTCATTTTTATTTTTTAAGTCCACAAACCTAGTCAGGCTGATATGTATAGTAATTCTTTTAGGACTGATAAGAATACAGGTTTATTCTAGAACATTTTTCTTTTGTTCCTTTAGAGCCTTAAATTACAAAGTCCTTCATTATTAAATTTAGTAGTTTAATATACAGTAAAACCTCGTTAAGTCGTCACCCGGATAAGTCGTCACTCCGTTTAAGTCATCGTTTTCCTTTGGTCCCGACAAAGTCTCATACAAAATAATGTAAAATAACCCTCTTTTACCCGTCGCCAAATTTAATTCTACTCCGGAAAACTCGTCACCCTCAAAAATGGCCAAAAGCATCTTTCTTCTCCATTTTGCATGCCATCATGTTGCCTTTTCATGCCTGCCCCTTCACTTTAAGAAAGTCAAGCCTTTACAGGGAATTTTCGATCACGCCTGTCACTTCATTCCTTTCCTACCCCTTCGGAGGATTCTACATACTTCACAAGTTTAGTAAATAACTAGCAGGCTTTTTATTTTCAGATAAATTTTTCACAATTACTTTTAGAATTGTGAGATACAAATCACTGTTACAGGTGTCCCTAATATATGAAGGTTCAAAGAAGTTAATCATTTTCCAGTTCTAGAATTTATCAATTCACTAAAATTCTTTTAAAGAGGTCACTTCAACGATCAACTAGCAATGTTATTCCAGAAACAACTTTTCTTTGTTTAGATTAAATTTAAAGTGCACTCTTTTTCTGATTCTTCAAGCAAAGTACCGTTTTGTTGTTTGTTTGTTTGTTTGTTTTTTCTAGCTTAAGCTCTTGTTTGAAACTTACGACTTTTTTCAATCACTACTGCAATATTTTAATACATTAGAAAAAAACTTATTACACTCATTAAAAAATCAATGTGATGATATCATGCATTTCTTAATTCATATTTGCTGTAAAAAGGCAATTACTTTGATAAGGAAATTATAGTAGAAAGACAATATTTGTTGAAATACTGTAGCTGACTATGTGGTCTGATGGCTATGCAAAAGCCATCAGATGCATAAAGGCTTAGCATTGATTTTCGAGGCTGATAGCACTGGGAGAATAAGAGGACTTTCAACCAGTAACTCTAGCCTCGTCATGTCATGTTGTCAAAATTAATGCATATAATTCAAACAAAAGATGTTTCAAAGCAAGCATTTAAATTATTTAAAGGAGAGTACCCAGAATTATCAATTTCCACCTTTCCTTTCTTTATGCTTTTTCAGTTATTATTATTTGGATATCTCACATATGCATGTTAATCCAATGGGTAGCATTCAGGGAATGTTCCGACTTACAGCAGCAATTGTTGTTGGATTACACAGATGCACGAAGTTCTTTCAAATTAAACTCAAGTTGGGGAAAAAAAATGCAATTCATTAGGAAGATCAGGAACAGCAGAACTTTTGAAGCTGACCAAACATCTGATCATGAATTTTCCGAGTATTCTATTATTTGAAATACTAAATGGAGAGATATTATATTAGGTTATAGCAATGATAAAGTAAATACCTGCATTATTGGTAATCAGTGGGGTAGTTTCTGAATCACTAGAAGGTGTCGGGGGTGCAATTCGTGAGGGTCCAGGTTGAGAGCTATATAGATTTTTAATAAACTTATAAATTTTAAATATTAGATATTTAAAAAAAAAATATTTTTGATACTTAAAGTTTTAAAATACATTATATGTATATAAAGTTCACTAGTCACAGCATTTAGGAGAAAGAAATGCATTTATTTTTTTTGAAATAGTCATGAAGAACTTAGTTAAGTTTATGAATTGTAAGAGTAATCCCAACAAATTCAGAGAATGAAAAGCCAACCCCTATACTATATTCAGCTATCACTCAAAAAGTTCTTAATAATGATAATCAATTCTGTAGCAGACAATGTCTTCTAAAATTAATAAAATTTACTTTCAGAAATTAGGAATATTTTATTAATAAAAATAAAAGTCCTATTCATTTATGGGAGATGGATGTGAACAATATTCACTTACTTCATAGAGAGTTTCATCAATGCTCTAGCTGCACTGTTCATCTAAAAATTCAAAAGAATACAAATTTTAGACAACTTCTTTCTTTTTCTTTTATTATTACAAAATTGAGAATTTTACCATTTTTAAAAATATTATAGGTACACGTGAAATTTTTCTCATCACTGTATTATACAGTAGATTCAAGCATTAAGTAATCAAATTCTACTTTTACTTTTATTTTTGGTTTCTGAATTGCTATTAATGGCTTTGACTAATATTCTGAATAGATAAAACAAGAGGAAGAAATTTTATACACACTAGAATACAACAAGTAGTCTCATTAAGAAAAATGCTAGTGCTGCAAAAGCAATTAAGCTCGTCTTGTTATTCCAAAATTGCAACTTTAATGTAGCTTTCTACATTATGCTTGAATGATGAATAATGACCGAATCTCTGATTTTGCTTGTTAATATTAGAAAAATGCACAAGTATAAGATTAGGTGGGGAAAGAAATGGAACCTCCTTGAATATAAACTAAAAACAT
>JAFIDM010006943.1:62130097-62142652 GCA_023159025.1 Thereuonema tuberculata
GGACCTCAAATGATCCAAATCGCTAGCTTAAACAGTTAATTAACATTTAAAAATGTATGAAACAATTGATTGAAAAAAAAAAAAGTAATCAAAATTAGAAAACACTAGCTTGCAGATTTCACGATTCATTCATTCATGTATTATACTTGGAAATAATAATAAAAAAACAAAAAAACAAGTGGCATCACATTGATTTGCAACGTAAGCTTTGAACCACCTTCCAAAAAGTAGAATAGGAGTTGACAGTGTTGTAAGTAAAAGTAAGTTAACTTAAATATTACAACTTTTATAATGGCAATTTGTACTTACCCAGGTTCTTTAGCCTCATAAGAATAAAGAGCTTTTGCACTTGGCTGCTGAGCTTGAAAATTCTATGTTTGGATTAAAAAAAAAAAAAAATTAATAAATGTTCAAACAAATAATCTTTTTTGTTTAATTATTTAAAGTTCATCATTAACCTAACTGTGATACTGTGCAATTAATCCTCATTGTTGTCTGCCTTAGTTGACACAACAATCTTCAAGTCATATTTAGACAGGTTGCTCTCACTTACTACTTTAAACAGAAAATTTTCAACTAGCATAATAACAGACAGCTTTCACATCACAGCCTGTGAAAATGATTAATTAAACTTTTACATATTTAAACACAATTAAACTGGCACATATCAAATAGTACATTGCTAATTCTTTTCCATTTCTTCATGAAAAGTCAACATTATGATGTCTTTAAAAAAAAAAAAGAGAAGTAACAAGTAATAATATAGTTGTTGATTACCTTCCAAAAATTAGATAGTATTATATCACTAATGTTTTTTTACAGCTAATGAATTGATATATTAATTTCGTATGAATGAAGAAGCAACTGAGTCTCACACATGCTGAGAAACTTGCCAAAAAAAATGGCTACTGCAAGTTTAGTAACTACCACTGAAAAAATCTAAGCATTTGCTGTACAAGTTATGCTGAACTTGATCTACTGATAAATGTACCATTATGTATAAATTAAATAGATGTAATGGAAATAGAAGCTTTTTGAGGATCTATTATTAAGAAGTTTGAATCCTAAACAATCTAACTTTAGTTTCTTCATCCTTGCTAAAATATTTTATGACTACAGTAAAACCTCTCAAATCCGGCCTAATGTGGTGCCCAGTAGACCGGATTCAGAAAAGCCGGACTACCGAGTGTTCTTAAAATAACTCAATAGCTCAATTTTTGTAAAGACATAATGCCAGATTTAATTAATTTAACCCCATTTTCATAATTTTGCCCTCAAATGTTTATTAAAAAAAATAAAAATAAAAAGTGTATTTTATAATTACAGTAGTCTTATTTATTGTATACAGTGCAATGACGCAAATGCATTAAACTACATTTTAACAATATACGTACTGTAAAATAAAAAATATCTAGTTTTTAATGTCTCTTTTAATGTTTTAAATTTACATGAAAAATTACGGTCGAGTTGACTCAAAGTAAGGAAACGAATTTAATTCTTAAAAAATTTTTTTTTACTCAGAACCAGGCCGAATTACCGTGGGGGCCGGATTCCTGAGGGCCAGATTTGAGGTTTTTTTTTTTCCTGTATTTCATGATTACTTGCAAAAGAATAATGCATTTTAATATTTTTTTTTAATAACTTGAGTTCTGCAAATATTACTTATTTCATATAAAAATATGATTCTTCTAAACATTTAATATTTACTAATTATCGTTCCTTAATAAATTTTAATTATTCAACAACACATGATTAATTATTCGAGTAAAACTAAAACAATATAGTACTTTATCAAAAGCAGATAAAAAAATAATAATAATTAAATGGTTTACCTGTTTAGATTGTGTGTGAGTTCTGTTATCAGCCAAGTTTGTCTTCATTACAGACTGAGATGGGCTACCAGTTGTAATTTGGGATATACAAGCATAGTTTTTCTGGCCTGATATATCACTTGAGGAAACAGTTAATTGGCTTTTAAATCTGGGTGCGTTCTTCATGCCCTCTAATATACGGATTAGAAGAATGTTGCATGGTAAATCTTCTACTTTAGTCTCCACTAGAATTCGGCACTCAGGACAACGCAATTCTTTTCGAGAACTTACAATTTCTTCTAAGCAACGCTTGCAAAATGTGTGCTGACATGGCAAAACTTTGCTGGTACTGTCTAACCTTTCTAAGCACACTGAGCACTCCAGCAAGTCGTTCAACAATCCTTCATCCATGATGTTTAGAATCCAAAGACAACCTTTTAAATAAGAAGAAAGATAAATAAATCTTTTCTTAATTTTTAACAGTGTAAAATGATTGGCTTAAAAGTCAAAACAACCTCAAGGCAAAAAAAAAAAAGAAGAAAAAAAAAGCTTAAGACAATAATATTCAAATTCTGAACCAAAGATAACAATGTATTAAAAGATTTTTTTCCCCCCAACTTACTGTAAAATTCATCTCTTTAAACAATTTTAACTTTGTCTCCAGCATTAACATGTTTCAACCTGACATGAATTAGCATTTAGCACACAGAAGACAATATAGCCATCTCCTCTAAAGCACAATATTTCTCACAATATCAGATTCAGTCTTTTTGTTAGGTTATTAATTACTTGTAAAACTTTGCTGATGATAATTGTTTGTTATTATAATTATTGTGTACACAGTCAAGGACTGAATGGAACAGTTAACCAATTCAGAACAAGTTCAAGAATGTATCAAATACTTTCTCAAAATCTAACCAGACCCAATAATGATGTCTTTTTGAAAAGAAATGACCTAATAAAAGAAAGTTAACTATTTTAAATATTACTCTACTGCTTCAAGAGCACCAATAATCAATTGGTATTTGCTGCTATCTTATGCTCAGCTTTACTAATATTAATATTATTAAAAAAAAACTTGATTGTCTTAAGTATTTTGTATTTTAGGCTATGATAGCATTCCTTTATTTTGTAGCATCTAGTTAAGTAATCCAATTTAGTAAAGAATAATAAAATTTAATATGAAAAAAATAAAGATAAAAACACACAACAATTAAGATCCACTAAGCTATTTTTGTAATTTTCGTACCAGGAATAAAAAACAAGACTGTTTCAACCATCCTAGATATCATCAGTTTGATTCGCCCAGTACTCATAGCTCAGTGGGATCAAAAGAAACAAACAAAGGACAAGCCTAAACAAAATAATAGCCTTTCAATTGTTGTGCATTTTTATTTTTTCTTATTAATATTCTTATGCATGTTAAATTTTGCCATTATAATAATAAAATTTGAAAATGGCTTGGTGTTATTTGTCATTTATTTTTCATCCATTTATTGGCCCATATTCATAATTATCAAAATCATAAATGGAAAGGAAAGAGTTGTATTTTTTAAGTTTCATCACTGAATTTTAATTAGTTGATTGTAGATACATGTCCAAGGAGAGAACCTAAATGTAAAAGCAACATTTAGTAGTACAGATCAAATGCCCTGCCAAGAGGCTGTGTGTATAAAAAGATAAAGACAGTCACTCCTCAACTTACGTCGGAATTCAGTTCCATCCAGCAGGACATAAGTCGAAACATTAAATGAAAAGTTATAGGTGTTGGGAACTTGACTGTAAAAAGTATACCAAACACTGTCCCCAACAAACACTATATATTTCACTGATATTGGATTGTTATTGATAAAAAACAAGAATAATGATACAACAGTAATGATGAAAGAGAGAAGAGACCGTAATATTCACCATGACTGTTGCTGAACTTTATAGCTTTAGATTAAAAAAGGGCCTTGTCATTGCTTTGTCACTATCGTAAATTTAATGGAAGCAGATTCTTTCACAGCCTCTGATTTATCCTTTTTTTTTCAAAATGGTCATCACTGTAGAATGAGATCATGCGATTACACTGATGGGCTTACCACCTTCATGTTGCTTTAAAACTTGCAAAGACCAATTGCTCACCTCTTTTTCTGTGATTCTTCACTAGGTTTTTTTGACTGGGAATAGAGTAGGGAAAGTGTTGTACAAAATATCGTGAAATATTTAACAAGAAATACATAAATAACCTATTTCTCAAACACAAACTCAACAGAGGAACTGTTGAAGACACATGGCAATTACAGACTGCAGAGGAAAGTTGCCACTGCACGTGATACATTGCTAAATAGAAACCTTTTCACTTTACGCTAGCATGCATGTTGTTCGAAAGTATGGTCGAAAATGTTATTTATTCCTTATGGGATCACGGAGATATCTTCGAGAGGACATAAGTCGAGAGATGACTGTAAGCATAGGAAGAAAATTACCAAAAATTCAGTGGTCATGCAAGATTGATGTAGTGGTGATACACATTTAGAGGATTAGCAGGATAAAAATCTTTTGTTTTAAATGGATACCACTGATGTGGAACAGTAATTCTATGAAGCCAGCCAGGCTACTAGATCTTTGGTAAGAGAATTGGTGTCATGATGCCTTAAGATCAGCCTATTGCAACATGTACTGTCTCAAATGGACTCACACTGCCAATCATTATTTTGAACTTCCTTTTGTTTAATAATGCCATATAATAATAATGATGATAACGGTCAATTATGACACTGTTGAAAATACCACAAAAAGATAACACATTTTTCTGCTTAGCAACCAACAAAAGTAACTCCATTCTTGCAAAATATTAGTGACGAACTAGTAGTGCTTAATTAAAAGCTCTATAAATTTTACTTTTTTTCTTTCTATCTTTCCATTAATCTTTGTATTTATTAATTTAATTATTTTTTCCCCTCTATCTTAGCTCTCTCTCCGTTCTTAGCCTTCTCTCTTCACCTATATGCACCTACTCTTATTCTATCATGAATATTTTTATTATTAATCACACAATTCTTCTTTTTTATACTTGTTTAATTATTCTGGCATCAGTCATTCAAAATAAACTAACTAAGAATAATCAAGTAAGAATTGCAAAATCAAAAATTTCAAAACAATGGTGAATAGCAAAGAAAAGTATCAAAAAAAGAATGGAAAGACTAATAACGAAGATCACAATGAAGTTTTACTATTTGTTAAACTGAGTAATTCATAAGGAATCACTAATTACTTTCTTGTTAGATGGAAATTTTAAATAAAATTATGTTAAGTCTCTCGGTATTATTCCAATGTCTAAGAGCACTGCAATATTCTTAAGTGCCTTAATTTCTATTTATATAAATAATAAAGTCTTAAAATTAACATTTTATTTTATCTTCTAATTAAATGGGATAATATTTAAAATTTATAATCGCATTACTAATGTAAGCCAGAAAGAACAAAAATAATAAGTATATTTACATAAGGAAAAGAAAAAGAAAACCAAGATAGAAAAAATAACGAAAGAAAGGGGGAAAACATTCAGAAGGTTCTTGAAATGTTGATGCTTCTGCAGCCATTGTCTAATGAATCTTATTGGGTGTCAGGGTGGTCCTAAATCTTAAAGAAAACTTGATTGCTGACATTTCATTTCTATCTGTCAAAGACATCTTCAGAGCTTGAGATTTATTACTCAACTGGTTTCCTTTCTTCTCAGGCGGAGGTTAAAACCACCTCTAAGATTTCTGTGTAAGTTGCTAGGACATGTGGGAACTTACCAAGAAATCCTAGAGTGTTTATAACATCTGCCTGAGAAGAAGTAATCCAGTTGGGTAATAGATCGCATGCTCTGAAGTATCCATACTTCAGTATAATATACTTCAATATAGAAGTATCCATATTATCACTGAAAGCCAGGCTATTATTAAAGCACTCACTGGATATTTTAAAAGATTGAAGCTTTTTGAGACTGCTTATGCAACCTATTGATCCTAACTAAACACCAAAAATTTCAAATTGTTATCATGTAAAAGGCACCTACACAACATAAAGAAATCATTGGCAAAGAAAAGATCTGAACAAACATTTATTGGTCCTGAACCAGTAAGTGGAAATGCCAAAGCCACTGTGCATGGGACTATAACTGAATGAATTAAAATGAAATATCAGTCTTATTAAAACCACACAAAAGGAACCTAAAACAGCAAATTGATGATGAGTCAACAACCACAATTCACTAATCACATTTTAATCTTAAGAGGCAGCATACATGGATTAATAACTGTCCTTACCACCCCAGAAAACATATAGTTACCATGTTTATTATCCAATGTATGGATTGTGTGATGAAGAGGAAGAAATAGTCTCTCATACAATCCTCAGATGTGAAGCTTAGATCATCGACATCACAATCTATTTGGGCTCACTAATCTGAAAGACAAATCATTTGGGAAAAATCGAGTGAAGGGGTTATTAAACATTGTTAAGGGCACCACCCCTCTTCACATATACAAGGAAATACAGATAATACAAAAGAGTACTGGCTATGGTATTAGAAACGTATGAAACTAATTCTACATTTTGCTTTTAATCTAACAAAAACATCTGTGAAAACAGACTCCAAACTGAAGATGAGAGATATTCAAAACTACTTAGGCAGCAGAAATAAAAAATAAGCAGTTAGGCAATTGCTGCAATAAAAGCTGAATGCACTGGGCAGTTGAATTCATAAGTGTAAGGAACTGAAAAAGAAGAGGACACAAACAAACACAATAGATGTTGATCTGAGGTCATAAAGAGAATTGCAACAGTTAACAGATCAAGACAAACAGATGAACCAAAGCCATAGGAACAAAAGTCACAGTTGAAAAGCCATTATCAATGGAACTGCAAGTCATTCTGGCGTAGCCTTATAGTCAACAAGGTGGCCTTCCATTAGGTAGACGTGTCAGATCCTGGGTTCAAATCCCAGCATCTGCATGGATGTAACTTTCTCTTTCTGTGTTGCAACCATTTCTGCAGATGTAAGGTTAGTTTACCCCGTCATGCATCCTTGGTAGTTCTAAAAGAACTAGCAACTTTGGCAGCCAGACAATAGCATTGATCTCCTGGCTATTTAAATGCCATATGATAAAATAAAAAAAATGGAACTGCAGAGGACAGTTAATACTTCACTGGAATCACATCAGCAGTGCATCCAAATGAAGAGAAGAGCTGTATTAGCCTGAAGGTTTTTGAAATGACCTTCATGGAAACAAACCAGCTAATAACCGATGTAAACATGATCAAGTAGCATTGGTCATTTAAAGCCAACGTATATAGCAGAGAAGGCTAAGAAAATTTATAAATTAATGAACTAGTTAGGGAAACTTTCAGTTATAAAAGAGGGACAGAAATATCTCTATCAGGATCAAAATGTCCAGGAATGGCTAAGGAATTCTACAAATATGAATTTTTCACAGAAAATTGGTGAAAAAAGGTTGCCAATATAAGCCAAAGAGAATTAGCTATCTGAAAGGAACTCCAAATGTTAGTAAAGCAAATATAGAATGTGATCAGAATGTACCTTATTTGACAGATTTGATGAGCAGACTGCGGTGAATGGGGTTCAGCCAGATTGACTAAGAAAGAGAAGCTGTATTTGGCCTTGTTGAATAAAAAAAAAATCTTTTTAAAGGCCAATAATGGGTCCTCCAATTATCTCTTAAAGATATGGAAGAGTCAAAGAAGAGAAGGAGCAAAGATTACCATTCAGGACAGGTTTCTATCAAGGATGGGTTAACAAAAGGAAGTCAGTTTCCCTGGAGTTACATATGGGGAAACGGAGAGGAGCTGATAAAATGTGTAAATAGTACTAAGATCAATAGGACAAGCCTCGTGTTTTAACACTGAATCCTAAGAGCAACAGACTGAACCCTTAATGTTGCATCATAAAATCAGTCAAACGAACATCGAAAGGAGAGGATGGTAGTTCAATTGATCTCCAGGAAGAGATGAAAAAATAAATTTATTTAAGATATGAAATGAGCCGACTCAGCATTATGCAGATACAGCAAATACTGGACAGTGGAATTTAAGCAATGATCATCTAATCATGTAGAAACTGTAACAGAGCACTGTTGCTTCCTGGAATAATGGACCTTAAAGGAAAGTTTAAATCCTGTAAACAATGTTCAGAAAGTATGAAACAAAGAATGAATGGATTTCAAAAATGCATCATCTTCTAGTGGCAAGAATCAACAAGATTAACCTAATGCTAACTTTTGATCTATAATGAAGCATATAATAAAAATAAAAACAAACAAAAGTATCTGTGAATAGCATGAAGCATTAAAGTAATAAAATTCGAATACAACAAACTCAATTTACTGGAGAACATAGCGAAAGAATCATGCAAATTGTCCTAAGAAATACCAAAAATACTAGGAGTGATTACTTCATCTAATTCTTTTCTGGGTGGAGGATTTGATAGCATTCAAGACTGCTATAACAAAAGAAAGCTATTTTAAGTAAGACAAGAGGGGTCTCCACTTCATAGAACAGATTGTGAACATGCAATATTATATTGCAAACATGCAATAGAGTAGAGTGAAAAAGACTTTTTTTTTGTCAGTCAAAGCAGTTTCAGTCATAATGATTAAAGAAGCCAAAAGGTGACACCAATGTCAAGAAAGAATCAAGAAGTGAAAGTTATTGATCAGAATCACGCGACAGTCAGAAATGCAGCACAAACAATACGACTGGATAACTACCAATAGTGAAAATAAGTAGATTAACTAATTTATCATCATCATCTAAACATGTTCCTTAGAACTGAAAGGTAAATGGAGTACAGCGAGATGTGACATATGTCAGAAATGTATGTTTTGTCATCCAAATACCGAAAATGATAAGTGCAACAGCAATATACTGAGAAAAGCAGTGTAGTAAAGTCAGCTTTTAGTCAACTGATTCTGGAGACACGATAAAATGAAGCCATGTAAACTAGTTACAGGTTTTTAAAAAAAATCCACCATGAAAAACTAAATAAGTAAATTTGAAACCTGTTTTATTGATAACATAAAAGTTATATTAAAACAACAATTTCTTTCCTGCAAGGATGAAGGCATAGGTAAGAGCTTTTTTTTCAATTCTGAGAATTGGTGAATAAGAAATAAAATTCCTCAGAAAAACAGAATACAAACAGAAGCATCTTCTGGTAAGTCTTTGCACAATGCATACGGTTAAACAAAATCACAACTGACAAGTTTGTAGCATGATAAGTGTAACCATCTTTGTCAGCCCAAAGAAAAATTCAATCACTTCCAGTTCAAAATAAATGAAAATAAATAAATAAAAAGGAATGAAGGATATGTGTTCAAATGATTTTGAGCTTAAACCATTAGGAAAATTGCAATAAACTGCAAAATAAGTAAAAATAAAATACTAATGTTGCTATTTAAAAATCAACACTATGAATTTTATCTAATGAAAGACTCACATTCTGAAGAGCTGTGGAAATATAAGGAGGAAAGGGAACATTTGGAAATGCAGTCTTTAATTCAATATGCCTGAAAATAGGAGTCAAATTCTAAATTTGGGTGTATCAATAAGCTAATCACGGTCATAACCACAGTTGTGGGTATCAGCGACTGGTTACGATGATGTATAATTTGGGGTCATTAACAGAACTCATATTGGTAAATGGGTCGGGTTAGAATATTTATGAACAACAAATTTTAAGTTTCAAATAATAAAAAAAGTCAAGTAACTTACAGTTAAATGTGATTTTTAACTCATTTATAAACTTATGGCACCGATTTTTATCACCAATAATCCTATCTCGGGCATTGGGCTACGATCAGACATCCACATCACAGGAACTGATTCTGATTAGAAATTGTAGACGGGATTCCAGTTACTTGAGGTTAGGCTGATTGTATTTATAAAAAGAATGGGTACGATCACAGTAACCAGGGTGTAGTTTGTACAGTAACAAGGGTGTAGTTTGTAGAGGCACCCTTTAATTCTTGAGACCACATTCAATTTCTACAGTTATCTAATGTTTGTGATAGAAAACTCAAACTGGGAATTTATTTTCAATTGGTATGAGTTAACTAAAAGAACATCAGAATATGGTTTGCTTCAGTTACAATGTGGTGTATCTCATTTGTTGCTGTTTCTTTTGTTTGATGAAAAAATAAACTCTGGATATACATGGAACAAAATGTCGTGTAAATGGAATATAATAGAAAGTAATGCTGTTTGACGATTCTGACTACTTGGAACTAAAAATAATGGTGACAATACAAAGCACATGATTGTAGCAAATTAGATATCAATAAAAATTACCTAAATACAGAGAACCAAATAGGACTGTTTTGTGGATCAATGTTGAATCACAGTAAACATTATCAATCTTAGTTGGCTACAAAAGGAATGAAGCCTTAACACTTAAACAGCTCCTGAAAAGTACAGCATGATATATTCTAATCAAACTTCTATTAAACTATACAGATTCTAATGAAGAGTTATTTAAATGTTTAAAACTATCTTATACTTTTATTTAAGTATTTTTTTTTTGGATATTATTATCTGTTATGTATCCTCAATGACTTTGAATGATTAAGTGAAGAACTGCAAAATATTTTACAGGGTAGCACACAAAAAAGTAGCCAGTCTCTTATTTGAAAGTATATGTGACATTGTTCAACCTTTTCCACCACATGAGTGATGATGCATGGTTTCATCTCTTAGGCCACGCAATTTGTAAAACAAGTGGTACTGAGCAGCGGCAAACTCTCACCTCATGAACGAGCAGCCACTCCATGACAAACAAATCAGTGTTTCGTGTGCTATGTCAGGGACATACATCAATGGATCGATATTTTTTTTACAGTAACATCAACACAAAAGTCTACATGAACATTTTTTTATGAGTGCTGGTACTCAACTCACTGAAGAGGAAATAAGGAACTGCTTCTTCCAGCAGGAAGGGGCAACATGCCACACTTCTCAGGTCTTCCTTCAACAAGTCCATGATGTCTTCTCTGAAGAACGAACAGTTTGCAAACATTTGTGCCAGCCACGTTCTTCAAACATTTCAACATGTGTTTATTATCTGTGCAGACACTTACAGAGGACAGTGTACGAAACATATCTATACACAATGCACGAACTGAAGGACATCATCAGTCAAACAGTCATCGCTACCAATATCAATACTTTACGCAGGATATATCTACACATGATTCGACATGCACAGCTGTGTATTGACATAGGAGTCCACTTCCAACATCTTTTATGATGGCGAGTCATTTCAGGAATTTGCTTCTGTATTATTTCTCTAATTATTCAGTGTTTATCCTGTACAGGCCCGAGCTACTTTTTCATGCACCACCCCGTATATATTGGTTAAAATAATTAGAGGATGACAGAAAATATCCTGAGGATGATGTGTTGTCAGCGGCAGTCTGAACTACAATTTAACACTAGAGTGTCTCCAAGTGTAATTTTCCAACTATGGACTCAAGTTTCAAATGACAGATAATGTTTGGCAAAGGCAAAGCCGTCCCATGAGAATGTAACATGCCATTCAAACGTTAACAGGAAACACCTCAAACTGCCTTCGTGAAGGTGGTCTCGATGCATGTAGGTCCATGGTGTGTACCCCACTAACAGCACAACACTGTACAGCAAGTAGAAACTGGGTGGAGAAACATTAAGATTGGGGCACGGCAAATGGTGACTCAATGAGTCTCAATTTAGTCTCCAGTCTGATAATCGACGAGTCCTCATCAGGAGGGAACAGGGAACAAGAAATAACTTCGCTTTGGTGCAAGAAACATCCCAATTTGATGGTGATGGACTGATGGTGTGGGCAGGAATCAGTATTGGTAAACGTATGGACCTTCATGTCATCCGGAATGGCATTTTGACAGCCCTAAGATATAGAGAAGTGATCCTACAACCTATTGTCGTGCTGTATGCTGGAGCCATTGGGGATTTGTTTCTTTTCATGGACAATAATGCTCATCATCCCAGAGCTCGGTTAGTGGACAATATGCTGCAAGAGGAGGGCATCAAGCATATGGAACGGCCAGCTTGCTCATCAGATTTAAATCCCATTGAGAATGTCTGGGATGTGTTTGGCAGATGCAGCTAGGCCAGCACCTCCCTCAACTCTTTCAGAGCTGGACAACCGGCAAAGCATCCCTTAAGATCTAATTGAGTTCTTGCCAAACAGATGTGTAGCGGTGTTGGCCATTTGAGGAGACCACACATTGTATTAGAGGGCCACAATATTATTAAGGTTGTGACCACATCCGTTTTTGAGCTGTTCCAATATGAAACACTGTAAGGCAATGTGTGTATGTCATGTGAACATTGCATAAAGAGCCCAAGAGTGTTTCTCTTATTCTTAGTATAGCACATTATACTGTATCTGATATCTAAATGATATTTCACTTGCAAAAAGATCATTTTTATATGATATATAGAATCGTTTCTACTTTTCTGTCTTGATCCCTAATTGTTTGGACCAGTGTGTGTGTGTGTATGTGTGTGTGTGTGTGTGTATACAGGGTGGTCCTGAAATGTTTGGCGAAACTTGACGGTCCAATGCAACATACCAAAAAGTTCTTAAGAACATGATTGCGGAAATTCTTTATTCAGATGATACAGAATGATTAGCATTTACTTAGGCTACACTGTACATTGGACGATGTGCTCGAAATGGCTTACAGACCTAAATCCTCTC
>JAFIDM010006943.1:62181252-62226751 GCA_023159025.1 Thereuonema tuberculata
AGAATTTCATTTATATTTTGAGAATTCAAGTGAAAATACTTAAATTGCAATAAAACCAAATAGTGATCTGATATATCATTTTTAGTAATGTTTCCAATAATTTTAAACTTATTTGCTTTAGCAAAGCAGTGATCAATACAAGTTTTGGAGTGAGAGATATTTGTTTTAACAACTCTGGTAACAGCATAGATATAGTTCCTAAGACCAAGATTATGATATATTTCTATATAATTTTGTATTAATGGATTATTTTTATTATCTAATAAATTAATATTTATATCACCAATTGATAAAAGTGGATGTTTGTCATTAACTTTCTTATTAAATTCTTGTATAACTTCATTTAATTCTATAATAAAGTCATTTTTCTTACTATTAGGTGGTCTGTAAACTGCTATTATAGTTGCTTCTATTTCTTTACGTTGATATAAATTTATTACTTTTTTCTTTACAGTGCAGATTACATTTTCAAAAGATTTAGAATCAATATTCCAACTATCTATAGTTATAAATTTTTTTTATATATTATTAACAAACCACCACCTTTTTTAGTTTCACGTAATTTAAATATAGTATTAAATAAATCTAGCTTAAAGATTTTGATTTCTTCCAAGTTAACATTAACCTCTGCTAAAATAATTACATCAATATAATCAATAAGTTGCACTATATTAGCCTTTGAATAATCAAAATTTTTCTTAAGTCTTCTTATATTTAAAAACACACAATTCAAATTAGTTTGACAATTAACCAAATTATTGTATTCTTTCCAGTTATATAAACTATCAAAATTATATGTGTTAGGGTGAATATTAATTTCTTCTATCTTCTTCTTTCTTTTCTTTCACTGGTTTTATCTTTTGAATTTATATAAGATCATTTTCACTGTCAATTTTTAAAATTACGGAATTTTCCTTTTTCTATACAAAGATTTTTTGGTTCTTAATTAAAACAAATTTATAGTTTTTTTTCTTTTGCTTTTTGTTTTGTTTGCCAAAACAATTTCTTTCTCTTTTTTGTAAGATTGTACATTTCTTTATTCACTAAGTTAATCATATAACACAAGAGTGTGAATTACAGAGTATTTTTTACTGCAATAAACAAAAATATTAAACGAATTTGCACAAAGTGTTTACTTTTATTTATTGTATTTCTGTTTGTTCATTTTGCTGTTTAAACTTTAAAAGTGTTTTTATTTACTTAATTTTAGCTTACATTTCTTTATTCACTAAGTTAATCTTATAAGACAATAAAAGATCTTAACATAAAGATAATCAAAGAAAAGAAATATGACCAAAAAAAAGGGGACTTACTATTAGAAAAAAGAAAATACGAGAAAATAATACTTATTATAAAAATAAAATCCTTTCCACGGATTTAATTCGTGATTTCGAAGGTAAGTTATAAGCTATGCACTTCTCATTTTTAAGCTATTAAAGAAATAAAAAATAATACCAAAATAAATAACGAGAACATTTTTTAATAATGGACCAAATATATAAAATATCTTATTAAGTAATCCATCTGTACTTTTAAAACAATAAAAATGCATTAAAATTCACAAGCAGTGTGGGTTTTTTTTTATGATTTTACGACGCCTAATCGATAAATAAATGAATATCATTGGTGTCTTTATATTATATATAAAATGTAGAACTCATGTAGAAGGTTTCCCTTTAATCTGCTTCTATTCCAGTTAGAATAAGTTGAATAATCTTTCCGAATAAACATTCAAATTTCATCAAAGAATAAGGTTATATCAGAACTTGATACCAGATGGCGCCATGTACATCTGGTTACTCTAATGAATGTGCGTGACTTGAGACTGCTGTCGCCGTCTGGCGGGTTGCGGTAAAACGACCCAACTTTTCGACAAAAATTAGCCCCCTTAGCGATTGATTCGGCACCTAAGATTCATGTTATTTACTTAATACAATCTAATGATTCATTCTGCAAAGTTTCATTACAAACTGCGTTTCTAAGGTTCGAGTGGTTCCCTTGTAAGAGATTAGCTTTAAAAAAAAAAAAATAATAATCGTAAAATTTTTCCTTGACAATATTTATCTAAATAATGTGGCTTTATAAGAAAGAAAAATAAATAAAATTATAACAATTAAAAGATAAGAAAACCAAACAGCGAAAAAAAATTAGCAAAAAAAAAAAAATCCAGGTAATCATGACGATCCCGTCAATGCAACGCAGTTCACAAGAAGAGAGATAGGAAAAAAAAAAAACCTGAACTCTTTGACCCAGATCATTTTAAATGATATGGACGTTGAACTGTACGATTTTCAAACTTATTTAATTTTAATACCATGTGAATTATAAATATACTCATTTTTTAAAGCTTCTCTAAACCAAATGTTATTTAGATAATTTTATATAATATTTACTAAAAATAATAAGATTTATGGCTAAATTTTTTTTCGTGACTTAATTCAAGATGGCGACCATAACATCCATACCTTCCTCGGGAAAGGTATATATATGTAGGTGTTGCTTTTAAGTCATTTAAAATTTTTGACAGCTTCGTAGTTTAACAGCTAAAGTTAATGTTCTTCGTCAGTTACTAATATAACAAGGGATCCGACCTCCATATTGCTAATTTTAGTGGGACACAGTTTGAAATTATCTCTAAACTATTGCGAAAAAGGATCCGGTCGTAGGGATTGCGAAAAAAGAGATAAATCTCAAGAATTCACAACAAAAATAAGGAGTAAATTCGAAATTATAGGATATTTAATAATATATACTCTTTCACCATACGGAGATCGAGTTTCTTCGTTTCTTCTAAATTCGGTAGCGTAATGCATATTTGGTGTGGCGTATGACAGGTGTAAATCAAAAGGGTAAAGTCTTCGATTAAACTGAAATATTTATTTTCGATGAAAAATTAAGTAACAGCAATGTTTCCACTTAAGGCGCAAGATCTAAAGATAAAGGATTTTAATAGCTTTGTTCTCATCTTCCTAATTTGAAATAATCTAAGAAACTTTGTACTCAGATAAACTATTATATGACGGCTTTAAGCCATTGTAAAAATTCAGGAACTTCTAATTATCAGTTCAGATAACAAATAAGATATTTGAAACCATTTGTAGAGATATTGGTAGTTTTTTAATTTTAAATATTAGTTTGTTTTTTTGTTTGTTTGTTTTGATTTTCATGTAAAATGTATTGAATAACTAAGATTAATTTGATTGGACACGCCGATTGAAATACAGAAGGTATTTTCTAGATTCCTTATTCCTAAAGCTAATTGGATTTTTCGAAGATTAACGAGATTTAATAGCCTTTAAGAGTGTAATATGTCAATTATTTCTGTTTATGAGACTTATAAATTTACGAAATTAATGGTGTGTAATCTTTGAAAAATCCCTTACAATGGTTCACTAATCAGTTAAAGTACAATTTGCTTAACGTTTTGTAAACATCAAAAACCTCGCAATTTCGGAGAAGTAAAAACGAACACTTACTGTCTATCAAAATAATATTGCTTACTTAGAATTTGTCAATATTTTAATAATATAAAACCAGTTTTAAGCCCATAACTATGTAGGTCTATGTACTAGTAAAATTTTCGCTTTAATTATAGAAAATATACTTAATTATTACAGCTTTTGAATATAAATATCTGATAATGCCTTAAAGAAAAGACAAAAATATTAAAAAAAAAAAACACAATGTTATAGGGATGTATGGCGTTCGGGCTGTAGTTTTAATATAAGTTGATTTTAGAGTGAATTCTTTCATTAAGTTGTTTTTTAATACAGGAAAAGGCAAAAGAGAATCAGATGTTGTTGCCAATGTCCAATTATTATTTTTTCTTTTTTAACCCTTATTTCTTTTCTCATAAAAATGAAATTACTGTTTGACTGTTACTCTTTCCTTTAAAAATGTTAAAATTATGATTGTCTATTGATACAATTTCAAAACAAAACAATAAAAATAGTAAACGTTGATTAGTGAACATTTTGAATGACATGAATGCTTAATTATATTGAAAGTATGCATTGTGTTGTAAAGGTTATGGATGTACAAAAGATACATTTAGATATAAAAAAAATATAAATGTAATTTTAAAAATTAAAGCTACAACAATAACTAAAATTTGAACTTTCTTTTAGTTTAAGAATAAAGTAATGAATAATGTTACCATATATACTCACATATTAAGTAAATCCTTTCCCTCCCAAATTCTTAATTATCGACACAGTAAAATTAAAAAAAAGTTGATAATATATTTTTGATAATTTTTTGTTTAATCCAATTCAATATTTTACCAAAACCTTGTTGCTAACAGGCAACAGTAGCTTCAAACGTAATAAAATGAGAGTAGTTACCTTTACTCGTAATTGCAATAGGCTTTCCAAGTTAATATCCAGTAGTCTGCAGTTAATTGTACAGGATGATTCAAAATTTCCTCTACAAACTTTAAATTTACAGTAATACAAAAACAAACCATATTCATAGCAGAACGTTTATCCGCAAATGCCACCCGAAAGTGCTAGAGTGCACTGTTTGGCAGCACATTAGTTAGGCAATGTAAGTTGTCCTGCATTGATTTCTTTGTCTTAGGTTATCTCAGTTGCATCGTCTATGAGACCCCCATTGTCTCTGACACTGACAAGAGTAACTGTGGCAGCTGGATGTGTCCGAGAAAGGCGTCGCGTTTTTCCACATGGCAATCCAAGCTTCAACATGTTGTTAGGCATATATTACTGTTGGTGAAAGGAACTTTGAGCACCTACTGTGAACCTTAAGTGTACACTTTTACTGTCATAATTATAAACATAGGGCTAATACAAATGTTGTATACCTTATTTGTTTTCTTTTATTTTTGAACCTTAGTGTACCTTTTAAAGACACATTCAGGAGGCGTATGCGGACATACTTGCTTCTATAAATACATTTTGTTATCTTTAAAGTTTGTAAAGGAATTTTGAATCACCCTGTATATTTATACTTGTTTAAAGCTATTGCAATTAATATAACAAAAAAAAAATGACACTACATTTAATGAAATTATTACAGTTTGTTTAGTTCTGTAATTTACTCATCTTGATTGATACAGTAAGCCAAAAAAATTTAAATAATTTAATTATTGAATAACGATTTTTAGAGCAGGATTTAGGAGGAAAAGAGAGCATGAACTATTGGATACTTTAAAATGTGCAGATTAAATTAATATATAATGTTTCATTATTTTTATTTATTAATTTTTTCCTTTTTCTCTTTCAGATTTCTGACTACAAATTCATTTTCTGTCATCACCATGAAAAGAAGTCCCTTGGATTCAAGAATTCGGCATTTCTTTGCACAAGTTGTGAATTTTGAGAGATGAGTTGGTTTGCAAGAAGTGGCCCTTTACGCACAAGTTTAAGGGCCAAGTCATCTCCTTCCCCATCCAAAGAATTAGATGCCAATGCTTGTTATGAGTCTTTTAAAACGCATTGGCAGCAAGCATGGGAAATAATTGGAAGACAAGGTTCACAAGTGAAAAATTCAAGAGCTGACAGCATCAATGCAGTGCTCAATCACATCGATCAAATGGTCACATTACTTTTACATGATTTAAGGGTTCCTGGTAATACAATGGGACCTATCTTAGATTATCTTCTAACGGAAGATATTCTCAACAAATTATTCAGCTGGAGTAAGAAAACAGGAGAATATTTAAATGCACTAAAATTGGAACAGTTAAAGCTGTATGAAGTGCTCATAAGTAATTCTCAGCAAGAATTACTAGTGCACAAACCTATTTTGCAGCCCTTGCTGAAGTTATTAAGTTTCTGTAGTGAATGTGCACCAGTTGAAGTTGAGAAGCGTTTGGTCATTCTTCTGAATCAGTTATGTGTTTCCCTAACACAGAATACATCTCTCATAGAATTCTTCTTTAGTCTCAGTTCAATTCAAGGTCCTGCAAGGTGAGAATTCTATCGTATTATACAAATGAACAATTGTTTAAAAATTACATTTTATTAATATATAGTTGGAAAACATTCCTAATGTAGAACAGTTCTTATGTGGTTTCACTAATTACATTTGTGTAAATTAATTTTTATGTCTTGTATAGTAAGTGAATAGATGGAGAATCTGAGTAAAGGATTTCTGGATAAAACGTGCAATCCATTGTGGGATTTACAAGTAGTCAAACCACTGTCCAATTGTCAGTTTACAAGTAGTCAAACCACTATCCAATTACTTGAAGTTTCTAATGGATAATAGTTAAGGTATCAGAACATGAATAAAGATGCTCTAAATTCTGAACTGTTTAGCTATCTTTGAACTCATAACTCAGATAAAGAAATGAATAATATCATTTATTATAGAGACCAACTAGGTCTTAGTGTAGCTAAAAGATTTCTTAAGACTTTACAGTGCTGACTTTTATTAAGAGTCATAAAAATTAGCAATGCTGACTAATAAATAAGTGTTGTAAATGAGAGCAGAAATGACATTAAAATAAGTAATTTCAAAAGAAAGACAAAAAAAAAATGGAGAGTGAAATCTCATGAAGTAAATAGTATGTCTGAGTATAGGAGTAAAGTAAAAGTAAATAAAGAGAAGCAAATCTTAATAATATATTGTGAAGCATTAGAATTTTTTTAAATCGCCTTTAATTAAAAAAGAAAGAAAAGAAATCTGTAATGTTCAGATAGGCATTTTAACAAATTAAGATGTTCATTTATTTGGAATATAAAATCATAACGTAATTTCCTGAGTTATGTCTGAGATTAAAAATGGATAGAAACAGAAAAAAAAAGTCAAATATTTAAAAGAACTAAAAAACTTAATCACTTTATACTTAAAATATTAAAATTTGTTTCTATTCAGTAGATTCAAATAATTGTAAACTTAATGAATTGCAGTGCTGTTCTTCAAATGATTTATTTGTGTGTTGCTGTTTTATTCTGAAATTCAAGTTAAGAAGTAGAAGAAAACTGGACTTAAACATACTTTTTTTTTTTTATGTTTCAGGTTTCTTATTTTCTCTCTGCTGATCCCTTTTGTTCATCGAGATGGAGGAATAGGTCAACAGGCTAGAGATGCCCTGCTCCTCTGTATGTCCTTGTCAAGAAAACACGAGAATATTGGGTTGTACATTGCTGAAAATTCAAATTTTTGTCCTGTAGGTATCATTTTTAGGAATTTAATTGAGATTTAATTAAAAATATCAGATTGAGTTTCATTTAAAATTTTTTTTTTTTTTTTTTAGAAATAGTCAATTTTAATCTTGTGTGTTATTTTGATAATTTTTTTTTTTCAAAATATTCCAGACTAATAACTTTTACTAATTAATCAATTTCAAACTTCAATTCAGTTTCCTATATTAAATATACACCTTATAATTGAAACGGAGAATGATTGCAATAGAAATAATAATACTGTATCTTTAATTAAAGTAATGCTTGTTAAAAGATTAAGAATATAAAATATATTATATAGATACTGTTACTCTGAACAGTACATGGATGTTCAAAAATTTGCTAGTTTGTTAATATACTCACTTCTTTCTTTCTTTCTTTTTTATTTTATAAATTGCTTAAATAAGCATATACATATGTATATAAATAAAAGTTTTATTGGTGGTCTACTAATGTTGGACATTTTGAAATTAATCTGATAATATTTCACTGAAAAAATCATGCATTAATTAATAAGTTCCCCCCTCTCCTCCTTAGTCTAATGTGATTCCTTTGTAATACAAAGACACTTAAAAATTTTCGTTGTAAATAATGAATTATCTTATTATTTGCAAAAATAGATAATAATGATGTAATGGTGAAATTCTTAAATTAGTCATAAAGTGAAATTTTCAAATATTTATTCCATTGTTTTTTTCATGTACAGTAGTACCTTTTATAATGCAGTTAATTGGTTCAGAGAAACTCCCATGCTGTGGAAAACTACACCGCAAAATGATCAAAATGTTGTTATAAAGGATTATATTGTAAAGTGTTACCAACGATCAATTATTGGCTCCCTGAAATGACAAGAAATGAAAAACATCAGGTGTATACCTGTGATCCATCAAAGAATTTCTTTGTTTAAATCTGTGAAACTCTGTAATTTCAAGTTTTTGTTCTAGTGTTAACCATGTATGTTTGTTTGGTCCACTATCTTACTGGTACTCTCTTTCCACTCATACTTAATTAAGAAATGTAATAACTTGCAAATATGAACTGAGAGACAGAGTAGACACAACTGCTAGCAGCACTGTCACGCAAGGGCAATTCGGTTGCTCTTCTATCATAGTTCTGCAACTCTTGTCACAGAACAGTGGCCACTTTTCTTAATAAGAAGGGTGAAGGTATTCCATATATGGAATGTAACTAATGGTTACAACTGTGTTTGGCTTTCGGATGTTTTAAAATTATAAACCACATTATAATGAAACAATCACTAATTAAAACAGTGCTAGACTGTACTAGCAAAAATACCCATGCTTCATGAGAGTTACAAAAAGAGTTGTCTTGATGTGGATGACAAAGAAATTGTAATTGTGTGATCTGAAACTTTTCCAGTTGTAAAATAGTCACATTGTAGTTACAAATTAATGTTATATTCCTATTTTGTAACTCGATAGGCCCTAGATATCAAATTAATATCGAGATCATAGAATATAAGACTTCTCACCCCTTCCTGCCTTCTCCACATCCTATCATGTCAAACCTTCCCCAGATGGTAAAAAATGACATGATTACAAAATAATTAATCTTATTATGTAGCCTGAAAACTCTTTTGGAAAACTGTATGGCCAAAAGTATCCAGACACCCCTCGGAGAAGTTGATGTGGCTGTTATCGCATGCTATGACATCTTAGAACAAAATAAAAGTGGTCCCTGCAGCATCAGGTGGTCATAAACTGGCATTAGACAATGAGTTAATTAGCAGAGCTGAATGATTTCGAACATGACATGATCATTGGATGCCATCAGTGCAACAAATTGGTTCGTGCAATATCGGCTTTACTAAAGGTGCCAGGTTCAACTGTAACTGATATCATTATAAAATGGAAATGTCTGAGAATGACAGTGGTAGGCCAAAGAAACTCACAAATGGCACAATCGAACCCTGAAGAGGGTAGCGCAGAAGAATCACAAGTTCCCATTTGCAACGATTGCTAGTGAGTTCCAAATAGCTTCAGGCATAGTCGCTAGCACCAGGGAGCTGAAATACATAGGTTTCCATGATCGAGTGGCCGCTCATAAGCTCAATATAAGCAAAGAGAATGCTAAACGGCAGTTGCAGTCGTGCAAAGTGCACCTCCATTGGACTGTGGAGCAGTGGAAACAAATACTTTGAAGTGATGAATTCTGCTACATGATCTGGCAGTCCGATGGACTCACCTGGGTTTAGCATATGCCAGAAGAATGCTTCCTACCCGAGTGTATTGTGTTAACTGTCAAGTTTGGTGGCGGTGACATCATGGTTTGGGGCTGGGTCCCTTAGTTCCTTTGACTGGAAACATGAACGCTTAGATGTATGTCGACATTCTTGACAACTCTGCAACATGTTTGGGAAAGGGCATTTCTCACCCTCTGGCAACATGTTTGGGAAAGGACTCTTTCTGTATCAACAGGATAACTTTTCTGTCCACAGAGCAGTCTGTACTGCCATGGTTTGAACAGATGGGTGTTGAACTACTGGACTGACCTTCACAGAGCCTCGGTCTGAATCCCATAGAACACCTCTGGGAAGAATTGAAACACATATTATGTAAGTACCAGGCCCAACACCCTTTCTTCAGTAGCTGGACTCACTGCAGCTCTCATGGATGAATGAAAGAAAATTCCTGCTCACATATTTCAAAATCTGGTGAAAAGTCTTTCCAGATGAGTGCAGGCTGTGATTTATGCTAAAGGTGGCCCGACATCCTATTGACATGTGCCACATGACTTTCTGATTGTACAACAGTTGGTGTTCAGATATTTCTGGCCATATAGAAATCAAATTAATATCGAGATTGGAAAATATAAGACTTTCCCACTTCTCCACAACCTATCACTTTAAACCTTCTCCAATTGATACAAAATGATGTAATGATTGCAAAGTAAAGTTATATTCTTGTTATGTAACATGAAAACCCCATAAGGTATCCTTCAGTAAACTCCCCCCTCCCATTTACACCCCTTAGGATGCGAATATCAAAAATTCATGAAATATGTGTTTTAGATAAAGAACAGTCATGCAAAATTTCATGTTTCCAACTGAAGCGGTTTGGAGCTATGCATACCTTCAAAGAAAGTTTAACCTCCCTCCTGTTTACACCCTTTACGACCCTGGATATCGAAATTCTTCAAATTCCTATCTTTTCAATATTGAAAAGAAAACTCATCTGAAATTTCATGTTTCTAACTAAAGTGGTTTCAGAGATATGCTTACCCTTCAAGAAAGATTGCCCCCCCCCCCCTGTTTACATCCCTTAGTTTGGATCCGAGTTTTAGTTGTTATTAAATTAAGAACATTTAATTAAAAAAAAGTTCAGTAAAACATTGTTTATTACTAAATAATAAGAAAAGAAAATAATAAAGCTCATTATCATAAATAAGAGGGAAAGTAAAAAACGTGAAAAAAAAAAAAAAAAAAAGCTAGTGAATCAGAAATTTTGAAATTTTATTTTTCTGTGAAAAGAAATTTAACTTCAATGAAAAAAACTGTTAACACAAACATGATTAAGGCATGTTGAAAAAGAAAAGAAAAAAATTGCAAAGAAAATTATAAAGCAAAGACGATGTATAATTACTTCAGTTAAATAAATATAAACAATTAAGACAATTAAATTACCTAAGCAACAGATTATAGTAGAAGGCCTATCTCTGATTTTTCAATTGTATTGATTAGATTATTTTGAAATATAAAGATTATATAGCTAAGTTATTTGTGTTAACAATTAAGCAAGATATGGCAAACACTTTAGATTGTTCCTTTTATAAGAATTTGTATAACTGAATTAAATAACAGATATATCAAATAATATAATTTAACTTTTTTTATAGCGAATTTAATATCAAATCTGCTTCAATTTCTATTGGTTATAATATTGAACCCCCTGTGATCTTATTATTTTCCCTTAATTTCTTTATTTTGGAACTGGTGTTTTAAAATTTAAATATTATTATTATTTTATTTCAACAACTATGATTTGTAATTTGATAATAGCACTATTGAAATTTTAATAGAAAATAAATTTATGAGCAAAAATACGTATCGGTGATATGAGCTTAATAAGTTTGCGATTGTGATATCTGCAAGAAAATTTTTATTGAACTTGATTAATCTTGTCCTGTGGAAAGAAAAAAAATAATGTTTGTATTTTATGGTAATAACATATTATTAAATAACTGAGAGATATGAGATGGAGCCTGAACCATTCATAAATAAGAGACTCCAATGAATAAAATCACCAAAACTAATAAAAATAGATTTTTATTCTCTGCTTATGAAAGGAAAACTTAATTTATATAATTTAATCTTTTATTGTATCAGTTACAGAGCTTCAGAATTTCTATAAAAAAATTAAATGTATTTTGACACATAATTTGACAAATTTATTATTATTATTATTATCTGATTTGAAATTTGAGAGGAATTAAAATTAATTTAAGAATTCTTTTTGAGCCTTTTTTTATAAATTCTGCTATTATACTTGAATATTTGTTGCCCTTGCAATAATCAGAATTTATATGAAGAATTGAAATTGAGTGTTGAAATACTTTGCTCATTATTGGCAGGTTTTATAACATTTCACCGCAGCTTCAGATCTTATGCTAAATCTATTTGCTACCACAACACCTACAAATTTAACATTTCCACACTCGTTATTCATGGTTACAAGAATGATTATAAACAAAGTTATTTCAAATTTACTTCTCATTGATCCTATCATCAAATGTATCTTCCAAGAAAGGCCTTTCATGTTGACCCAATCATCTCCTATGGAAGATTCGCATTATCTGCACAACATTCTCCATCTCCTTAAGATCTAAGACATATGAACAAAATAACAAGAAATTTCATTTCACTTCTTTATAAACATTAAACACTGTCTTCATCTTGTAAGGATTCTCTTTCTTCTCACTAGAGCCAGATTTGTTCATTTTTATTGCACTGCTTGTACTCTTTGTAAACTACAGTGAAGTCTCACTTACACGAATATGAGGGGGAACCAAAAATTATTCGTATAAGGGAATATTTCGTATAAGTGAATTACATATAGGACTATGGGGGTTTTGCCGGGGAATGAGAAATTCTTCGTATAACTGAATGTTTCGTATAAGTGAGTTTCGTATAAGTGAGACTTCACTGTAATTAGCGGATATTTTTTTATGCATTTTTGACACCTCTACAACCTTTCCTTCCTTTGAGTCTTCCTCTCGTAGTTATCATCTCCTGTAAATATACTTAGTGAATGATCACATTTTGTAAACTTATTTTCTGTCAAAGTAGAATCATTTTTGTGTTTCTTTATTTCCCTTTATCACCAATTCACATTAATACTGATGCCTCCAAAGAGCAATGCTTTGTTGTCATCTTCAACAAACATGGAGCTTCATAGTATAGTCCTTTCTGTTTGTATTTTTGGAAATCTTCAACATCTCTTATTTGTATTAGTCAACACAGTGTATTGACTAATACAAATGATTCCTTTGATTTCTTACAACAGACATCTTCAGGTACTCACTCTCATACAGTACACTTATCTTCTTAGATTTTACATATTTAATTTCGGCCTTACAGTTTATCTTAAGTGGATACACTGGAAGTGTAGTTGTTTTTGATCTTTTAGCCAATGAATTTATCTCCCTCTTCTATGGCAAAATTAAGCTCTATCTAACTAAATTAATATGTAATAATATAAATTTTAATTTACAATCTGTAATACATTCTATTTATTCATCTATAATACTTTCATTTATTAATCTTCAATCTTTGTGAACTCAAGATCCTTCTTTAGATGATTCACCAATGCACATGATCCAGAAGAATGTAAAAAAATGTCTATCAACAGCAAAGACATGTAGGATAATGCTTTTTTTCTTTTTATTGTAGCAAATTTGTACAAATTATCATGTAAGAAATTATTAAATTAATAATAAGTAATAATTTCTGCTTATTTTGAAATTTGAGTATTATTTTTTTTTTTAAGATTCTTGCAACTGGACTAAGTGGCTTATATTCACTACTTCCAAGAAAGCTATCAATTGAAGCGGAAGATTGGCATCGGTTTACAGTGGAAGATGTTAACGATATCCCAGAACTTTCAATGTTTCTAAATTCTTTGGAATTTTGCAATGCAGTAATTCAGGTAAGTTTAATACCTACTTTTGCATACAGAGATATTTGATAAAAATAAACACTACAGAGATTGTTACAACTTTCTAAACCTAAAACATTAAACATACAAAGCAAAATTACACTAATTCATTCCACTTCTTACAGTAGTAAGATGCAAATTGATACAATTGCTAAGAGAATTTAATAATTACTATTTTCCCATTTGTATACTTTTTTTTGTTTGTTAAAAATACTTAAGGTTGAAAACTATTACATCTGATGAGGTCTCAATAACTAAAAATCATTAACAACCACTCTCTTTTGTAATAACACTTTAACTGTATTCTTTACATGTTAAAATATATATATATATAAAATATATATTACCATGGTAATCTGAACCCCGCCAATCCGAAATATTGGATAATCCGAACAGAATCTTATGATTCAGGAAAATATTTAATCTCACTTGCAATGTACAGGAAATACAGTATTTAATCAATGCACTGTACATATTATTAAAATAACATTTTTTAAGCTAGTATTCAGCGGAATGCAATATCACTACTGTATTTTAATTTACGTACCTGTATTTTAATGAACTGTTTAACAATACGTTCTTTTTAATTATGTAGCACTCACGTTTATATGAAAACACAGTAACTTTCACTTAACAAGAAAAATCAGTAATATTCTTCTGCCGTAAGGAACTAAACCTGCTAGATGATGTGATATTGTGCCAGGGTCGCATAAGCATCACGTCAATCGGCGTGGCAGCTGCGTGTTGCTCTACGTAGTGTAATTCTTTCCTGTCCTATCCTCACCCTCACAAGGTCAAACAACCCTCATTCTTCTGTCTCACCGTTTACTCGTAATTCCATAGTTCCTAGTTCCACCGTAATTCCACTGAATTTACAATACTAAAATAAGGAAACTTTTGACTTAACCTTAAGTTAAATAGTATGTTTGTTTTGTTTTTTTTCCCTTTTTTTTTAAAATATTAGATCAAATAAAACTTTAATTTATATAGCTTTTTATTTATTTTTTAGGTTTCTTTTCCCCTGGTCCAGGAACAACTATTGGAGTATCTGTATCAGGGGTTTTTGGTTCCTGTTCTAGGACCAGCATTACATCAGGTAAAATTACAAATTGTTTTTTTCTAATAATTTGAAATGTAGTTGCTCTACACGAATTACAGCTGAAACTATAAAATTTTAATCCGTTAACTTTTGACTTTATATATCATTAGCTACATATATTTTTGATATAAACTTGATTGTTGACTGAATTATTAAAAAAAAAAAAAAAAAAAAAAAAAACTTTTATTTATCATTAACTAAGAATTAAAAAATAAATATAAACCCTCATTTTTTTTACTACTATTTTTTTCTGTTCCAAATTTTTTTGACTACTTTAGCAGAAATATAGTATCTTTTTTAAATTCTATGAAAGTTATAACTAGAAACTTCCATTACATTCTTCTTCTTCTTTATATACAGTTATCTTATTTGAATTATTTCTAAGTCTCAAATTTCTTTCTTTCTTTCTATGATTGATTCTCATTGCTGACATAACTGTAATCTTAAAAAAAAAATAAAAATAGTATCAAGCATTAAAAAGCTTACTGCTTTTATATATTATTTGAAGTTATCTAATGTGATTTTGGCTTAATGCTCCCATTTCCTTCAACTGGACTTGTCATCTACTTGAATCTTGTTTTCTTTGATTATTCATCCTGTCAGCATGTGCATCAGCTCTGTCTCTTCACTTGGCTGATATATTTGGTGTTTGTCTGACATTCTTCCAAGAGGCCTTTCTGTCTTTGTCTTATTTTGATAATTTGTCTGGGAGATGTATGATTCTAATAGATAAGTCATTGAAGTTTGTTCAGTAAAACATGAAATGCCTTTCATCAGGACTTTTATTCTTTCTTGAGCATATATCCATTTCAGAATTTCTTCTTCAGCTAATTGAATTTCTTCAGATGGAAAGTTGTCTTGTATCTGAAGGCTCTAGTTTCATTATTTTATTCTTTTTTTTTTCATTTTTATAGAAAATGATATTTCACTTTTCTTACTATTTTTTTTTTAACTATTTCTTCTCTATATCACTGTATGGGAAAGTTCTTATTTATTTCTTCAATAATAATTTTCCTGCATCTGTATAAATTCATATAAATTCATTATTATAAATAATGTAGCATTATCAAACTACTTTATTTCTACGTACTTATTCAGCATCTGAAGTGATATTTCAGTTCCCCTGCTTTTGGAATCATTAGCTATGGTGTCTTTCATATGATTCATTCCTTTAGTATATGACTCTCCGTACTTTTATCTATTTCTAGTTTAGTATAATAGAATTTCATCAGCCATAATAATAAAAATAATAATAAAGATAGGTTATTTGTCAGCTGCGGTACCTTATTGTCAGAAATTTGCTAAAGCTTTATGTGGAAATATCATGTTGTTTTCTCAGTTTTTCAGCATCGTTCCTGCAGATTCCTTATTGTTTAATTGCTGTTTGGACTTGTTTAATGGAGTCCATATTGACTGTTTTGTAGTTTGCTTTGCACTTCTTCAGTAATTGTAACTAGATTTTATTGTTTTTGTCAATAATTACCATGCTTTTAGCCTTTTTGTTGTTGGTGGGTTTGAGTGTATTGCATTATGGACTTTAGGATGTACAGTTACTTTATTATTTATTACAAAGTCATTGCATTGTTAGTTCTATCCCTCCTTAAATAATAATTCAGTAAGTTTAATTTTTCTTGGATTTATTAAGAATTCCTATATTTGATAAACATTAAGGGAGAGTATCTCTAGAAAAGACTATCGCTATAGGATTGTATTATTCCTTAACCCACTAATTTCAGGTTTTGATAAGTAAAGGAAACTTATTTTTAAAAAAAGTGTTTTTTGTTTTGTTTTGTTTTTTTATTGATGTTTATTTGAAATATGATAAATGGAAAATATTTACGGAATCCCTTTGACTTTTTCTACAAAAAAAAAAAAAAAAAAGAAACAAAAAGCTTATAAATAAATGAAAACTAAGGAAGGCACAAAGGAGCAAAAGATGTGAAACCTTTTGTTCCTTTGTGCCTTGTTTAGTTATTATTTATCAAATTACAAGGCATGTAAAATTTATTCTTATAAATACTTCATTACTGTTTAGGTTTGATAGCAAGATTAGAAAATTTAAAAGATTGCTTTAATTCATTGCTTTTACAGAGATTTGTTGTAAAAACTCAAAGCAACTTTTTAAACCTTTTAATCTTGATTAAAAGAAAACACTGCTTAGAAAAATGAAATTTCACTATTTGTTTTTGTATTTTTTCTGTATTAATGTTTGATAGTGAAATTCGTAATTTCAGTGTACATCATTATAATTTTAAGTTTGTCCATCTAATACAAAAGTCATAAAACCAAAATGAAACTGAAGTTTTATGTTATTAAAGTCTTTAATAACAAAATAAAAACTGTGTTGAACAAACATTTAAATTGATTGTCTTCACAATGTCTTCTGAATTTGAAAAGTAGCCAAATTAAAAAGTAATACTGACATCAAAATATATTTTAATCATTATCTGACTTTGTATTGATTGATACACTTTTTTTTTTTCCTCTAGATAATTTTTATATTGTTAACAACTTATTTTTCATAGGATATTTATTTGATTTCAAATTCTGGAAGTTCAGAACATTTTTGTATATTTGAAATAAATTTTGCATATTAAGGCCTTATTTCTATTACTTACTTGGTTTCATTCAATAATAGCCTCGTTTGTTTGGTTTTCTTGTTGTCTTGCAGTGTGGAACAATAAAGATGTGTTGCTGGCTAGGCATTTACCTTTGTTTACATTTCTTTTAAGTTATTGTTTTTCTTTTCTTTTCTGATTCTTATGTAGTATTTGTTACAAATGCATTGCTGTTCTTTGATAATTTTTTTTCTCCAAGTATCCTTGATGAAAGATTATATTTTCCCAATAATGTAACCTTTGCAGTGAACAAATATTTTCTTCTGTCTTTCAAAGTATGAAGATCAATAACTGCTATCTTCTTTCAACGTAGAAGGAAGATGATTTGCATTAAACAATGAACCAAATGTCTATCTTTACTAGTGTTCAAGTTTTAACCTTGAGGTTCCTCGTCCGCAACATAACATTGTAGAGGATTATATTAGTCAAATGCATGACCTGTTTCTTTAATACATATGTCTCATTTTATATATAGAGAGATAAAATGGGTAATTTAACCCCACTCTGAAATAAATTTGCATAAAAAGAAAGCATTCAGTATCTCAAGAATGCTCTCAAAAGGTAAAATATAGTTAAGCTATAATTGGAAGGAACTTTGAATTCCCTTTGTTATTTGGAAGCTCATTATGAGAGGTATTTATCTATGCTTTTATGTAGAAGTTTGTTCATTACCAACAGCATTTGTTCATTATATAGAAGTTACTAGTAGAGGCTTTGGAATATATGGTTTGAAATAGCTGTAACAACCATAAGTATACACATTTCTCCAAAGATGAATTACATTTACAACACAGTAATAATAATAAAGTTCCTCTTTTCTTTGTTATTATTGTTAGTAATGCTATAAGTTAAAGTATCCCTCTACAGGCCTGGGCTGGCCTTTGGGGCGCGGGAGGTCAGGCTCCCAGCGTTTCATGACCATCGGGACGAAGTTGAGGTCGGGTGATCAGCCCGACGCCCGCCCGCCTTTAACTCCCGGGAAAGAAACCCGGTACCCATTTCATAGAGGGCTGGGTAGACCCTAGGACCCATTTGGAGGAGAAAGAAGCGTGGAAAAATTCCCGCCCTCCGCTGAGGCCGGGAATCGAACCCGCGACCTCCAACCCGCAGCCAAGCTCGCTGATCACTCGGCTACCGGGCCCACAGTAATGCTATAGAACTAGTTATTAAGCATACAAAATTGACTTAATTTCAGTAGTATGCAGTTTCTGGGTTTTTTTCTTCCTATATATCAAAAAAAAAAAATAATAATAATAAAATAAATCAAAATAAAAGTCAGTCGAAAATTAGTTTTAGAAGTTATTTTAAAAAAGCTAATGTGTCAATCCTCAGGTTTCTAAATGTTGGCTACATGAAGGAAAAAAAAAAAAAAAACATTAGAAATCCTATAAATAGTTTTCTTTATAGTTTAGTTTCATTAGATGTAGACATACAAATGGTCATTTTCCCTCAAAAACGACATTTATTAATTCTTCCTTGATTAATTCATTAGAGCCTTTCCTACATTTATTCAATACATTACATTATTTCTAATTATTTATAGAGATCTAAAAGCTTTTAGATAGTTTAATTAAACTTTTTGAAGACAATTTGAATGATGCATGGTCCCTGGAACTCTTTGATACCTTCCTCTTCAGTTTTCCTTCCTCACATCCTTTTCAGATAATCTCACAACAGAATAAACATTCATAAGGTACAATGACTACAGCTTCACAAGTCAGAGTTAGCATTACTTCCTGATGTGAAGGTTTCAGATTTTCGTTTAGTTATATTATGTATATTTTACTTATTTGGCTAGCCTCCATTCTGTCCAGCCTTGAAGTATTAGTATCCTTATTTATAGTAACTTAATCTTGCCAATAGGAAAAATAAGGTGATGTCCTAGCCAATAACTGTCACACATGTATTAGCATGTCATCTTTATTGTTAAAATTGCAAAAACAACAAAAAATCCTGAGAAATGAGATTGTTGTTAAGTGAGCCACAGGTTAAGTATTAGAAATTTATTTTGCGCCTCTCAAGCACCATTTAAAAATTTGAATTATATTATCTGCATTATTATTATTTCAATTTAAAATATTTGGTAATAAGTATTTCTCTCTCCCCAATTTTTGCTGTCTAATTTTCCCATGTCAGGACACTGTACATTTGGCAATTGAAAAGCTTGATTGGCCTGACTATTCGGTCAGTATATTGTACCATAATTGCATGCTGGTGGTAGTTATTAGTTTTTTGTTGAGTAATTATTTTCCCAAAATTTGCATGATTCATTCACCATCTTTGAGAATGCCAAATAACATTTAATGAATTTGAATGAGCTTATAGAGATATAATGATGTATGTATTATTTACGGTTGCAAAAGTCTGAATTTCAGATAAGGAAAAAAATTACTTTAAATTCTGTAATAAAGCTATATACTACCACCAAAATATAAAGCACAATTTATGTTTCAGAAAATGTAAAATTTCTATTACCACTGCTGACTTACTCAACACTAACCGTTATTTGTGTCTTGTTGTTCTTGTCTTTGCATCACCTAACAGATAAAGAAATTCCACATTGTGTGCGTACCTTGCTGGCTATAAGATATTTCGTAGATGTTCATTGTTTATTTTCTTGATAAAATGTGTTATACTTCTAACTCCAAATTAAAGGAAATACTATGTCATTTTGCATCATCTGCTCTGCTGTTATTGTTTCTGCCAACGGAAATTTTGGTGTATTCTTTTTGGAAAGTGTGATTTCTGTTTTTCATTTATTATTAACAGGATGCCATATGATCAGGAGGACAAGATTTCCTCTATAGAGAAATTAGACAATAGATATGTACTTATATAATATAGAACTGGCTGTCAGATTGTAATTTGATAACAGTAAAGTTGTAAAATAGTTTTTTTTATTTCCATAAATTTCATGATTTGGGACTTGCAAAGTTCTTTAGGAATGAAACCCTTTGCTGATGTTTAACTTATTTTACAACCCTAACACACAAGAAAATGATCGAGGCATTTTGAACAGAATGTGAACAGCAAATGTCTACTCTTCACAAACTTTCATAATTTAACAAATAGCAAACTTGACTTTCATTCAAAGAGGACATATTGGAGGTGAATTGTCGTGAATTCAGGTATAAATAAAGCATTTATGGTCTGTCCATTATGCAAAACTTCTTGGATATTGTATTAAGGATGCTTCTTTATTTTATACAAATAGAAAATGCTGCCCTTTACATTAGATGAAAGGCTGAGTGACCAGTATTGAATGAGGCAATTTTATTTTGGGAGATTTAAAATCTATTCATATCAAAATTGAAGTAAATATCTATTTACTTGGCCAACTGTAATTTAAGTATGATATATTGTTTGTACAGTGCTGTCTGGGGGTTATTCATGTCATCAAATAATGAGAAAAACCACAAGCATAGGAATGGGAAACAGCAGGATTGAGAGAAACGGGTGAAAGCTAAGGTGTGTTTTGGAAAGTCATCAGTGAGCCATGCTGTCCCTAAACATACCAACAGGTTAGAAAAAAACAACATGAAACAAGCTTGATGAATGGTTCAAATAAGTAATTAATTGCATGATAGGGAGAGAGGGGGAAAGCTAGATGCTGGCTACAAAGAGCAGAATAATAACTCAGTAGATGCCTGTATAATATAGAAGAAGAAAAAAATCAGATGAAGGCAGGGCTTTGGAGGGCAGAATTGCACAACGATCACCTTCGTAAACAATCTGATGATGAGAGAGAGCCACCAAGGGTATCCTGGCACTTCTCCACAAATTTGCTGATTTCTACTCAGAAAGAGTGAGGTGAAAAAATGAAAGCTAAATGAAGGATATCCACATGTAATACAGTATTTGCTCTTCACTACCATCCAGCATGCCTTATGTTGGTCTTTCCTCCTCATGATGTTTTACTGTCAAGGAGGGAAGAATGGTTGTCACTGCTGTTGCTTCTGGCACCAGTTCTTTGTAAAGTTCAAATGTAATTCCATTTGAAGGAAGGGATCATCTTTTATTTTTCCCCATCAAGTGAATGACTCAGGAGGAAATTTATGATCAGAGGAAATTAGTGCAAAGTTGTAGTACAATGGCAAAAAAGATAACTTCATAGCTTAGGTTCTTTTGAAAAGTACCCTTTAAGGCTCTTCTCTGCTATTTTGAAATTGTCTGTTTGTTATGAGAATTGTTGTCCTGTACCACATTAGGTCATGATTACCTTTGTACACTGAGAAGTTATAGAATAAGATAGTAAATAGACAGATATTACAGAGAGAATATAAAAAAAATACTATTTGCATAATGATATGCAAGATGCAGTGAATGGTGACTCGCTAAAGAAATTGAGCGTTAGTTTAAGTAAAGAAAGGGACAGAAGGAAGGGTAAATTTGCAAAAAAAAAAAAAAAAGAATATAGAGCTTGAACAGCTTTTATGGTAGCATTTTAGAGCTGAATTAACCAAGATTCCCTCTTCTCTGAGATCAAGTTATTAGTATGAGAATAACTACAGTAGTAGACTGGAAATTATTTTCATAACTCATATAATTTTGGATTGATAAATCTATCAACATTTTAACATTTACATGGGCATTGAGATTTTAAAGAATTTTTGTGAATTATCTTTTATGATTTGATGTGTTTTTTTGGTGAAAATTCTTTTCTTTACTTTTACATGCATAAATATAAATTCTAAAAGTAGATTATCCAACTTTGGAGAAAGAGTACAGATTTTATTTTTTAAAATTTTATGTATTAAATGAAAATGACATTTGTGGTCATCAGTTATTTTAATCAGTTCCAAGATCTTTCAAGCCATTCAGACGTATTTCGTAAAGCAGATACAGGAATCTTTAACACATAGTAACACTCATCCTGGAAATTCAAACCATTTATGCAGAGGTCACATCTTTTAAGGTTCAGATTAAAAGAGAATCCATATGTTGATAGTCAAATGGAATCTATATGATCTTGATTGATACATCATGTAATCAATACAAATCACTTTTACAGAAGGTACCATTCACTTTGTCTTCCTCCTTCTTCAAATTTCCAATTACTTATTATCAAAAAACAAACCTTTCATTAATTTTGGATTCTTTTTCTACCTTTTAAAGAATATTTTCAACTGTTCACCAACAACTTTACTTTCAAATCAGTTAATCACTAATCTTTTATAATATACCTAGTGATGCAATGACATTTAAAAATTCATTATAACCATTCATTATAACTGTTTAAATAATTATAATTCATTATAACCGTTTAACATTACCACAGTTCTCTTTTTTAATGAAACATTTGAAATTTAACTTAATTAAAATAAAATAAAATAAAAAATGTCTGTGTTGAACATCTTTGTCAGAAAGAAATACAAGGTCATCTTTGAATGAAAAGTTTGTTCATTGAAAATCAGAACAGAGATATTTTAGTATTACAGCATCTGCGTAGCCTTAAATTCCAAAATTGATTAAACATCGTTATCGATTTATTCAAATTTATTAGAATACTTCATGGGTTCTAATCAAAATGCTACAATACAACAATCAGATAATCAGTTTTGGATATCAGAAGAAGAAATTTTGAAAGAGAATTTCATTAGCATAATTTTCTTTGTATCAATCCATCATTTTAAAGTTAAGGCAAAAATAAATTCTTTGTTTATGATGCATCATATTTTCTAGAAGTCTCCATCAGTCCTTCGAATCTTACCCAGTTTACCCCATTCTCTTTATGGAATAGCTTATGTTTCTTTTTCTCTTTCCTGATATGTCTATGTATTCTGCATGTCAGTAAAGATTGCCACTTCAGCAGAATTTTGAATGTCAAAATCTGTCATTTCTAGCTCTTTTATTTTATTGCATTATTTCGAGGCACATATTATAAAACCTTTTCACTTTTTTTCTACAACTCACAACAAAAATTGCAGAACAAGAACTAAGCTTGTGTAAATCAGAACACTTGTGTAATCCAAAATAGTATATATATATTTTCCCCTAACTTTGGAATGTGGTTTCGCTGAAGTTCCACAGTAATTCTAAGATTAGCGGGTTGGATTCATTGTCCAGATGTGTCAATTCCTGTTAATATTACTTATATGACAGTTGGAAACTTTTAGGCTTCTTCAATGTAACACAACTCCTTAAGAATAATTTTTGAATGTATGAGTTGCTATCTAAGATAGAACTTGTCTCTTTTTGGGCGAGACAAAGCAGTGACACAAAAATGGTGTTTTAGAAGTAAAATATGTTTTTGGATCATCTGCGATCCACTAATCATTGGTTTCTGAGCTGCTAAGACCTCAGCTTTCTTAAATTGAGCACTTAATTTTCGTTAAGGGTCTATTTTGACCAGACAGCAAAAGCATTCAATGTGGGATTGTTTTGTTAGGCATTTGAAGTAAGAACAACAAACAAACAAAGGCTTATTGTTAGGTGAGTTATAGGTAAGTAGTAGAAATTTATTTTACTTCTAAAACACCATTTTATTTTTATTTTTTTAAAAAATCATTGCTAGTAAATGACTTGCTTCCTTTTTCTTTCTTTTTCTTAACATTTCCTTAACTTTTTTTCTTAATTGAATGATATTGTATAAGAACAAAATATAATTTATGTTCTTTATATAAGCATCTTTAATATATCTTGTAAATAATTTACTCCTAGAAATTCTATTAATATAATAACACTCCTGTAATTCCCACAATATTGATCCAATTGTCAAAATTGAATGCGAAATTTCTGAAGAAAAAGAGAGAGACTCATGATCGAATCATGTTTGATCAATAGCAAAAATTGTATTAATAAGGATAAGTTTCTTAAAATGAGTAGTGCATCATTTGGATATGTTAAAGAATTTACGAAAAAAGTTTTTAGATATTAATGATGTAATGCGAGTATTGTTATTATTGTTATTTATGAAGCATCAATATTTCATTATTATTAATTGTTAATTGTTATCATTATTAATAACTACGCTAGTGAATACGATAGTTTTCAATTATTAACTTGTATACGAAAATTTTATATTTTTAGTTCTTATTGGTAACCCTTTTGAAATGTAGAGGATGAAGAATAGTTTCTTGTCCTTTGGTACCACCTGAAGTAGTCCTTTGCAAAGAAGGATGAAATATTGTGGGAATTAAAGGAGTGTTATAACTAATTTACACTAATAAACTAATTTAAATTAATAGAATTTCTAGAAGTAAATTATTTACAATATAATTTCTGTTCATTAACATTTTTATATTGCCAATGAAAAAATGTCTTAATTTATTTCTCTGTTATTGTTTTTATTGTGGTAATGATATTTGATATAATATAAAATAGTCTTTTAAAGTTAGATATTAATAATTTTATGAATTTAATATAGTTGATTAGTAAAACTAAAATAGTATATAAGGAGTAAGAAAATTTCAGTATTCAATGATGTCTGCCTTGCAAAAATTTCATAATTTTAGATGAAATCCTTAAAATCTTCATCAAAATTAGTATTATTATATGACAAATTCAAAATGGAATGGTGATCCTTATTGCTAATTCTAATTTTCATACCACTTTAGAGTAGATATTAAGATTTTTGAAATTATTTTGTATTGTCAAATGTGTTAAGAGATGTTAAGTTTCTGTAACTATTAACAATATCTACAAATATGCCAAAAAATGTATGCATTCCATAGCCATTAAGGATTGATTATCGTTGTGCAGTTTATAAAAGAGCAATGAATAGTGACAGCTAATTGTATAAAACATAGTTATGAGGATATCCTTAGGACATTTCTCAATTAAGAAGATTTTAATGGAATTTTTTCTATTAAAAAATAAGAACAGAGCTTTTCTTTTGGATTACAGTCAAGCATTTTTGGATTAAGCTCAGCTGCACGTTTTTCACTGAAACCTTGGAAAGACTAAATTTGAGATTTATACTGTTCAGAAATAGTTCAATAACTTACTTAAAATTTTCTGTAATACGCTTTAAGTTTGTAAAAAAAAAATCTTTATCTATTGCATTTCTTTAGAATCTTCTACAGCTTTTTAATTGGAAATTATCTGTACATTCTATACTTAAGTATACAGCTATATATAACAATTTAATGCAGAGTTCTGATTGTTAATGTTGAACAAAATTTAAAACTTCGTTATAAATATAAAATATTAAAAATAGAAGAAAAATTTATTTATAAAACTATTTTGAACAACTTCTACAAAATTAGAGACAAAAAACAAAACTAGGACATTGGTATTTCGACTAGAAATAATTGGTTAAATATTTTTGAAAATTAATAAACCAAATAATAATTTTGGTCTTAGATTAGACAATTATGTCAAATTTAAATTATTTAGTCAAATAAATTGGGAAAATTATACTAGTAATAGCATTAAATGCATTAAAAATCAATTAATCTATGATATAATTAATGATAAAATAAGAAAAAACTTCTAATCTCTGCTTTTAATATCAATTTTATAAGTCGTATAACAAAATTCCAGCACCTATAACACAGGAGTAATTAGTCTAATTGCACCCATAGGACTGGTTAACATTTAAAAAAAAAAAAAAAAAAAGAATGTTCATAAATATGGTATTTTTATTTATTCAGATTTCTGGACTTACAAAAACTGATCCTACGAAATTTTTTGTAGCATTGTTATATCACAATATGTGGTTCCTGTTAAACTGATAGTGCAGGTTTGGGAATTTTTAGGAAATGCTGCCTTTTAGAATGCATTATCACAGAACTGAAATGGTAAGATGGTGGTGCCTTGTTCAGATTATGCTACCCAAGATACAGAGTAAGCGTGCTTCGAGTTTGCAATGATATTATACAAGAACTTTACTTGCCATTTGAAAATTATTTTCACTTTAGAAGTGCTGATCAATTAGATCCATATTATTGTGCTCATGTAGGCAAAACCCAATCAGAGTGAAAGAGAAAGACAATCAAGAAATAAACATAAATAAAGGAGGATTCAGTGATTGTTCATCTTATTATTGTGACCAAGACAGAATGCTACAATGTGAGCAATATAACAGTTGAAACACTTTAAAAAATGTACTTAGAATTCACAATGCTGTTGAATTTGGATATACCATTCAAAACCTATGAACCAACCATTATGATCATCCAGTTCTTATGTGATTGCATAAGGTCTTAAGTGAATGAAGCTTTGTGGGACTACTTTTCATGGTTACCTTGAGAACTATTTGTCATTGCACCAAGAACATTCATGACAGGTCCGGTTCAATGATCCTAATTAGGACGATATTTAGAATTCACCCCATCTGAAACAGTAATTTTTATTTCAGCAATTTATTCATTTATTTGTTTTTGGAGAGATATTAATTAGACGTGGGATTACCTAATCAAAAGCTTCTGTAACACAAATATAAGCTTCTAGGCTTGACTAGATTTAAATAGTTTTTTTTTGGGGGGATGACTATTTTAAGATGCCTGGATTTACATTGCTGAAGGTAATAATGATACATGTATTCAGTAAGCAGCTTTAAAATGTGAATTACTGTTGACTCTACCATTGTAGATTCTACTGTTATTATTGATTTTGCTATCAAAGGAAGAACAATCAAGACATGAAATCGTTATATAAATCACTAGCAAAATACCAGTGCTACACATGGATTAAAAAAAGAGTTGTCCTGAAGTGGAGAAGGAAGAAATTGTAATTGTGAGATCACCTCGAACCTTTCCCAGTTGGTAAAAATAAAAAATATATCATCATATTATTTAATCATATTGACCAGAAAACCCTGTAGATATCAATTTTCATTGAGAATGGAGAACATAAGACTTCTTGCCTTCGGGAAAAAAATTGTCAAACTCTGAGAAAACCCAATTCTAAAAGGAACCTTAAAATTTAAAGTTTCTAAGTTCAGCAATTTCGGGTATGCATCGATCAGTCAGTGAGGATACCTAGTTTATTATAGAAGCCCACCTCCTCTGTTCACCCTTTGTTTTTTTTAAACATCTGAACATGTATTTCTTCATCTTGTAAGAAGAGTATGTTTATGGGTTTCACATTTCTAGCTTAAGCAGTTTCCAAGATATGCATATCTTGAAAAAAGTCTCTCCCCCCCCCCCTCGTTCCCCCTCTCTGTTCACCCCCTTCGGGTATTTTTTATTTTTGAAAAACCCTTGACCATGTATTTCTTTATTTTTTAAAAACAGTATTTTTCCCCGAGCTTAAAGTTTCTAGCTTAAGCAGTTTCTGAGATATTCCCACCCCCCCTTTCCTCTTTCAGTTTACCCTTCAGGTATTTTTTTTTTTTTGAAAAATCGTTGAACATGTATTTCTTTATTTTTTAAGAAGAGTGTTTTTCCGAATTTCATGTTTCTAGCTTAAGCACTTACGAGATAGGTAGATCCTTCAAGAAAAGTTTGGCCCTCCTGTTTACACTACTTAGGATGCCAACAACGAAAATTCGTTGAATACGCATGTTTTTGATTTCGACGAAGAACACTCATGTAAAATTTCATGTTTCCAACTAAAACGGTTTCCGAGATATGCATATCCTTCAAGAAAGTTACCCCCCTCCCCCAGTTTTACACCTTTTAGGGGTAGTATTTCCAAAAATCTTTTCTTAGTAAGTCCCTACGTCATAAGAGGAACCCATCCCTAAAATTTCAAGTTCTGAAGTTGAGCGGTTTTGGCTGTGCATTGATGAATGATTTAGAAGTGGTTTTGCCTTTTCTGTATTAAGATTAGCAATAAAACTATACCGTAAACCGGGGTGACTTTGTGACAGAATTTGAGGTTTCCAAGATGTAACATTAATATTTTTCGTTACCCCCACTTTATAGCCGGTGATTTGGGTTACCCCATCCTTCCTCTACAAAACTGTATATATATAAATCTCGTTGCCTCAATCGTGTTTTAATAATTAATGTAAAAAGTTGTCACAAACTCACCCCCAAGCTGGGGGTGACTTTGTGACAAGCTCTTTTTGAGTTAGAAATGCATGGGAGAAAGAAATATCACAAATTCAAACCACATACTTTGTATTTAAAACCATTTTTACTGTTTTCAATGAAAGGGTTAAAAGATTTAAACAGAGTAAATTATACATTTAGGTTGGGAAAAGGAAACTGGGTGTAACATGAACACTTTTTCCTACTTCTTAAGCAAATCAGTCTGAATTTTTACATCTTAAATTAGTGTAATTGAACAACTTTAAAAGGTCCTCTATTATTAATTTTTTTGGGAGGATCAATACGAAACAAAACTTCTTTTTGATACAAAATTGAGCCAGGTTTCAGTTCTTTGTATTTTCACACTGAACTTCGTTCTTGAGAAGAACTAATTTATGTAGCTATTCTGTAGATTCCTTCCAATTGTTTCCACTCTTTTCCATTGCACTGACAATTACACTGTCCAGTCTATCTCTTCTCTATCACCTTTCCTCAGAAAAGCTCTCCTTCAAAGTTGGCAACTATGTGATCTCCTTGATCATATTATGTTTCCGTGGGCGGAGTGGGTGAAGCTCGGATAGGAATCTCATCATCTGAAAACTCTTCGTACAAGTCTAAACTTGAGTCCTCGGCATTTTAAAATATCGTTATGTACACTGCAAGACAAAATATATAGGTTAAAACACAGTAAAACAATCGCGGGGTGAATGTGACGCTGTCACAAAGTCACCCCGTCAATCTTTGATTTTTTACATAATGGTTAATAACTCATACAAAACTCGTCCAATTAACATCATTTTACAATATATTGTACATAATATATTAATGTTCAATAATAAATAGCTATTAAACGATATCCTCATCTGTATTTCGCTGTGCAAATCAAAGTTGACGGTAAACACAACAATGCTTCAAAAGTGGTCCTTGGCAACAATGCTTCTGGCTCACCGGATCGAGGCGCAAAGAGTTTGACAGTCGACTGTTAGGTGCCAGCACACATGACACCAACTCATGGCAGTGCCCATTGCCTGCTTCTCCCTAGGTTCCGGGCGCGAGATTATAAATAAGAAAAATTGACCACGCGTCACAAAGTCACCCCACTAGTCACAAAGTCACCCCGGTTTACGGTAGATTCTGAGAAAGAAAGAATTGAAGTCACTATCACTATTAGATTTAGACAATTCAGTAAACTTCCTTTCAGACTTACGCAGTAAATAAAGCTTTTTCTACAATTTACATTAAATTTGTGATAGGCTTTAGTAATCTTTAAGTTCTGCATTTTTATGCAGTTTAATCATTAATTTCAGTTTTATTGACAGTTTTTTCATAAAAAAAAAAATAAATTAAATGATGCATTCTGAATTTTAATTGTAGATCATAATCTTCAGAATTTAGCTGGCTCTCTACTGATGCACATTACCAAGTTAAAACAGATCACAATTTATATCTTTAAGCCTAGTTTTAATTCTCTGTGTAGTAGATCTCAAATTGCTGATAGTTCAAAGATGTCTACCCAAGTCATAATTTCGTGATTATATGAATTTATTCATCAGTATTTTTTCTGAGCATTTTCTGAATATTTCGATAAAGAATGAATTACATGTAACTATTACAACTTTTTATTCATTTCTACCTAAGTTATACAAAACTCTTAGTTTAAATGACTCTCCTTTCCCCTCCAGATCAAATAAATATATAATGAAGTATTTAGAAATTTATTTGTTAAACTTACATTGATATCCTCAAAAGCTTCTAAACCTAATTTTCCATATTTTTTTATTTGCTATGCCCTTAATTAGGATTTGCAGTATTTTTTTTTTTTAAATTTATAAAATTAGAAAATATTAATTAAGCATAGATATAATATAAACACATTCATATCCACATACTTCATCTCTGTATTTGTATTGTATTTTAATTATGAAATTATATTTTTACTTGCAGACCTCTGTTGATGAAATTATAGCAGCTACAGCTTATTTAGATTTATTTCTAAGAACAATAACTGAACCAGCTCTTTTAAAGGCATTCTTGAAATTTATATTAACCGAATCTTATGAAAATAACTTAATTGTAGATTCTTTAATTGCAAGGATTGGAACTCAGTCAAGGGTAAGTTTGTTTTTTGTTTTTTTAATAATATTTTCTTTCTGTAAGTTAATTTATTAAAACGGGCAATGTTCAGAATTTGTTAAATTTAAAAAAAAAAAAATGTAAAATATTATTATTATAAAATTATTAACTCTTTACATTTATTAACATATCCTTTGTTCTTTTGTTTAGCTGATAATTTAAACTATGAGAGCAACACTTATTGTTATTTCTAAACAAAATTTCTATCTACAGTAGCTTCATAATGTAATAGCTGAATATTAGCTAATGTACATTAACAACAAAGTTTGAAATTTCTTATCTAGAATTGGAGCTTGGAGGTAAATTTATTGCTGTTTTATATAAGTAATTTAGGTAATAATTACTTATATAAGTTTTGTCAATGTATTTAATTCTACTCCATTTTATGTCACTCCAAGTCAGATCTACTCTTGATTTTGAAGTTAAAGAGACACTGATAACAGGACTATAAATGAACTAGTCTCTATCAGACCTCAAAGAAATTCTAGAGAAGGGATTTTGAGCTTTATGTTCTAAATATTTATCACGAAGAAAGAATATTATAGAAACATTCATTTTGTTTATTCATGTTTTTTATTTTGCTAAAAAGTATTTTTACTTTCTCTGGGAAATCATTACCACCAAGTTATTGTTAAATTGCGTTAGCTCTAAAACATTGTTTATAGATTTCAAGTATGATACAATGTTTCATATAACATAATGATACTCACGAGATTTTTATGAATGTTTGTTTCCTAGTTATGTTTGGTTACCCTGGCTTTGTTTAAAACACTTCTTGATTTGAACTGTGAAGATGTGATGCTCCATCTGGTATTTAGGTAAGAATTACTTATATAAGTTATAGTCAAACAATGTTAATTAATAAGCAGTTTTTAATATGATTGTTCTTACATGCAATGGGACTTTTTTTTAATTGGATATTTGAAGGAACTACGGTGTTAGAACTACTCTGTTCTAAAGTAAACTTCACCATGTATTAAGGGTATAATGGCTGGATCACTAAATACATTTGCCATTACTTAGATAGCAATCATCCTGCTGCAAAATAGATTCAGCCTTTATCTGCTCTACTATACCTGTATTATATGAAGATTCTTTCCAAAATGCACATAATGTTTAGTGGAGCCTTGTTCCTTTCTGTTTTAAATTTTAAGAGGTCTGAAAAAGGCAGATTACTCTACATAACCAATGAACATCATCTTTGACCAACGCACAAAATGTTGTGTGCTTTCTTAAAAAACACAAGGAAAGAAGCCAGACGGCCATATTGTATTGGAGATAAAATTTAGACAAAAATAATCTAATTTTGCAGCTCAATTTGACTTCTTCGATCTGTTTACTATTTTATAGATTAATACATACCCATTCTGTGTCAGAGGGTGATACAAATATAAAACTAATTTCTGGAAAATGGATCATTCTAGTCACAATATGAAGAATTACATCTATTTAAGTTCTTTTTCTTCAAGTTTAATGTCCATGACAGACATGAATTAATATATAAAAGTATTGGGTGAATGCAAAAGTTCTACCCATTTTTATTACCCATAAAGAAGAGCAAATAAACGCAAAATGAACAGTACCTATTATTGTGCCTAATCCCCATTGCTATCTAGGACCTCTTGCCATCTTTCTGGTAGGAGATGAATCCCATGGCAGTAAAATTCCGGTGATTTCGAGTCAAAAAAGTCTTGGATGGCAGTTTTCACATAAAAAAAAAATCATCAAAGATTTTCTGACTGAAGGAATTGTTCAACGCACAAAATAGATGATAGTCAGTTGGTGCCAAGTCAGGAGAATAGGGAGGGTGGGGTAAAACCTCCCAATAAAGCTCAGTAACTTTTGGCGAGTGATGACAGCAGCATGTGGCCTTGCGTTATTGGGATGAAGGATAACACCACGACGATTGATGAGACCTGGCTGCTTTGCTACCAAATTTGAATGCAGCCTGTCTAACTGTAGAAGTTAGAAGTAGAAGGCAGCATTGATGGTTTGATTGAGTGGCAGGACCTCCCAGTGAATTATTCCCTGCATATCCCACCAGACACTCAATAACACCTTCTTGGGATGAAGTTCAGCTTTCGTTGTCGATGCAGGCGGATCAGAAGGATGACACACAGTCCTATGACGCTTTACGTTACGGTACATAACCCACTTCTCATCTCCTGTCACAATTCGTGTCAAGAATGGGTCATTTTTGTACCTGGAAAGCAAGGAAACACAGGTGGCGATTCGGTCATCCCGTTGCTTAGCTGTCAGGTTATGTGGAACCCAACGATCCAATTTTCTCGCAAAACCCAACTTACCCAGTCGTCTCTCGACCGTTGTCCGGTGTATGTTGAAGGTCTCCGCTAATTCTTGCAGGGTTGGGTTCGGGCTGTTCCTTATGGCTTGGTCAATATCGTCCTCTCCAACGTGTGATGGCCGTTCACTCCTAGCCTGATCTTGGCAGCGTCTGTCTCTTTCCCTAAATTTACGAAACCATCGACGACATGTGCTTTCATCTATTGCATCCTCCCCAAAAACTTGACAAACATTGCATCCACACGTTTGATTGGCAGACCATTTGCGTCATTACAATGTCATGTGTGAGGGCAATTCCTTTGCAAATTTTCATATCCAAAAACGGATATAACTTTTGCACTCACCCAATAATAGTGCAAAAATGTGAAGTCTTGAGTTTATTTTTTTTATTATTTGAGTTGGACATTATCCAGGCTTCATTGCATTTATTTGGTAAGGGGATGGGGGGAGGACTTAGTTCTCAAAAGAAAATTCAGTATTTTACACTTTGTCAAATTTACTTCCACCATCTAAATTCCCAGTATCCTTGATCTATTGTTTTTTTTATTTTTATTTTTGTTTTAAATTTTTAGAAATAAGCTATAAAATTTTAAAATAAAGAGATTAATATTTTTTTAAAATAGTGATATAAAAGCTGTTATCTTATAACTTAAAAGAAAAAAATCTTTTTTTAATTTTTTTTTTCTTACTAGATACCTGATTCCCTGCACACATGTGATGGTTAGTCAAAGATGTCGTGTGAGAGATTTGGATATCTACAGTAAAACTGCAGAGAAGTTCTTGTCGTTGATTCCCTCTTGCTGTTTGCCTGATGAATGTCAGGATGCAGCTGAAAGCCAAACACTAGACCAGTATAGTTTTAATAAGGAGACCTATGGACATACAAGAAGCCATACTGTGTCCGAAGGGAATTTACAAGGACTATTAAGCACAAGATCTGGAGTTCCTCAAACTAGCTATTTAGATTACCTAGTGGATGCCAGAAAAGGTGTCAAAAGCTGTTTTTTGGCGTGCAAATCATGGACTCACTCTTATGACGGTGAGAGATCTCAGCTTGATGTATTAAGTCAAAATTCTGAAACTGTTAAAAATGTTTTGGATACCCACAAAAAAACTTCTTCAAAATTTTCTTCTACTATTGAATCCAATTCAAAAGCTCAAATAGTTTTGTTTCCAAGAAACTCAATTGATGATATTTGTGTTTATAATCAAGAACCCTGTGTAAATATGTCCAATGGTCTTCCTGAGAACAAGGAGGATTCAGTAAATAATGGTGCTAAAAACTACAACAGTCACGTAAATCATTGTGAAAATTTTGCTATTGAAGATTCTTGTGAGACGTTCTCAGAAGCTAATGAGGTAAAGAAGGAAAGTTCAACTAAAGAAGATAACGACACGAGCCATTGGAAAATGGACGATTGCCAAATATTTCCTGAAGAGCAGCTGAATGAGAAAAGTTTGGAGACTGACTCCAACTCCAGGAACTCCATAAAGGACAAATTAGATCCTGAACCCATTCATCCAACAGATGAGGTATTAAAAGTATTTTATTTTTAATCATTAATGTTTAATGTAAATTTAAAAATGATTATTTAGAGAAGGATATTGAAGGTTTAGTACTAAAACAAAAAAAATTAATCATTTAAATACAAAATCATATAAATCTAGCTTTCACACAGAAATCTGCGATGAAATGTAATCTGATGGAATACTGATATGTCAACAGTAAGGACAGTTTACATTAGGCAAACCTGTTCTTGACCATGTTTTTAAGGTCAAATATAAAAAAAAAAATGTCTTGTCCATAGAAAAAAAACATTGGGAATTCAGTTTGCTTACATTTCCTAAGATCCGTGACTGCTTAACAAAGAGCTGTGACATTTTTGAATATCAGTTGAGAGCAAGGCACCATTTACTGTTTTGGGCTGCTCAGGCTTTTAACTTAATTGACCAAATTCCCCTTATGAAGCCAGATTAAGGTAAGTATGCAGTGCCTTAATGAAAATGAACACAACACATCATGTTCTACAGTCTCCTGATGACAAATGAGGCCAGAGTGAGTCAAATGACATAATCTTAAACAATGTTATTTACTTTACACTAACTTGGCATTCTCTAATGCATGATTTGTATAAATATTTCTTTCACTTTGACTGGGAAAAGAAGTTTTGTTCATAATTTACATAAAAACAAATTGTAAGTAATTATGGTTGCTATTATAAACTCTATTTGTAAGCTCTTATAAACTTTTAGTTTATATGAATGTTAATTCTATTTTTTTTTCTTTTTAGTATATTGAAAATCACTCTATAAACCAAATATTTTTGGATTTTGTCCAGATCCAATTAGACTATTAAGTTGATCCATAGTGTACACTGAATTCATATTAGAAGTAGATGATTGCTTTTATATCTTCTTTTTTTTAAATTGCTTTTATTTTTGTTCAGCAATTAAAAAAAACAAAAAAAAAACGTACCAAATTAAATGGGCAGCATAAGAACTATTTTGGTAATACTACTATAAAAGATTTCCTTTCACTAGACGGTACATATTTAGATTTTGAATGGAATTACATTAGATTATGTCAAATTATATTGATATTTTTAAATCTAAGCATTTACAAACGAGTTGCATATTGTGGAGATATAAGTTTCTACATTTCTTATGGTTATAGCATATATTCTAGACTGGTTTAGTTTAACCTCTTTTTGAGAAAAAAACTTAGTATATAGAAATCTTAAGCTGTGTATAGCTTAAGTATTGGTCATCTAAGAAATTCATGCCGCTATTGATGCCATGATAATTTATACAAAAAGTTAAATGTAATCCAAGACAAACAATAGAGGAAATTGCAAATAAACTATGAATTCCCAAGTCAACTGTTTTTGACCTTATAAAGAAGATGACCTTGGTAAATTGTTGCAATATATGGATAGCCCAAGAACTATCTGAAAAGGAATTTGTTAAACAGAGTTTCAGCTTTTGTTAATATGCTAGGCCATCAAAAACAAAAATCATTTCTGGATAAATTGATAACGGGAGATGAAAAATGGATATTGTATGATAATTTGAAACAAAAACCATTGGACCCTACCAAGCAGGTTTCTCAAACCACTGTAAAACCAGGATTGCATTTGAAGAAGGTAATCTGATGGGACAGCAAAGGGATAGTGTTTTATGAGTTGTTCAAATCTGAAAAAAAACATTAATGCAGTGAAATACTGTCAATAACCGGAAAATTTGAAGCCTGTGATTGCACAAAACATCCTACTAGGTCGTTGCAGATGAAATGGAAACATACGGTGTTAGAACTTTAATGTTCCAGAACTTTTTTAGCAATGAACAAATTCAGTCAAAGTAAGAACCATTGGCATCTACACATCTGTGCTAAAGATCAGGATGCCGACAAATGCCATTTTTAAAACAGAGGCACAGGAACTGATAAACTCGTCGAAGGCATTTTCCAGCTGGGTCTGGTTGCGAAAGCGCTTGTTTCCCAGGTAGAGCTCCAAATGATGAACAAATGGTAATCTGTGGGTACTAAGTCTGGTGAGTAGGGTGGATGCTGAAGAACCTACATCAAAGCTGCTAGATCTTCTCCTTGGTCTGCTTTGCAACCTTAGGTCTTGCAGCTCTGGTTTGGGAAAGTGATGCGATTGCCTCCAGGTGACAAGAAATAGTTGAAGAATGGACGCTGAATATCGCAGCAAGCTATGGAAGAATCTGTTGTGTATCCTTTTCCTCACAAGCATTCAGTTGACACGTTCTTGATTTTTCAGACATTCATCACCAGCCTCAAACTTCTGGAACCAACGGTACATCGTGCTTTTGGATGTGGTTCCCTCCCCAAATTCCAAATTGATTTTCTTCACCATCTCACTCATGTTGCTGCCTAGCATCAACTCATAAAGAGCAATTACACGAATATCGTGACTCTCCATCTTGGGGCTTCAGGAACTTCACAATGCCTTTAGGGATCACTGAGATGCTTGGGTAAGGTCGGAGGCTTATCTACGATCTGGTCATTCCCATCAGACAATGCGAGGAATTGATGTTTCCATTTTCCCATTTCATCTGCAACTATCTGATACAATTGTAATAACTAAACCATTAGATCATTTCTACAATGACCACCTACTATAAATTTATATGAATTGGAATGAGAAATCTTAATTCACTCACATATTCACCATATTTGGCACCACTGGATTTTTATCTTTTTTTAAAGTCTATAAATATTACTTGCAGAGGTAAACTTCGAAACTGACAATGATATGAAAATACACCTTGAAGAATTTTTCAATACTAAATCTATAGATTTTTTACAAAAATGGAATATATAAGCTTATTGAACCTTGGGAAGGAGTTATAGAGGAAGATTGTGAATATATCATTAATTAAAATACAGATCAATGATTTAGGAATAGGAAGTAGCACATTATTAGTAATGTTAGTTACCTATAGTCAGTTCAGTGGAGTCATGTGCAGTTCCATATATGGTGAACGACTGAACATGAGTTTTTCTCAACGTAGTTCTGTTTATTGGTTTTGAACATGGTTGCTCCAGGTGAAAAACAAAGTTAGAAGTGGAATTGTTACTTTTAAGTTGACTGACATTGAAGTTCTGATGCAGAAAACTCTAAAACATTACAGCAGATAACTGAAAAAAGGCCATTGATCCTACGCTGAAGATCGAAGAATTGTATTGGGAAAAGGACCACCTGGTTGAAGAAGCCATTGAACCATTTGTGATATCATTAGAGAAAAGCAATGATTCAGATGACAACGATTAAACCATGCCATTCTTTATTACTTTTTAAAAAAAGGTCATTTTTAGGGCCATTAAATGATGCTGAAAGGAATGCTACATTTGTTGATCTATTGAGAAATACATAAAAAACCTACGAAATATAAAACTAATGTTAATCAAATGAAGTTAAAAATGCAATTTCACATTCCTAAAAACAAACTTTTTATGAAATCGAAAGTAAATAAATTTAAAAGATATATATAATATTGGAAAACCCAACAAAAATAATAAATATGCAACCTTGTAGTGGGAAAACGAATAAGATGTAAACAAGAGGAGCAACTCACGACATTCCAGAAATGACGAAGTAATAACCCTAGTGAAGAAAGGAAATGATTATGATTGGTTTGCTGTGATCACATGCCTCAACAGATCTAATATTAATATCCTACATTAATATTGTTTTTAATGACTTTCCCTTCAAAAAAAAAAAAAAAAAAGACCATTAAACTACTGAACTCCCATTTTTAATATATCTTGCTTTCTTTTTTTTTTTTCTTCCATATTTTTATTTATTTAAAAGTAACTTTTATAATTATTTACTTTTTAAATGTAACTTGTCCATCCCTGACAAAATTGACCTGTTGTTTCATTAAGAAAAACTGCACGAATTTCTCAGATGATCCAATAGATTATAATTATTTTTGAATTGACTGACTTTAGTTGCTAATGACTGGCCAGTGGAGAAATATTTTCTTTTTATTTAATTGATAACAGATGATACTATCTCATGATATCTTTAGTATTTCTGTATAAATCATAAAAACTAATTTTAAATTCAAATGGTGTTCAAGGACTAAGTCATCCATTGTCTTTATTCTTCTCCTCTATTTGGATGATTCATCACATTTTTTTGCAAATATGTGTGAAAATTAACAAACTATTTAAACTTATTTTTTGAGTTATAAATACACGACTCAATCCTATATTTGTAACTTACATCCTTTGCAGTTTTTTTTTGGCTTGTATTTATCAGCCAGCATCTGTACATTTACTAATTTTAAATATTAATCTAATGCAAAATAAAAATGTACGTTAAAGGATTTTAAATTAGGAGATATAAAAATCTTTCTCTTTTTTTCTTTCTCCCCTAGGATGAAAATGGAATGGAATTGGATGAAATGGTCAAGAGAGCCCTCACTGATCAAATCAATGCTGCTCATTCAGAGAGTGAAGATTTCAGAAATTTAAATTCAGTTCAAAATTCATGTTATGGTGTAGATGCAGATATACAGTTATGTGCAAAAACTCCTAGTCCTCATAGTTCTGCTGAGTCTTTTGGGAGTCCAGATATAGGTATGTGATGATTACTGCATATTATTGACTTTATTAATAAAAGAAATCACCAAATCTACTTTAATTACAGTTCTTACATATAAAAGCCAACCAAAATCATATAATATGCATGAACAGTAGAAATAGGTTGTTTATCTAAATTTAGAGTACCAGATCTGATTGAAGTTAATGAAAAATTTTTAATTCAGAATATTGTCAAATTGTTACTAGAATAGAGGGTGGAAAAAAAGGTGGGTGGTGATTCCTTTTTAACAACATTCAATTCAGTTTGTTATTAAGACATCATTAATATACTTATGTTTATTTCAAATAAAGAAACAACATTCATGTCCAAGCATAATGTTTGTCTATTTTCTTTCTGGATTTAAATAAAGACATGCCTTTCAATTATATGTGCATAAAGATAGTCTAAGGCGTCTTGATACAGTATTGATGATAAACCACTATTGAAGGTCCTTATTCCATTGGTAACAAAATATTCTTCTTAAGTTTTGCTAATTTTTATCAATAATTCATAATTACTGATAATGATGATACTTTTTTAACCTTTTTTTTTTCTTTTACAGGAGCTTTTCTTAGTATGCTTCTAACTAAGCTGGAGAATATGATGCACAATAATTTATATATTAATCTTCAACTTACAAGTTTAATTACAAGATTGGCATATTATCCACAACCATTACTGCGGTCTTTCTTGCTCAACCACACATTGGTCTTCCAGCCAACAGTAAAATCATTACTTCAGGTATACGGTTTCTTATTAAACTATAGTAAAACTAAGACTTGGTTAGATAAGTGAATATTTTTATATTGCAATAATCTATCAATTATCTAAGTTAAATGATCTGAAAAGTGATAAAAGGCAAATATCCAAACATTTTTATTATTTAAATACATCATCCTCCTATGCAATATTTCGAATAGCTTAATCGGCCTATTCTTTTTCACGCTACCTCAGGAAAAGGAACATCCTCCTTCTTCCCAACTCCAAAATAAAATAAAATTAGTTACAGTCAAGAATTTAAACAAACAAAACGTGATAGATGAACTGTGATTTTTATTATTATTTAATATCTGTAAAGTGCTAAGTTCTAGCAGATTGACCTCATCAAAAAAACTGAGAAAAATTGGAGGTGATTGAACATAATCAACTGAAAGACTAACTCATCACTTCAAAATGCATTCTCTTCATTTGTACAATCTTTAATGTACTAAAGACTTGATAGTTATATAGAAGTGTGTTGTTTTTTTTATTGTCCCAATCCATTTCTCTTTCTTGAAATGTCATGTTTTTACTGTATTATCCACTTTCATTGCAGCACTTGTCAGATGCATTTTATCATTCCAGGTCGTGTCCCATTTGTATTTTCCAAATACTGAACTATCCCCTTTGGCTGCCTCAGTTTCTGCAGCTTCTTACACATTCGGAAAGCTGTCTTCTTTATCTGTTGTTTTTTTTTTTTACTGTCATTTGAGTTGTATTTGTCTTTTTTTTTTTGCAGCTCTTACTTTCACTATTGCATAAGCTGCATTGCTCTTTTGTCTCAAAAAGTGGCGAGATTAGCACTCTACGTATTGCTCACTGTGCATTCCCACTATTGTTCAGTTGATCGGAGGCATCTATATTTTTCATTTTCTAAGTCATTGACATTCAGCATTGCTCATTTTACATCTAAACAAGAAGATAAGAAATTCTGGTCATGACTGCAATAATTCTTTCATCATTTTGTGTGAACTTATTTCCATCACTATCTGTGTAGCATAAACATTACTTCTTGAATTTATCATTGTAATTAACTGCTTATTAGTGACCCCTATAGGGAGGAGCTATTAGGATTTCTGTCTCTCTATGTGCGTGTAACTCCCTTTACAATCCAAACCTGGATTTAGACCCCTTCATTGGACTCCCTACAGCATGGAGGTTTTGGGAAAAAATTGACTTTCGATTCAGGCCATGTCTAGGTGACCATTGACGATAGGGAAAATAATGGTAATTGGATAAAATTGAGGTCTTTCTTCACTGAATTGACTGGTAAATATGATGCCCTCAACCCTGTGTGGCCACATTTGGTTCAAGGTGGCTGCTGGCCACTTACTGGCGTACTTATTCATTCTACAAAAATGGGTATTTAGGCATACTAAAGGAACTCGATGTGAATACTGCTTGAAATTGTACCTTGATTTACAATGGCTTGAATAAAAAAGTTTTGCTTTGTCACTTAATAGAAGTTAACAATGCAAATATTCAATAGATTGCAAATTGTACAGGATCACTTGGTTTGTGTTACTACAAAACTGTGAATTGACATGTTAACATATGTTTTATATATAAGTTATTTCACTTCATTTTCTTATAATCAAGACTACTTTATTGTTATTGCTAGCATACGTATTTCAGAAATCACTACAGTAATTATTTGCCCATAATTTCTTATGTTTGATTGTTCTGCCATTTATAAACTCCCACTTCAAAATGAATTATCCTTCTTGGTAAGCAACCTAACATCCAACTTTTCCTAGCCAACTACTTCTGCCTAATATATCCTATATATTAAATAACTCGCAAATGGTCAGATTTATCTTCCCTCTGTACCTGTGATTGTCATCCCCCTCTTGAGCATCAGTACAGGGTGTCCACATGAAATCTCAACTATTTTGGAGATGCTTTACAAAAAAACTACATCAGATAGGATAATGAAGTCTGTGCCAATGGAAAAAACAACTCAAAGAATTTATTGAAAAAAAAAAACCAACCTCTACATGTGCTCCTTTCGTTGCACGAAGAACACGAAGCCGATATCAATTTCTAACCATGTTTAACCAATTTCCAGCGTGTCACCTGTGACTGTTGCAATTGCATTGATGTGTAGAGCATTTGCAGATCTGGAAGATTCGTGTGATACATTGTAGGCTTCACATAGTCCTATAAGAAGAAGTCCAGCGGAGTTATGTCTGGGGTTCGTGGAGTTCGAGCAATGCAACCTCCGTGGCCAGTCCAATGGCCAGCAAAAACAGCGTCCAGGTACTCCTGAACTTCTCTCATCCAATGTGGAGGTGCATCATCCTGGTAGAACATGACATGGGAATGCAGGTATTCTAGCTGTGTGATAATAACATTTTGCGTAAAATCCATGTACGTTGAGCTTGTTGCTGTTGCTCCACGAAAAAGAAAAGCCCTATTACTTGATCCACAATGAGTCCGCACCACACATTAACTTTTGGACTGTCTCTGATGTTCTCATGAACAGCACATGGGTTTTCAGAACCCAAATTCTGATATTTTGATAATTCACATAACCTGACAAGTGAAAAGTCGCTTTGTCTGAAAAGATGATGTTCTGCAGTAGTCCTGATCTTCTTCTATTGCAGCTAACATTTCTGTAGCAAATCAAAACCGCCTTGATAAATGATCAGGCTGGAGCTGCTGCATAGTGTGGAATTTGTAGGCATACTGAAGCAGTCGCTTATGTAACACTTTGTGGACCGCCAAACGTGGAATGTGCAGCTTTCTGTTTGCACATTGGATAGACTTACATGGGCTTCTCTGATAAGCTTCCTTAATTTGCTCAACATTGTTGTCATTCAATGCCTGTTTCCACTTCCTTTTCGTCTGTGCACACTGTCTGTCGCCAAAAATTTGTTGCACCAGTCCTTGACAGAGTTGTTGGCAGGAGAATCTTCTCCATATGTCTGTCAGAACAGATGCTGGACTGATACAGCTGATTCATGCTTAGCAAACAATACCCCATTGTGCTTTCTGCTGTTCAGATGCCATTTTTACTTGTGCGACGGCAGCCCTGCAGCCGAGTAACTAATCAAGGCGTGACAATTTGAGTAAAAATTCGTTGAGTTGTTTTTTTCCATTGGCGCAGACTTCGTTATTCTACTTGGTGTACTTTTCTTGTAATGCATCTCCAAAACAGTTGAGCTTTCATATGGACAGTCTGTATATCCCTTCTACCTAAATGGGATCGCATTTGATATTTCAGCATTAAGCATTTTTTTTTTTTTTTTGTCTTAGGAATTTAACTCATTCATTGTCTTCAGAAAAATACAAAATATCTTTCAGAGAAAAGTATTTGGTATTGCTAACAGTTTTTATATCTAATATTATTTTTCATATGTTCTCATATAAATCTGTAGGTTGCAGAATTCATATATTCATTCCAGTTTGCAAAATTGCATGTAGTATTGATAATTTAATATTCTAAATGTTATAATAGGAAAATACATTGTGGAAATACTTTTACTTTTGAACTAAGACAGGTATAGTAACTCCATTCTGCTGTCTGTTCTCTAAAAAGTTCTACCTTCCAACCCACATCATTTCATCCGTATGTATCATTTGTGCATTTGCTTGTAGCTGATCTTGGGATTAGTTTGTTAATTCAAGTGTCTGCAAACAATCAAGGGATGATCCATCTCTAGCTCATCTACAACTGTTTGTTGAATCCCTTCCATTCAACATTAGTTAATTTAATTTTTTTTTTTTTTTTTATCAGCTGTTTGACAGTTCTTTCTCACTGGTTCCTAGTTACCTTTATTTATAGGAGTCTTTACATGTTTTCAGACTCTTTTCTGCCTTTTTTTTTGTTCTCCAAATGGTAGTCAATTGATAGTCTATGATAGAAAATCATAGCAATCATGCAGACATCATACAATTCAAAAACTAATGTTATTTCCAATCATTTTAATTTCAAAAATTATTATGAAAGGTAGTAGAACGATCGCACAAGAAAATAATACATATATCGAGATTTTTAAGAGAAATTCACATTTTCCGATCCCTAGAACATATTTAGGCTGATTTTTTTTAGTTATATTGTGTGAATGTCTTTTATTTTTAATCATGTGAGCACAGTAACTCAAAAAATAAGTAATTGTTGAGTTTACCTAGATCTGATTGGATTTTTGGTATTTGTAGATCGATTTACCAAGTCACTTTCCAAAACGTTAAAATACTGAAGTATAAGTAACTTAAAGAATGAAGTAAGTGATCAACATCAACTTGATCAAATTAATGTAGTAGTTTAATTGTAGTCTGCTTTATGGGCCGCTTCATAGTATGGATCAAATCTGTGCTATTATGTAATCAAAAGAATTATGCATTAATCTGCATTTCAGTGTTTAGTCTTTATTGCAAAGGTTTGATTAAATTTTGGTGATGAACGTTTACTCAGGTCCCAACAATTTCACCCTTTTGTAGATCATCCAGTAACGCAGTGAATATTAAATTTCATATTTAAGAGTATTCTTTTCAATATGAGATGTGTTTAGATTTTGATGTATCTGATAATGTTAAGAGCTCCTTTGTTTCAGGTTAAAACTTTTTGGTTCAATAAAACTGCTTAATCTGAAGCTGCTTGAATTTACAAAAAGAGAATATGGAGAAAGTCTTGCATTGGATCCATTGCTATTTATTATGTTCATTTTAGTAGAAGGGATCAAAAAAAAAAACCAACAAGGATAAAGTGTATTATTTTACATAACAAAATGGCATTTCTGCTTGGAGCCCATCTATAATCTCTGTTCTTTCATTTCCTTAAAATTGAAAAAAAAAATTGTTGCATTGAAATTTCCTGTTTTTAAAACTTATCAGATTCACCTAGAATTACTTAACAGTGTTATTTCTCAATGGTTACTAAATAACATATATACTAAAGTGTTTGAAGTTATCAAGTAAGATGAACATAATTGTGATAAACTTTACTTTCCGTAATGAATATTACATAACAGCAAGTAATAGTTTAGATATTTTCTTATTATTTATATGGTAATGTTAATAAGTTGAAAATAAAAACATAGTTTGGTTATTTTTATTATTTTTACGCTGCGGAAATGACTGAATTAAAATAATAACATTAGATTAAAAAGACTTTTTTAATAATACAGACAACATTTTACAGAGTGGATTTTTTTTTTTAAATCATGTTACAATAATAGCATTAAAAATATCAATATTACCTCCATTGTTTTCTGTACTGTTAATCTTCTAATGCTGAGTAAATTAATTTCTAGGTCCTGGGATCCCTCAAGCATAAACTGGACAGTTACGCCAGCACAATTGACAATTTTGGAGAACTACTTTTCCGAGCTCGCAAATTTCTTGCTGCACGAGATGAAAGATTGATGTTAGACAATGGCTACTATCGTTCACCAGAGAGGAGTCGCAGGAGCAGTAGTCCAGATAGTCACAAAGGTAATATTATAATTTTACAACTTTTTCATTATTAATTTTCTCCAAAAATACTGTAACAAGAAAATATATTATCCTGCAGATGAAATACAAATTGCTGTATAAAATGATGTAATAATATTAAATGATAGAGTTTTTTTTTTACAAATTTAGTGCAGTGATAACTCGAAATAAATAAATAATTCAATGTTCTTTATCAAACTTTCTAATAAAATTTAGATTGTGGTGGACCTTATGGGTCACTTAACAGTATGGGTTCAGTGAATCTGATAAAACTACACTATGTTATTTAACAGCACAGTATGAGAGCTGTCTTATGATAGACACACCTAAGAATTTACTTTAGTAACATGTAGTGTCTTGAGACCAAATGTAATACAACTCAGAATCTCTGAATTTCTGAAATTTGTCTGGCAGCCATCATAAATGTCATCTGGTTTACCTATGGTAAAAAAAATTGAATATACAGTAGAACCCCGCTATTCCGAAAATCCGCCTATTCCGAACAGAGTTCAGAAAAAATACCGATTTTTTTTTAACTTAAAAATAGGAGAAATTAAAAAGACGTTCGTGAAAAAACGTACATTTATTGTTATACACAGGAGTTAAATAGAGACATACATAGTTTTTTGCCATTTTTCAAGAGTTTTTTCACTTGAAGAAGAACAAAACTGCTCAATTTTAACGCGATTCTTTTTCCAGTCACTAATCGTTGCTTTTCCGACACCATATTCAAGTGATAATTTAGTAGCGCTTTCTCCCTTATCCAGTCTTTTTAACACTTCAAGTTTTTCTTTTAAAGT
>JAFIDM010006943.1:62227151-62299337 GCA_023159025.1 Thereuonema tuberculata
AAAAAAATATCTGTTGGATTGATTTGGACTTTTTTGCTACTGAAGTCAAACCTGATTTACCAAATCTAAAGCAAATGTATTATAATTCTTTTATTCCTGTTTTAGTAGTATAACACAGTTGCATCACATCATTTACATTCAGAATAAAAATGCCTGTTTGAATTTACTGTAAGAGGGAGATAGTTCATCAATGAACATTAACCTGAGTAAAGGAGAGTGTAGGAAACACACTTGTTGATAAGATAGAAGCTATGAGGTATTTTACCCGACGATTTCAAAACACTAAATGTCGTCCTAAATGAGAGGAAAATCACAAACATAGATGATATAAGAAAACATATAGAAATGTTTGTCTTACAAAAAGCAAGGGAAGGACTAACAGTAGTGATGAACATTTATCCGCTGATTATTGGATTATATGTTTTGAGCCACATTTTGTGGTAGGTTTCAGAGATGAATGAATCTATTGTGCTGGTGAGGATTTGGCATCAGTGAAAGTAGAGGCGTATGTCTTGTTTCATTGAAATGTGTGACTGTATGAATATGTGGGGTCTTGGCAGTGAAAGCTTTTTGTGTTCATTGTTTTGTGTGGAAAGGGATCGTCCAGTTTGTCCAATATAGCCTGAGGGGGAATATATACAGGGTATCCAGTACACAGTGTTGGAAGGATCATTGTGTTTTGTTTTGTGAGAAATTTATGTTAAAAGGGTCTGAAGATGTTGGGCTGGGGCAAGGAATTGACTTATAAAGCATTCAAGGGGTGGGTAGTAAATGAAGTGATGTATTAGATGAAAGGTTTATGATAGATAAGTCTTCTGTTGTTATTTTTGTTGTTTTTTTTAACTGGTTTTATAGGAGATTAAGGTAACTGTGGAAAAAATAGGAGAGATCATTACGGAGGTGGAGTATGTTATTATGGTTTTCATAAAATAGTCTCTACAATTCATTATGTAGAGATTATTGTGTAGAACAAATACTTATTGCTCTGCATATCAAGAAGTCGATTACATTAGTTTTGTATGAGTGGTTTTGTATAAATGTACTATTGTTGTAAGAGTAGGAATAAAGTGTGCAGATCATGTGATGCCTAAAGCACCACATTTGTTTTTCAGATTGTGTCACAAGGGTGATTTTTTCCATTACAAAAAGCCCCAATTGAGTCTACATATTTGTTTTCACATCAATTTCAGCAATGTATTCATTGATCTACACCACTGCACTTCCGTAGTTATAGATGAGCAAGAATAATTTATACATGTTGATGCCTCATTGCCAGTAAATGAGAAAGTGCTACAGAAAGCTACTTGTATTGCTAAGAAAGAAGCAAGAGCACAAACTGAAAATATGAAAGACACTTTCACTTAGAAAGGCTGAACCTTGGCAAACTTTCCTGCCTTTGCGAATTAAATTTTATATTAAATTTATTCAAGTTAAAAAAAAACAAAACACTTAAAATAATAAATAGACAAATAATTATTTGGCACTTATTTTTAAGTATTTGATATTAATATTTAATAACAATATTATTGTTTCCTTTAGCAGCTTTCTAAATATTGAAAAAAAAAATTATCTGTTAATTCTTTTACAGCTGAAATTAAAAGACGCAGTCTTACGGATATACTATTCAGGAGACAAGCAATTACAGGGGATAAAGACAAATCACCAGTTAAAGAAATAATACTGGAAGGAATACCTGATGGAACTGGATACAGGTAATCACAATTTAAAATTTGGGAATTGAAATGGGAACTGGTGAATAGATCTTTTTGAAACTGGTGTTGCAAATTTTCAGACAAGGGACAAGGTAAGTTTTGTACTACTGTACAAATTTTTGTCCATATTGTGGTCTGTATAGAGAAATCAGTATATAAAGGTCACAAATATTTTCAAATCATTATAGGTTAAACAAGGAATTTCTGTTGATGTCTAACCACGGCATGTTCATCCATTTATTAAATAATCCTCGTGTCCATGGTTTGACTAAAATTGGCGTTTGAAGAAGATTGTCATCCAATAGAGGCAATCGAAACTAGTCGTGCTTCTTAATTATATTCTTTTATATATTTTTGGTATGTTTTTAATGCATTCCATTATTAGTCTAATTTTAACACACACAACAATATTTTATATTGAAGATTATAATGAAGATTTAATTAAATTTTTTCAGAAAATGAAAAATTTATACTGCTTTAATACTTTAAAATGTCATAGCTTATAACAAATTCATCATACAGTGAAACCTGTCAAGTTGACCACCTGTCTAAGTTGACCTAAATGACCAGGAACGGAATGGCTTAATTACTTTAACATTGAGTGAACCCTTTATAAGTTGACCACCTGTCTAACTTGTATGTGACCAGGTAATTATGTAAAATTTGTCACAAAGCAAAGCTCAAAACCTTTGTAAGTTGACCACTTCCAGAATTTTAGTATAGTATGTGTGAAGTACTATACTTTCCAGTATAGTTTGTGTGAAATACAAAACCCTTAATACGTACACTAAGTTTATTATACCTACGCAAAATGTATTACTATAATAATAAATTGAGTTTCATAATTAAATTAACTTGTTTCTGTTCAACTTACTACTGTAGTACATACAGTAGTAACTATGACAATATCCAATAATTAATACATATGTCTAATTAATGTTTAACCCTAATAAGCAATATTATTCCTATTTTGTATCATTTCGATTTCATATTTTGTATAATTTTGTAATACTATACTATGCATATGTATTGTAGTAGTACGTAGATAATAAAATATGAAAATCAAAAAGTAAGTATTGTACCCTTGGTAAGTTGACCACCTGTCTAAGTTGACCATGAAAACGTGGAACCACTGGGTGGTCAACTTAGCAGGTTTCACTGTATTATAAAATACACCAACTACAAATTTGTTATAAGCTATGACATTTTAAAGTATTAAAGAATTTTAACATGTGAGTTAAGGAGAGATATTTCGGAGAACAATTCAAGAAATCTGACATAATCGAAGAAGTTTTCAAGATTGAAGTATGGACAAGTTTTTTCAAGAAAAAAGGAAGTATGAAAGAGCTCTTCGCGCTTGCGAAGATGGAGATGAAGAGAGGTGTGAATTACTTAAGATAAAAGGTTACAAACAGTGATCATTTAAAGAAAGGATAAATTCTTAAATTTTGAAAATTATAAATTTGAAGATTATAATTGTCTTTACTACTAATTGTCTTTATTTTTAAAGTGAAAATTTAAAAAAAAGACAATTTAAAAAAAAAAAAGAAAAAGACAATTATAAATTAGAAAAATTAATAATATTTATTTTAATCGGTGAAATGGATTAGTCTTAATTTTGAACTATTAAAGTGAACGTGGTTAAGAGCACGTTTTCATTTGTTAGATTGTTTAAACTTTAGAATTCTTGATTTGTTTTATTTCAATGATGTTAGGAAAGGGAGATGGGCTCTCTCTTCCTAAAAATATTTGTAAATTAATCCTGATGAAGTCTTTTAAGTAAGACGAAATATTGATGTCCATTGTAGTTGGTGTATTTTATAATATGATGAATTATTTATACTGCTTGTTTAGGTGAATGTTAGAATTTAAAAAATAAATGAATTTATATTATTTTCTTAACTTTAAAAAACAAAGGAAAAAAATAACATTTTAAGAAAAGTAGGCTTTGAGTTCTTTGAGGAGATTCTAGTTAAATTTCTTTATCCATAAACTGTTGACAAACAATAACTTGGGAAATTTAACTTTTAAATAGTTCTCATTTAATTAAAAACACTGAAACCAACCTAATATTGGATCAAAAGGAAAAGAAGTAGATTACTTCTGGTGAATGACATTGCTACTCACTGAGAATACTATTGTTTACCTAACTACAACTACTCATGAAGAAAATTGGGAAAATATTGAAGATAGATTCAACTGAGTAATCTGAATCCAAAATTCAAGAGCATTGCTATGTGGCAGTGTTAGACTAGTGGCAATCCTTGTACAGCATATCCCGACTGCAATGCTTCAGATTTAGGACACTTTTAACTGGAGGGTTCAAAAGTCAATCAGTGTAAGTCATTTTTTTTTTAAATTGAATTTTTTTCTGTAAGTCATACTCTAATGTTTATACTATTGGTTGACAAAGTGCCCAAATCACTCCTCCAAGTGTATAGTTATGTTATCTTTCAATTAAAAATTCATTCTTCAAATTTACAAATGTTGTTATTTTTTGGTACATAATTTTAAAAAGCCTATTTCATTTTTTGGTTTATTGACTTACACTGATTGGCTTCTGAACCCTCCAATTGCCACTCACCCTGACGTGAGACAGTTGCTTTGCTAAGACATGTTAGCAAATGACACTACTGCTCACATCGGCCTTCCCCTTGTATCACTGTCATTAGTTTTCAATGCTGCCTTGTAAGAGATTCTTGCTATTAACAGAAACCTACAAGGAAAGGCAGTCTATTATGCAAACGTAGGTATTGTACAACAATTTTCAAGTAGACAGTGGTCTGGAACCTAGCATGTCACAAATATGAGTTATTTCAAATTGTAAAAAAAAAAAAAAAAAAAAAAAAAAAAATACAAAAATAAGAAAATCTGTATTAAAGGTAATAATAAAACACAAGAAGAGAAAAAGATAAATTCAAAAAAGATATAAGTTCTAGAAAAGGAGACAGCTTTTCAAATTTTGCTATTCATAAGTTAGCTTTTATGTTAGAATTGTATTGGGTTATCCAGAAATTCTGAGCGTTTTTGACAGGTGAAAATGAAACAAATATGTGCATTTAAGAAACATTATTTATTCATCAAAGTATCTTCCATATTTTTTCCATGACTTTAGCCCATCTTTCTGGCAATTTTAAAAATCCGTTCATGCAGAACTGGGCTGGCTTAGAGGCGAAGATGTCTTCCAAGTGCTTTTTGACAGCATTGAAATCACTGAATGATTTTCTGTTCAAAGCATTCTGCAGGGACCGAAACAAGTGGATGTCGGATGGTGCAATGTCCAGTGAACATGGTGGGTGTGGTAAGACATCCCAGCCAATCTCGAGCAGCTTTTTGCTGGTGATCAAAGACATGCGAGGCCTCACGTTCTCTTGCTGGAACACTATACCCTTTATGTTCACTAGTTCTGGCCTCTTCTGCTACAAATGTGTACTGTAGCAGTTGGTGCAGTTTCTCCAACAGCTATAGTACACATATGTATTGATTTTCTGATTGTATGGGAGTAGCTCATAGAATGCCTTTGAAATCCCACCAGACACAGAGCATAACCTTTTTTGCATGAACATTCTGCTTCGGTGTGTGTTTTGGTGGTTCGTTAGCCTGACACTATGATTATTTCTTCATTACACTATTGTAGACAATCCATTTTTCATCTACGTTTCAAAAACTGGTCCAAGAGGATATCGCAGATGGAATACCGGTCAATGCAGTTTTTCTTAAGATTGTGTAGGACCCAAACATCATAATGAGAAGTGTACCCAAGTTCACCAAATGTTCATGAACAGAATTTTCAGAGTATCTGCTAACTCCTGAGTCATTAATTTTGGGTTGGTCTCCAGGCGTATCCTTATGTGATTGTCGTCCACTGCTGAAGGTCTTCCAGAGTGATCTGCGCCTTCTAAGCAGAAGTCCCTGGTTTTAAATTTCGCAAACCACCTCCAAACTTGATTCATCAATAGCACCCTCTCCATACACTTCACAAATATTTTTACGTCTGTTTCCCCTTTTCTATAGAAGAATAGGATCACATGCTGAAAATGCCACTTTTGCTCATCCATATTCGAAACTCAATAAAAACACACAGCTTCTACTGATTGCCACCATCCTTTACTGAGACACACAGTCACATATCACCTTCCATGTGATACCAACATATTGTTACCTGGTGATTTTCACCCCTATTTGTTTTCCCCCCCGTAAGTGGACTCTTCCTTAACCGGTGCTCGGTTTCCCCGTCCCCTCTGAGGTGAGTTGACCGTTCCGGAGCTGATGGCGAGGCCGAACTCCGGGATATAATGGGGAGTTCCACCTGTGTTAGACAGTTAGTGCGTGGCTGACAGCCACCAAGGGATCTCCAGCCGGAGATAGTTCAGTTAGTGTGGCGGCAAGCCAGCCGCAGGGAGAAGCTCTCCGTATTCGTTTGGAGCTAGGGAAGGAGTGTGAGTGTTTCGGCCACGACTGGCCAAGGGGGAAAGGATACTCCCCAGTTAAGGACGCCTACAGTTCGTTTCCGCGGCACGAAGCCGCAAGGTCGTCTCCAGTCTGGAGAAAGGTATCAGTACAAGAACGCAGGAAGACGAGGCCCTCACCAATGCGGACGGCAAAACCGCCCTTCCCCGCCTGGAAGCCTGAAAACCTGCCGAGCGAAGGACACGCCGCCGGTAAGAGAAGGAAGTCACAGCGAAGCTAAGTTTAGCGGTGAAAGCCAATTCGCTCTCCCCGCTAAATCATCACCCGAAGCCGGCCAACGGAAGGATCGTGACCGGCAAACGAAGACCGAAGTCCGAAGACCGAGACAGGCCTTCCCCGAGGTGAAGACGACTTGCCAAGCCGGCAAGTCAAACCATTCCCGTCGCCAAGTGTTCTGAAGTACGTCAGACGCATGCCGTGAAGTCGACATCGACCCTCACCAGACCCCCACCCACCCCGTTGCTGACGATTTTGGCCAGCGGTAAAATCGACAGGCAGCAATATCATGTATTTTCAAACAGTAAGGCTGTTTATGGAATGCTCAAACATACACCTGTTAAAAATGCTCAGAACTTTCCGGACAACCCAATAATTACTTTATGATTTATGATGCAGCAAGTGTGCATAACGTATCCCTAGTCGAAGCAATTTTTGTGAAAAAGGAAAAAGTTTAAAAAAATTATAATCTGGATGTAAATTGATGCTGTGAGAAGCCAAAAGCACCAGTGGTGTATAATTGTAAAATAAGAATTTCAAGCTTGATTTGAAAATAATGAATTTCCTTGTGAAAAATAGAACATATTTTAGATTTCTTGCTGTTGTACAGTAAACAGTTGAGGCTACAATGTATGATCTTGATCATGATTTCCAAAACTTCCATTTAATTGAACAGTAGCAGAACACAACTGATCTGTTCATGACATGCAGTTTTATTCTGAATGTTGCCTAATTAGGAACCCTTGAAAATTATGCTTTTTAGGTATTCTCACAACCAGAACTTCAGGTAAGGTCAACAAGATGGACATAATGTTGGAAAAACATGACTAATCACAATTCTCACCAAGAGAACTTAAATAACATTTGAAGGAAAATAAGCTTTAAGAAAAAGAAAGAAAGAAATTTTAATAAAGTCGTGAAACAATAACAGTCAAAAAGCCTGCATTTATTTTATATAACAACTACTGAACACAAACTGTACAAGCTTTCCATTTTCTGAGGGAAAAAAAGTCACATTTTTATTTACTTGAGTTGTATTTTCATCTGATGAAACCCTTATGCACTGGATTAGTTAAGATTTACTATTCATTATTTAATGCTAGGCGAACACGGAGCAATTTGAGGCAATATTATTGGGACAAGATGGCCCAATTTGATTGCCACAACCGGTATCAAGCGCGAACACAGAGTTTTTCCTGAACCAATATTGCCCTGAATATTTATGGTTAGGGCGCTTCTCACTAGGGAGAGCTAAAGAGAGAGCGTGTTTTCGTACAGAATTGCTATAGTATTAAACGCTGTCCCTCTGTAGAAATCAATTACGATTCTTTCATTATCAATTGACAAAATGTTGTTGTTGGAATTATCTGTTTTGGGCCGACCCATTTTCTGATTTTAAGCCTTGTTTCTCAAAGAAAATGGCCGGCGTGAGTGACTGAATTTCCGATGTTCAAAGTCCTGCCTCCTTCGACGTCAGCATTGTCACGTGATTTCATCCGTTCATTTGATTCGCTTTCGTACCAGCAATATTTTGCAACAACTAATATTGGGGCAATATTGTTCCTTTGGTACCGACAATAAAATTAGGGCAATATTGTTCAGTTTGGGACAATCAAATTGGGGCAAACGGTTGCCAGCAATCAAATTGGGCATGATTGTCCCAAAATATCGCCTCGTGTTCACCCAGTATAAGACAATGATATATTAACAGAAATCCATTGTGTAGATTCTGATGCTTTTCAACAAGAACCCATGTGGAAAAGATATAAAATATAAAATTTAGATCATTGCTAGTCTTTTAATGTGTGTATTCAGTTTCAAGAAGGTCTATCCAGCAATTCCAAAGTTATTAGACTAATGGATTTGATGAGCTTCACTTCATATTGGAATGAAGGCTCGCGAGCAGTAATTACGTAAACACATTGTCTAGTAGGAGGTAGATGAGTGCTCCTTGTAAAGTAAAAATGGTTGAATCAATTCAACTGCTGCTGCTTATGTTCTGTTACTTTTGGGCTGTAACTAAGTCGGTCATGATGATTTTCTTAAAAAAAAAAAATTGCCATTGATGAAAATGATGTAAATCTCCTTCCATTCAGTGACATTTGGTAAGTGCAAAGGGTTTTGTTGAATTGCACGGGATTTCTGCAACCCAAATGTTGAAAGTTTACTGAAGGTGAGAAAGAGCCTCTTTCCCCTCAATAGCCTCAGTGGCCAGACATCAATCAAGTTGCATCCGTGAAAGAAATGTCACAAGTAAATATCTGTCAGGCTCCTGAGTCATCTGAAAGAACTTGAATATGGATCACCTTATGTGGATAAAAGTGCAACAATTTGAGAAATTTTTTTTAACACCGGTTACATTGTAAACGTCATGCACTGCTGGAACCAAATGCACTGTTTGTTAATTGACATCTAAGTCAGTGAATTTCCTAAAATACACCAGTTAACCATGTTCAAGCAAAGTTACTGCCAAGTGCCAATAAAGGCATGGAAGATGTCGAGTTCTCATTTATGCCCAATAGATACCCACATGGCAAATGCAAATATTGTCATTGGCAGTATCAAATTACATCGTAGTGGAACTAATTTTCTTTTTCATAAAAACTGTAACTAATAAATCAGTTTTAGGTTTAGGATGCAACTACTAGCTCTCTCTAGAGAGGACTCTGAATAGATATACTTTAATCATATGCATCCAGTATTTTAAAGAATTTTACTATTTTCATATCTCACATTTATATTAATTTTGATGTTCTAATTTATGTAATATATAAATAATACTGTATCTAAGCCATTTTATTAAATAACAACCATGCCCGTCTTTGAACTGAATTATAGCAATCAGCTGGCTGGGCATATTTTATTAATAGTTGTATCCGACACCATTTTTCTTATTTTAATTGTGCATGGAAAATTCGTTGAAGCTGTCAGAGGAGACAGAGACTGGTTGGAGATAGCACTACAATTTCGCCAAACAATTCTATCTTCTGTTCATCTCTTTAAAAGTACCACAGCTTCTGCCCCCATGTTTTCGCAGATCTGTTTGATGAATGTTTCTCTAGGTCTCTTCTCTTCTTCTTCCCACAATTATTGTCATCAGAAGGACATTAGGAGGATATCTCTCTCTTTTGGATGTTGTTAATTAGTTTTCTGTCTTCTTCTATTTCCTGTAGAACTCTGTCCAGCTTCACATTGCATTTCTTCTCTATCCAGCTTATCCTTAATATTTTCCTTCAGCTTCAAGGTGTTTTACGTCTTGCTTCAACGTAGTCCTTGTTTCTGATGCATACAATGCAACAGACCATACAAATGTTTTAACAAGTCTTTTCCTTGTTCGTATTTCTTGCCATCAGTATTTTCTGTTTCTCCATGAATGCCCTCTTTGCCTGGTTTATTCTTGCTATCATTTCCTTTCCACAACATGCCTCCTCTGTTATCAATTGTCCCAGATATTAGAAGGAAGAAATGTGTTGCCATCTATTTTGGACGTTCAAAGTCATTGGCTCTTTTCCTATTGCAATGGCCTTAGTCAAGTTAATCTTCATACCATAATCGCTTGTCTTCTTGTTTATCTTTTCAAGCATTTTCTTATGTTTTCTCTGCTTTCCAGTCATTACAGCTTGGTCATCAGCAAACTTCATAACATTGATTCTATGACCATTAATTTCTAAATTACTCATTTTCCCCATTGCCTCCCTCCTGGATAATAGCCAATGGATAGAGTAAATAAAAAAAAAATATGATTGGAAGCAATAAACAGTATTTTTATGCTGATCTAAATTTGTAAACCATGTAGGATTATTCTAGATTTAATAGCAGTGACTGGACATATTGTATATCTAGAGCTAAATGCATTAAAAAAAATCCTTCAGATATATTTGGTTCAATTGTTTCCTGCCTAATTATGACCAAATTGGCCACCTTATGTATTTGCTTACAGATATTTTTGAAGATTAGGTTTTTTCAATAAGGAAGAAACATAACAACCCTAGTTCTTTGCAGAGATCTGTTTTTAGTTGTTTTTTTTTACACATCTTGTAAGATCTATTAATTAAGCATATATATTTTTTTAAATATATTAAACAAGCTTGTTTTGTTTTTTTTCTTCCCAGGTATATTAATAGACCTTTTCCTGATGCCCCAGATGGAAAGTTAGAATCACTCAAGACAAAAAATGCAGTTTTATGTGCTGTTGTGCTTGAAGAATTTCTAAAAGAATTAGCAGCTGTCACTCAAGAACATTCTGTGGTACAGGAAGAAGAATTTGACTTTGATTTGTTATAACTTAAGATTTTTGTTACAGATGATTATTTTATAGTTTTTAATGTTCCTATTATTATGCAGTTATTTATTGAATTAGCGGTAATTCAAGACTCTTTGAATAGAATCAATTTTTTTTTTGGTTAAATTTATTTACTTGAAGTTATCACTGCTGCTTCTTCTGTTTAATATTCATAGAGAAAGTCAAAGCTTAGTAAATGTTTATTAAGTTGTTTTTAATTGAAAGTGTGTATACAGATTTATACATATACATTCATATTTACTGTAAATAATTGTTATATAGATTGGAGCAGATCTTGCAACTCTTTAATTATTAGCTTAAGAATGTAAGAAATTGGGGATATAATTTTTTCTATTTATGAATTTAGAGTTAAAATAATCTTTGTATATACAATCCTGTTTTATATCTACTTGTAAAGTAAGGTTTGTTCTCTTTTAGGTAGGTTTAATCAACTGCTTACAGTTTTTTGTTTTATTTTATTTTTTAATTTATTATTATGTCTAGGTATTATGTAAATAGATCAAGAAGTGAAGTTCATATTTTACAAAAAAAGAAAATGGGAAAAAAAAATATTCAAGATCCATAGTCAGTGTAAGACAGCTTTACAAATTGTAAAGTCACCATCATTATAACTAAGAAAAAGAAAAACATAACAAAAGTTGTTTTTAGCGAATAGTTTGCCATTTTGATTTCTAAAAAAAGTTTCCAGTCCATTTTTAGTCTTAATCTTCCACAGAACTAGTCCCAATACAATTTTGGATCGGAATTCTTTATTCAGAAGCTATTGTTAATGCCGATTAATTTACCAGTAACAGAAAATATAACCTGGTTAGATGCTATTCCAGTTTGAATTAAAGTATGATGGAAGCAATTAAAGCTAGTTGCACATTTGTTATTGAAGTAATTCCTTTTTGTTATTTTTTTTTTTTTTTTAAATACTATTTTATTATTTATTTCATTGTTTTCTGTTTTTGTAAGGGAAGGGAAAACTATCAAGCTAAACGTTTCATTAAATTGATCCCTGTAGAATCACAGCTACATGTATAAAATCCTCATTACTATTGTTGGTCGTGTTTAAAATAAAATTTAACACAAAAATAATATGAATCAACAAATAAATAAAAAGAAAGTGATATAAATGAGTGCAGCTATGGGAATGGAATCAGCAGCATTAAAAGGCTAGGAAAATGGTAATAAAATGACATCTAAAATTCTTGTCACATAATTTTGATATAAAATAAAGTTTAAAGCTACCCTTGCTACAATTTTCGGTGAAAGAATTTGTAACTATTTAAGATAAATGTGACCAAAACCATGGTGACTATCTATGTAAAAAAAATAAGTATTCTGAATGTTCAACTGATTTCATTACCTTATTTCCACGTGAACTACTTTAAAAGAAGATCTACTTATCTAGCTAAAATTATTAAAAAATGAATGAAATGTACATTCAGATAAATGCTATTCTAATAAAGAAAAATTTACAGTGTACATAAATGTAATAAATGAAAGTTTTTATTAAAAAAAAAAATATGTCTTAGCAATTTCTACTCGATAAAAAATTAAGGGAACTTGCCCAAAGGAGTGAATAGTTTTTACTAAAGCATTTGCAGAGATGTTTGCTTCTGGGCAAAAGGATAAAATTAAGTTCCACTGATAAAGAGATCGCAATCACATTTAACAGTTTCATCAGCTGTTACTCTAATAATAAGTGCCATGTATGTTTATTGGATGACAAATCGGAAGTTTCTCTCTGAAATTTTTGTAGCGTGCAGGCAATCATCGTCTGCTGGTAGGGGAAAAAAAAATACTGACTCGCTAATAAAAACAGCATGAATTTTTTATGTTAATTCTAAAAGCAATCCTGCTGTGGAATACAAAAGATCTTATAACATCTATGTTACTTCCTCAAGTTACTCTCTATAAACAGAGTAACTTCACCACAGTAATCTTTGGAATGTATATTAATGAGCATTCAAACTTCTTTGCATCTCTTGTAATATATAAAAATGACTCCACAACCCCTTGATCAAATATACTTGTAGAAGTACTAGATGCTGACTAATACATGGTTATCATCCCAATTTCTAATTTGATTTATTCTGTAATTCCAACAGTTTAAGGAAGGGGAAATAGAATTCACAGTTCAACACCTTAATAGGAAAATTATTTTGGAGAAGTTTATTTTTAACATGGAGTGAGAAAGGTGTTTCAAAAGAAAGAAAAAAGTTAAGATTTACTAATCTAGTCCAGTGTTCTTCCACTGGCAGCATCACTGTAATCAATGGATGCAGCAAAGGCTGCACTGGTTTTCTGCCTCTGCAAATGTGGTTTCAGTAGAAGAAAAGATTGCTTCCTATCCAATACGCTTCCTTCAGTGACAGTAATATTCCTATTACATTAATCAACAAAGTAATACTATTATTACTTTATTCATTGTCAAGATATTCATTCAAGTAGTCTTAATTATAAGGAAGAAAAAACACTGTTTCTTGTTGAAGAGACATTACTGAATGTTGAATTTACCATTTTCCTGTGATTTTTACTGAAAGTTAATCATATTTGCACCACACACACTATCCACTCCTTCTAATTGGGCTTTTTCTCTGTATTTCTGAAATAGATTGATTTACTTAATGTAGCCAAAGTTTCTTTTAACAAAGAGAATTTTGTCGCAGTTCCAGAATAAAATATAGAGATATATCTTTAAGTTAATACTGACAAGCTTTTTTTTTTTGCTTCCAAACATTTACTGATATTAAATACAAATTAAAGTTTTTCATTTGGGACTGTGAAAGTGGAGAGACCTTAACATTTGTCAAGGTAGATGCAATTTAAGAAGTTTTCAAGAATTTTGTTATACTTTTATTTTACAAAAAAACCATCACAAATATTAGCAGCTATTTTGAAGGAATGTTTTAAAATGGATGTAGGATTTCCAGCTTAAATGAAAAACTCTGTAAATTGGTGTTATTAGACCATATTCAATAAAAATACAAAGTTCCACTGAAATTTACTTAAAACTGATAATTACGACTCAAAGAACTGGTGTTCAAATGAGACGGTCAATTTTTCCTATATATCGTCTGCTAACAGTTAAAAAATAATGACGGACATTTCAATAATAAAAGTTAATTTCTCTTCTACCTAGTTATTTAAAAATACAACAAAATTCGCCAATATTTTTAATTCATGTTAATAATAGATTTTCCAATGTATGTTTTACATTTAGTACGGGATTGTTCTCGCTTTTTAACTTTAAGTTACAGATTGAGATGCATCACATCCAATCTTATGAATATGTAATTAAAATAAAAAAAAATATGCAGCTTATAGAATTCATATGTTTAAGAATAAGAACACTGAGCATTTAATTAATCAATGTATGAGTAATCTACGATCATACATAGGACTGCCTTTGTCCCATTGGAAACCACAACATGGGGAGAACTGCAAGTTGGTTTTTTTTGACAAGATCAAGAAGGGCTAAATAACTATTTCTCAAATACTGTGGTCATAAAATATGTTCTTCCAGTTTAAGTCTTCACAGTAACTTTTTAAAATATCATCACAATTTTTAGTTTAAAAATATAAAAAAAAGTACTGACAGGAAAAAAATATTAACAAAAAAAAAAAAAAAAAAATTCAAAATATTTAATATTAGATATGGTTTACGAGATCTATTCTCATTATATGAAATTTCTGTTAAGAAAAAAAAAATATTATTACCATTTATTACAAAGCTGCTGCTGCACAAGCAATAAACACAGATTGAGAATCCTTTATCCAAAATGCTTGGTTCAGGAAGTGTTTCGGATTTTGGAATATTTGTATATTTGCATCTATAAAATGGGACAGCTTTAGGATGGGACCTAAACACGATATCCATTCATAATAGACCCTGAATTTTGTATACACACAGATATAGGTAATGATGCTACCCGTAAGAGTATCTGCAGACTTTTTTGATATTTTCAACAATATCTTCACAGAGCACAAAATACTTGGTAAGTATTGCACACATGAAGGTGTTGCTATGACGACTGCTGACAACAAAATGGCACCAAATTGTGGTGCATCACGCCAGCACTCAAAAAACATTTGGATTTTGGATAAAAAATTCTCAACCTGTATTAACTTAATGTGTCATTTATTGAAATTTATTTTTAAATAACTATCCTAAATGGCAATTAAGAAAAATCATTTAAAAATAATAATGTGATGAAAGCCATAGATCAGTTATCTTTCATAAACAATGAATTAAGCAACAGTCCTACTGATAATAAACTAGGGTGTCTACAATGCTTTAAATTCAAAATGATATGAATTGAAAAATATGAATGTATACTTCTAATTAAATTACTGAAAACATAGAAAGGTATATCATTATCAGGTAAACTCTTAAAACGAAGCCTACTGTAGATTTAACATTAAATCTTTGCATTATTTGGAGATTTATTTATTTTGTTTTTTGATTAAGTGCAAAGTGTTTGCAATCTAAAAAAAAAATTAGATTCATTATTACAGTTTTTACAGTAGAACCAAAGCTTATTAATTATCAATTAAATGTTTTAAAACAAAAATAAATGTTTTTAATTAGTTTTTCATAAATATAATTATATTTAATTTTACCTATGAAAAAGAAAGGTCCTTTGAAGAATACCTTTCATATTTCTAACAATTTTTATATTGTGTGCAAAAGTTATTAAGCAATAAAAAAAAAATATTTAAAGATCTTAATATTGTACATGGGAAAATCTGACGATGCTAAATAATTTTGATGCTCCAAGATGAGTGGTTTCTAGTGTGGTTGTGATATAAAGCAGACAGTGAATGCAAGGAAAACTGCACTTAGCACAAGAACTGATATTAAAATGTTTGTAAAAAATTTTAATAATAAATTGTAAAATTATTGTAGATTCTGTTGTGATTTATTTTTAAATAATATATGTATATTAACCTTAATATTTTTGTAATAACTGTAAATATGTAAATGAAGATTTTTTTTAAAAAAAAGTTATGATTGGAATTGCTTCCGTCCGACTGTATATTTGAATGTATATTACTCAGTGGGTTAATGGAATACTTCTAGAAACATTAGAATATCAAATTCATTAAATAAAATTTGTGAATTCTAAATTGTAACTTCTACTGTTATTTAGTTTTACAGAGAACACAGAAAATCAAGCTCTTAAAAAAGTGTTAAATAAGATAAATAAACGATACTAAGTAAATTTGTAACAAATCAATTAGGAATCAAAAAGATCTGCCAAATGGGAAGAATTAAAAAAATGATGATGGAGAGACAAAGGCAGACAAACGACAAAAAAGACAGAAAATTGGCCAAGTTTGAAGCCCAACTTTCATCCAGTTTTCTGAACAACAATCCTATACCGATTTATATTTCCTTCTCATTAAATGAAAACTGAAAGAATTTATCCTTATTACAACATGTTATTGTGGTCTGTGAGCTGGAGGAGACAGGTTCAATTTCCAGTAGATTTTTCCCTTACAAACAGACCTAGGGTTCCCCCAGCTGTCTGTCAAATGGGGTCTGGGTTTCTTTCCCAGGATTAAAGGTGGGAGAAGAAAAAGTGGAAATAACTAAAACGCACTTACTTACAAAAAGTTGAGAGAATTATAAACATGGTAATAATCCGACAGTTTCGGAATACTTCCTTCATCAGGGACGACACAAACATATAGGACATTAAAACAACATTTAGGACGACACGAGGTGGGAAGGCATGTTGAAAGTGAGGGAAGTAAGAGGATTAAGAAAGTTTAGCAATAGTGAAGGGCGTTTTACCCGCCGGTGATGGGGTTGTAAGCTTTAACCTGGATTATATGGAAAGATTCAGCTAGGAGACGGTGGGAAAGGGGCTTGGCAGCTGAGAAGTGGGGTGTGTCCCGTCTCTTTAAAGTGAGTAACAGTACATGAGCATGTGGGATCTGAGTTTTTAAAGGCCTGCTGATGTTCTTTAATGCGTGTGGATAGGGGTCGGGATGTTTGTCCCACGTAGCCAGAGGCTTTCAACATGCCTTCCCACCTCATGTCATCCTAAATGTTGTTTTAATGTCCTAAATGTTTGTGCCGTCCCTGATGAAGGAATATGCGTAGTATTCCGAAACTGTCAGATTATTACCATGTTTATAATTCTCTGAACTTTTTGTAAGTAAGTGCATTTTATTTATTTCCACTTTTTCTTTATTTCATTATATGCGCGTTAAGCCTCCTTAGTATTAAAGGCGGAAGGGCGTCAAATTGATTATACGACCCAAACTCCATCTAGATGGTTACGAATCACTGAGCTCTTATTGTCAGAAATAAAATGGGATATTTGTTTTTAAACACTTTGACTACTGGCCAGAAATATTAGCAACAGCAAACTTTTATAACTGCAAAACAACATATTATGATAATATTTTTTTTTTCTACAGACAATTATGCGCTTTTTTGGTAAATAATATTTCTTTTGTTGTAGATACTAAAATTCTCATCACCATGCAAATGTCTGGATAACATTTAAATATCAAGCACTGTATCATAGGAACCTGGACAAAAGACTAAGTATGCATTTTCTCACAGTATGGACAATCTATTGTATGATGTAGTAAAAATTTTAAATCCGAAATAAGTGGAATCTGGAAATCATCATAAAATGCACAGCATGGATCTGACCTTTAATGATATGTTCATAGATTGAACTGCTGTTTTACTTTCACCATTATCTTGGCTAAGTCCTTAGCCAAGATTCTTTGATTCTGAAGAGTTACTATTCTAATACTTAAGTCAATTGTCACTGAAAAGTGAATCCTGCTGTGTTTAGTTTCAGCTGCCACTGAACTTGTCTTAGTTCTTAACCCCTTTAAGAACGGCTGTGGCTTATTGACACAAGTCCCATTAAGATCATTCAAGTGCCAAAAAACTTAAGATATGTCACTGCCTTTATCAATATCCACATGAAATTTTCTAATAATTTCTTTAATTTTTGTGCAAGCCATCAATATCAATTAGCATGGTTTGATCTGCTGATCATTATAATGTACACTGGCTGAATTATTCTTTGTAAATGCGTTTCTTATTAAACATCAAACTCTGGACACACTTATATTAAGTTACCAAAAATCCGGCATATTTCGATGAATCAAGTAAAAGAACAAAAAAAAAATTAAGGTGCTTATGAAATTAAGTACACATCTTGAAATAGGCTTGAAAAAGGAAAGATTTTCTCTTTCCGAAAATTTGCAGATATTAAATATATTTAATAAATATATTTTATTGGTGTGAGGTGTGGTTATTTATAATAATATAATGACTAGAAGAGATTAGGAGGAAATATGGACTTAAGTACACATCTGTTAACCACGACTTATTTTGCAATTAGACTGAAATCATCCAACGTTAATGAGTATTTAGGAGGTCTTGTTTTATCTTTTGAAGGTGCAATCATTGTGACAACTATATAATCTTTATTTCATTCTGATATCTCATTCATTTCTACTTCTCTTGAAATAGTGGGATGGTGGAAAGAATGAACCTTTATAGAAATGAATCTTAGGAGAAACACCAATTTTTAACTGAACAAAGTCATGTTATTCCCTTCAACATGTTTCTTCTCTTGTTTGTCTGTCTGTTATGTAAATCCCACTGAAACGGTCGAATGGATTTCATTATAATTTGATCCAACTTAAAATCTTCTAAACATAGACAGAAGGGGAGAGGAGTTGGTTACTGACCAAAATCAAGTGTGCTCCTATTTGAAGCTAGACTAAAAGTAAGCATCGTACTGAATTTGAAAGAAGCCTTGCCAATTGAGGGAGGGGTGGAAACCAAAATAATGGACATAAATAAGCTACTCATAAAACTGCCCACTTATTTTAGCATCATGCATGTGGAAACAAAGAGGACATAAAGGCAGAGGAAAGTGAAAAATGCTCAAATAGAATAATAAGGCTGTAGTCAATGGAATCAAATATTACTAATATTTAAAAATAAAGAAAATGACCTAGGCAGAAATCATGAAGTGAAATTCCAGTCAAAAGATTTAAGATATTACAGAAATTAAAAATGTAGCAATCTAAAAGTGGAGCGTACTGGTTACCGCTCTGCCACCAAACATCCTGGCTGCTGGAATTGTGTCCTGCCTTTGAAGCTACTCAAGAGGGTTCTCATGCCAAAGCAGGTGTCGTGCTTCTACCACTTGTGCTTTTCATTCATCAAAGTAGTAATCTTTCTTTCTGAAAGGAAAATTTTAATAATTGGTCTGTTATCCCCCAAAAAGGAAAGAAAACATTTTCTTAGAAGGACTCTGTAACAATTTGGTTAATTATGCAGAATCTTCATGAAATTATTAAGCTTTCTTTCATTTAGGAAGATATAAGTTTGATTTTGTGCTGCATGGCTTCAAAGACTACATTTGCACAACAGCAATGAATGCCAATAATTATCAAATAATAAAAAATTCAAAATGCAACTGCAAAAGAATATCATTTTAAATACAACTCTATTCCTATAACTTCCATATTAATTAGTTTTACATAGAGGAATTAAGTAAATAACTTTAATAGGTCAGTAGTAATTTAATATACAAATTAATTTTGAAATTTAGCTATACAATAAATGCAAAATATATAAAAGCTATCATCCAAAATATAAGTAGAATCATCATGAATAGTTCTTTTAATTATGCATTATATATAATTTATTTGAATATTAAAATGTTTTATTGTGCATCATTAAAAATAAATTTCTCGATTGGGGTATTTGAATTTTATTTAAATATTGTATCCTTTTGCAAAAAAATATTTTAACACGATTTACAAAGATTAAACGTGAATATTTACATTAATTACTAAGTCCCCTTTTTTAAAAAAAATATTGTAATAATTAAAAATGTGTTATCCATTTATTACTGTATTCATTGGTTTCCAAAGACTTTTTCAGAAGATAATTTTGTTTCAATATTTTGGTTATAAAAAGATATCAAAACTAGGTCAATAGCCACCAGCAGTTGAGAATGAATAATCTCGAGAACTGCCAAGAGTGTGACTGCTTCAATTGTCCTAAAGATGTCCTAACAGCCACTACCACAATAGATGACTGCTACCATCATTGAACAGCAATGGATGGCGCTGGAGGTTTTGCTCCATGGCCACTCAACCTTATGATCCAGCTGTAGAGTTTTTTACAGCTGGATCATACAGATCAGAAAAGTCTGGTGAAAGTGACCCTGAGAGTATGGATAATGACTAAAATTTCCAATTCATTTTTGATAAAAGCTTAGAAGAGAAATGTCGTATTCTCGTAAACAGCAACCATTTCTTTTCTAAAATATCTAAGAATACACAAGGGGGACGTCCATTAATTACGTGAGGTCAAAAGGGGGAGGGGGGGGTCCGGCAAAATCTCACCAAGGGGGGGGGGTCAACGAAAATCTCACGTATACTTTTTCATTCAGAGAAAATATATATCATAGCAAGATTTCCATTTTTTTTGGTTGTTGAAGCAAGATTTCCGTTTTTTGTTTTTTTTTTTGGTTGTTAAAATTGTTGAAATCTCACCAAGGGGGAGGGGGGGGTCCAAAATTTTTTAAAAACCCCTCATGTAATTAATGGACGTCCCTAAAAAAAAAAAAATGAAAAATCCATTCACCAAGATATTTATTTAATAAAGATACTTGATAACCCAAAGATAAGTAACAGTTTTAAAAGTTGAATGAGGCAATTGGTTCAGATGGATAATGCCAAAAAAAACCAAAAAAGCTGTCCCATGATGTCACTTATGAACAAAGATCTCATTAGTAATTACTCCCTCCATCCGAAAATATGGTATACATTTTAAAACACAAATAATTTTAAAATGTACACCATATTTTTGAATTAAGGGAGTAATATATTTTATATTTTTTTGTGTGTTTATATTGAAAACAATTTATTAGGAAATGAACATTTTAACATTGGGAAAATTGAAGGGCTTGGTGGAAGAAGGGCCAATCCCATAATTCTGTGATTTGGAGAAAAATGCAGTTAAAGTGTTTAAGAAGCTGAACAGTGCAATGTCCATCACTTTTTACAATGCATTTCTGATGGTGTTACGCATATCCTACAATGGATTTAGTTCAAAGAGTAAACACTAGATGACACTAGCTTACACATCAGACACAAATCTCATTTTTCATGGAGGAGTGGGATTGGCCCTTCAATTCTAATGAAGCAGCAACAACATTCAGAGCAGAGGAAATATGTAAAATATTTTGATAACAACTACTATTTTTTTTTTTTTTTTTTTGTTTCTTTAATGTTCTTCTTTTTCTGATGGAAAATTCTTTGGCTTTTCCTTTCACATGTACTGCATTGTGAGACTACAACAGATGGCTAATTATAAATATCTCTGCTTTTTCCTATTGTTATTGCTTTATTAATGAAAATATTACAGCATGCTTCTGATAACAAACCCTTTTATGTTTGAACTATTTTTCATCTTAAGATTAAAATGAAAAGAAAGTAAATGCTTTGATATTCTTACTTGTTTTTATAATTTTTTTGTATGATTTACTCTTATAATTCTATATTGATGAAAAATGAACTGAAGATGTAATGTTCTAAACTTCAAGTAGCAAAATTGCTATGAATTCTGAAATAATCAAAGTCTTAATTCATAAAATAATTTTTATTAAGTCATTTTCACAACAGTTTTTTTTTTTCCTCATTAAAACTATGCAAACTAAAAGCCATTATCAAATAAACTACACTTTTTGCCTAAGAAACCATACTGTTTATGGATCATAAGTTATGCAGTTTGGAATTATATACAGATATAATAATGTGATCTCGACTGTGGTTACACTTCAAAGAATGATCAAAATATGCATTTATAAATGAAATACTGCTTACTTCAGATTTAAAATCTATCTGGGAAAGAAAAGAAAAGGAGAAGTGGCAGGGAAATGGATAAATAGCTGAATTTTACAAATGAGTTTATAAGATTTAAAATAACAACAAAATATTGTTTTGTTTTTTTTCTCCAACTTTGAGAAATTATATATTATTTACATTCTATACTGTGGAAAGTGGTTTTTTTTTTTTTTAATTTCAATATTAATTTGCAACAAACACTTCAAAACTATAATTTTACAAAATATTATTAATTTTTGCAAGATCACAAACATCTAATATCATCTACAGTAGTCCAGAACAGTTTGTCAATCTCCAATAAAGGTTAAGTGGACCATGCAAACCACATAAAAGTGTGATTTTTATGGTTGCATATTGAAACTGCAAATAATGTGACTGTGACTATGTCTTATTACAAGTTATTAAAATTAAAGAAGGCCAAAATTACAGAAATTTTGAAACAACAAAGAATTTTGATATATCTGATATAATTACTAAGAATTTGCCAATCTGGCAAAATTATTTTCGTTTGCTTTTTTTTTTTTTTTTTTTAATTAATATTTTAAAATATAATTCTCACCATCCTATAGCTGCACATTTTCAAATCATATTTTTAAATTTTTAAAACAAAGTTAAATTGTCATACATAATAAATAAAATCTATATGATTTTTTTTTTGAACCAATGTTGTCGAGGAAACAGAACCATCCCAATAATATTGGCGAACCATCTAGTGACTGAAAAAGTCATCTGCTTGACTTTCCACGATGTTCAAGATTGAGAAAAACTCATAACATATCCCCATTCATAGTGCAGGGCAAAGTAAAATATCAAGTTCTTCCCACTTCATAATCATCCTTGATATTATTAAAAATATATGATGTCTTTCAATTGTGAAATAGTTGAGATGACGTACAAATTCACTGCTGTCTTTTCTGAATTTATGCTGCATTTCAACTTCTTTTCCATGTTTAAAAAGAACAAGAAAAATTCAACCAACTTTGTTATTACTATCCAAGTTTATAAACACAAAGTAATAGAACTCACCAAACTTTGGAAATTCTACATAAAGTAATAAAAAAAAATAATAAATACGCTTATATATACTGGTAGTTTAAACAGTGATAGTCATAATCATATAATTTTTTCCTTTAACTTTAACAAAAAATTTCAAATATATGCAGAAAATAATGAATCACAAATAATGAAATAAAATATGTAACTTTTCCAAAAATTTACAATGACTTTTCCAATGGCCATTTTTTTTTTTTTACAGTAATAGTAATTTTGCTCTCCTTAATAACAAAGGTTTATAGCAATGAACTTTTAAAGCCTATGGGAAAACTCTTATTATGATGGGAATATTTTTTTTTTCTTCTTCTTTTCCTTAGATAGTAGAGTCATAAAGACTGATCTTATTGAATCAAAATTAATTCCAAAATTTGCAATGACTTTCATAGAAGTTCTATATATATTATCATACTACAATTTAATGAAAAAAAGCCAGCAATTTCTGGTATAAAACAAAACTATCCTGCAAAAGTGAAAATGGTGGCAATTGTTGAAAAATCCCAAGCTGCAGGGTATAGACCTTTGACGTTCAATGGCCAGCAACAGCCTTCTAAGCATCTGCTTCCTTCGAGTTAGGCAAAGGTTATGCGATTCTGTGTTGTTGAAAGAACAGTTATTATATTTACCAATTAATTAGCAATTCTCAAGTCCCCTCTTAAATTTTCAATTTAAAACTGTAAGAAACAGAATTAAAAGCAATTTCAATGCTTCACACAATGTGAAAACGCAACACCAAATGAAAATGACTGTCAAATTAATCAGCAAACAAACAAACAAACAAGTAAACAAAACCCCTTAATTAAGTGATCTACTGTCAAAAAAATTAAATAAAGTACGAAAAATTTGACTTTTTTATGATTTTCTTTCCTTTCTTTCTTTAAAAAAAAAATGGAAATAAAGTTAAAAAAAGTTTTTGATGAAACAGTACACTGAATTTGAACACTGATAAGTCAAACGAAGTTACAATTTAAGGACTTTAATATTAGAAACGCTACATTAGGGAAAAAAATGTATCAAACATTCTCATCAATAATATTTTGCAACAGAAAATTTCAAAACTTCTTTCTCTCTCTTTCACTGAGTTAAGTGATCTTCCATATTATACTGCATTACCTGGCATTGTAAATATACATTTGTACCTCTGCATGTGTGTTTGTTACATCTAACATCACAACTATTTCAGATTTAACTGACAGAAGATAACACATATTCAAAAAGACATTAATTCGATTTAGACTGAACTTACAAATTATCATGGTCATGTTAATTTGTACTATGCAATGGGCACTTTATACTGCAACTGATAAAGTTTTCAAAGTTAATGCAGTATCAACTACTTTATTTTTTTAATTATTACTTGAACAAGAAAATCTTATATCACTTTCATTGTGAAATTACTTGAGATTAAATAAAGTTGTTACAAATGGCAGTGAGACTGCTATTAAAATGATTCAACGTTAGCTCATTATAATGTTCTAAGACTTCTTTTTTTAGTACTTCTACCCTCCTTTATGTATACTTCAATAAAGCAACTATTTAGCAAATAAGGGTTAACTTTTTTTTTCTTTTTCTTTTTTTTCTTCTTTAAACCAAAATGCCACAGAAGCAATAAATGCTGCATAAATAAACGGTAATGATAAACATATATTATACACAAGCAATAATAAATTTAATGATCAAGAATTCACACCATATATAAAAACAATAATAAACATTTGCCAAAAGATCAGACGGAACTGACAGAAAATAAATAATTGGAGTGAAAGTACCAACATTTATTGATTTTTTTTTTTTTACTTGCTAATTGTTCAAATTACTAATTCACAAACTATAAATGCCGAATCCAAGACTGAATTGCAACAATTTCAAAAACTAAAGAATTTACAAACCTCAAAATACTAGATATTAAAAGTCCCACTTACTTAAGGCACTTTCAAAGAATTCTTAAGTAGAATCTTATGATAAAAACAGCAATTTCGTTTTTGCTGAAGTTATATGCTGATTTTTTTTCTCCCTATTTTACTTAAATGAAGTCATTAAAATAGGTAACGCAAAGGTATAAATTATTTATAACTGTTAAAAATTTTGGATTATAATTTCATTTGTGTTTTATTTCCCCTGAAGCAAGAAATGAACTAGAAGTTTCCACTAGTTCTGCTTCTGCAGACTCATCTAGATTTTCCTGTACAGCAGTTTTAAGCACAGCTTCTTCTAAACTCGGATGGTTCATTTCATCCTGGAAAAGTGGTCGTAATTTAGTAGGCACTTCATCCAAACCCTGCTCAAGTTCTGTCCCTTCTGCACCACTGGACTATAAGAATAGTAAAATTTCAATTATTTTCTTTTTAATTAATTAAAAAAAAAAGTGTCTATTTAAACATTCTTTTGCTAAAGTCAAATATCCCAAAGTAAAATGAACCCCTGATTGTTATTAACATTAAATAATTATGATATCCCCCCCCTCACCTGCAATTATTACTGTTTTTTTGTAATTACTATAGACATTCGGCATTTGTCTTTTTGTACAGTTACTAAGAAATCTGAAATGGTTTTCAGAAATTCACAATGATTTTTTTTATTAATTATTGACTTTATTTTAATGAATCATCCTTGAAATTAAGAAATGTTTTCAATTACATTAGTTATAAAAAGATTATACTAGATATAAGGAAGAGCAATGTTAAAAACTAACCTCCCCATTTAGAACGATTCCTCCAATGGCACCTAAAGATTCTGTTCCTTGGACCTGATCATCTTCAGTGGCTTCAATTCGATTTATTTTATCATCAGCCGGGATTCCGTTTTCAAAACTAGAAGGAGCAACGGCACTCGGCTGATTCTGCAACACGGCTATTCTCTCTAAGGCTGGATGGCTCTGGGACTGATCAGCCTCTGCCAGATCCTGATTATCTTCCAGACCTTCACCTTCTGTTTCTCCATCAGCTTCCCCATAAACACTCTACAATAAAATGGAAAAGATATTACAATAACGTTATCTCACAGAACCCCTCATTATATTGCAATTTAAAACAATATTACTCCTATAATAAAAATACAATTTAATGTTGCAGCAATGGTAAAGTAAGACAAAATACTTTCTTTTGAAATGCATCCTCTTCAATTTTCATCATGGTATCTTAACAATTATCTAAACTATTTTCTGTTTTGTTAATTTTTCAGTGTAATTTATAAAAAATTCCTATATGCTTCTGAAAATTACTAAAATGGGTACAAAATTAGGGATAGGGAAGAGTAAAAATAATATTTACAAAACATGAAAAATAAAAAAAAAAAAAAAAAAAGAAAGAGCAAAAAGAAGAATTAATATCTGTAATGACAAAAACATTCTTATCAAAATTAACTAAAGCTGCTATTCTTTTAAATTCTATTAGGATAATGTGAATGTAAAAGTTCACAAAAAACTTCTTACCTCATCATTTTCTTCACTTACACCACCTCTGTTTCCCTGATCACCACCTTCACAACCTACAATCCCTGGCAGTTCTTCATTCCTTGAAAAAAAATAAAAAAATCAATTGCTATAGGCTAATTTCATGTAAATGTCAACCTACGTACTAATTTTAAAATGTCATAAAAATGTTAACAAATTCATAATGATACAAGCTACTACATCAACTGACATCAATATTTCGTCTTTATTCTACATTCCAAAGACTTCTTCAGGAATGTAGAATAAAGACGAAATATTGATGTCGGTTGATGTAGTAGCTTGTATCATTATGAATTTGTTAATAGTTTGACATTAGAAGATTTGAAGTTTTAAACGTATGATTTAAGGTGAGATATTTAGAATACAATTAAAGAATCTACGATAAGGAAGAAATTTTCAGGAATGAAGTAAGGACTGATATTTGAAGAAAAAGACATATGAAAGAGCAACATATCTTCGAGCTTTCGAAGTTGAGAGGAAGAGAGGTATGAAATTTATTAAGTGCAAGTTACGAAAAGATTACGTATGCGAAGGTTAAAACTTTATTTTTGAAGATTTCTAAATAGACATATAAAGGAAAAAGACAATTAAAATATTAAGAAGGACAATTATAAAATTTAAAAATGAAGTTTGGAAATTATAAAATTTAAAAATAAAAATAAAAAATAAAAATTTGGTTTCGTAAGTAAACCTAATGAGTGAACGTGGTTAATATCACGTTTCATATTGTTGTATTTGTTTAACTTTTTCACGTTTATTAGCATTCTTGTCTTGTTTTATATTTCAATGATGTTAGGGTAAGGGAGCGATGTTCTCCCTCCTAAAAATGTTTGTAGTAGTCCTGAAGAAGTCTTTGGAATGTAGAATAAAGACGAAATATTGATGTCAGTTGATGTAGTAGCTTATATCATTATGAATTTGTTAATAGTTTGACATTAGAAGATTTGAAGTCATAAAAATGTATTTATTTTGGTTTTAGCTTATTGACAATAAAGGTACATAATTTATAAAAATTGTGTTGGGTTTTTTTTATATTTTTTAAATGAAAAAGTATTTGGAAAAGATTTATTTACGACTCATTTCATAATCACAGTATTAGCTCTACCTAAGTCAAATTTCCTTCATTCCCCAAACTTAAATTTTTTAAATATAACTGTAATTTTCATTACTTTTATTTAAGTAGCACATGTTTCCTTTCTAATAAAGAAAAAAAAAATCATTTTTATCAAAATAATTCTCCAGTAATACTAAAGAACTGAGAACATTGATATGTCAGGTCTGTCACAAAAAAATAGTTGTTTTGTTTTTTTTTATTTTTTTAAAAAACTATTGATGTCAAAATAAGATATTCATTCAAAATTTATTAAAAGGGTTTAAACAGGAACTAAAATAATAGAGTTTTAAATTTGTCATGTCTGTCACAATTCTCTGTCAACGCAAACAGAGCTCTACAAAATTACACATTTTTTTTTATTTTAATACAAACACAAAAGTTTTTATTTTGCATTTTTGATAACAGATGGCTCTGCTTTCACACCAAACTCATTTGGGTGTTGGAAATTTATTGATTTCATTCTGTGTTTATTCTTTAAGCTATTCTGACCATTCCACACATTTAAGGAATTGTTTTATCATCACCATTTACATCGTTTTCATAGAATTTCAATCAGATGGCACATCACAGCACTTCAAGCATAAATATACAATATTTGATATGACATTGAGCGGCATACCTACCAAGTGGAATTTCTCAGCCACATCTCATGGCAAAGGGTGCACTGATGGGATACGGTGAAAAGAAGAATCAGGGATGCAGTAAAAGCTCGAAAAATTGATCCAACAACTTCCTTTAGTTTCGCCACTGAGGCAACAAAAATATGTCCAAACATAAATATTCTACATGCTGCTTCCAAAGATGTGGAAAATAAAAAAAAAAATGCTGGACGACACTTGGAAGATAACAACTGGAGAAATTCACAGTTCAGGCACCAAAAAACTTCATTCCTTTCGATCATTCCAACCAGGTATTGTACAATGCAGCATGACAAGTATTCAATAAATAAATTTTATCAAGAAATAAAAGAGTTCAATTTTTACACAGGAATATTAAAAGATGCCTGTAATAAAAATAACTCTGTACAACCCGTTGCAACTACATCAAGTGTTGGAAGTGCTAGCATTGGGCAATGGGTCCAAGTAGTCTATGAGGGAAGTAAGAGGATTAAGAGAGTTTAGCAATAGTGATGGGCGTTTTGATCATGGAACGCCCATCACTATTTCCTGGAATAATATTAGACAGTTGTAGCGGCCAGCATCTCATAAAATGCTTAATTCCTACATCAACTCAAGTACAGTTCAAATTTGAAAATGAAAATGATGCTGTATGGTACACTACAGATAAAATTATTCAGAAATTTATTCTATATAATTCAGCTTAAAGCTTACAACCCAATAACCGGCGGGCAAAACGCCCATCACTATTGCTAAACTCTCTTAATCCTCTTACTTCCCTCACTTTCAACATACCTTCCCTCATCATGTCATCGTAAATGTTGTCTTTATGTCCTGTATGTTTGTGCCGTCCCTGATGAAGGAATACGCACAGTATTATGAAACTGTCGATTATTACCATGTATAATTCTCCCAAGTTTTTGTAAGTAAGTGTGTTTTATTTATTTCTATTTTCCTTATTTCATTCCATGCACATTAAGCCTACTTTTTATTCAGAATATTGACATACCTATATTGTTAAATTCACGTGGTTATTATAAATTATAATTCATGTATATATGTTTAAATTTCAATAATGCGATTTTAAAAATTTATTATCATTTAGTTTATTCTTCTTCGATTTTTGAATAGAATATTCAGAGCTGTCATGTCTGTCACAAGATAAAAAAATTACACATAAAAAAGTTACTTTTCAATTCTTATATAAAAAGACATGGCAATAGATGAAACCCTTACTTATCCCATAAAAAAATATCATAAATAAATATTCAGAAAATTCAGAGTTTTGAAGTTATGTAGAGGTCACAAAAATATTTGTCCATTCTCCGTCATGTCTGTCACAGTGAGTTTTAAATTTTTTATTAAAAAAGTTTACAATTTAAGATTTGGAAACTTTAGTAAGTAATAGCTTAGACATAGATACTTTTGTAAAAAAAAAAAAAAATTCTTCAAATAATATTTTTGATATGAAATGTGCTCCATTGCATGTCTGATGTCATATCTGTCACAAATGAAATTAACATATATAGCACATAAACCATATTAATCTATTGAATGTTATTGAATGCAGTCTATTGAATGCTATTTTCAAGAAACATCACATACTAATATAGACAAATTTGCATTTTTCTTAAATATATATTATAATACAATTATAATTGCATCTTATTTTTTTTCTATTCATAAATGTATTAAATCATTACGACTAATAATATTGCTACCGGTAAAATGTGCCCGGTCACATTAGATACTTCCCTTTCCCATATAGCTATATTTGAGTTGCCCTAATTCAGCTAGATCGAGGCTCAATGATCATATACATTGAGCTGCTCAATTGATTCAAGGCAGAGTGTGTGTGTGTGGGCGTCAGCCCAGCCATCTGCAGTTCAGTAGAAGAGCAGCAGCAGCCGCCCAGTCATCTGCAGTGTAGTGGAAGGTAACAGTAGATCCTCAGAATACTGACCAAAGGAAAGAGTGGTGGTGAATACTTTCTGTTCAACCAAACAGAAAAAGAAGACTTTGCGGATCCTTAGAAGAACGGCCAGAAAGAAGAACCCTTCCCAGTAGCAGATTAAGACAACTGCAAATCCAGGAACTACTACTGCTTCTAAGAGGAATGACAGTGGCAGAGACATCCCTCAAGTCTTGCAGATCGCCAGAGAAGAGAGATCTTCACTGAAAAACAATCCCCATTACTGAAATACACATTACATTCTCTTTGATGTAAAAAGTGAAAAGCTATTCGGAAGAGACTTATGTCCAAATGGGACTCAACTTAAAAATAATAAAGAGGTGGTCAACATTCAAAAATTGAAGAATTGGCATATTTAATACAGCTCGCCAAACAACTGGTAGCAATATTATGTTAAAAAAAAAAATCCTGATTTTCAATATATTTCAGATTACACAACCTTGTCACCCTGATCTATCTTATCTCTCGAACTACAGCAAGTCAACACATCATCTATTTGCTAGCCATCACTACTAATCAACGTGCATTGCTACATCCTGGCTGAGAGCAGTCCCACCGTGGACTTAAAGGGCTCTATTATATATATAGTCTACAGTGTGGCTGCGGTGGAGCCATTTTTCTTTACATATTTGAAAAATGTCCTTTCAGGAAATGTACATACTAAAAATCTTCAAGTTTGTGTGTTAAAAGCAATTCCTGTTGAGTGCAAGTGGTGAATGTATAAAAATATATATAGAACTAAATCTCAAGTTTTAGAATATACTACATTAACAGAAGAGCATAATTATGTTTATATACGAAGTTGCATATTTTCACAATTTTCATAATAATTTCTAATAAAGGCAATTTTATTAATCCAAGCAATCACCTCCTGGCTCTAGAGGTATTCCCATCTAAATACAAGTTTGCAGATTGGTTGAGAAAAGGATTATTTCTTTCAAAGAACATCTCATATCGTTTCATTTTGTTATTTTCATTAAGTCTGTGGGACCTATTTGTCCAATTTTTTCATCTTTCCAATGGAGGACAGATGTCTTGAAACAATTGCAATAGATATCACAAGCTTCTCTCCAATTTCAGACTGTTTAACAGGTGTCACTTTCAACCAATTTTCTCAATCATCATTCATTATGGTTTCTTGTCTTTCTCAAGCTTTTGTTTTGAAAATCATAATCTCCAAAGATCAATTTCGCAAAATGGATGGGTTGTCTGTTCACTAGCATTTCCTTTATCAAAAGTTCGATTGATATTTCTAATGGCCAACAATGCACTATGTCCAAGTTTGTATTCACACAAAAATAATAAATGAAAATCACTTTTTTCCTGTTTTGTTTGTTTTGAATAGGAATGGTTGAAATAAGATGGCAGAAATGGCAGAAGTCAGTATATAAACAATTTTAAGTATATTCACATTTTTAGAATCATTTTCTAATACAAACACAGGTGGGCCCGGTAGCCGAGTGGGTCAGGGCACTTGGCTGCAGGGGAGGTGACGGGTTCGATTCCCGTCCTCTGCGAAGGGATTTTTCCATGCTCCTTTCACCTCCAAACGGGTCCTAGGGTCTACCCAGCCGTCTGTGGAATGGGTACCGGGTTTCTTTCCCGGGAGTTGCGGCCTGGCGTCGGTCTGACCATCCGACCTCAACTTCGTCCCGTTGATCACGAAACGCTGGGAGCCTGACCTCCCGCGCCCCAAAGGCCTGTCCAGGCCTGTAGAGGGACACTTTAATTTAAAACAAACACAAACCCCAGTTTCGTAATTTACAACCTAATATAGTTCAGAGAAAATGTAATGTAATTAAATGTGATCTCTGCCAAAACACCTACAGAAATCAGAACTATGCAAACTTAGTTACATACGAAACAACCTTTACTATACTTTGTCTGCGAAGTGAAATAAGTGAGCTATTTCAGAATGAAATTGAGACAAAGTACTTTACAGCCAAGATATTTTCTTACCCTTGATGAAATAATAATTTGATGCTGTGTTTTCTTTTCTACCATCAAATACGATTCTTCTTTCAAGAACACAAACAGCTTTCGCAACATAATGATCTAGTATTTCAGCATGGTTGGTTCTGCATCTGGTCTTGACATATTTCATCAATCTTTATGATTATTTCAAATGTATGTTGATATCATAATAATATCTACATTCAAAGGTTATACAGTACGAATGAAAGAAAGCTACGGAATTACAGCAATAGGAAGATTTTCACTGTATCCCAAATAAAATGGGACAAATTAGTGTTATAATGGGTAAGTCTGTTTCACCAATTAAATTGCAATAGATCAATTAAATTGCGTAGATATCAATAAGACTTCTGAGTGATGTATGTGCAGACTAGTTTTTTTTTTTTCCCCTCAGATCTTTCCATCTTTTTGAAAATACAATTGTTTTACATTGCATACCATTTCCAGTCTTTGCACTATCAACAAGTAATGTTCAAATTCACCTCCAATTTTTCATTTTTTTTAGGTAGTAGTTAACCTAATTGGAAAAAAAAAAAAAACCCTGTTTCAAGTATTTGTTTTCTTTTTGATTTTTACATAAAGCAGTGTCACTACTTGTAGCAAGGGTGGTCAAACTTGCAACAGCCACATATGATAAATTTCAGATGATTGAGAGCCGTAAGACATGGATAAACATTACACATTTTATTAACAATTGTTCTGTAATCCTTGCTGATCCTAATTTTTTTTAATCTGTCACTCAAATCGAGCAATAAAATTCGAATTCAATTCTTAAAAATATATTTATTCACCATGAACATTAAAGTTGCATTTTAATCCACTAGATTCTCTGTTTGTACTTGGTAAATAGTTATAAAGCTTGAAAACTTTATTTACCTTTTATATTAATTGTGATGCAAAATGGAGCTCAGTCATAATATTTCCGCGAGCTACGCATTATATGTCAAAGAGCTGTGGTTTGGCCACCCCCGGAATATAGTATGGTGTTGAAATTAAAGCTATATATCTTACCTGGAATCTGTTTTCCTCTCCAACTGATTAGCAAACGATTTACTTTGACCAACACAAACTCTGTTGATATCTTCACGCTCCATTATATCACAGTTGGCAGCCATGGCATCATCTCTTGCCTACAAATATAAAAAGATATTCAGTCCTGGAAAAAAATCTTTACACAAGAAAAAAAACTTGTAACTGATATTAGTGTATTTATTAAACATATTTTTCAACATAATTTTTATTTTTTGAAGATATTTAACTGTTCATAGCAAAAAAAAAAAATGTATATTCATGTAAATTCTATGAGAGTCAATTAAGTAAATTAAGAAAACATAAGGAACACTTTTTGCTAGATGTTTAAGCTCTATATTCAGAGTGATACACACTGATTTACAAATATACTAATGCTCTGGTAAATCTTGTTACATTGTTACATTTTGATATTGTAATTTTGGTTTAGGTGAGAAGCTCTCATTTTTCTCTATTTGTTATGGAATTTTTAAAAGCAATCCATATTTGAAAGACGTAAATATAAATTCACACGTTACATGTTCTGAAATGCCAGTTTTGTATTGTGAATTCAAATTTTCATTGTTGATGGCAGAACGTCTTCCTATTCCAAAAGGTTTTTTCAACTTTTGGAGGAAATGCTGTACTGTACACAATCTCTTGAGTACAAGCTGTATGTATTTACCACCTTCGGTTCAAGAAGGTGTGAAAAGAACTCTAACAGGTCATCTTCGGGTGCATATACACAAGCAGGCCCCTCACATCAAATTCCTGGCCCAGATACCAAATGCAATAACGGGCCTTCCCCCCCCCCCTCATGTTATGAACAAAATCATGAATTCTTAGCCAAAAATATCGCGAAAATACCACATGATTTCATACTTCTACAGCAGGGGTGGGCAGACTTTTGTAAGGTAAGGGCTAACTCAAGTATACTCCAAGTGCCGCTGTCACCTTAAGACTAAAGAAAAATGGAATATCCAAATCGACAACCAAAAAAAAAAAAACACACAAAAAAAAACCGGTATCTCCAAATCAACAACCAAAAAAAAAAAAAAAAAAAAAAAGGAATTTGAAAACCGACAACCAAAAAAAAAAAAAAAAAAAAAGACATGAACATACTGTAGATCTTAGCCGGGTCCCGGTGCTGAGGGATCTGTCAGGGACATTTCAACCACTCTAAATTGCTGAAATCGACTGTTGGTGACATAATTGTGAAGTAGAAATAGGAAGGTGCAGCCACAACAAAACTGCAGCCAAAAAGGCAGCATATATTGACAGACCAGGACCATCGAATGTTGAAGAAAGTGGTTTATGCAAATAGCCAGATATTGATTGAAACAATCACATCTGAGTTTCACGGTAGTACTAATACTCCAGCCAGCATCATGACTATTGATCGAGATATCAGGGAATGGGGTTTGATGGCTGCACAAACAAACATTTTCCCTGCGAATGCTAAGCACCACCTGAAGTGGAGGGATGAATCATGCTACCACATGGTGGTCTGACGGGAGGATTTGGATGTGGCCAATGCCCGGGGAACGATATCCTCCATCATGTGTAGTACCAACAGTGAAGTTTGGAAGAGGTGGCATTACAGTGTGCGGTGTTGTTCATGGAATGGACTCGACCCTCTTGTACCTCTGCATGGCAGTGTAAATGAGGAAGGGTACAGGGAGATTTTAACCAGTTATGTACTACTTATAATAGCGAACCACTTCGGTGATGACCATTGCCTCTACCAGCATGACAACACTTGATGTCATAAAGTAAGGTCTATGAGGGAATGGTATGTGGACAATAAGGTTCAGGAATTGGACTGGCCTGCCCCGAGTCCTCACCTGAACCCCATCAAATAGCTATGGGTGGAATTAGAACGTCGACTTCGCTCCAGACCCCAATGTCCCACATCACGACATGCTCTGGCTAAGCTCTTCAGGAAGAATGGGCTGCCATTCCTCCACAGAAGTTTGAGGCACTTGGTGGAAAGTCTGCCCGGCTATCATGGCTGTGATAAAGGCGAAAGACGGATCTACCCAATACGAATATTCACTACTGGGAAGTATGTCAGGAGGAAAGCTTGACTTCGGTTTCAGGTAGGTATCAGGATATTTTTGATCACGTAGTATATATATAAAGTATACAAGAATTATTTCCTACATTTGAGTGAGAAAGAAATTATAAATGATAAACATCACTAAAGAAATTATAAATGATAAACATCACTAAAGAAATTATAAATGATAAACATCACTAAAGACTTAAGACTTTTAATTCTATAGATAAAAAGAAGCAACAAACATTGTTTCTGAAAAGTGACTAAAATTAAGACAACTTTAACTTAATTACCTGTCCAAGATCATCATCTTCTAATCTACTGATAATTAAGGCCATATCAGCATCAGTGGCTTCTACGTCTCCACTGGCTCCAGCTGAAATGTTTTGAGAAACTGATCCCTTTTTAGAGATCTCAGATTTACTCTTAAGACCCTCAGTAGGAGGAGTTCCTTCTGAACTGGACATGTTCCAATTTGTATCTTGATTCTGAAATAAAAGCAAATGTGAGAAATCAAATAACATCAATTAATAGCTTTTCAATCAATAAATTTACATCGTTAAATATTTAAGTATTCTACAAGAATTATTTTGTGATGAACTTGAGAACCAGACAATCTCATAATTAAAACAAACTACTTATGAAAAAGAAATTTACCACACTCATTAAAGAATAAATGAAAGAAAGGAACACATTTTATATAAGGATTAACCTTTGAATTATGAATAGTGTTTCAAGATTTTATTGGAAAACACTGAAATTGTTTAAGACTATTATTTTTTCTCAAGGGACATTAGACAGCGACTCGATCAAACTCTCAAATGCATAATTTTAGTGTACCCTTATAAAATGTCTGCAATTGAAATTCCTCAAATTACGTTTTATTTTGTAGTTACAAATAGAATCAACAAAAGACGACTCGGGAAACCTATAATAAATTTTAATTATTCAATTAAGGTCATCAAAAGTCCTAAAGAGATGGTGTCAGGGGCAAATGACTTTCTGGTAACTCATCTGGACATAAGGACATAGATTGTACGTAGTTTATGGAATAATTAAAGCTTCAGTGTTTCTCAAGTACTTTATATTGAAGGAGATAGACACCAGGCAGTAAAGCTATTGAATCATTGTCAATTTGGTGAACTGATTTCAATAACAATATACCGATGATCAATCACATTCCTATCTAACTGGTATTCTTCTATTCAAATAGATATTACCACATCAACTTTTTAATTCCAGCAATTTTGCATATTACTTCTCCCTTTCAGCTACTGCAGAATAACAGAAATACTATTTACATGTAGTTTGCCTTGCTTACCATGTTGTGAATGTGCTTTAAGATGTGATAGGTATAGTATACAGCAATATGATAATCTTTAAGAATTAAAAAGTTTTTAGTAATGAATAAATTTATTACCTGCATTATTGAGTGGAAATTTCTTGTTTTAGAACGTATTCCTCCATTGTCCATGTTTTGCACCAATCGCAAAAATGCCAATTCATTAAACAGTACTTCAGACATATCTACTAGTAAGTCTTCTCCACATTCTCTTAATCTATTGAGATTTGACAAACCAGAATTAATTGAAATTTGGTAGAATTTACATTAATAAATTTATATTTGGTACTAGATTAATTGCTGAAATGTCATGTTTGGAAAAAAAACTTTTCCATTTATTACAGAATATAAAAATTTTTTTGTTATCCCTCACCTTTTCCCTACGTATTTTGCTAATGTATCTTGCAAAATACGAGACAACTGTTTTTGAAAGAACTGTGTCAGTTCCATTGCTTCGTCTCTCTGGGTCACGAGAGAAAGTGTTAACTGTTGGATGTAGGCTAAAAGTTTTGGAGAACAGACATCATCCAGACGTGCTTTTAAAAAAGGAATCACTTCCAGCATAATGGCTTGTATCTGATCATCTAACTGATTCGTATTTAACCCAGAATACTAGAAAATAAAAAAAGAAGAAGTATGTTAGAAAGATTTTCTGCAATAAACAATTGTGTTTGAGACTATGAAGTAATCCTCTATTCCCAAGTGTCAATAATTTCAATGTCTCAATTAATCTAAATTTTTATCTTTAGTAACTGAGATTAATTTATTCAACAACTGCTTTTTCTTTCCTATTTTTTTTAATAAAGCACCATAAGTTTTTGGCCTCAAAAATTTTAAATCTTTTAAAATTGTACACACAACAAATGTTAGACCTGAAATTATACAATTTCTAATTAGAAAAATGAAAAATATTTATAATTCAACAACATCTTCATTTTATTTCCAACTTTCAATGAAATTTTATCGTTTATTTGCATGCCACAGAATCAATGAATGACAAAGTGGGGGGGGGGGGAGATACATAAAAAAAAAAAAAATCTACACACAATAGAACAAGGAATGCTGTTCCGCCATGGCCGAGTGGTCTAGACGGCGGTCTGCCATGTGGTCGATGTGTTGGAACCCGGGTTCAAATCCCGGCCTGGGCATGGCTGTTTCTTTCTTCTTCTGTGTTTCGGCAGTTTCTCCTTGGGACTTGTGAATCTGCCCCCCCTCCCCACTTCAATTTCTTAGCCTCACCCTGTCGTTGTTAGGTAGGGCTAGCTCATGGTCCAAAGTTGACCGTTGTCAATAAAAGAAAGAACAACAACGAACACAAAGTACTTTGAGATTGATAGCGAATCTATAGTTCAATTTGTTCCTATCAGTAATATGATTGGTTTCAACCATCTTGATACAAAGAAGTAACAGAACCAACTGCCAAAAGATGCAATAAGTTCACAAACTATAAAAAAAGACTGATGTTTAATAATATTTATTATAAAAGAGAAGATTTAAGGAAGAAGTATGGTTTGTTTGTATATAGTAAAAAAAGACTTTTACATTGATAACTTTATTTTCAAACTGTTCAAGATGTTAATATAGTATGAATGATTAACCAACTTCACATACTCTTCTAAAATCTTTGAATTAAAAAAAAAGGAAAAATTCAATTTAAGATTTTTTTTTTAAAAATATTACCTCTTGAAAACTATATCCTCCATGCCAGGAAAGCAAAATGTGTCTACTTTCAATAAACAGTACACTCAATTCAAGATATAGTTTACATCATCACTAAAGATTCTTTCCGACTTAAAAGTGACATGATAGTTCAGCTCATGAGAGAGAGAGACAGGAGTGTGGAACTGTTTAGATTTGGCATTTTAATCCTGAAGTAATCGCCGAAAGTGATGTTAATAACTCTGTAGTCCCAAATTTGAAAAAGAGAAAAGTAAGTAGCATCGTAGTCAGGTGGCTTTCAAGAAGTTTGTTGTTATGCTAGCATCATTTTCAGACAAAGACGTTGACTTGTGTAGCTTCTACAACAAGTAGAACGAATCAAGAGTAGATGCAACAGGACAAATTCCTCAACTTTTTTGATTGAATGTCCAATTCCTCCATTAGTGATGGGGATAAGAAAGGCAATAGTGTCTAGATTTCTCTTCTTCTCATCTCGGGCAATGAAGACATAAAACAATGCAATCTTAGACATATTATCAATATTTCTGATAATCGGGCAATTTTCTTCTCACTTGCAGCTTTGGACATACATGATTGTATGATGAAGACTCCAAGTATACTTAGTATTTGAACTCATCAGAACAATGGATTGACAGGGAGACTCAGTAGATACAGTCCAATTGAAGTTTAGATCCTCATTTGAAAATTTTTGGCACTTGACAAACTTACAGATTATTTACTCAGAAAAACCAAGTAAATAAATTAGATTTTGTTAAATCTTACCATTAAATTTATCTATTGAGATGGATAAATACAAGTAGAATAATGGATTATATATTTCTGCTTTTAAGACCTAGTCATTTAACTTAAATTCTTGATAAACTACTGATGTATAATTGAATCTCAGCATCATGAACTTGCTGTTTCCAATCAAATATTCAACACCTGTTAGAATCAGGGCTTTGGAGCAGACCAAATTTTTAATTGCTCCAGTCCAGCTCCGCTACAACATCAAAATACTTGCTCCATGCTCCAAATAATTTTTTTAATTCGTATTACCAAAGATCAAATATTAAAAAAACAAGCTTCATGTAAACTCCCAGAGTTAAGTCAGCTGCTTGAAGGGTTACTGTCTTAAAATTTGGCTTTGCCAGGAGATCTCTTATATTTTTAGCTTCGTCCCATTCGGCTTTAGTTAATATAAAGTCTCTGGCTCCATGTTGGCAATATAAGGCTAGGATCCTCAACCCATTGTGCAGGAACATCCATGTTGAGTTCTCGACCATCATATCATCTTCAAAATTAAAGTTTTAAATAGATATTAAAAAAGGACAATCAAAAATTAAGAAGGACAATTTGTAAAATTTAAAACTAAAGATTGGAAGTTATAAAATTTAAAATATAAAAATATAAATAATTTGGCTTTGTAATTAGAACTAATGAATGAACGTGGTTAATATCACGTTTCATATTGTTGTATTTGTTTAAGTTTTTCACGTTTTTTAGCATTCTTGTCTTGTTTTTATTTCAATGAAGTTAGGTAAGGGAGCGACATTCCCACTCCTAATGTTTGTAGTAATCCTGAAGAAGTCTTTGGAATGTAGAATAAAGACGAAATATTGATGTCAGTTGATGTAGTAGCTTGTATCATTATGAATTTGACAAACTAGTTGCTTGATATTCAGAGTTAAACAAATTTTTAACTACTTAAGATCATGTAAAATTCTCAATGGGACAATACATCCATAGGTTTCAAAATTATTTCAGTGTTCATTTTTCTAATCTTATTTTCTTCTACATTCCAATGACTAATTTGCCAATGGTATACAACATTTAGCATAAGAATAATTCTTACATTTTAACAGATACTAAAATGAAGAAACTATATGCAGGAACCTATTATTAAACTTACTACAGTACCTGATAAGGTTCTGGGAGAATTAAAACAAACACTATGCCATCATTATAACAAATTTCCTACCGGAATATCAGAAGTTGATGTTTCACTTCCTTGATCTTGGGCAGAACTGCTGGCTCCCTCTGAAACAGAGCAGCGCTTTAATCCAGAATGAGAAGGACTATGTTGTCCAAAAGCTGCAGTGAAAGGCAATTTTTGTTGATTCGTTTCTTTAATCTATTAAAAGAAAAAAAAAAAGAAAAAAAGAATGAGCGTCAAACATTGTTTCTAAAGATAAATATCATTCATAACAATAAGGAATTCCCCTCTTTTGTTATAGGTAAAGCTTTCATGATACAACTACCTTTATAACATTCTCCTTTTCATATAGAATAAAAGATTTCAGCAGATTTTTTTGAGCACATCATTGGTTGATACAACTCTCATGATGGGTTATGTTGTGGAGTAAAATAATTTTTTATTATTATTTTTTTTATATAAAATTCTTTTAGTTATTAAAGCGAAAGTTTGTTGCAAATATGTAAATCACTTTAACCTTGCAGTCCCAGACATTTCCTCATAATTTTCCTTTCACACATTTTTTTTTTTTTATTTCTATTTCATCTTCCAAATCAGTTGAGCTCATTTACTTGACAACTGGTGGTGTATTCTCAAAATAATAAAACTGCTTTTATGTGATCAAAAATTACTGTAAATGAAAAGGTTTTTATTAAAAATTTTCATTAAGAAATTTTTAAGGATATCTCTTTTTGTAGAATATTCCCCAACTGACTCAATGGAGATATTTTAATTTAAGTGTGGCTCATTTTAATGCTAAAATTATTTCTTTCACATAGTATTATGGGAAGATTTCTTAAATCTAAAATACTCTTATCTATCAATATCCAATTTTAAAGAATTACGAGATTTGCCATGTTAAGATTAAAAAAGATATCCTAAAATATTATAAATTTTCATGGCATTTTCAGTTAATGAATCACTCAGATTTCAAGTATTATTTACACTTCCAATTAAGAAATTTGTTTTCAAACAACAGAGTTATTAAAAAAAATGTTCAAATTTCACCCATCTGCATATTAAATGCATATCTATTTTTCAAACTTCATCATATTTAACTTCATCAGTTAATGATTAACAACTGGTCTACTAACTAGACTTATGGAATTATTTGTCCACTTCACAAAAAAAGGAACACAATGTTTTGTGGGAACTTAAAGGGCCTTTAGAATATGACGCATAACCTTCTACCCAACATCCTCTTCTTATGCCTTCCTGTTTATACTCACAAGGTTATAGACAACTACCATTGCGGCTTTCATTCTGAGAAGTCAAAATCAAACAGATATTCATTTTGTGCCAAATGTTTCAGCAAACGATTGAATTTCAAATAAGGATTAAATCATCTCTTCATCAACTTTAGGGCTGCCTAAACAGCATGATTGAGAAAAGCTTTTCATTGCAGTGGAGGAATTCGAAATCTGAACAGAGTCGGTTAAATTGGTGAAGCTAACCATAGCACAGGTGAGTTCAATCCGAATCAAATCATACCTATTCAAACCACTGAAACAGGGTGACTCCCTTGTCCATCCTATTTTTAATGTGACCCTTGAGAAAGTTATGCAAAACTCAAGATAGCCAAACAAGAGGGACTATCTTTCACAGATATTAGCCTACATGGTAATGCTGAGCAAATCCTCATTTCTCTTCTGCTAACAGATGCTACTCTGGTATCCTGAAGCACATGGATCCTGGTTTCTCGTGGAGGAGGACTAATACACTATTGCGTTCTCCCCTACCTGAACAGATGTCCCCAGGACCTTGTGATGAATGCCAATCAGGGGTCATAGATCACAAATATAGAGGCCATTCAAATTCTTCTTCCCACGATATATATGACAATTTCCACTTTTTAACGATTTTTCCTATTTTCAAAACCTTATAGTCACATTATTTTTAGAGTTTTTGTCCCAAACTTTCCAGAGCTTTTAGGGTATCGGTTGAACTACAACTAAGCATCAAAAATTCGAAATCTGTTCACGAGTTTTTAGGGGGTGGGGCTTAAAAGTGGGGCATGACCTCAAAGTTGTGACAGGGATAATTGCCGTAAATTTTGATACCCTTAAGGACTCGGCTGGTATTGTATTTCATCCAATCGGATTAACCGTTCCAAAATGGGGCCGACAGAAATTTCAACTTTTTGACGTTTTCAAACCCTTATCCCAAAGTTGTTTTTACAGCTTTTGCCACGAACTTTGTACAGCTTCTAGGGCATTGGAGTGACTACAAATAAGTAACAACAAAGTCAACATCTGTTCACCTGTTTTTAAGGGCGGAGTTTAAAAGTGGGATGTGACCTCAAAGTTGAGATTTGGATAACATCCGTAAATTTTCGACTTTTCAGCTAAAACTAGCTTTGACTTCGGATGACTGAATATTAAACTTTATTATTAACATATACTATTCACAAATCTCAAGGTGGTTGAACTTTGGGAAATCCACTTACCGCAGTAGATGCACAACAGAGATATTTGTTGTAAGGGGCACTAAAGTGTTGGTTGGTTGGTTGGTTGGTTGGTTGGTTGGTGTTTAATGGCGCAAAAGCAGCTGCGGCTAAGCTGCGCCAAACTAAAGTGTTGTGAAATTGATAAAGTTATGCAGACTTAAGTAGAAAGGATCATTTCATTCGTCTTAATCCTAATAGAAAGCGATCCTACTAGGAAGGTTTTGCTAAATGAGCACGAAGGAAAATGTCCAAGAAGCAAGACCCAAATTGTGATGGGAAGATGCCGTCCAGAAAGACACAACAAGGGCACAATTTAGAAACTGGCGGTCTATTGCCAGTGAGAAGAGGAATGGTGGAAGCTCCTGAAAGGATCGAGGTTCATTCTAGGTTGAAATGCCAATTCTAGGTCCTATGATAGATGGATGGAATGATAATAGGCACATTTTCTAAACAAAATGCTAGATGAATAATATGGTTAATCACTAACAATATGGTTAATCACTTACTGGTTTACTGGTACAAATATTAATAAAATTATGGTCTTATGTATCATAAAAAAGCAGCCTGAAAATACTTAATATTTTCTGCATTTTCTTGTTAAGTAGCTTTATGAACTCACTAACCTTATTGACATTAACTACAGTTTCTGCCATGCTGTCACTTGCAAAAGGATGTTCACTGGTAGCAGGAGGTGTTGCAACTCCCTCTCCTGTCTCTACTGGCTCAGAATATTCAAAGCGCTGCCTTTCACTTGCACGCTTCGAAGAGGCAATATCAAGGCCTCGAGGAGCTTTAGTCATTTTAAATAGCTGTGCCTTAAAAAAAAAAAATCTGTTTACTTACAAAGTAATATATCTATTTTGTATAAATTTGTAAAGAACTGCTGTTCCTTAATTTGATTTTTTTTATAAATTCATTATTCTAAAAGTTTTATATTAAATTGGCTTGATTTTATGGAATTACATAAATCAATTCCATAAAATCAAGCCAATGTCAGCTGTTTAATTGATGCAGTGAAATTCCACACTTTTGTAATCTCTCCAGTTTGAAAAAGAGAATTCATTATTTCATATACATAGCCATTCACTTATATAGCATCCACCAAAATTGATAATTCTGTATGTGTACAACAGGAATTAGTTATATATCTATTGGCATCTTTAGCAATCAAACGTGCTACAAGTAAGATTGATTGCAAGGCATATTCACATGACTGGACACGGAATTTGTCAACATTTGTGATGTTAAGAGCTACTATCAACTGTTAGTATTTCAACTTCAATGCTAAGATAAACCCAAAACAGACATCTATATTTTAAAAACAGCTGGAAAAATAATTTGATTCAGCTTATAAAGTGTTAGCAGTTCCCTCTTTCTCCTTACTTTGTACACTGTCCACTTTTCTATGATTTCAATTGTTTTCTATGATATTTGCTTTCTATGTCAGTCATTTTGTTTGCTGCATAGTAGCACCTTAAGCAACGAAATGTTTCATTTAGCTTGCTATGATGGAACTGCAAGTCATTCTTTACTCCTTGCAAGTCATTTTTTACTTCTGGATATAAATATCCAGCTTGTTTGCAAAGTCCTTAGATCTTGAATACACAATAAGGTTATCCCTTAATGCAGATTAAGCAGGTTGTTTGGCTTTGATGGAGGATAGTACAATAAGGAATATTGCACCATCTATTGCAGCAAACTATGATTTAGGAATTCAGTTAGGGGTCTAGGTGGTAGACTGAAAATCTTTTAGCTTTCCCTTAATTTTTATATATGGTGGGATAAGATCAGACAATCAAACAGGATGTAGAAACAAATGTGAATGTTTTTGTATCATGGGAGATAACTCTGAAGTTGTGTTGAACAATCTCTTCGATTGGCTGGCTATGTAGCAAGTGATGCAGTCTCTTCAAACCTAATGATCTTAAAAAGGTTTTCAAGTTTTCCAGATCAGAGATGAAAAATGTTATAAGAAAAATCATATAAACACGCAAGATTATTGTGATGAGATACAAAGTATTTGTGAATGATATCTTAATGATTAATAAATAAGTCACTATCCTATGAGATTGTTCAGACCTATCTAGGAAAGGAACAATTCAATAGATAAAAGGATGGAAGAGTAATTCAAATATACAGACAAGATCTGAAAACAAACTGAATTCAGCAGCAATTGATTAGTCAGCAGTTAGAGTACTTATTCAGTTGTATAAAGAGATGTAAGTTGCTTTGGAATCAATATAAAATAATGCATGTAGGAGTGGAATAAACTTGAAAATCCATACTGGAGTAGAGAAAATCAGATACACTGATATGAGTTCTATTTACGACAAATGATGATGCCCGATTCAAGTAGAAGAGCATACTGATTCAGAGACACACAACTTGGTTACAAATAATATTTTCAATATAACACAAACATTCCGCACGACCTAGAGAGCTTAAAGATACCTAAAAAGGTACTGAAAAAGGTTCCACCGAGATGAAAGATCAGTCAACTGACAAAGCAAGTATGTACAAGGATCTCATTTTCTATAAATAACAAGACACATCTTTGTAAGGTCTATGGTAACAGCTCGGAGACATGAAGATCTGTGAGCTTCAATCACTATGACTGGGAATTCTCTAGGAAGGGAAAATCCAATGGTATTTTCTGAAAGTTATTATTACAATTTGACCTTTAAATTGTACACCTTTCTTATCATTACTGGCACATCCCAAATGGCAAAGTGCTGCTTTAATGAGCTCAGAGTACTTAGTTTAAATGTTCATTCCTTTGTAAATTTTCAGATACTTTTTTTTGATCACTTATTTGTCTTTTTCAGAAGTTTCAGAATGTTCTTTTCCTTAAGTTCCTGTAAACTTATATAAATAGTGCTGATCAAATATAACAAACAAGTTTTGTGTCATTCCTCTTATGCTACAATAATACTGTAATTCAGAATGGTGTAATTTACAGTTCACAGTTTGTACACTTCTCTGTACATGGTCCTACTGAGGCAAAGTTTTTGTACATTCCAAACAACATAAAGCTTAGAAAATCAATTGAACTTTTTAAAAATTATTTTATTTTAAATTCAATAATTTGAAATCCCAATGTTTTAAAAATTAAAAAGCATTCAAAATTCTCATTATAATTTTATGTCAATAAATAAAAAAGGGCAGGATGTTTCAATCTTATGTCAAGGTTATTCTCAACTGTCCTGCTCTTTTTTAATTATTGACATAAAATTACAATGGTAATTTTGTATGCTTTTCAATTTTTTAAAACATTGGGATTTCAAAATTTAATATATATTCATAATCTTCCCAATTATAACTTCTTTTTTAAATGTTCTCAGAATATGAATAATTTGATATATCCTAAAAAGTCAACTAATTGTTAACATACCTAAGTAACAAGAGTTCATTATGAGAAACAGAATTGTTGAAGAATGTGTGATTTTGTCAATTTATTTTTTTAATCAATTCTGAATTTAAGTTCAGAACTGAAAGGGAATTTTCTGTTTTGTTTTTGTTCCTAACTTGAGCCATCAAGATGACATTCTATTGCATTTATTTTTATCTCTAAATCAAAATTAAATTTATTAAAATTAAGAAATATTCTAACCCGAACTTCTTCTTCATCTGACGTAATAAAGCTTTCACTAGCTGTGTGTTCAGATGCTGTGTTCACAGGTGCTTCCAACCATTCAGAAGCAGCTTGCTATAAATAAAGTGAAACAAATTAATATTAACTGCAATCTAAATCATCAAATATTTATAATAAAAGTCAATATTTTAGCTAAATTTCTATGGAATAGCGTTTATGTTAAAGTTGAATGGTAAATTATTAATGTATAAAATACAGAAGTTATTTGAAACGAGATAACTTTAGATATCTGGCTAATATTCATTATTCCTTCAACAACTTCTATCAGAATTCTTCTATTACATCCAACTGTTTCTTATATCATTAAATCTGATGTTGCAGAGGCATGTCCTTGACAACTGCCTCTGATAGCACTTACTACTCAAGATCTTCTTCTGACATGCATGCATTTGTTAGTGTTACCTAACAAAAGTGAGACTATCACTGAAGACGGTGACATTAATCTCTTACCTGCAATCATTCTCTACAGACAATGGGCTCAGACAAAGGCATTGCAATGGTGTTCTGGAATACAAGCTGGCTTTTGGAGAATGATTAGTAATAGTTGCCAAAGCCTCAAATGCATGGAAGTCAGTGATTATTGTTTTACAATAACAGCCCCGAAAGGTGTACATCAATCTTCCCTTTCCACTATCATCCTAGAAGCTCTTGAATCATTTCTACATGGATGGGGGCATTAGTCTGTCCAAAATTGCATCAACATTGGGTAACTTCATCTAAGTCACTGTTTTCCAACTTCAATTAAATCACTGCCTGATTTGACTAAGATATCCTAAGAATGATGCATGGCCTTCTAGTAGTCTGTTAAAAAATGTTTCTATCCTCCTTTATTATCTTTAAGGTATGTTTTTGAAGACGACAACTTCTTCTCCTAACTGCTTAATAATAATGTCCAGTTTAAAACTGAGGCAAACTGAATCACCTGCTCTGTGATGCTCTGCTACAGTAGACAATAGTCTGCAGCAAGATCCAATTTGTTGTCTAATATTAGGAACTTCAACCAATAATTTAAGTGCTCCTAGTACTCCAGCTCCCCATACTTGAGCAATTTGGCATTTCTTCATTATATTCCAATTTCAATCACTCTATTTAAATTTTAGAAGGTTGCAAAACTAAATGCAAATCAATGTTTCAAACTCTTTTCTATTATAGTAGAACCCCTCTAATCCGTCACCTTTGGGACTGGGGGTAGGGTCGAAACGCAAAAAAGGTCGGATTATCAGAAAATACAGAAAAATACGGATTTTCAGTAAAATATTCGGATTTACTGCGTTGTCGAGCAGTTCAAGTTTAGGCTTTTTCAATGTTTAGCGATTCTTAAGAGCGTTTTCACCATCTACCGTCACTGTATATGCAAGTAAACAACACAATGGCACGACGGGTGGTGAGTCACCGACGAGTCGGGGACAAGTTCGTCCGGCTCGAGCACGGTCGGATCAACCAGAGTGGCGGATCAGCCGAGGGCGGAAGAGAGTGGTTCTACTGTACATAAAAAAGTATTGTTTCTTTTATGTTTGGAATAAGAAGTCATACAATGCTAATTACAATTAAAGACCTTTTACTTTAATAATATATAAATATTACTAAATGATAAAAATATTTTTAATTTAATTAACTGAGAATATGACATGTTTAGTGGAAACTATATTTTGATTCCTGCATTTGCATTCAATATATCAATTATCTTACCTGTTTCTCATGCTTTCTAGTAGGACGTGGAGACGAATTGTTTGACATCTGTTGACATATTAATTCCTGAATTGCAATCAATGCATTCTGTCGTAAGTAGTCTGATATTAGCAATTGTAGTTCTCGAAAAAGCTGAATAAGGAACTGTGGACGGCCTTCATTTTGAGAAATCAATGCTGCAACTTCAGTATATATCGATTCACGCATAGATTCAAATAATGAATGATCATTTGGAGCATCAGATTCCCTATAAAATATCAGAAAATGAATAACTAAATACATATATAAAACTTCCTTATTAAACAATAATAACTACAACAAATTTAATAAATTAAAATACAGAAGAAATAGAATATGTTCATTAATATCATTTTCCCCAACACAACAGGCTAAACATAAACCTAAACAAAGAAAAAAGTTTTTAGTAAGTATTATGAGCAAAAATATCAAATGCAAAACATCTCTATGCAGTATTTAATAATATCATTATGAGATATGTCAATTAAATCAATTTTTAAAAGAGCCCTTTCCAACTCTGTCATAAATTCCAAGGAATCTAAATAAGACCAATGGGCATCTGTATAAGGAGATGTGAGTTTAAGAAAGAAAAGTTAATTAGTATTTTTAAAATTGTGTACAATATATGGGAATGAATAAAATCCATGCCCAATTGGAACAGATTCTTGTAAAGGTTTAAGAACTAAAAGTCTTAGAAGAGTGTAGTCATGAAAAGTAGATGATCAAATCCAAAAATTAGCATGATTGAATGTGAAATGTAACATTATTATGTGAAAGTTTCAGAAAGAAGTATTCTACTATCCTGAATAAGGCTATTCTATCAAATAAAGAAGTAAAAATCTATGTATTTAAAAAAAAATAAGATAAATAAATTTCACAGGGTATCCATAAAGAGATAGCACCCCTTTCATATTATTTTCATCAAAATGACAATGTGCATGCCAAAAAACATCTGAAAAGTTAAAGATAGAAAAGATTAAAGTGATTTTATAATGGTATTCTATGAATAATAACTGTAATGTGTATCTCGCCACAAACTAAGACTATTAACAACTTAAGTTTATGCCGAATTTTATCACCTTTCTATTTGAAATAACAAAAGTTGTTAAAATTGCTAAATTAGTAGAAGCACTATATAATAATAATAATAATTAATAATAATAATAGTGGACTCAGTAGCGAAATGGGTAAAGGCGCTTGGCTGGGGGTTAGAGGTAGCGGGTTCAATCCCTGCCTTGGCGGAGGGCGGGGATTTTTCTACACTCCATTCTCCTCCAAATAGGTCCCAGTCATCTATTAAATGGGTACCGGGTTTATTTCCTGGGAGTTAAAGGCGGGTGGGCGTCGGGCTGACCACCCAACCTCAACTTAGTCCTGTTGGTCATGAAGATCTTGGGAGCCTTACCTCCCGCGACACCAAGAGCCTGCATAGGCTTATAGTAGTACACTTTAACTTAATAATAATAATATAGTTTTTTGTTATTGTTAAAAAGAGATGGGAGATGGTGGGAGGGTTTTTTTTTTTAAGTTGGAATGAGATGAATGGAAGAAGAAAGTTAGTTGTAAAGGTGAAGAACAGAGATGAAAAAGTTTCAAGAGTGATTTTTGAACGAGGTGGAATCACCAGGGATTCTACATATGATGTTGAAACCCAGGAAAATTTAAGGCGAATATAAGAAAGAGAATTAAAGTAAGCAGATCTGTAAATTAATATGGAGGAAATTTTTGAAATTCGAATCGACATGTTAGGCTTATTGTAGTGAGTAAACTAGTGCTAATTAAAAATTGAACTTCATATAATATTAGAGACGATTATTGTAAGAGTTAATTCAGAAGAAAATTAATTCTTCGAAATCAACTTAGAAGAAGTTAAAGACAAGAATATTGTTTGGATTAAACTGTGGACCTTACTTGTTGGAGGCTAAATTGAAGCACTATTTTGAGCTAATGAAAACTAAATATCCTGTTTTAACTGAGCTGTTTATGAAGCAAGCAGGCTTCAATTTACGAAAATGTACTACCAACAACCAAGATTTGTGATAAAACATTGAAGAAAAAGAATTCAATATTATGGGTATCAACAAGTTTTAAATAAATTCTTAAAGAAAACATGAAGGCTTTAGGAGTATGTTGGAATCAAATTGAAGAACAATTCTCACTCGACACAACAGAGTCATAAGAATTTTGGAGGGACAACCTCCAACGAAAAGAGCAGTACTTAGCGTAATGGCAACAGTGTTTGATCCACTGGATTTTATTTCTCACTAAGTAATTAGATTAAAGATATTATTTCAAAGTTTATGGAGAAAGCAGTTACAATGGGATGAACCACTGGATGGAGTTAGCATTCAAGAATGCAATAGATGGATTTAAGAATTACCAACACTACAAAATTAGAAGATACCTCGGTGTGTTGGAGGTATGCTGTAGGCAAAAGTAGGGAAGTAGTATTCCATAGATTCAGTGATATTAGTGAAAAGGTGTAAGGTCATAAATTCGTCAAGTGGTGTGAAGAATAGTTCACTGTTAATCAATAAAAATAAGGTAGATCCACCGAAGTAAATAAGTATTCTGTGATTACAATTAATGACTACAGTTACAGGAGCCAAATTAGTGAGATAGGTGAAGAAACCTTTCAAAAAGCCTGAACTGAAGTAAAGTTCTGGACCGATTCCATGGTACTACTAAGTTGGATCCACATAAATACTTTGATATGAAAGCAATTCAGTGCCAACAGAATCAAAAAAACTAAATGTTTGACCATGATAGACGATTGGAATTTTGTTCGAACATCAGAAAATCCTGTTAACAAAGTGACAAGAGGTTCACTGTGCGTATATTGTTATGAGAGCCAATATGGTGGGAAGGACCGAGGTGGCTTCCAGAAGAAATAAACAATCAGCTATCAATAGTGGAGGAATGTGTACTGAAATTTGGTCAGATAATGAGAAAACATTCGATTAAACAGAAAAAAAAAATTACAAATTTGGGCCTCACTCTCTACCAATTTTCAAGTACAAGAATTCATGATATGAAACAGTATTACATGGAAGTTCATCATAGGAAGACCACCTTGATGGGGTGGATCATGGGAAAGACTAGTAAGATCCGTTAAACAAAAGCTAACTGTTTCATGTGGAAGAGCTTTGTTAATGTCTGACGAACTAAGAATTTTAACAGAAATTGAAGCCATCTTGAATTCTAGACCCTTAACATGTGTATCAGATGAAGACACGGGCGGATCCAGGATTTTTCAAAGGAGGGGGTTAACTTTTCTGAAGGGCTGACTATGCCTGTGTGTCTGAAAAGCACGCTAGTCGCCAGCTTTTTATTAGCAATTGAAATCGTCATCATGGCAATATTAATGGCTATCAGTCAGCAGCCTTTGGATACCACATTTTATCCAATCTATGTTCACAGCCAAAGGGAGGGGCTATAGCCCCCACTAGCCCCCCCTGGATCTGCCTTTGGATGAAGAGAAAGTCTTACCAGCTAACCTTATACTAAGAAGATGATTAATCACTGTACCATTACCAAGAGAATCTGAGAAGAAATGACTGGAACTTTGGATGCTGGGAAACAATGGTGAAGAAAATTGGCAACCATTTCCCAATTTTGGCAAATGTAGAGAAATGATTACATGTTGTCTGTTAGATCTGCACTGAGCGACATGGAGGGAGATTGTTTGGCAGTTGGAGAAGTCATGTCACTAAATGAAGAGAAAACTCCAAAGCATCTATGGAAACTTTGTAAGATAGAAAAAATGCTATAAGAAGAGATGGGATTCCAAGACCTTATGTCCTTCAAACAGCGGATAATATGTTTCTGAAGAGATCATTACAGCTCATTTATCCACTGGAGTTAGGAAAGTGTGACAAAGTGACTGATCATGGATAATTAAAGTGACTATTCTTTTATAGCCACTCTAAATCATTAGCAGAAAAAAAAAAGGAAAATTGAGAACCAATACTGCTTCTATAAAAAAAAAAATAATAACTATATCAAGAAGTAAGCACTAAACCTGAATTTAAATGTTCCTTGAGACTAGCTACTTATATGAAAATAAAAAACAAGAGTAAAAGACCTTCAATATTGAAGAAGGTGAATGGAAATTTAAAATAAATCAAGCAGCTATTTGAAAACATTGAAGCAACTTTGGTATTTCATTGCGATCTTCAATGATTTTTTTTTTGAAAGATGAACAGAAAAGGCACAACAAGAAATATATTAGAAGCTTCCTAAGAAAGTTAAACTAATTTTTCCAGTTCAAACATGTTGAACAACATGTACTTAAATGAATCAGCGGAATGTTTATTTGTCTTGCAATTCAAATCAATTGAAAGATCAGAAGTAACATCAGATATTTCAGTCCAATCTTAAATTGGATTAAATCAAAATATATATTAAGAAAATGACAGATTGTATTGGAACTAAAACAGATTATCGATAAGTGATGAAATATTGATATCCTTAAAAACTGATTTTTAGGCCTTGTTAAGCTTTTGTTAGGCCTGAATCCTCACTAATAATTTTGATAGGATAAGACTTGTCAGCATTACTTTACAACAATGCTTTATACAATATGTAAAAGATACAGAAGATATAACTGATCTCATGATTAAATAATAAGAATAAAAAAAACTTAGTTGGTAGACCTTTTCATTTTTGAAAAACAGAATTATTTACTGTAAATTGCCACAGTGAGCCAATTTATTTTTGAGTGAACTTAAAAGTATTTTTTTTTTTTAAATGAAAAGAAGTTTAATGCGCCCGATGATTCAAAGAATTCAGTAAACAAACGAAGGCACAACATTACAAGATAGGATTCGCACCCCGAGTTGTCATCGGGCAGAGGCTGGGATGGACCGCTTGGCTGGCTGGCTGATGAGTCCTAAAAAGGACAAAACGATCCTTCCCAGTCTCTTCCCGGTGACAACTCGGGGAGTGAATCCTATCTTGTAACATTGTGCCTTCATTTGTTTACTTAAGTTTTTTTTTAAAGAATTGTTCTTCACTCAGAAACTAAATAAATATAAAATCATATTAAAAACATAAAGACTTTCAACAGTGTTAAATAAGAATAATTATATGAATACTGAATATTAAAAGCTGTTATATATATATTTCATGCAATAGGAATTATTTTTTTTGGAAAGGCTTCTTATTCCTTTTTTTTTTCCTTGAAAACGTTTCCTGTGCTCTGAAGTTTTAAAAGCTACAAAAGAACTTATACTATCTTTTTTACTTCAGCCAGGATTTACTTTAAGTTTCAAGTTGTTTAGATTGTATCATCAAGCCAAAGAATGATTTCTAGGGTATTAGGACTCCGAACACCATACTAGGAGGGGTTTAAATATTATGCTGAAAGATCCACATTCTAAAAAAATAACATTAGTTCAGTATTATTTAATGACTAACCTGTAAACTTGTCTATGTTGCAGAAATGGGTAGAGACCTACGGCATTTGGCAAAGTTGGAAAGAATCTGTTCATTTGGCCCTCATAATCAATCCCTTGAAAGTTGCCAAGAAGAGGCATCCTGCACATTGAGGCGATAATGATTAAACAGAAATAATGCAACAGAAGAGGTGCAACAGTACAAAGGATAGGGACAATCTTATGTTGGAAAGGAATGATGTATGGAAGTATGTATGGAATGATATGAAGTGACAGGATAAATGGAAGTGCTCTTCTCTGATAAAGACTTAGTCATGAAAACCAGAGGATTTAGAGAGACTATATTTAGATCAATACGAAAAAATTAGAATCACTATAAAAATCATGCAAAGATGAATATGTTTATGATTGTTAATCTAAAGAAATGAATTAATAAGTTAGTGAATGGGGGAAAAAAGAAGATATTCTGAATCCTTACTTATGTTGCGTTGCTTATTAATCAAAACCTTACCTCTCAATGTTTGGCAATTTAGTTTGTATAAAATAAATATCTGTTAAATGTAGTTCTATACTTATACAGGGTATTGTTATAAAAGTACTGACAAATGGCAGTAACAGATTCTATAAAGAAAAATTAGTAAAAATTGCCCAATAAACAGTCAGAAATGCATTGTTTTCAGTATGTAGTGAATAAACTGACTATTTGATGATGTGGAAGGTGAACATGTGTTACATAATTGTTTTCTTTGTTTCAACATACAGTCAGCACCCATGACCAATGGGAAGTCATTGTTACAAGCTTTCATCAACATTTGTGAAATGTGCCTGACATATTATAAAAAAATCCAAAGAAAAAAATTGCTTTTATTTGTTTTCTCCCGTATGTACATAGCAGCTAAACTGCTAGCACTAGGAGTTTGTCTTCTAAACTGGCAGACATGCATTTGATGTATGGACTGGCTCATGCAAATGGATATTAAGAACGTTGGCCTGTACCAAGAATATTTCCCAGGTAAGAGACCTTACCTCACCACACAACATTTGTTGCCATAGATCGATGCCTCAGAGAAAGGGACAAATTTAAGCCACAAGCAAACAGTGGAAGGTCCAAAAGTGTTGAAACACCTGAATAGAAAATCAAATTCTTGAAGCAGTAGTCACTGATTTAGGAATAAGTAAAAGGACAATAGTGAGAACAGAAAGGATTTCGCAAGTGCTGGTTTGGAAGATACTTCATAAGGAGATACTATACCCCTATTATCTTCAATGCATCTAAGGGTTAATTGCTGTATATTTTCCTTTAAGGCTGTAGTTCTGTCATTGGTTCTTGTTCCCCATGTGGTTACTACGAGGGAGAGTCATTAAGTAAGTTACAAATTGAGATAGAAATGCAACAAATAAGATTACTGATATGAAAACAACAACATTTATTTCTCAATGCAGTTCCCCTCCACATTTAGGCACTTATCCCATCTTTTCACGAGTCTCTAGAAACCAGCAGCATAGAAGTCTTCAGGCTGTTGTCGGAACCAAGCGGTAACTTCCTTTTCTACCATGTCATCATCGGAAAAGCGTTCCCCTGAAAGATGTTGTTTAAGAGGACCAAACAAATGGAAGTTGCTCAGAGCAAGATCAGGGCTATATTGGAGTATGCTGGAGGACTTCCCAAATGAATGTTGTCAGTGTCTCTTTGGTCTTCATGGCAATATGAAGATGAGCATGGTCATGCAACAGCAACACACCTTTGGTGAGGAGTCCTAGTCGCTTCTGTTGTATGGCAGCATGAAGTTTGTTGAGCATGTTACCAGTAGGAGTCAGACATTATGGTGTCTCCATGAGGCTGGGATATGTTATAAGCAATATGCCTTCACAATCTCAGAATATCACTTTCCCAGCTGATGGTGTTACCTTAAATGGTGTACATTCATTCAGTGGTGTTGCCATCTTGCATCTGCTGCTTCTTTGCTTCGCTTTTGCACACATCAATTGTCTTGCGTCACGTGACACCTGGATAATACTGCCATCTAACGGTGATAACTTCAAGCACCTCACTCAAAAACTGTAGGTCGCTACTTCACTTTGTAACTTACTAACTGATTCGCCCTAATAAATTTTCATAATGCACATTTATGGGCACAGGAAAACCCACATGGAATCATCCAAAGAAAACACCAACAGCAGTTTTCTTTTAAATGTGTGGGTTGGTATTTTAGGTGATAAAATAGCTAATCCCTACTTCCTCTGTTCTCATTAAATGGCAAAGTATAACTTGATTTCCTTCAAAGACACCTAACCGAAATGTTGGAAGACATTAATCTTGAAGTTTAGTTTAGTTTATCCAATGCCCGTCCGTGGCTCCTCAACCATTAGACGTCGAGCCTCCCAGTATCGACCTGCGATGTCTTCTACCGGGACCGTTAAAGCTGAGCAAACACAAAGGTGGTCACCGTCCATCCGCCCGAGGTTACACAGCGGGCAGATGTCATCTCCAGCTAGGCCAATTCGGTGAAGATGGGCCTGCAGGTAGTCATGGCCAGTAGTCAATCTGAAGCGGGCGACGGCTTCAGCTCTTTCAAGGTCTCTTGGGATCGGTCCCCTTGTGGCGAGGTTCTCCCACTTCTTACCCATGCTCATGATCTTGAGGGTTCTTTGAGTGGCATTGTTGATGGAGGCGTCAATCAGGTTCTTGGCTCTATTCAAGGTAAATGGTACATTTGGTTGCTCGGACTCCGCCCCCTGTTTAGCTTTGGCGTCTGCTCTTTCGTTGCCATAAATACCCACATGACTAGGTACCCATTGTAGCGCTATCATCCACCCCTCTGCAATGGCATCAGCTATTTTAATTCGACACTGTATTGTTCGTGTGCATTCTGTTGGGGCATTGCTACTTAAAGCTATAATTGCAGCCTGGGAATCAATCAGAAAGACTACTCTTCCCGGAACGTGGAAGGTTATAAGCAATTGGCACATTGCCTTATGGACTGCACTTACTTCGCCATCATAATTAGTGGCATTTTTCCCTACAGCCTCAGAATTTTCGAAGAGGGAACAGTACCAACCTGCTCCGGCTCCGTTGGTTTCAGGGAGATAAGACCCGTCTGTGTAAATATGCAGCCAGTCAAGTGGAGGGTATCGATGATTGATAGTCTCCAGGGCGTGTTGTTTTAATTCCATTGGGCTGGCTTCCGCCTTCGTTGATTAATCTTGAAGTGAGAAAGCAATTACAGTTGTGCACGATGGAGTCCTGACTCATTTTTATTCTGAAGTCCGTGCTTTCCTCAACTGCCACTTTTCACAATGCTGGATGGTTCTGTTAAATTGGCCTGCACAGTCCATAAATTTAAATCCTCTGTATTCTCATTTTTTGAGGATAATACGAAAAACATTATTAATTAATCAGACATGCCTACAATTGCGCAGCTGGAACAGCGAATAGACAACAGGTTTTTCAACTAATTTGCAACACACCAGGAGTTTGTCAACGAATTACATGTTCACTATCCGACGTTTGCAACCTGTATTGATGTAGCTGATGGACATTTCGAACATTTACTTTGATGCCTGTTGTTAGTTGAGGAGGCTTCATTGAACACTTATTTCTATATCAGTTGTTGCCTATTTAAACACTGTTAAGTTCATTCATATGTGCGTAAAATCTTTTTAAAAGATTTTTTTTTTTTTAATTTTTGAAATGTTATACACAATACATGTACATATCACTTACGTACAGTATTATGCAACCATTAATACATCATACATCTAATGTAATAATAGGACTAACTCATAAATGATGTATTTCCGATCCTATGTTTAAGGGAATAATTTTTTACTGATTTTTCTTTGTAAAACCTATGAATGCTGTTTGTCAGGACCTTTAAACAAAAAACACCCTAAATATAAAAGGTGGCTGTAATTAAACTGACATTCCTCAAAGCCATCTGTAGCTTGATTGAACAACCAGAATGGCATCAAATTTGGTGGGAGACTAATGTATACATGTGAAGAAGGATTATGTGAGGGGGAAAAAAAGTAGCTCCAAAAGTCGCCGATATGGGGACTCTGTTGTAACCTAGGTAGCCGAGGAATTTGCATACAACACAGGTAAAAGCAGTTAATGCAAATTTTCGACTATGTATGTTACAACAGAGCCAGTAATTTGGGTTATAAAGAGATGAGAAAACTTCAGAAAGACATTCTAATTACCAGTTTTGCTCAACATGTGTCGTACGTTACCTCAGTGTGCGTTACTTGTAAAGTTACTTTACCTTCACCTGTCCAATGCAGCAGCTGCTCTTTGTGAGTTTAGAACCCACCCGAAACTGCTCAAAGGTCCGTTGTCAGTTAACACATTAAAATTGATGATTAAGAAGCTTAAAGAAACAGGATCACTAGCAGTTTGGCCTGGCAGTGGATGGAAACCAGTGCTAGACAGACAATTACAGATGTTTCAATTACGATCGCCGATGGCACAAAGGTGACATGTGCTGGTAATAGCAGCACTTGTGGAGTAGCACGACAACTTGATTTGCGTATGCCATGGTATGGAAGGTCTTGCAGAAAGTTATCCACTTCTATCCACACAAGATCAACTGAATAAAGTAACTCAAACATTACAATTATGATAGGCGACTGATATTTGCTCTCAAGTTTCTTGCCAGAATGGAAGTTGACGATGCTTGGCCTTGGAGAATTCTGGGGGGAGATGAGGCCCATTTTTATCTGGGATGGGACTGTCGACAACCAAAATTGTCAAATTTGGGCATCCGAACCACCCCATGTGTTTCAGGAAATCCCATTACATTTCACAGCAGATTTCATCATAGGAACATTATTTTCTTGAGAACATTACTCCGACAGGATCAGTAACCTTTTCTATTACTGCACAGAAATATTGAGATATGCTGAACAATTTAATCTTTCACAACAGATGAAAGATCACTTCACAGATGAAAGAGTCATCAGTCGCTTTTTTCCAGTTGCTTGGCTGCCTTGCTCCCTGGATCTAACTCCATGCGACTTTTGGCTGTTGGGTTATTTGAAGTCCAAGATATATTTTGGCAGGATCGCAAACTTGATTACCTTAAAGGACAACTTATCATGGGCTGTGATGAACTTTCTGTCAGACATGTTACGTTCGGCTGTAGAGAATGTGGTGTACAGGATACAATAGCTGGTCCACATTGAACGGTGGCCACACTGAGCCTGGCCCACTTCCGCACAGATGGAAATGAATGTGCTGTATAAAAGGTGATGTTTCAGTTCAGTGTTGTCTTTGTTAGTCATTTGTCTGTCCATTGCAACTCTTTTTTTACATTGCGCAGCAACTATATTTCCCCTATCGGCGAGTTTTATAACTACTTTTTTTTTTTTAAGGAATCCTTCTTCCCATGTCTTCATTAGTTTCCCCACCAAATTTGGTGCCATTTCGATTGTTCAATTGAGGTACAGATGGCTTATTACAGGTGCCAGTTTAATTATGGCCACCTTATATATATGCACAATGTCAAACTAAAGTCTTACTGCTATTCTATACATGTTCTATATATGTACTTTTATATGACTTCAAAATTTAAGGTTCTGATTGTAACGTTCAAGTTATATGGGATTCTAGAAACAAAGGGTATCTAACTCAACATCTAGATCAGTAATTATGATTAAAAAGTTTTATTAATATTAGTTTCTAATGACAAAGTTTAAAGTACGTAGGATATAACAAAAAGAAAAATACAAAATGCAATCAAAATAAAAACCCAAATGAAACAGCTCAGTGGATTTTTATTTTGCTTTCTGTGTTTTTCTTGTTATTATTAGTTTCTAATGCTGAAAAACATTGGCTAAATTACAATAGAATAGAACCTTCATCCAATTTATCCATCAAAAAACATTCCTTAAAACTCAAATATAACTTAGCCGAATATAATGTGTCATTTGTGTGTTGTGGCTTGGGAGAAAAAAGAAGATTGAAGAGATAGGAAGAACTCTTAATTATAGTATACTTTAATATTAAGATAAGTTTTACAAATTAAAAATAAGAGTTCCTTCCCAAGCAAATCCCATTATAAATTCAGATTTTCATATTGATCGACCCGGTTCTTGAGTAAGGACTGCTTCTGGCACTAGCTGGGGCTGGCCAGACAGAACCCTTAGGACAATAGCGACAATCCGGAGCTCAGGCAGATTATGTGAGAAACTTAGAAGAGAGAAGTCAGATGGGTGAAGAAAAGTTAACAGCAAGAGCATCCCTCCTCGGCCTGCGACATCACAAAGTTCCTTTTGCAATAACATTAAGATTTTTAATAACATTTAAAAAAATCACACTTACAATTAGGCAATTTAGGTAAACCAGTTCTCTCAAAATATCGGCTTAAATCCGCTGTTTTTTAGGTAATAAAAAACACAATTTTTTTCAATAGAAAGTGAAAAAATGGCTTATTTAAAGTACTGGCCATTGCTAACTACCCATTTTTCCCATCTCCTTGCCAAAACAAATCCCTCCCTTTTGAGGCAAACCAGTTATCGAGCCATTTTCGGACGTTTTCATAGGAATCGAAGTGTTCCTCAGCAACTGAGTGGACCATCGGCAAAAACAAGTGGTAGTTGGAAGGTGCCAGGTCTGGTGAATAAGCGGCAAGGGGTAGCAGTCAGCTGAGTGCCTCCAAGTAGTTGCAGACCATTGTTGACATGTGTGATGATGCATTGTTGTGGAGAAAATCAGCTTGTCATGTCTTTTCTGATATTCCAGCCTTGTTTCATGAAGAGCACGGTTCAATTTGGTCGTTGTTGGTTGTAGCGATGGGCATTGACAGTTTCCCCTGGTTTCAGCAACTCATAGTAGATGACACCCTCCTGATCCCACCAAACGCACAGCATTGTCTTCCGTCCGAAGCAATTGGGTCTTGCGGACAATGGTGATAGTTGGCCAGGGTCAACCCACGATTTTTTGCGTTTAGGATTCTCGAAATAGATCCACTTTTCATTGCCAGTAACAATCCGATGCAGAAAGGAATTTCTGTTTTGTCTGGTAAGCAAAATTTTGCATGTGTTTTGGCGTCGCTCCATCTGCCGATCGGTCAATTCGTGCGGAACCCATTTTCCGATCTTTTGGACCTTCCCCATGGCTCGTAGGCGATCGGAAATGGTTTGTTGAGCAACACCCAATTGCTCGTCAAGCATTTTTTGTGATTGCATGTCATCCTCATCCCACAGAGCTTGCAGTTCACTGTCCTCAAATTTTGTAGGCCGCTTTTCACGTTCCTTGTCGGTAATATCGAAATTGTTGTCTTTGAACCGGTGAATCCAGTCTCTGCACATTGTTTCAGATAGAGCACGGTTGCCATAGGCCTCCACAAGCATTCGGTGCAATTCGACTGCTGATTTCTTGAGATTGAAGCAGAAAAGCAGAGCTGCTCGCAGATGCTCCTTTTTTGGCTCAAAAGTTGACAAGATTACCACAGAAAAAATTTATGTTGCTCTTTGAAATTGTTGTTATTGTGCACTGCTTATTATTGACAGATGTCAAACGCATGAAACTAACAATATGGCCATTCATTTTATATGACCACTTACGCCATCTATGAGCAAACAATGGATTTAAGCCGATAGACCTGGTATATTAACAAAGCTAGCTCAGATGAGTCAGTCAATAAGCTAACTGGTGTGACAAATTTCCCAAGGAACACGACAGCAACCAATCAGTAGTAAAATAAGGTCAGAAAGGGGGAATTTCAGGGCAAAACAGGGACATTCTTTGGCAGCAAATCACTGCAAGGCTGACTGATGAGCCAGAAAATCTCAATGACCCTTCTGATGGAGAAATAACATAAGTTGTAGCTTCTGGACTCAGATCTACCCAAGAAATATTAAAGAAAATATTTCGATATGACTTATAATACTAAGACAATGAATAATCCAATATAAATTATGAAATACAATATGATTTAATAAATTAATTAAGTACTAAGTCTAGGTAAGGGAATACCAAGGTAAAATAGTTTGCTCCAGGAGAAATTAAGAAAAGAGATGTGTACAACAATCTAAGCACTCTGAAATAATAATTAGGATCAATTATAAAGGTTCATCAATATCTATAAATGGCAAGTTAAGCACAATAGCTTGGTGCTTTATACACACCAATCATAAGCAGATGTCAAAATGGCCAGGGAGAGTTACCAACGGTTTAAGAATGCTTCTTAACCCTTTAATCATGAAGTCCAATGTATGACAGTGAACTCTAGTTCTCCAAAACGGAATAATAATCAAGACACCTGAATAAATTTGTCAGTTGGCACCTCCCTAGAGTTTTTGCCCACACAGTATGGATTGAGAAAAGCTGCAAATGTTTAGGATGATCATTTGCTGTGCCCTATAGGAGAAAACCAAGAAGCAAGGCAGAAACAGTGATGGGAGTTAGGATATTTGCAGTTGCAGTTCACAAAAAACTCAAGTCGAGAAGAAAACCTAACTAAGAGAAGATTGAATCTCACTGCTTTTTTTTTTAGTTTGTTTGGTGAAAGACTCATAAGCAAATAACTTTATAATTATTTTTCACATTTTCACTCTACTCTTCATGATATATATATATATATATATAATCTTTCAAATTTTATTTGGAATTTAAAGTAAGTTTTTGACATTGCCACGAGATGTTTTAGAGAAATACCTAGAATTGCATGTTTAATTTACAGAAGTTCAATATCTGCATAATTTATCAAGATTTTTAAACTTCATACTTTAAGCTTCATGATTTATAACTTACAAAATTTCCGTTAATTATATGGATTCATTTTACTTACAAATTGGAAAGAAAACTTTCATTTTAAATGTTTGTTTGTTTTGTTAAATTGAAAAAAAAAAAAATAAAATAAAAAAAAATGGAAGTAGTTATAATACTACAATAAAAGAGTAGAAAATTCAAAATATCATATTTCAGCTAAAACAATAACAAGATTTGAGCTGGTAATCCATAATTTTGCTGGGTTGCATGCACTTGTGAATATGTCACAGCAATATGCAAGTTTTAATGAAGGAAAACAAATACTAAGAAATATTAAATATTTTTAAATAATATTGATTTAATATTCAAATTTGAGTGATTCAGCAAAAATGAGAAGGTTTTTCTCCAGTGAGGAGCAGGGTGAAAGGTTTCATCAAGATATCAAAACATTGGAAACGAGATATCAGGGCAAGTGGAATGAATCTATGTTGGTGGATTATTGTTGGTGCATAAAAAGGGAGACTTCTGAGAGTCACCGCAGAGCATCAAAACGGCGAAAGATTTCGAGAGACAACCAACAATTTATATCAGCATTATCACTATAAATTTTTTTATACTAGTTAGTTGAGGTTTTTCACTTGTCTTGACACTTCATAACTCAGATTATCCCATTAATTATTTTTTGTTTTAATTATGAAGTTCACCAAATTTCTTGTTTTTTGAGATTAAGGTAGCAAATTACAAAAAAACTAGACCTGATACAAAAATTCTGAATACAGATTCAGATTCAGGATTTAACTAAAATCAGTTGTTTTTTTTTTTTTGTGAAGCAGACTGAAAGGTAAAAAATGCATATCAGTGTTATAAATCATTAGTTTAGTTTAATAGGTTATTAGCAGTTTATTTATTATCCTGAGTGAGAATCCCAATTTTTGATGAGTTTATTAATTAGTGTATAGAAATGTTACATTTTTTCAGAGAATAATCATAAATCTTCAAAGAAGGAGCATTAAGTATGATTTTCGTCTAGTTCGTAAAAGCAGAAGTGTGAATGTAAGATGCGCTTGATAAAACTGAAACCTATGCTTTTCCTGGTGTCATTATATTTACCATCCTATCCTAAGCAGCAATATGAAATTAGAAGTGATATGTAACCAGACAGTGATGAGTAGTTGTAGTTTCTTTATGATGAATACATTTAAATATATTTATATCACAAAATATATATTGAAAAATATTGAATTTATGTACAGTAGAGCCCCGATTATCCGCGAGTGCCAAGAAAAATTTTTTTCATTACGAACCTCAAAAAAAAAACCAATTTTAATCCAAGCCAACAACAGGGAGAATACAATAGGCCCTACAGTGCGAAGGTCGAAAATTACTGACAGGTTTATTGTGCATCGTGATCCTATACGCCTTCTCGGAATTTGTGGATGCATACGTAGAGCAAAGGTTTCTGCTTTACTGTATTTATTTTAAAAATTATACATATTATGTTTTTTATACAATAAAACGTGGTTTTTAATGGTGAAATATTTTTTTCGTATTTTCATCTCATTTTTAGTCTTTTTTCGGGTTATCCGCGATTTTCGTTATCGGCAAAGCCCTTGCCACCCAATCTCGCGGATAATCGGGGCTCTACTGTATTTGCATTTTATAAAAGAATAAATATTTCCGTAAAGTTTCCAATATGTACAACCAATAAGAAAATAAACAAGCGATTTCTTCTTGTGTAAATAAAAAAATGAATTTCCAGTAGATTCAGAGTTGTCATTGCAAGCAGTACCAGTACAGTTTTCTCATTATCCTTTAAACTGCTCAGTTACTGAGGCACGGGGTTTTAAGAGCTTTCATGATAGTTAAAAATTCTTCTTGGTCATTTCTCAGAAATAAGAAACTATGCAGTAGAATGCCATGAACATTGGCGCACCAATGGGGTTGGTAGGAGTTGTAACCCTCCCATTGCATTCAAACATGAAAAAAAATATCAGTATTGCAGACCTGTTTTTTTTTTTTATTTGAAAAGTTCATTGCCTTTTATTTCTAAACCCCCCTCCAATCTGGAAAAGGATACAATGTTTTTTTTATTTTATTTTATTTTTTTTTTTGATTAAACCCATCCTGACCCCTCCCATTTCAAAATCCTGGGTATGCCTATGGCCGAGACGTTTTTTTTTTTATTATTTTATTTATAGATTTATCAGAAAAATTCACATTCAATTCCACAACATTGATCTGGTGAAAGAAAATACTAGGGGAAAAAAAAAACCTCTTGTTATTTCAATTCCACAAACAACGAATTGTACTGCTCAGAATCTATATTAAAAGGAAGTGGAAAGAAAAGATAACATTGATGTCAGGAAACCACTCTCTCTTGAGCAATATGGCTCTATTAGGCTGGAAACTGAGAAACTCATTGATTCATATATAACATTTCTTTAAAAAGTATATTTAAAATTTAAAAATTTTTAAAAAACATACAAGACCATTTCAGCCAACTTTGCTTCTTCATCAGATTTCTGTCACTGACAATGGCCTTGATATGAAGTTGCCAAAAAATCCTAGTGTTTTTATTTTTTAAATTATAAATATAGCTTATAAAGAAATGTATATTGGTCTCAATGATTTTTTAATGAAATTCATTTTTGTAAAACAACTTGTAGTAAAACAAAGGTAGCAGCTATGTACTAGGATGAAAACTAATACGGGATTAATATTTTTTTCTTTTTTTTTTTGGCAATCTGTGAGGCTTGTTGTGAAGTAGGATAACTACAAGAATAACAAATTAGCATGTTAATGGTTAACATTTCAATCAAAATGAAAAATTATATAAAAAAGTGTGTAAGATGGGTATTATCTCTTATGTACAACACAATGAACATAAAAAATGTGATGGAATTTCAGAATTTATACTGAAGAGTCAATTCCTTTTATAAAAGTAATTTACAAACTAAGTACATGCTTATAATCTTTCACTGTTACACGATAAAAAAAAAAAAGTGGAAGGGGAGGGTGTGTAATGTTAAGCTTTTCTTTGTAGTTCTATATCATTACAACTGATAAATAAAGAAAGGAAGGTCAAAGATGAAAGGCTGCTGTTGAATTTATATAAATTGAAGAGCTGGAAAATAAAACCATGGTAACTAACAAAATAAAAAAATAAGTCGTATAAAGACTACCAGACAATTTAACAGATGGCAATTTGTTAGTGTGGTAAGGCTCACAGCAGTATAAAAATGTCTTCTGTTAAAGACGAATATTTTATTTATGGATTAATTGGGGGGCTTTGTAAAAACTTTTTTACGATGTTATGATTTATAATAATGTAATTTTTTTTTTTCAAATAACTACTAATTATCTAACAAAATCAAAATATATTTATCAGTTGTTCTGCTAATAATCATAAGTACTACAGATAAAATACAGAAAGTTCGTAGGGAGAGGATTATCTACACAATAATTGACGTTACTGTTATTCTAAAGGTTTAAAATAACTCCTTTAATTAACGACTAAGTAATGTAAATATCATTACACGTTATAATTATCAAAAATATTTTAACTTTGGAAAAATTATTGAGTCTGTATAAAGTTTCCATCATGAAATTGAACCATCTTCTTAGAAAGTACTAAGAATTAAAGCTAATGTCACTTATTTTAGGCAAAATAAAGATCCTGAAATCTCAAAAAAGTTGTTATAAAATACAAAGTAAATATTATTATTGATTTTATGTTAATTTAAAAAGGCTTACGTAGCAGTGTTCTGGCCTTCATGAGATGGGTGGTAATTCGAAGCACCTCTTGCCTCAGATGCTGCACATCCTAAAAGAAGTAACATTTAAGTAAGTATAAGACAAAAGAATATTACTTTGATTAGAAACTGAGCATTTCTTATTGTCGATTAGAGAAATTCAGAAAACCTTCGTTGATTCTCATGTTTCTATGTTGCATCAAGCTCAAATTTAGAAATATTAAAGAGAATTTACCTTATAAAGTAAAAAAGAAAAGAAATTTAACATGCTGTGAGAATTAGTGAATAAAGAAAAGGAAATTCAGCACTTTAATAGTGCTGAATTTCTGTTTCTTTATTCAAGAATTTACCTTATCTTCCAGAAATCCACTATAATTTGATTTATTCTTTTCCAATAAAAGGATTAAACCATTGCATTTATCTCATTCATGAAATAAATTCTCATTTACAGTGGATGTTTACATTCATTTAAATAAGCAGAAAAACACAGTGATGAGACAAGATAATAACTGACAAGTAGCCAAGGTATCCTATTTCACAATTCCCCATCCAAGCATTTATGCAAGCCTCAATAGCACAAAATAATACAATTTGACTTTTAATAATAAAGAAAAAAAAAACATAAAAAAGTCAATTTTATTCTTTCCAATGCCAACAAAAATCTATCAATTCAACTAATCAGCCAACAATAAAACATCATCATCTCAAAAATGTAAATCCTGATTTACAATTACTAAAAAAATTTCAATTAAATTGAAACTATATTTTTTAACAAATCCAAATGTAATTGATTAATTACTATATACTGGAGTCTGACAGGCCTTATTAAACAATAGCTAATATTAGCATAGGGGGCTTATTTATTTCCCTTTTTTTTTCTGAAGTATAGTCTATTCAACTTCTAGAAAGCCATGATCAGACTTACAATGCCAGTTACTATAAGATCTTTACAAATTTATTAACCTACATCACCAAATGTTTAATTTTAGTCTTTTTGAGAATCATCTTGGTTTTTATAATATTTTGTATAATTAATCAATCAAAAATTATTTAATTACTGTAATGGATAGTATATCATTTTTTAAACAAAGTCAAAATGCTTCCAACTGTTAGAATATAAAACATTAGTACATTATCAAAATTCAAAAAGATGACAGAGGCAGTTAAAATGAGTCTGATATAGTGGTTGAAGAACGTCAAACCTACTGGTTCATTAAACCTTCGTAACCCTGTTATGCTGAAAATATTTTACAGAGCAGCTACCATATGATACCAGGATCAATCAGAAAAAAAGGTTTACAACCAACAGAAATTAAATTTATATGTTTGTCAGAATGCCAGTGGTTGCTGAAATATCCGATATAAGGCTGTACTGCTCAGTATTGCATGGACATTCTTGTCATTGGAGGTGACTGCTGTCATTTCAAAATGGCAATCCACTTGGATAACTGGTCTCCTATTGAAACCTTCCAGAAATTGAGCAACAACATCAGGGAGAAATGTTCTAGTCTTCTGAATGAAACACAAAGAACTTGCTCTAAAGTTTCGAATGGGAAATTTTGGGACATCTACCGTACAGTCCGGACTTCGCTCCCAGTGACTTTCATCTGTTCTCTGCCTTAAAAGAGCAAACATCAGGTCAATGTTTCACATGCAATGTAAAGTGATGCAAAAAAGTGGCTACAACAGCAGGGTCCTGACTTTTTGTGGCTGGGATGGACAACCTGATCAAACATTGTGACAAATGCTTTAATCATCAAGGTGACTTGGTAGAAAAATAGTGTATTTGTGCCATTTAAAGCACCATCTCATTTTCTTCCAAAAATTAGCTTTTCGTACACAAGCTTTGTAAACTTTTGTCTAATTGACCTACTTAGATAGATGACTTAAGGTCACTGTTTGCTCTGCAGTATCATCAAAAGCAGACAAGAGATTCTGGTAATCTCTGGTGAGTTGGGCAAACTTTATCATCATGTCTGATAATAGTACAATCTTCGGAAAATGCTTCCATATTTGATATCCTTTTCTCAAAACACAATACCATCTTGTTTTTTATCTTGCTCTCTTCTTCCAATCACATGGAAAGACAAAATCAATGGAATCTTAACAATGATACACAGGCCGAGTTGATCTATAGATATTACTGTACAGATGTAATAGCATGGCTTTAAATCCTAGAAAAGATGTTCCTTTTCTCTTTCTGTTTGTAGCAATAAAATTGAACTAGTGCCATGTCTTTGTTGGCGTCTCCTGAATTACATTACTTCAAATTGCTCATTATTTATAGTTATTGTAGAAGGCAAACAGCTACTAGTTCTTTGGAAGCCAAAGACAATTAAAAGAGTAAGATGATTCAAATGAGCAAATATGTAGAATAGACTTCTTTGTTATTAAGTTGATCTTTAGTTTTTAAATTCAAGCTATATAAAACAAGAATTCATGTTTGTTTGTTTTTTCCCATTTTTTGTAAATGAACTTATTCTCTTTTCCAAACTGTGTTCAAATTAATTCAACATAAACTTGACTGTTTAATTTTTCCCCACAGCTATCACTTCACCATATGATTATTATGGTGCCATGAATGTCAATTGATATTACTGTCCCTAATAGCAAGAACAATTATATATCTTAATCTTAATTATAAATCTTAGTATTAATTGAATTACAACTATTTTAGGGCTACCTTTAACAATTAGACTCACAAATTATTCCTTCCCGATTAGTATTTTATGAAAAAATATTTGTATCTTTACTAAAGAAAAGAATTCAAATTGCTTTTACCAAAATCTATTACTAGACCTTTATTAATTTTTATTTCTTTATTTTTTTTAATTATAATAAATAACATTTTAGGCCTTTTACCATATGTATTCACCAGAACAAGACATATACTTATAACCCTCTCATTAGCCCTGCCAGTTTGAATTTCATTGATGATTTATGGATGAGTTATAATACTAATAATATAATTGTTCATGTAGAACTTCAAGGTACCACAAGGTGGTTTATATGCATTTAAGTTTTATTTGTATGTAGACAGTTTACATTGATTTGACGACTATAGATTAATGAGTAAAATCAAAGGATTATATCATATGTTAAATATCTTGGGCTAAATACTGACAAAAGTAATTCAAAATTTAAAACCACTAAGTAAAAAAGAAAAAAAAATTAACGTGCTGTGAGAATTAGTGAATAAAGTTAATAACGAAAAGAAAACTCAGCACTTGAATAAAAAAGGAAATTGCCTTTCTATTTCGATTACGGGAAGGAATTGGGAACGGCCATTTTCATCCTTTTATGGACTCAACTGAGCTGATTGAGTCCATAGAAGGACGAAACGGCAGTTCCCAATTCCTTCCCATAATCGAATCAGAAAGGCAATTTCCTTTTTTATTCAAGTGCTGAGTTTCCTTTTCTTTATTCAGTTTATTCCCATTTAAAAAACCCTTTTCTTCTTTTTTTATCTTATGCTTCACATTTTCAATGAATGCCTTAACCAAAGGAGGCAGAGGCTCAAATAAAATGAAGATTTAATTGATGAAGTTGAATCCAATATTCGACATGCATTGGAAATCCTAAAAAGAATATGTCATCAAATCTTCCGTTAATAGTAATGTAAAGCTCGTCTCAGCAAGAAACAAGCTGGGAAAAATACATTGAAACATTTTCAGTCTATGGATATGTACCACATCATTTCAGATTACATTTTAGTAATCTGCTTTACTGAAATTGACTCTTAGATAAACAGAACACCAACTTTTTCACTGATCTTTACTTTCTTCAGATTTTAGCTTGACTGCATGTTAACACATTCAGGTTGCTGCCCATAGGTTCTACGGGTGGCTATATATTCTCTAAATTTACGTTGCACGGCAATTTTCCGAGCGCGAATTTGCTATCGCTTTGGAAGGCGTTTTTTTTTTAATGGCGACTACTCAAGATTTTTTTATACTATTGTACTTCAAAAATATACCATTAGGTGGGGTTTACTGTCGATAATGTGTCGCGGAATCTCAACGGAAATCACAGAAGTGGACGGATGATGGCATATGTTTTGGAAGCCTATGTATAGTGTTTTGAAAGCATATTGAAATGAATACGTTTTTATATTGTTTAATATTTTTTTCTGATTTGTCATATTCTGGAATTATTTCCTAATGGATATATCATGTAAAACCTTTTTTTGTCTCAATTTTTACTCTCCTTTGTAACTAAATTTCTTGTTTGTTATAATATGTACAATAAAATCTAATATACCATTTTGAAGACAAATATTAGCTCTTTATCACTGATCCAAAGCAATTACTCAACTATGCTTGTGTTCGTGATACATACACTTTGAAAATGTCAGATAACAGGACGACCTGTGGGGAAAATCAGGGGAGCAAAGGATACGACCCAAAAGTGTTAAATCCATTTCTGGAATGTTTTTTATTTATTTATTTATTTTACACAAATTATTAGGATACTGAACATGTTTTAATTTCAACAAACCTTAATCATAATTTGTTTTTCACAAAACTTGATGAATTATGTGGGTTAATTGTTTTTGTGATAAATTATATGGATTTGATTACTGACCATAAAATATTAAAAATATTAATAAAATGTATCAAGTTAATTACAAATAACAACAGTAAGTATTTACAGGAAAAAAAATGATAAAAATATTAATACCTGCTTGGGGATGATCTTTATTTTTATCTTTTGTCCTCCTAGCCTTGGTTAATAATTCTTGAAGATCAAGTTTTGGTACAACTTGAGTAGCTGCACTATAATTCAAAATAAAGGCCTTCAATATTACAAATAATTTTTTAACATAAATACACAAACTAAAATTTCAGTAACCTAGAAAATGTTAAGTACAATTTATTTATTATTAAAACAACAAGGTCAATTCACTAAAAATAAGTTATGCTTCAAAAAATTTCATATTATATCTCCTTGAGTTTAAGAGCATGCAACTGTTTTGTTTAATTTGTCAGTTTACTTTGGAATTATTCTTCAATTAGAGGTTCGTTACAGTAACAGCCTGAAATAAAAGCCCACACTAGAAATTTCCCATTGTTCACAATGTTTGGATCTGATTCTACAACGATGCCTTTTCAAGAAATTAAGATTTGATGTTTCATTGCTGAAATGGTAATGCTGTGGAATATTGTCATCTTCAACACTTGCTCTTGAAAGTGATATTTCTCAAGATATTTGAACAGCAAATTACAGGAAAAACTTCAGAGCAATGTCAATGATACACAAATAGTATATCAGTAAAGAAAGAGAAGCTATTAGATTAAGAAAAAAAAACATATCCTTGTAGATTGTGCAGCTAACCCTAGCCAAAACCTATTAGCAAAGCAACAGGAGATACCAGTCAATTGGTCTCAGAGGAGCCACCTTCTGATCTGCTATTTACTATAAGCTGAAAAAAAAACCAGGGTCTTATAACTAAGCAAGAAAAAGGTTGGTTGGCTATTTGATTTTAATGGTGCAAGAGCATCTTTGGCTAAGCTCCAACAAGAAAGGTAAAAAGTATAAAGGAAAACTTATAAATAGATGAAAACTGTATATAGAAAAAATCAAGAATATCCTTCTATTGAACAACATACATACCAAAGACCACTAAAACAAGAAAATAAAGTATATGAATAGTAGGACTAAATACCAAACCAGTGTAAAAATTTATTTAAAAAATATACCAGTAAAAATCTGCAATTATAAAAAAAGGTGGATAGGCAACATAGATCAATGAATCTTAAAACTGATTAAATTGGTAAAAGATCACTGTCATTTAAAAGCAAGAAAATATGGAATGGAACATTGAATTTAAAAAGAGGATAAAAACAATAACGACAATGTTGTTGTTTTAAAATAATGTTACACAAAGCACAAATAAGAGGCTAATCTTTAAACAGTAAATATTGGTGTGCTAGTCTAGAATGTCCAGACACACACCAGAAGAACATCCTTCCATCGAGTTTTACACTATTTTTAGGAGAGGATAAAATAGGGTTGGTTGGTTGGTGGGTAATAGATTTTAATAACGCAAAAGCATCTGTGGCTAAGCTGCGCCAAGAAAGGTAAAAATATAAAATAGGGATAACAAGATGAAGTTTGTTACTATGAAGCTCATACCAATGTTGTTGCCTGGCAGCTTTCAATCCTGAAAGGATTATAATTATATAAATGTTAGAATGAGGAACGGAGATCTGTTGCAGTGACAGTATTGCAACCGACTTTGTAAGAGAATCGACGTATTTGCCAACAATTCTGATATGACCTGGAAACCAGCAGAAAATGATAATGATATGTTTAAACTATTGTAACACATTTAAAATGGACAAAAGAACATGGCGAGCTTTCAGGGTGTGATTGCACAGTGCCTACAAAGCACTCTCGGAACCACTATAGAAAAAAATATTTTTGATAACTTTTCTTTGAATGTGTATTTTAAAAGCCCCAAAAATGACGTAAAGCTTAGCAGTGAACTCAGAAACTCCACAAGGAAATTGAACAGCATTACTGAAGTTCTCAATGTAAAATGCTGCTCCAACGTAAGACTCTCCTTTGGATCCATCTGTATAAAAAGTTGTGAAATCTAAGTGGTGTAAAGAATGTTCATGGTGCCGAGACTGAAAGACTATTGAGGGCATGTTTGCTTTCGCATCTTTACAAAGTGAAAAATCACAGTTTGGCATTTTA
>JAFIDM010006943.1:62304337-62337654 GCA_023159025.1 Thereuonema tuberculata
GTATTTATTTCTTTTGAGTTGAGGAGGTGAGTGTAAGTTTAATAATTATGTACACAAGAAAGAGAATTAGAGAGATTTATGGAACTATGGTAAAAATTCCCGACCACTGGAATTGAACCATTCCATAGTTTAGCGCCTAAACCACTAGCTACCAGTCCACAAGGGTAAAGATGTACAATGTGATTTAATTTAAGTATTTTTCTTTTTAACTCAAACAATAGTATTACTAAATGGAGAGAAAATCGCCAACCGGACAATAAATATGCCTTCGCACATTGAGCCAACATCAACGGGAATTCTGTACAGCTGTTTCATCCTTATTATGGAATCATCAGCAGAATATACCCTTGATGTTTGGCTCGCTGCACGAAAGCTTTACCCAAATGGATTTTCTCTCCATTTATAAATAATTACGGACGTTAAACTTGCTTTCAATAGTATTACTGTTTTGGTTGTTTTCACATATTACCAATTAACATGATCTAGATAATTTTTTTCAGAAATTAATTTTTGACGTTGTTTATACTATAGTTTCAAATAATTGATAATGTTCTTTTCTAAAGCTTCCTTTATGTATTAAATTCTTGAAAGCTCATTAGTAAAATAAAAAAATGCTGTCGATAATACAATTTCAATCCCCTCTATGAAACTAAATAAAATATTTATATTCACTTAAAAAAAGAATACACATTTTAAAAATCTTTTTACAATTAAAAATAAGAAATTAAAAAAAAAAAAAAAGTATAGACAGTTTCAACCAGCATTTCACTGCATGGTTCATCCTCAGCTAATGGCTTTCCCAAATTTAACACATTTATATAAAACTAAATTTGAATAAGAAAGTAATTGGTTGTATGTTAAGCAATAGTCCTACAGAACAAGACCAGTGCTGGCACTTGTGAGGAGTCATGTGATAAGGTGTCTACAGTAAGCATACATTTTGAACCCAAAGGGCCTCTTCAAAAAGTGAGCAAACCATGCTCCTATTGCTCAAGAGATATGTGCGCATGACACAACTGGGAATTGGCAAAATGGTGGCACAAATGATTGTGATTCACCTTTTGTCAATTTATTTCAACTTCAAAGATATAAATAAACTTCCGTATTTCAGAAAAATAGCTGGAAGGATCATTTGTTTCAGCTGAGGATCATTTGTTTCAGCTGATAAATCCCTTTATGCTGCCTACTTATCTATGAATATCAGTTTATTTGCTACCTGTGACTGCCATTTTGCTCCTTGCTCCGTAGCATTGGGAGCAGAGAAATTTTTCGCTCAGTTTGCTAGGAAGGCAATGCGTGAGCAGTGGTTCATTTCTGGATCTCCAGGAGGCAGGAGCAATTTTTGTCATTGCTCACTTATTGAAGATGCACCAAGTGGTTTCTGATTGTGATCATCTATAGTAACAAAGTCTATCTTCTAGACTGTTTATTTCACTCTTTTAAAAGATTAGAAATCTTCTCTATTTCTCCTTCCTCTTCATAGATGATCTATAGGACTCAAAATAGATTCCCATGTTGCTATTAGATAATTGCTTAAGATTATAAAAATACATCTAAAAACTTCCTACACATTTTCTTTTGAATTCACTTGGCCTATTCTTAAAATGTGTGCTTCCTTAAACAAAGGAAATATGACATTTCATTGTTTATGGAATGAACTGTTACCATGGATAAGTCTTTGTTAAAATATCTGCATGTATTTTCGTGCTGAAATAATCGTTTATTAAGAAATTTGCTACTTTTTCCAATATAGAAGCAATTTTTATGTTCACAGCATATACACAAACTGTCCCTTTCAAGGTCATTTTATCATTCTCAATCTTTCTATTATCAAAACAACTTATCCTAGCAGGTCGTAAAAGCTAAGCACAATCTTAAAACAAACAATTATCTAATAGCAACATGATCATTCATTTTGAGTTCTAGATCAGTGGTCTCCAATTTTTTTTTACATCTAACGATTGCTTTTCTAATTACATGTAAGTTGCAGATCACCAGCTTGTGTGTAATACTGCAATCTCAAATACTCTTAATAGTTTTTAGTCAATAGAGGAATAAGCCTATATTCAATAATGCAAGTTGTTAATTATTTGCAGATGACAAGGAAATTGTAAAGAAATAATGAAAAATAAATAATACATACTATTATTAATTACATACATACTGGTTATGTACCTATTGGTTAAATACAGTACTGGACAAAGCACAGTATTGAAACATTCCACACCTCACATGATAATAGGGAACGTCCAAATGTCACAGTCTACTTTAATATAAACTGTAGAGTAACTGGTATTAAGTTTTGAATCAGTCAAGGCAATAGTGGTTCTGAGCACAGAAAAAAAGGTATTTTTAGTTGAATATTACAACCATTTATATGGTCTAGGACAAAAAGATGGAACCAGCTTTGCATACATTAATAGAGGTTTCAGCAAAGTTTTTTTTTTGCTGAAAGTTTTTTTTATGAAACAAATTATTCAATGGGATCAGTCATTAGTTTTTTAATATTAGACAGTCTCAAAGCTAGTTCTTCCTGCAAATGGTTTCCGTGTTTTGTTTTTATAGCCCCAAAGAGTAGAAAATGCATTAGAAAATACACTTGTAGGTTGAATGAAAAGGAAGAAGTATTTTAAGTGCTTTTTAACTCAGTATTGGATATCTTTCATGAATATGAATCCGAAAAGCTTCACATTAATACAGTTTAAAAGAAAAATCAAAGCACTTAATAGTAACTTGATAATGCAGCCATGAATTACTTGACAATGAAATTTGGTATTCTAAATCCCTGCATGGTGGTACATAACCACATAAATTTTTCCCTCTAGCTCATCTGGCTATAATTTTACAGACCTTCAAATTTTCAATAAATTCTCAGTTGAGTTGAGATGGAATGATCCTGTACTGTGGGTGGCATTCCCAATGTTACATTAGCTGCCCGGATGCTTCCCCATATGCCCCACGCTTGAATGGAAGTTTACCCCATTGCCGAGCAATGCAGGAAAGCACTACTTCGCAATGTACCCGACAGTACATTCTTCATCACAATGCACTTCACTACCAATCATCTTGTTTGTTCTGCATGACTACTGATTAAACATTCAACCAATTACTTTTTTATTCAATTTTAGTTTTATATAAATATAAGTAAAATTTGTGAAAGCCATTAGCTCAGAATGAATATATGAGCCGTTGATTTTGAAAGTGGGGCAACTCTGTATAAAGTTATTGTTGGATAATTAATGATTGGGGTTTGAACTGATAATTAATGGTTAGGGTTTGAACTGATTTTATAGATATGATTGTGAACTGATTAAAAACAGAAATTTTTAGTTAATTTCTAATGAAAATTAGCTGTAACTCTGTTTTTTAACAAAATGGACTTGCCCCATTTCAAAATCAATGGCTCATATGGTGAAAAGCAGGTCGAAATTATCTGTACTTTAACCTTTTCAATCTTTTTTAAATTTCTAAATTTTTAATTGTAAAAATGTTTTTAAAATATTCTCTCTTTTTAAGTAACATGAAAAAAAAAATCCTCATTAAATTAGAATGTAAAATATTTTAAAGAACATTATAAAATTACAGTAGAATAAAATAAAATCAATACATACTCAACTTGCCTGAAACTTGTTCTTGAATGTTCATTAGGTGGATGAGACTGAATATTAACAGCGGAAGAATTATGACTGACTCCTTGATGCAAGGAATCCATTGAATGAGCAGTTCTCTCTGGATGCAGTAAGTGGCGATTCTGTAGTAATGGAACAGAATGCAACTGATGACTATTAAAAGATGAATTAGCCGCCCCAGAATCATTACTTTTATTGGCTGAAGCAGCTGACAACAAATTTTGTCTAGAGTAGCTTCGAAAATTATCCCAATAGTTATTTGCTCTTGTGCCAGGAGGCACTTGGTTATTTAAGGTTTCAGTTCCTCGATTGAGTTCTTGCTGGCCATTAAGACAGGTAGGGAAAGGAGGAGGATTATTTGTCTGTAAAGGTACCGTTGCACTTGGAGCAAATGCATTACTAGCTTCAACATTTCGACTACTTGGAGGGACAGGTGAAAATCGAGGAAATGGAGATGCAGACAACTGACTAAACCACTGATTAGCAGACATTGGGTGAAACTCAAAATCTTCAGTGGGTAGACCAACATTGGTAGGATTGCGACGTGGCACTTCTTCTGAAGCCAGGCTATGACCAGATGAGTTTGCATGAAGAACCTGAAATCAAAATTAAAAAATGCAACAACACTCATCAGGATTCAAGAACATTTAAATTTAAATTCAGTAAAATATTTTCGAAGTAAAAAAAAAAAAATCAATGATTTAAATTTCACGAGATTTAAATGAAGTAAACTTTAAAAATTACAACAGGAGAATGTCAAGAAAAAAAAAACTTATATGTGAAACCTTCTAACTTATCAGATTTGAAATCCTGCATTGGTCTGAAATTTTATCATATTTTTTGGATCTGTACCATCAATGGCTGTGGAACAGACAAAGAGAATTATTGAAAAGTAACTTTGCAACAATTCTAAGAGACACAGGGATACAGCTGTGATTGGTCCTAATATCTCGTTAAATGAGTTTAAGGATTTCTGAATGAAATGTGAAAACTACAGCACTGTAGAAGCTGAATGGTTATCAGAAACTTCAAATATTTTATGAGATTTCAAATGACTTACTACACAGCATTGACAGAGTAAATAATCAAAATGGTCAAATCATCTAAAGAGAGTGGGATGCTCTGATAGCACATGAACACTGCTAAATACCTATAAAAATTAGCTCATTTCTGCAGTCATGTTTGTGTCTTGTCTGACAAAAGTGGATATTGATCCATTTTTGAAAAAATAGCAAAAATATCATTTACATGATGAAACGAGATGGAGTGGAACAGGACAATTTGAGGCTAGACACAGTTAATCAGAATTAGTGGATTGCTAAATGCGAATTTAGTAACATAAGTTGTCTCTGGAAGCCTGAAAATAATTCCTAGATGTCTGAGAGTCACAATCCAGGAAGGAAGACTGTCATCTGCTCCTAACCACAAGATGTCACCGTACACACACAGCCCAACAGTTGGTTGCAGATCTCCTATGAGTTCATTGCATAAACTGTCTACTGGAAAACTATGTTTGTGAATGATTTATCTTTATGAAAGAAGTTATTTATGTCAGCTAACAACCTTCACAGATATAGGCTCTATTGAAATGGTCTCGAAGACTATCTGCACTGGACTAAAAGGAAATGGGACAATGTGCTGTTCACCGATCAATTTAGTTTCTTCAAAACAAGTATTGATATAGATAAAGCCTGGAATATCATCTTTTAACTTCTGAGAAAGAGACAGCTATGGTGGAAGTGGTGTGATGATAGGTTGAGATAATGGCCACACTGATCTCCACATCTTCCCAGGCATTACCCTAATATCTGTAAGGTATTATGATTTCATTCTGGACCATTTCTTACAGCCAAGAGTTCTGATTCCATGTTGATGGACAACAATGCCTATCTATAAAGCATTACCTACAGATACATACAATTCAAAATACAGCATGTTTGGGAAACTCTAGGAAGACATCTCAAAGTACATCCCATCCCCTTTAGGAGCTCTTTTAGAAGAATGACATTAATCTCACAAAACTAACTTCATAAATCTTTTTTGACAGCCTGAATTCTAGTGTCAATCAAGTATTTCATCTGTATTAATTAACTGTCATCACTGAACTTTTACAGAGCAACTGTGATTATTAATGGTTTTATTATTATTATTAACTCTCCAGCTGCAATTCATATTTTAAGGGACTTTTCTTAATTAGTTAAAACATTTTTAGCAATGTAATTTGTTTAATTTGTTTCTTTTAATTCCTTTAACTTTCAGTAATCAATTTTTTTTTTTGATAATCTGGAGCCATTCATGAAAACAGTCATTGCCATCTGATAATGTTATTAAAATTTTAAAGTATTGATGACTTGATATAATGATTGTGACATAGAATGTGAAAATCCTGTGGATCCCAATTTATTGTTCAGCCTCGTCATATTCTGCTGCTTTCTTTCATTTCATCTTATTATAGGCTACTGAATTAAATTGGCAGTTAACAGAAATCAATTTGCTCAATTAACAAGGTGTTGCTTGCCGAGCCTATATTTTGTACTCGTCACTGGGTAAACACAACTTAATGTTAATCACTAATTTTTGAAAAGCTTCAAACACATCCAAAACACTTTTCTTCACAAATTTATCACAATTTCTCTTTGTTTTCTTTAAACATTTTAACAATGTGGGTGGGTAAACAGAGTTTACTGTGACAGTAAAATAAGAGATTGTTTTTAAATGTGACCAGTTACCTGAATGTGCTGTCAATTAAGACGTTGGTTGATTGGTCATGCAGGCATGTGGTGAAGTAGGGTGAACTGTAAGTTGATAAAAAGTGACAGGCATGTGATACAGGTTACTGATACAAGTGGCAGAAAGGGTTCCTTCTTATAACGTAGCTTCATGTACAAAACAATTGAATTTTTTGGGATCCCAAGGACTGCATTATATCAAGTCATCGGTATACTATTTTAGTTCTTCACAATTGGTAATTGTAGGAAAGTAATGAAAAAACAAATTCCTAACAAAACTCATGAGTTATGCAAATTTAAATATATTCACCGAATTTCAAATAAACTCAAGATTTTTCAATGTTCATTTAAATTTTCTGTTCAAACAGATAATATGTTGGAAGCTAACATAATTTACAAACCTGTTGCAACTGATGCTGTAACTGGTGAATCTCCGTTTGCTGCAAATATAACAAATGATAGCACTGATTCAAATTGATGAGAAGTTGCTGCTGCTGCAATTGCTGTGAATAATGTTGCAGTAACTCAGGAACCACTGGACGAAGAACTTCTGCAGGTGATGACCCTAAAATTGAAAACACATTATTACTTCAAATGAACACAAGACCTCTACAGCTATTTCTAACACTTAAATTTATCCTAAAATAATCTTTTACTCTTTTAATTAAAATAGACAGGAAATATGGCATCATTTGGATACATACAATTAAATTAGTAATTAGACAAGGAAATTAACGTGCGTTAGTACATTTTACAGTAAAATAAACCAAAGAACGCACATAACTAAACAAAACAAAACACAAATTCACTGAGCTATTTTTGATATTTGTGCTGGAAATGGAGGACAGCGCTGTTTCGTAATTATTCACCCCTTTTTATCCTTGATTTTATTTTGATGTTTTTGTAATTCAGGGGTCATTGATTTGTATGTTTGTCCGTTTTGTCTATTCGTCCCATTTCACTGAGCTTTGGGTATGCTGGATAGGTGGAGCTGATGAGAGGCCAAAAAGCCTCGAAACAGCGCTGTCCTCCATTTCCAGCACAAATATCAAAAATAGCTCAGTGAATTTGTGTTTTGTTTTGTTTAGTTATGTGCGTTCTTTGGTTTATTTTACTGTATAAATTAGTAATGTTTAATAAAAAGCATTATGGAAAGGCCCTATAGTCCACACCATTTTGAGAATAATTAATATGGTCATCATCAGCAAGAAGATTACTCCTATAGATATTTATAGGCTTTGGGATTGTAGTAAATCCGTAGGTAGCAACAATTTTCCTAAACTTATATAACTGAACCAGTAAAAATTGAGAGAGATTCTCAATAATTTCTATTCCAAATGATGACAGCTTTAGGCAGTAACTCAAGAAACTAACTATGAAGTTACTTTCAGGACACCTATCAGCCTTCTTATAGCTCAGAAAAACTACTTAAATTTTTAATTAAAATTAACAAAAATAAGTTTCCCAAAAATTGCATAAAACTGTTGTTTACTAAAACTAGTAGAAAGCATAGGGATTCCACAGAGAGAGAATCAAAAAGAATGAGACTATTATTAAGCAATGCTAAAATCTGAATGCTACATTTATGCCTACTCTTTTCTAGTATATCCAATCTATGGATGTCAAAAGAAGAATATTGTTAATTTTCACTATGCTTTTAATACAGAGCACTCAAGCCTTATTCAGCTCCCTATGAACAACAAATACTATCTATAGTGAAAGGGGAAAATAAAAGATTATAAAGGCTTTTTGTTTGTTTTTTATTATTTATTTAAAACTGTGCTTGAAGGTTGTTGTTATTTACCTGCACTGGTGTTCAGATGATTACAGTGAAGAAAACCTGCTAAATTATTTTGATCTCGAATGATAGACTGGCACAAAAAATTTGTCTGTTCTAGCTGCTGTTGAAGTTGAATTGCTTGTTGCTGCCAAAGGGAATGGGGAATTTCATGTGTTGAACCTGAAGTTTGCTCAGGTTCTCGTTCAGGAATTGCCTCTTCACTTGGTCTTGCATGCTTAAGAATCATAAAAAAATAACAATAAAAGAATGAAATATTACAACGAATAAGCAAGGCAAGAACCTTAATTGCCTGTATGTGTGCATAGAAAGAGAGAAAATGAGAATTGAATATATCTATCTGATATTGTACGCATCAGTTCAATTGTTTTAATCTAAATTTCAACTATACTGTGCATTTTTGTTGTTGTTTCTGAATTAAGTTTGTATAAAGCAGTGATTTTTCTTTAATACCTTAAAACAGAATAACCTTTTTTTTTGTATTTTACAAGCAATTTAATTCTAAATAATGAATGCTAATAATTTCTATTTCAATAAGATTAAAGAAAACTCAATTGTTCATAGAGGCATCTATAAAACTTAGATTGGATTGGTTTTAAGATATAATTAACAAAAAACAATTTTAATTAGAAAACATTGTAGCTTGAAAAAAAAAAATCAAATAAAAATGAACAATCATACCCTATTCTGGCTGATATTATGACTGTTCCAACTATGATTTGATCCTCGAGTTGGTGGAGATTTCACCCACAAATTCCTTCCATCTGGAAAAAAAAAAAAAGGCTTAAAATATCTAATTGCATTTTAATTTTTTATAAGAATCGATATTTTATTGCAATGAAGCTAATGAAATGGAGGCTTTTAACATAAAAAGTCTTACTTTGATTCAAAAGAAAACAAAAAATTGAGTATGTAACGCAACCAATTAATTTAATACAATTTTAATACATTTTTTGTTCCTAGCAGTACATTTATTATGACTCACTAACAAATTTCAATTGATTGGTCAATATAATATATAGAGGAAAGAGAAGAATCTCTCAAAGAATAAAATAATTCTACATCTTGCCTTTTGTTGTTAGCTACTTTCTCATCTATAATTATTCATCTTTCGTTAAATGAAAAGAAGATGATCTCTCTTCATTGGAGGTTTATATAAGTTTATAATTGAGATAAAATATTCAGAATCTTAAAAAAACAATGATTCTGCTACATTCATTGAACAATAACAATATAAATTCTCCACAACAATTTTCCACATGGAAAGTGTTAGAAACCACCTTTTTCTCAAGCCAAATAATAATAATAAAAAAATAATTTATGCAGTATAGCACACAAATAAAAACTATCCATTCTTTTCTCAAACAAGTAAAAATTGCTTTAGACTAGGACAGGGCACTATAGAATTGAAGGTATCCAAGCATTTAAAGGGTGAACTAATAAAAATAACAGGAGATGATTTGCAGTTAATTATATTGCAACAAAAGTCAAATTCATCAAATAAGAATTAGATTAGAATAATCCACAGCTCTCTATAAAACAGGAAAATCTGCTCCACAGATCAAGAGCCCAACAATAAACACCAATAACTTTTGAAGACGTGGACAGACACTGTACGAAAAAGAAAAATGTAGCAATGCTTAATTTGAATAATGAATCCTATTACTGGTATTAATTTTGGGATATGAAAAGAATAAATACACATTGACAGCTACAGACCCTTAAATCAGCTTTGTTGGTAGTGATCCGTTGGTTTCTTTGTTTAGGCTAAAGTCAACCCAAATGACTGGTGATAAATTTATATAGAAGTCCATTTTGGATACAAGATGTCTCTTTAGAATAACATTAACTAAAATTTGAAGGTTTGTTTTTTTTCCCCTATTTTCCACTACTAAAGCTTCCAAGCTTCTCCAAGTATAAGGAAGTTTAAAGTAGCTTATAAAATATTTACTTTAATGTAAATAAAATATCTTTGATTTCCTAGGCTTTTAATTAAAATTTCATACGAAAGATTATCAGATCCACTACATGAAGACTTAGAATTTGGACTGAAATTCAGTGAATCACAATCTCTAAAGAATGGAATTCCCTTAAGAGATTTTTGTCCAAATTAACAGTTCTTTAATAGCTTAATAACTCAATAGCTATTGGTAAGAGGGCAGAAGAACCATAAGTAAGGATTTCATTTTGTTACATTCATCTTGAGCGACATCAATTACTGGCTGCTAGAGCCATTGCGAAGCAGATAACATATGAAAGGGACAAGAGTTGACGTCAACAGCATCATTAACTTCGGCAATTAAGTTTCTACAAATCTTTAAGATATCATTATTTACCATTATCTCAGAGCGGTGTTTTGACCAAAGTGCATTACTGATAACACATTACCAACTTAATTTAAGTACATGTATGATATTAATAAGTCCTGTGCTCGGTGAAAACAACAGAGATATTCAGGAAAGCATGCTTTATTGTTGTTTACTTAAGTAAATGATTGACCTAACAAAGTACTGAGTATCAATAGGATGACCGAAAACTTTGCTGATGTACAAAAGATATGGAGAACAATTTAGTTGTTTAACTATAACAAGGATTCTTATGTATATCCTCAAAACTGAAAGTGTTCATTGGTTACAAAGATTCAAGGCTACTATAGTCTTTAATAGATCAGTGAAGGATAATAAAAATTTCTCTCTGCTGCAGTTCAACTGCAAACACTAAATGACATTTTAATTTTTTTATTTTTTTTTTTGTCTAGAAGCTAATTTTGCCAAAGATATTAATGTTATTAATTCTTTCTTGCAACATTGCCCAGAACTGTACCTAAATACTGCAAACAAGATATTTTAATTAAGATTAAATATTTGTTATAATAATTGGAAATATTTTTTCAATAGTTATGATTTTTTGCAGGGTTAGAAAGTAACGCGTTGTTAGTCATGCTGTTACTAGTAACAGTTACTTTTTGTAGTAACGATCGGTAACGCCGTTACTTTTATTTATAACGGAGTAATGAAAAAGCATTACTTTTTGTGTTACTTTTTCGTCCATTTTTTTTTTTATTATTTACTTTCACACCAAGCTATTGGGAGGTTTGGCAAGAGCTGTTTCAAAAACTCCATATCAGTTATCAGAACGTTAGTGTTGCTCAATATCTTTTCTAAGAATAGTATCTTAGAAACTAAATACAAATCTCATCTATGGTCATATCCCAGACATTGCTGTCTGAATCGTCGACGAAGAAACAATTTTTACGAGTCTCTTTGAGTGGTTTACTTCAAAATGCAGAAGGCTACTGAGCACAATGCTAACACTTAGCATTATAAATTCGAACTTGCATTTGAAACAAAGATACCTTATAAGAAGTAATACAACATATGTATATATATATATATTTTTAAAAAACGCAAATTATTACTGCGAACTAACGATTCCTTTGTTTGCAGGGACATCATTCTAACCCTTCATAAACAACTTCCTTGATTGCTAATTCCAAGTAAAAGTTTTTGAAGTAAATTTTTATTGGAAGTTAATCATTTGAAATGTGAAACTTGGCATTTACATTAATTTTAGCGCTAAGAGGCAATCTTTCTGTTGAGAATTTCAATAACCCTGCATTTTAACATGACTAAGTCGATGTTTCATAGAGTTGAATAAATCGTATTGATGTAAATATTGCTTGCTAATAAGAAATTTTGATTAATAATTTTCATCTGATCCCGATTTTCATTCCAATTAGCTTAAAAACAATATTTTTGAAATATTTCTGAAATACAATGATGACTATAGAAAACACTCCATTATCATAAAAATCACAATTACTGTATTTCATGATAGAAACCTTAAAATATTATAGAAATTCAAAACTTCTAAACTTATATTTATTAAGTTGCTAAACATAGTAATACCTTTTGTTTAAAAAATCTGCATTGAATATTTCATTTTCAGAACATAATTTCTCTCTCTATCATGGATCGCTTCTAGTAATTTAGTGCAAGGGGACAAGAAAATCTCATACTGAGGATGAAGATGCGCAAAGAAACAATCTTCTCAATCAGACAGCATTTATTTTATATAAATCTTTGCAAACAATAAGAATAAAGAAGCAGTTCAGAGAAAAAAAAAAAAAAAACGGGGGGGGGGGGGGGGGATATGTAACTGAGTACAGTCTTCATATGTACAGTAGTTAGGTCAATGTCTTATCCAAGAAATCACTATTGCTACAGTCGAATAATCTTTGGTAAAGCACCAATTGTAACAAAAGATGAAATCAACAGTTTAAAACTATTAAAAAAAAATTGAGAGAATTTATTTTATAAACAGATTATATGAAGTATATCTATATCAAATATAACATTTGATAGATGAATATAAACTTATGACCTGAAACTAAGAAACAAAAATAATCTTATCATGTTGAAGTTAGGAAGTAACCGATTTGTATTTCTGGATTTGATTTGATTTGATGTCATTTGACAAAGCAAAATGCATAACTTACCAAAAATGCATAGAAAATATAAACTGAAGTTACAGATGGTAAAGAGTTATTCTTTTAGTTCAAGGAAGGAAAAGCCATAGAATCTTCATTAAATCAAATGTGACTTTAACATGCTTAAGAAGCTCTTTATTAATATCGAATGCAAAGTTGTTGTTTTTGTTTTACTAAAAATTAATTTTTGCTGTATTTTTTTTTTTTTTTATAGTTTATCTTTAAAATGTAATATTTCATAGCAAACCTTTTGGATCAGATTTTGATTTAGTAATCCGTCCTATGTTGTTAGCCATTGCATTCTCAATGGAAGGATGTGACTCGGATCTATGCCTGTTCCTTTCCAATTTTCGAAAATCTGAGTCAGCAGGAAATGAATTTTCATGATTTTCATTTGATATGTGACATTCCTCTTCTTCCAATGGAATCATTTCCTCACTTGAATAACCTATAGATATTTCATTTAAGTTGTATTATATATAAATAATATCAAAGAGGAACATATTAATAGCTTTTTTTCTTAAATCTCATTTCACCTGTTCCATCAAAATATCATTTCAAATAACAAGCTACATTTTATAAGTGGCAACAAATCTGAACCAAATGTATCAAAACAGCTTTAAATCTACTGACAAATATGGTATCTTATGGAATTAAGATAAGAGAAAGAACTTTTATGTAATGTGAATAAAGCTTTATTTCTTTTCATATTCAATCTGATTAAGCTGGATTTTAGTTTTTCGATGTCTACTTAAATTTTGTGTAAGTATTCTCCTATTGTATGACTTTCCCTTACACATGTCGGTATTTATAAAAATAATCAGAATGTGTTCCTCTTTTTATTTTGATCTCTGCTATTACTCTGAATTTTACAGAAGGCAAGTCTCATAAAAAGTACCTTCCTTGTACTGGTTTTAAAGAAGTTTATAATAATACTCCTGAAATAGGTGAATAGTTAAGATATATCACCCTACGTAAATTTCAAACACCTTAAAGACACAAAAAATATCATCCTATACTTCATAAAAAGAAAAAAAAAAAATCCTAATTTTGCAACAATCCTTATCCTTTAAAATTATCATAGCTTCTCGAGTTGTTTCTAAATAGCTAAGAATATTTTGTAACTTTCTAATATTTAATAAATCAAATATAATGAATACCCCTTTCCTAAAAGATAATACTTTAAAATAAGAATAGGGAGAAGTCTTATGTAAAAAACTTAATTAGCTGCAAAAAACCTAATTATAAAAAGTAGATAAGAATACGTTTAAGTATTAATAGCATTTCAAAGTTCTCTAAAGATTCAAGGAGAATGAAATCCATCAGGAGGAATTTTGTCAGTATCAAAACTGTTCATTTGTTAATCAATTCTTTTCAATAAGGAGTGCATTATTTTATTCAGAAACTAATAACTACTCTAAAAAATCTTTCAGTTAAAATTCTTACTGAAAACTGTTTACTAAACTAACATGTATTACAATCTGACAGATCAGTTGTGATGAACAAGATTTCTCAAGATTCACATAAAGTCCGAGACAATACAATACCCTCTTTCCAAGGCTTCTCGCAAAATGTTGACACACACTATTTTACGAATCAGTGCATGTAACATTATATTGCAAATAGAAGAGTATTTTCGGAGGGAATTAGTTAATGGAGGACCATATTAGACAGAAGAGCTGCCAAATATACTGATCCAAAAACAAAACAAAAAACCAGGAGAATATAAATATTGCGTATAAGACAATTCATTCAAAATTTAAAATGCAACACTGCATTAATGAATTTCAGATAGGCACAAATGCACATTTTACAGTTATTTCATTTGCTAATCACAAAAAAACACAAAATAAAATGAAAAGAACATTTAACTACAAGTTTAACGTGCGTTTTCTTATCTTGTAAAAATAAAAAGAAATATGCTTGGATATTTCATTTCAATTTATTTTTTAATTTCATTGACAAATTTAAATGAAATGAAATACGGGAAAATGCACAAGGCTTTTGCTTTATTTTAGTCTACTTTTCAAAACACTGCAAATAGTCAAACAATAAATTTATCGTGTAGCATTTTCCTACTGATAGACAGTCACAGTATTACATTTCTTTAAACCTCGGAAAGAGGCTAAAGTCAAGATCTCGGGCTTCCCATGAATCTCAAAAAATCTCATTTGTCAAGACTGATCTGTCAGACTATATACAATTAATCTCAAGAACTTAAGAAATGAAAACAAGATATGGTAGAAACAATAACATGATGAAAACAACCTTCATTGTCTTCTAAGTCATCAATTTCCTCTTGGCTTTCATTGTGATCTTCCTGGTCATCTGGATTTTCTTGAGTTGAACCACCCCAAGTTGCTGCAGTTGTTCCTTCAGTTCCAACATAACTCATACCCAAAGCTTCTGATTTATTGGAATAGGAGATATTGTCACTTATATCCTGATTGCGTGAGTTTGATTTCCCTTTATCTTTTCTCATCAGTTCCTCTAACTCTCTTCTCTTCTGCTTCAGTTCCTCTCTCATTATTAACCTCTGTCTCATTTCAGTCCAGATCTCCTGGTTAGACACTACAATCTCTGACTCATTGTTCCCAGCATCCACATGCATCGCCTGGGCAGTTTTGTTTCTGTTGGGACACTGTAGTCTATTGGAATTTGGAGTAGATGTTTGCTTAGCTTGGTTAACAACCTGATTGCTTTTTAAGGGTGACTCAGAAACTGATGATTTTGATTTTTCTTTATTGCCCATTGGTAACGATGTTTTTTTCTGAACACCAGAAGCTTTCGGTGCTCTTGTCTGAGTTTCTGCACTGTTGTTAACAGGGAATTGCTGTTGTAATTTCATAATATGGTCCTGCATCATAAGCAACTTGTTTCTTTCCTCCAATATGCTGTCCAATTCAGACTTCTGATCATCCATTCCCTCTTCATATATCAGACTCCTGGAAAAAAAAAGGGAAAAGATGACAATTTATGCAAATTTATGCAAACTGAAAAAATAATATATATATATTCCAGTTTTAGAATTTCAGGCTTATGGAAATATACCCATTAATTGGACATAATTTAAATATTTCTAACTTGTATATTTATTATTTTTATATATTTATTTTAAGTCTTTTCATATATTCTACAAAACATTTAATTCACTGAAATAAGAATTGTAATGCCTTATTCTTCTCTAAGGAAGTGATACAAATTTTATAAAATTTGAAGTTTCAATTGGAGTAAATAAAGAAAGTTGTATGTTTAGAAGTGAAGCATTACTATTCAGAATCTCTTATACAAGTGATTATAATAAAAATTTATCATTTTCTAGAGTTTGCAGGTTGGAAATGTAAAGTTTGCAGTGGTTTAAGATTCAATGGTTTGCATGTGATTCCCTAAGCAGCACCAGGTTTCAACTTCAACATTAACTGTTTGAACAAAGTAGTTCTTCATGACATTTAAATTGAATAATCAACGTAACGAAACACTTATGGATAGTGCAGATACTTGGATATACTGACATTTCTTGAATAGAATCAACTATCAGATTAATTCATGGTCTACAAATCCTATTCAAAATACCCATTTCTAATAGTAGGCTATTTTTATTTAAAGAAATTAAACAAATCGCAAAATACATTTTCTATTTAAGAACATCAACTGATTTATAAATACTAATTTACTAATTAACTTAATGATAACACTGAGGATACTCTTTAAAACTTTGAAGAATGGTTAATTATACTCAACATACGTCAGTTAATCATTAATAGAGCTGGACTCGTAAAAGTATTACTTTCTAGTTAACTGGAAATCTACTGTTACCTTGCATTATCATTATGATTAGGATCCTCCTCGCTGTTCATGTCCTGACACTTCACTCGACGAACTCCTGCTATCCCTTGTTCTTCAATTTCATTGCTGGACGATTTTCCTTCATCTATGCTTATTAATAAGTCATTTGCAAAGTCAATATTAATTCTTTCTCCACTTGCTTGTGTTTCCTGAACAACTGCTAGCAGTTCTTGAAGTTTACGAAGTTTATCCCTTGTTGTTTGTAGCTTGCTAAAATAATTTACATGAATTTAAATAGGATTAAAATCTAAGCAAAAAAGAATCTAATTTAAGATTTTTATTCTATAAAAACATAAGGAAACGGGACAAAATTCTTTTTGAGGAGGGGAGACAAAGAATTTTGTGGTAAAACAAATTCTACAATGGAGTATCAAATTCTAAGGGGCAAGTGATTTCCTGGTCCCAAATTCTACATGTAAACAAAGTACCCTCTCCTGATAATTATGGGAGAAGGTTAATTATTTTAAATCTTCATTAAACGTGTGATTAATAGATATAGTATGAAACAAGGTAACACACTTTAGTAATATTAAGATTAATATTACTTAGTGTGCTACTATTACTTAAAAAAGGTTAATTAATTATACAAATTTGTTCAGTACACAATATTTGTCACAATTATATTTAAAACTTCTATGAGAGAGAACTCCATATTTAAATATGAATGAGAAATGTGTTATATTAGCATATTATCCTCTTCCTTGATGGAGTTAGAATGGAATCTAGGTTTAAATAATAAAAATGGCATTTTCATGAGTAACTGACCACAAACTGCATCTTATTTTCCAACAATGGAATAAGTTTTAAGCAATGAACTACCGAATTATTTAGTTTTATTGTTAAAATAAAGGAGCATACGATCTTTCAAAAGTCAACAATATCAATGTCTTAAAAAATATAAAAACCTGATTCGATACCATTAAAGTCTCTTGAATGAATGAACAATATCAATTAATGAATAAATACTAACTTGGCTTTGTCATTCAACTGAAAATCTGAATTCCAATTTTGTGTCAACACGTTTTCATCAGATCCTTCCCCTACAGAATCATCCTGAATGGAAGCTTGATTTTCCTTCAGATTACGAGCAAGATATTCATTGCTATATTCTCTAGATATGTTATCTTTCTTCTGATTTCTAGTCTTCTTTACCTTATTACTTTTCCTAATAAAAAAAATAAGAAAACATACTAAGAAAATGCCTGATGTTTAATTTGTTTTATGTACATTAACTTTATTAATTTATATATCAAAATCCATAAAGAAAATCATTAATCCAGTTTTCAATAAAAAATAAAAATCTTATTTAAAAAAAAAGTGTTTCTTTATTTCAATTCTGAATCTATTTCCTATTCTGCCATTTAATTAGTATTTCACCATGAAAGCGTCATTCTAAACTTCTAGCAAAGGAAGACACTATTAACAGTAAAAATTAAAATTCTATATTGGATGTAAAAAATGCCCAAGGCAATAAACAACGGCAACAACATTATTTCCCATTCTCAAAAGCTTTGTAAAAGATATGAATAACAAAAATCAGAAGTTATCATTAAAATCCTCAATGATTTCAAAAAGTGAATGATGAACTAATACACTACAGAAGTGAAATTTATGAAAATAATCCGATACTATTTCAAATGAATGGCTGTTGTGGTTTGCAAAAGCTTTAATCCTTTAACTGTAAAGAATGAAATTTTTAAGCAAGTATTTCTTTAAACAAATTAGAAAATCAATCTTAGTCGCCGCTATATTTTAGTTGGAAATTTCACATCCACAATTCTTTTTGAATTTCTAACTATGTTTCTATAATTTGTTTTTAAAAAGAAGAAAAATGAAAAAAAAAATATTATCAATTCAAGAGTTAACTATTAAAGGCAGTCAAATGAAAACGGGTCCGCACACATAAAAGTCGAGGTTCTCAGAATTTGGTAACCTTGATATTTACTGACAATAGTGACATCAGTCGGAAATGAGGGTAGTAGAGTGACAACTCTAACTTTGACGCTATTTGTTTGTTTATTGCGCTGGAAGTAAGGTTAGCAATATGTGTATTCATCCTACATCAATAAAGAACAACTGAGAGGTGAGATTCATTTTAAAGAACCATATCTTTATCTTCATTATCATTTAAAATTCCAAACAAATACAAACTTCATCAACATGTCTTCAATATTTCGTCCTATTTTTCAAGGACTTTCTCAAGATCCATATGTTTAAAACTTAAATAACGAAAAATACAAAATATGAAACATAAAAGGAAAGAGAAAAATCCTTTTTCTCATTCCTAACATTACAAATTATAACAAACTCTCATATGCGAGATCTTACATTGTAAATTAAACAATAGAAATCAAATATAATCATAAACAATTGAAATCAAATATAATCATAAACAACTGAAAACAATACAATCATAAACAACTGAAAACAAATAAACAATTAATTTTAAAATAAATATTTGTGAATAAATATGGCTCTTTAATAAGCCTAACAGGACTTTGGAGAAAGGTAGAGTATTACTATATTAATATGAGTTTTTTACGTTCAGCAAGAACAATATTTGGTGAAAGAACATGGAGAATCATCAGACAACACCGAAAATGCGTGAAAAGATTGGCAAAATGGGAAACGCATCACGATTTCCTGGAATCGAGTAAGAACGCTATGTTATACCCCACACCGATTAATAGGATGAAAATACCTGTTATACAAGAAGATTTTAGCACAAAACAACTGATTTCAAACTTTAAATGGAACATTTTGTTAAACCAATTAAGATTAGTGAAGAAAAAAATCTTAAAGTTACAGTATGAAGAATTACAATATAATAGAGAAATAAAATCTTCTATTTCATGTGAAGATTATGAAGGCATAATGAAAAGTGACTGGTTAATATACAAAAAGAAAAAACAATTTTTGGAAGAAAAAAAGAAAGATAAATTCAAGAAAAGATTAATAGAAGAAGATAATTTTAGATATGAAAAATATTGTAGTAAATCTAATTATGTTGTAAATATTAGTAAAAGACATCTGCAGAAAAAAGATATTATAGCTTTAAACAAAGGGATGGACTTTAATATGAAAGGTAATTTTAATACAAATAAGGTTTTAACTGAAGTTGAGAAAAAAATGTTCCTCATAAAAAACAAGAAAGAAACATTTTTCCAGATTTATAATGACTTAGAAGATAAGGAAAATACAAAACCTAATATTTCTAAAAGAGATGTAAATAGCATTAAAAATTTGGTGAATGATGAAAGTATAAAAATTGCTAAATCAGACAAAGGGAATGTTTTAGTAATCATGGATAAGAAAGAATTTAATCAAAAAGCTATAGACATGTTAAATACAGAGAATTTCTCAGAAGTAGAGGAAGATATAACTTTCCAGTTATATAAGAAAGTTAAGAAAGAAGTTCAGGATATGAGAAAGAAAAAAGCTATAAATTGGTATCAATATAAAGACATAATCAGAAACATGGCGATAGTACCAACATTTGAGCCTAGAATCAAGGTACACAAAAAAGATTTTCCAGTCAGGCCGGTTATTAATTCCTACGGGTCACCGTTACAAAACCTAGGAAAATACCTTAATTCAATACTAAATAACATGAAATTTGACAATCCTGAATTTATAATAAAGAACACACAAGGCATTATTGACACTATTAAGGAATATAGAAATAATAATAAAAATAAGAAAGTTAGATTGTATACTCTTGACATTGAAGCTATGTATACAAGCATCCCGATTAATGAAGCATTGAAAATAATTATTTCTAAATATGATGATGAGTTGGAAGCAAAATTCAAATTAGATAAAGAGTATTTTTTAAGTTTATTGAAGCTAATATGTAAAAACAGCTATTTTAAATTTATTAACAAAATGTACATACAAAACAAAGGTTTCCCGATGGGCAGTCCCATTTCGGGAACAATATGTAATTTGTTTATGAATTGGGTTGAATTTAATTATATTTCGAAATGGACAGAGGCTAAATTTGTATATAAAAGATATGTGGATGATATTATGATCATATGGGAAGGGACTAGGAGACAGTTTGTAAGGTTCTTAAATTATATAAATGAGTATCACAGAGACATAAAGTTCAAGATGGAGGAAGAAGTTGAAGGGAAAATAAACTGTATGGACATTACTATTAGGAATGAAAATTCAAATTTGACGTTTGAACATTTTAGAAAACCTTACCAAAGTGCACATGTTTTAAATTTTATGTCGAATCATCAAAATTCAACAAAGAAAGCCATTATAAAAGGATATCTAAGAAGAATAACGGATTACACTGAAGAAAAAAAGTTATGGAAAAACAAGATTAAAGATCTAAAAGATAAGCTCATCATGAATGAGTATCCTACAGAATTCATTGATTCAGTTATCAAAGAATTTTTCAAAGAAAGAAGATCTCACAAAAGTAATAAAGTCTCTAATAAAGACGAGTATAAGAAATGTATTACTGTACCAATTGGTTTGAATATCCACAAACATGTAAAAGAAGCCTGTAAAGAAAACAGTATAAATTTAATTTATTATAAGGATAATGAATTATTCAAGAATACTAAGAAAAAAGATGAAAATTCTTTAAAAAACATGGGTGTAGTATACGCCTTGGTGTGTAGGGATTGTGGGGGTATTTACATAGGAAGTACAGGGAGGACGGTTAGGGAACGAGTGGATGAGCACGTCCGTGCCTACCGGAGCGGAACTAGGAAAATTTCAGATTGGGCGGACCATTGTCTGGATAATGATCACAATCCAGACCCTGTAGTTCATCTAATTTATTACGTCACAGATGAATTTAAGAGATTCGCTTTGGAATCTTGCTTATTAAATTGTTGTATATGTATAAATAAAAACAAATCACTTAGAGTTAATAAGGTATCCTTAAATATATTTAGAAAATCATTAATAAAAAACAAAAGATTAAAAAGAATTTTAAAGATTAGTTAAAAGTTCACATGTTTATTCACAAATATTTATTTTAAAATTAATTGTTTATTTGTTTTCAGTTGTTTATGATTGTATTGTTTTCAGTTGTTTATGATTATATTTGATTTCAATTGTTTATGATTATATTTGATTTCTATTGTTTAATTTACAATGTAAGATCTCGCATATGAGAGTTTGTTATAATTTGTAATGTTAGGAATGAGAAAAAGGATTTTTCTCTTTCCTTTTATGTTTCATATTTTGTATTTTTCGTTATTTAAGTTTTAAACATATGGATCTTGAGAAAGTCCTTGAAAAATAGGACAAAATATTGAAGACATGTTGATGAAGTTTGTATTTGTTTGGAGATTCATTTTTTTTACTGCTGAGGGTGTTGATGGATGAGAAATTCATCGTTGCATGTCTGTTGTGTACGGTGAACATTGCATGTAACTTTTGTGTGTGTGTGCTGGAATGGCATAGGAGATTCTGAGAGGGACGTGTTTCACTGCAAGCCAATCCGTGCCCAGGACAGGGACGTAGGCGACTGGGTAGTATTGGGGACCCATTAGCAACATCAAACCTTCTACAAGAATGGAATTGACCATCTTGTCTCCCAGTGGGACAAATATATTAGCAGTTTTGGAGATTAACTTTGAGGTAATAAATTTCCAATTACCCTTTTTGGCATCTGACCCATTTTAATTTTGGAATGCCCCTAATAATTTGATTTTTTTTTTTTATTATTTTATTTTTACTTTTTTTATATATAGACATACCTGGCTGGATAGTTTTTCTTGTCATCATCTTGACAAGCAATTGGTTGACTGTTGACAGAATTAGAAGACTGAGACAAAACAGACTCCGGTGCAGCTGACTGATAGACGGAAACAATATCCTGGAGCTGTTGAAGCCTACTTTTCATGTCTTCAATTTTCCTGTAACAAAATATAACACCAAGCAAGTTATTACAAATAAAACTGACTGGAAAAAAATATTAGAGGTTTCTCTTGAAGAATAATAAGAAGCCTCCTAGCAAATTCCCCTTGAACTGTTATTCTAAGAGTTAATAAGAAACTTCTAATCTTAAAATGTTTGGCTAAGTATATCTAAGAATTCTTAAGGAATATCAATAGGATCAGCCAACACTAGGCAAATCATACAACATGCTACATATTATCAAGAAACAATATTGTAGAAATAATAAAAGCATTATGATGTCAACTGCTTAATAATAATAGGATTAAGGAATTTTTAGGTTTTAAAACAACCACTTCTTAATGCAAATTATCAATTTTTCCTGCTGAAATACTACTTTCTTTATTTTATTTTTAAGGTGTATTTTACTTTTAGTTTAGATTTGTGCAGGTGCCATATTTTTCCCTACTATTTTCTTTATTAATGAAAATTTCTTTCTCTATTCTTAATTAATATATTTTGCAAGCTGTTAATAAAGAAGGCTTCAATTACTTTTCCTTAAATAATCATTCTGAAATTTCTACAATTATGGTTCCAATGTTAACAACACACAGAAAACAGCATTTATGATTGATGTAGCAATCCCAAGTAATAACAATATATCATTAAGTTATCACAATTAAAATACCTCAATATTCCAATCTTGTTATAGAAATTCAAAAACAGTGGCATATGAAGAAAATTTACAATTGTGCCGATCATTATCTCAGCAACCGGTCTAGCCCCAAAGAATCTTCATCACAGCCGTAACAACTGCCACTTCACCCAAACATAATCAAGAAAATGGTAGAAAGCTACTTTCTTAAGAACATTTCATTTCATTTGCAAATTTCTACATGAAAACCAATTCATTATAAACACCTTATCTTCTTTTTGAGAAATAAAGCTCAGATGAGAAGTTATATCAACACTACAAGTCAAAAATTGAGCAAAGTAATAATAATAATGTTAATAACGCTTAAAGGAAAATAGGTTTTAAGTAGAAGGTACGTAGAAAATAGGTTTCTTTCAGGAACTTTTTCTTTATTTTTTTTGTTATCAAATTTTGTTCGAAACATTTTCTTTATTTATACAATTAACTGTCTAAAAAAAAAAGCTAATTAATTATTCTGTTCTTCTTTATATATAATTATACTTCTTTACTGAAAATTTTCACATCTAAAAAAAATTTGGAGAATTGTAATGCAACAGGAGGAGGAGATAAGATCTCATTGAGAATCCTCCTACTTGCATTCCAATTATTCTAATATGTGTAAAATTATTAAAATGTATAAAGAGATAAATTTTAATAAGTCTGTAAATTCAGTTATTTCAGTTATTTTGATAGAACTATCATTAAACAAGGGAATGGTTAAGTCTGACAGGTCAAAACCTCCCTCGAAATTTTTATCATTTATTCAGAATCAAAAGATATTATTGTATACCAAATTTTAGCTGCCGATAAGCACTGTAAGGGTTTAAAAAATGCTTAAGTTACAAGAAATAGTGATATGATTTTATCACTCTTTGCAAGCAGCGCATGATGTTACCCTATCTCCTGCTGCCTGCAAAACAGACGACGCAGCAGAGCAAAATAAGGGCGATTCAAATGAAAACGATAAATATTTTATTACAGCTGGTTTATTAGAGATACCAAAATGAACACTCAATGCACTTGGCCCACCTTTTTGGCAAGGCTTGTATCCAAAAAAAGACCTTTTGAAAGTGTGCACAACCAGTCATGCACTGCCACTTTGACCTCCTTGTCACTTGCAAATTTGCGTCCACCTTCCTCAGACACCAAAAATCATACCACAGCACGCTGTTCCTGTTTGGTGGACTGCTCGCAGGGGGCCACCATTTTCAAAGTGTCACTAATGCATGTGGCATTGCATTGCTCTGCATACATTTCCCCGATTTTTGATGACACTTTTATCGTTTTCATTTGAATTGTCCTTGTACTTAATTTATAAAAAAATACTATACAAATGCTGTTTATAAAATAAAAGCAATAACTGAAAACTGTAGACACATTTGTATTTTAAAAGAAATTGATTTTACAGAAAAGAAAAATAAAAAAATAAAGAAAAATTATTTCAATTAAAATATTGAAGAAACGTTTATGTAATTCTAATAGCAAATTATTGGCATATTATAAATATAATTACAAATAAAAATAATGACAATAAATCGAATAATAACTTTAAAGAAATTAGCAAAAAATAAAGGAATAGAAAATGTTTTAAATAAAAATGGAAGATACTTTCATAAATCAAGGAAACATTTCAAAATCGTAAGACTTGGAACAACCAGTTTCTAAACATTGAAGTAGCTAATGTCTAATTTACTACTATTAATAATAATATAGTTATTATTTGAAAAATAAACGCAGCAAATGAAAAGTATTTCATCATTTGTATTTAAAAAAAAAAAAATTAAATTTGTAAAAAAATAAGTTAAAAGTAAAATACGTTTTTGAAGATTAATGAACAATTTATGTCCCATTAATAGTTAATCATGGATAGAATATGAAAAGTTAAAGAAGAATAAACACACTGTAACAGTCTCGTTACATATTTTACTATTCTTCCTTGTAAACTCTTCACTAATTCACTTTTCCTTCTAATTTCCCAGGGTTATTTCTCACAAGATATACAATGTAAAGTGTGTCAGGGTACATGACATGAGCATGTTTATTTTTAAAAAAATTATCACTATTAATTGTAATACATATTTATCACAGCATTCACAAGCAATCAAAGAGAGATGACTGAGCGAAACAAAAGCGAAGAGTAAAGAGCCACTTGGACCAAGTGGGCAGAGTCTAAATACAGCTGCTAAAGTTGACTACTTCACCGTTTATGGCTACATTTTCGCTCAAGAAATTCAATTTTTCTCTTTTCGCATTTTTTCTTTTTTCTAAATATATTTTTCCTCATTTTGGCCTAAATTTTAAACCGGTGGAAATCTAAATCCTCATAAAACAAGGGCTGCCAGTAATGAATTTTGTCTTATTTCTTTTGCCAATTCTGGATAAAAGTAGATTGAAAATTAATAATTAATTGATACAAACCTTAACTTTTGAGGCGAATCTAATGAATGAAGTAACTCTTGGGCATTTTCCAAAGTTTCTTTAGCTGAGGCTGACAAGTTTGAAGGTTCATTTTGTCCCCCATTGGCAGACTGATCTAATTGAAAAGAAAAACAAACGAAGTCTTATTAAGATGAAATTATTTAATTAAAAAAAAAGGTAAAAACAAATCAATAAATTGGTACAAATACCTTAAAATATAACATAATTTTAACATAGCTAAAATATTATTTGATAACTACCATATATATATATAAATATATATATATATATATTTTTGATGGGGTGGGGAAGGAAAGATTTTTTTTTTTTTTCTGGCTAATATTTATCAAACTATGATGGACAAAATTTTATGTCTACAGAAAACAGTTTTAAGGAAAAAAAAAAAGAAACTTTTTATTTTTATATGCTGTAGAGTATATTTCTCAAAGAACTCTAACCCCAGAACTTCCAACTTTCCTTGCTTTTATCAGCAATCCCTCTCTTTTTAATATTGTCCTCTGTAATGAGAAGCATGATGGTGAGATGGTAGATCTTGTAGTAAGCTTTTCAATGGGATTTTTTTTTTTTAATTCAGAAACCTCTACCTTTTCTTCGGAAGTTTTACTGTGATTAACTAAAGAACTAAAGACTGCCCGAAAAGCAATAAGGAAGTGAGAAAGATCTCTTGACACTTATGCATATTTGAGGATTACACAATGATCATAATCTTGTAATGTAGGAATTTAGATTCCACATTACATTTAAAGGTTTATTTATCACAAGTAGTAAGCTTTAATTTAATATTTAATTTAAGAATTATCTGTTCCTTTAGTTAAGAACTAACTAGATTTCCTTTTGTAATCTGTTATTCAACTTATTTTTAAAAAATTAAAATTTTCATCTGGAGGTATTGGTTTTTAGATCACAATTCAATATTCAAAAACAGAGCTTTTCTTTATTCAGTTTCCTGGCATGCAAGCTATGTTGTAGTTAGGAAAAAAAAGGGAACGTGTCTCGACGTGGTCATTTCCGTACATGCATTGCGATTTGTTGTAGACTTGGATGGGTTTTTTTTTATCCTTAGTGAACTAGAGAGGATAAAGGTTTTTTTTTTTTTTCACGTTTTATTTCTTTGTCTAGGAAATTTCGTAAGCTTAAAGGATCTTAATTTTAGTCCGTTGTTGGCTTTAGAGTTAAAATTAAACTACTATTGTTATTTTTAATTTAACCGAGATCGAGTCAATGAATATTCAGTTATATGAAAACCAAATCACATGGAATACGGTTGCTCTAGAAGATTGAAGGTTCCAAAAGAAGCAATCCCGTAAGGTTCTAAAGTGTTGCCGTAATCAGATTTCACAGGGTTATCAACTTGGAGACTGAACCTTCTGTCCTTTAAATGAATCAGACTGATTATCATCCAGGAAAAAACGTCTGAGAAAATTCCCATTTTCGAACGTCATGCTAGCAGTCTTCAATCATAGTTCTTATACAACATGGATTTTCCTCTGCTCAGTGACTTCTGTCAGCGGTCCTTAGTGCCATTCTCAGGTGGTAATCTTCAACTTACATCTTCCTTTACTCCTTGTATCAAGAAATCTTGTGGGTCATCGAGTGAAGTGTTCAACTGAAGTTCCAAAACCTCTCAGGGTTCATTGGCTGTACTGCCTTAATTCTATGGATGATGACTTCAGATGACTTAAGGTAATGTGTTCTAACGTTTCAGGCCTTGCAAACGTTTCAGGAAACAAGAACTTAAAATTGATATAAGAACTTATGATTAGAACTAAGTTTGAATCGGAAAAGCCTAACAATTGATTGTCTATTAATAGTGTATTCAAAAAGAACTACAGTAAAATAATCTTTGGAACTGTTTCATTAAAAACTGTCAGAAATAAAATTTGTAAAAAAGGAAAGAGACTGACTTAATATCTCCGATTCAGCTGACATAGAATTATTGTAATGATAATTATTTTATTATAGAATTATTGAAGCTTAAATGTAATAATTTAATGTAATTTTGGTAAACTTCTGCTTATTATTTCAACATTTATTCAGGTGATAATTTGTATCTCAGATTAATTGGCTTTTTTTTTTTTTAAGGGACTAGAAGTCTAGTAACATTCAACAGAATATTCATAGTTTATGGTTCGGTATTTAATTAAACCTTAAGCTAATCAACTTGATCAAACCTTTGTATTTATATCTGGTCTGGGAATATTTCTGGTTGTGTACAAACAGATTATTTTTTTTTTTAATTAATTCAGAAGTTATTAAATTTTTGGATATTGTGAGTGATTTAATAAATGTTGATTCTAGTTTGTTTAGTCCTGCTTTACTTATTATATGAATTTTAATAGCTTATTTATATTTTTAGCTGACTGCCAAGGCCTTGAATTTAACCTAATTCTTTTTAAAATATTTATGCTGGAATAACGAAGATTAATCCACTCAAGTATTTAGGTTTAGCTTCCACTGCTAAACTCTTTAAAGGTAGCTGGATTGAAATTACAACTTAGTTCTCTTATTAGAGATTTTGACAACCCTTTATAATTTTCCCTCTAGATCCACATAAATCTAAATAAAGGAGGCTTTAATTTAAAAAAACAACAACAATAACAACTTTACAATCTAGATATAAATACTAAAAAGAAATGTTTACACCCATGAAAATAAATTGCTGTGTAATAATATTAAGATTATTATTATAACATAAGATTATAAACTCTATGCAACTTTAAGTACAAGTTACAATACCTAGAGCTGCATAAGCCTAGTGAATAATAATTTACTAAAACAAAAAAATTCGATCTCCTAATTCATTTACATATGCAAACAACAAACAATAAATAAATAAATTTAAATAAAAAATGTCTAATTTAGCACAGTCAGCCTGAAACCCTAGCTCTAGTAGCATAGTATCAGTGACCCCTCCTTAGTGGAGGACTTGCCGAGTACAATTAATTTTTTTATGCCAATAGTAAAAAAAAAAATATGAAAAAATATATAATATAAACAATAACAATATAATATAACAAACAATAACAATATAAAATAAATATAACAATCTTAATTTTTAAAAGAAACCTGTTAACAAGGTTAAACTTCCTATAATTAAAAAAATAAACCTACCCAAGTCAAAAGCCAAATAGAAATGCTAAGAATTTCCTTTCAACTTAGGATGACAATACTTAATAGTAGCCTTAACTATATTTGAGTTTGGCCTTAAATTCTGTATCACATAAGCCATTCAAACATGAACTAATGCAGGCAAGAATTTGCATAGCGTTCTCATACTCAATACGATAAAAATATAAAAGTGAGCAAGCACTACAAATATGAAATTTACAATTCAGGTTAAATGAAGGCTGAATAAAATAAATCATCATTTGGAAAATGCAAACAAAAAACACAATAAAGGCACAGTCTTAGATCATATCCTTGAAGAAAAGAAATATATATCGTATTTTTTCGCTTTTCCCATTAACCCACTGTTGAATGAGTCATAAGATAAAAAAAAAAAGGGGGGGGGGGAGCTTAAATCATAAGAAAAATAAAACACAAGCACCCAACACCAAAAAAGGGCTCCAGGGCTGTGGAGTCAGTGACATAACATAATATGATATTTTTATTAATGAAAGCGTCCCCCCATGAAAAAATTCACAAAGGCAAAAAAAAAGTGTCGTCAGTCGGCTATTTCTGAACACTTTTCAATAACAACAGATGGAAACATTACGAATGTCAGTGTGTTGTAGTAGATGATCATTGTGAAGTAGCATGTGATGCATTTCTTTATTCTCTATTTTCATATCAATATAAGAAATAGGAGTCAGAACATGAGTCTGAGTTACCATAAATTGAGGAGTCGGAGTCAAAGGTTTTATTTCCAACTCCACAACCCTGAAAAAACATATGATCTAGGTAAAAATTTTATTTCAATATAGTACAACAGCAAAATGGGCAAGTCTTTCCTAATGCATAACTTGACTATCAATGTGTATAAAAAACTCAATACTAAAAACTTACCATTATTGTTTAGCTGTGAATTATGTTTCTGTTGCATAGATTTCAATTCTTGCAAGAGATCATCCATGTATCGTTTCTTATCTTGTAAATCTCTTAATTTATCTTGGAGTTCATGGTGATCAAGTTCATCAAATCCATCTGCCTCATCTACCACTTTTGGTTCACTATCGAATGATCGAGATAATGACTGTGCCTGTAAAAAGATTAAGTAACATATAAAAACTGCATAATTGTAGTAATTGGAGAAAATTACAAATATAAGTACAGTGATTATTTGTTTGAAACTGTCCCCCCTTTCTTTATTACTATTGAACTACTTTTGAACTTGAAAAATCAGGAAGGCCAAAAACTGCTAATTTTTCAGTATTTTCTTATACTATCTCTTGCACCATTTTCTTTAATAACCTTCTGTTGTAACTCAAAAGTTAAAATAATAACAATTGAAAATTCTTTACTGAAAAATTCCATCAACATTATCACTGATGCATTTCTTTAAACATGCAAATTATTAACTAGATAGGAAAACAATGTTATTATTTAAAAAAAATAAAATAAATAAATAGAGATGTGTATTTATTTACTCTTTGGCGGTTATCATATAAGTCCCGTAGTGCATTCAACCTCTGTTGCAAATTTTCCAAATCATCCTGCAACACCACTGACGCATTAGTTTGTATTTGTACAGGTGAAGGTACATCTTCATTGTCTAAACTGGCCATAATCTTATTTCGATAAGCTTTTGCTTCAGCCAATCTGTTTTCTGCCTTCTGTTGTAAAGCTAGCAAAACACTTTGCTGATCTTGCAATGCCTTCAACTGTTAAAAAAATTAAAAAGAAACCTAACTTTTTATCAAAGCAATATAGTCAAACATGAGCAAGTTTGATAATGCAGAATTATATAAAAATAAGCTATGTAAATATAATGCTATTACAAGAAACTAGCATATATTAAGTAATAGTTAAATAAAAAAAAGGTTTCCCATACTAAAAAACAAAAAATTAAATTTCCATAAAAGGAATAATTCCATTTTTTAAATGGAATAAAAAAAAATATGAATAAATAACTGAGAGAAACTATTTATTTGTAAAGTTAATTTACCTTTTCTTGAGATTCTATAACTTTTTTAATCAACTCATTTCGACGAGATAAGGATTCAGCGTCATTGCTATCATTTTGGGGGTTCAAATCAGTCTAAAAAAAATAAATTATTAACTTTGTAACAAAATAATTAATAACGCTTGTACTTAACATTTAAAAGAAAAGAAGCAAAGAGAATTTCCTGCAGTGTAAATATCCCCGTAGACTGCAAGCTACGTTTTTTTTTACACCGAAAATTTTTCTTTTACATATTTCAACATTCATTTTTAGTAATACAACAAACTTATGAGTACAACAGGAAAGTCAATGAGATGCACTGTACTGCAACAGAGAACAAGGCTGATATGAAAAATCAAGATGAGCTCAAAATTTGAGGATGTTAACAAAAAGCGTCAATAATTACTTCAACAAATCTAAAATTCTTCCTACTAAATGGAAATCAATCTTTTATTTATTTTTTTTATTTCAGATGGTACAGAATTAAGATTAAACTTATCCCACTGTATCGCCAAATGATGGACATTTTGCTCATACAACTCTTAAGACTATTGCTGAAAGAAATATTTAGAAATAAATTTACTCCAGGATCCAAGACAAAATGATATTTCCCTGCACACTTTTACTTGGAGTAAAAGTTAAAATGTTGCAAGAATGGAATGTAAATGCAATTCTATTATCTTCATGGACTGAAACATAGAGAAGGAACAAAAAAAAATTCACCTCAAACAAAGACATCAGGTCCTTATTTTACCAAGGGTTGATATGATTCCTAGAAGGTTCATAGAAGATATGCTGATATGCACACCACACAATGCAGCAAATACAGTTAAACAAAGAAAATGGAGTATTCAACTTTTCCCACATCCCCATTAACTATACTTCGACACAGTTGACAATCTGAAGGAAACAGTTATAACAATTCAGTTGAGATCTACCCACAAAGCATAACAATTATTTATCATATGGCATTCATTAGCCAGGAGATCGAGACAATTGTCTGGCTGCCAGAATTGCTAGTTCTCTAGAGTAACCCAGGGTGCACCACGGGGGCAAACTAGCTTTTACACCTGCAGGAACGGACAAAACACTGAGGAAGAAAGAAAGAAACATCCAAGCCCCATGCCGGGATTCGAACCCAGATTCCGACATAGCTGCCTTGTGGCTGACTGCCATCCAGACCACAAGGCCACGCTGGAACGGCATCATTTAATATCATGATGGATTAAATGACAATTGATTGAACAATTATTTTGAGAACCTTTAATAATAAAGGAACTAATTAGTAATAGTTCATCTTACTAAATTTAAAATGGTTTTAGTTTTTATATTATCACAAATAAAAAACGGATTTGAAAGACTTTTTGATCTCTCCTCGAGCAGGGTATGTACTGGAACTTTTAAAGTTGAAGAGTTGGAAGTTGAAGAAAGTTCTAAAGATTTTCTGGAAAATCATAGCCAAATCAGCAGTATTATAATAATATTGAAATTTAGCACAGCAAAACCAAAGAAAAAACATGATCTGGCTTCTGAAGAAAACAATAATTTAAATTTGTAGGCCAAGATAATTATAGTATCTTAGTTAAAGACTAAGGGATACATTAAGCAAAAAAAACAAAAAAAAACAAACAAACAATATAATTACCTCTGAAGTTTCAGATTTTGTATCAAGATTAACTGATACACTATCTGTTCCATCTGCATCAGAGTCTACATCTGAAACATTTTCAGTACCGGATTTTGTTTCAGGCTGTGTAAACTAGAATGCAGAAATAAAAATTGTAGACTTTAATTAGTAATATTAATTTCAGAAGTAATTACAAATCTACATATTTAGCGCATAAAAATATAGTATGAAGCTGATCTATATTGTTTGCTGAAGGTACATTAACATACTATGGTAGAATTTCTCTTGTGTAAAAGAATTTCATGGAAATCCAAATAAATGAATGTTTTATACAACATATATCAAACACGTGAATAACAATCACAGTCTTTCCTTAAGAGGTTTTTATGATTTATTTATATTTAGAAGGAAGATGAATTTTGGATTTTCATTATAAATGAATGTTTTAATATTTCAGCATTATTTTCTATTCGAGCAATTTTCATTTATCTTCTCTGAGTATTATAATTTCTGGCATCTTATTAAGAAAGCTGCTGAGTTTTCCAAATTATTTAAAATGCAGCAAAAATCTTTTAAATTTCTTGTAACTTGTATGAAAACATATCTGTTTCAGTATGTTAAGTATGAAAAATTTGCCTATTTCTCATCTCTGGGCTAATAAGAAAATAATAAAGAGTAAGGAAATTTTGTAATTGCAAGCTAAAAAATCATGAATTTAGAAAGAAAAAAAAAAAGCTTTTTTGAATTATATCAATGGAATCATATTATGAAGATATTGAATCTTGTTACTGCAAATAAGGAGTGAAATGATTAATAATCAGCTGTAAGTAGATAATTATCTAGGAACTCAAAACATCTGAAAAAGGCACAGATATGATTTCAGAAAAGTTACAGAATAAGCCTCCTACATCTGAATGCTATAATTTGTCACCAGTATGTACTGATTGAAATAGCAATGATTTTTATAAATAACTAAAATAAATGTCAAAGCTTGGCATTAATCTTGGCATTAATCCCAAGTATGATTCAGGATAACTGACATGTCTCTGCTGCACTAACTTACCTCAAAGACATAGTATAGTTCATGGAATTATAACTAT
>JAFIDM010006943.1:62337664-62351347 GCA_023159025.1 Thereuonema tuberculata
TTTTTTTTTCAGCTGCTAAATGGCACCAATTGTTGTTCTTTGTGAAGATAATCTCAAAAGTGCTAGGCCCACAAATTTAATTTTTGCAAAAGGGAATTTTAAAACTAATTACTTTGGCTCTAAATTCTTAATAATATTTTCATTATTAATTTATATTCCGAACCATGTAATATATACATAGTTCACGGATTCATCACGTAATAACAATATTTATTTAAATGGAAAATAATATACAAACTAGCATGTGTAACAGTACAGAATTTGCTTTTTAATCTATCTGCATTTATATCCACATTGCAAGTAAAAAGATACACTATTGTTTATAGAAAATATAAATCAATAAAACAGGACCCATATAACTAAACCATGTGTGAGTGATAGATAATAGTAGAAGAAAGAAACTGTAATAGCAAGAAATATGCAGGAGTGCTTTATTTCTGAGCTGAATTCATTATACCACACCTGTGCCAGTAGCAAAGCAGTTGATTATGCCATCAAGCTATACAGTAGTTGAAATGCTGATTCTTGTACAATATGGTCACACCAAACATATTAGACCCGGTATGTGTAAGTTTCTGAATTAAACCAAAAATTACACAGTTGGTCAATGATAGCAGTCTACACATCTGCAGCTGAAAAATCACTTCTGGCATTCTGAAGGATGATCTCAAGCACTGAGTTTTTTGTTTTGTTTTGTGTTTCCTGGGTGTCAGTGTGGTTTTTAGTTTCTCTGAGTTTGGGTTCATACTTGCTGTTGTTGGTTGAAAGTTTTTCATTCTTCTGACTTTACCAAAATTTACAAAAAAAAAAGAAACCCTAAAGCTTCAAACGAAAAATGCTGCCAACCCCTGGTCTAAAGGTAGAATTCTATTGGGGCTGCACGAGTCGGGCGGTGCTGGCCTCAATTACAGCCCCCTCACCCCTTAGAGCCAGCGGCCTTGAATTTACAGTAGGGACGGCAGACTTTTGTTGTAATTGAGGGTACTAAAGCCATCCTTCTCACAACAGCGAAAGAAGAGCCGCCGAGCAATTCCGAGAGGGACCACTATTTGCCAACTGCAGGCGACTGCAGAGTCTAGTTTTTGTAGCTTTCCATAGTCAAAATATGGAAATAAATCATGTTTTGAATTCTTTTTTTGAAAATAAAATAAATACAAGTTGACCTATTACAGAGATTTATAAAAACAAGGAAATTCAATTAAAGATCCTCATTATTGATATAAATCATGTATTATTATTGTAATTTCTTGAAACTTATTGTTTCGAAAATATGTTTGAGTTTAAGTTAATATTCAGGACAATTTAATTATGATATGAATTTATGTTTGAGAAATGGATTATTTTTTTTTTTTTTTACTGTTGTAATGAAATAACAATAAAACTTTCTATTTTTTTTTTTTAACTTAATTTCAAGTTAAATCTGAAAAATAGAATCATACTGGAATGTTAAAAGAAAACCATAAATACTTAAAAAGAACTGATAATGAAGATTCTAAAATTATTTCATGGTAACTTGGATTCAATATATTTTAAAATATTTGTTTTTAATGTGTGTTTAAATTTTATAAATTTCATTAGAAATAAAGTTTTAATGTAACTTTTTCAAATAAAATTAAATTTCTTTCTTTTCCAATGAAATATCATTTCTATTGGAAAGTCACATAAAGAAAGCCAAATGTAGAAGAAAAAAAAAAAAAGCAGCATAATTTTTACTGCATCTGCAGTTTTTTTATAATTGGAGGTAGTGCAAGAATAAAAATAATCATTTCATTTATTTATCTTTCATTCATGCTCTTTGTGAATTTTTTTTCCAATTTCCTAATTTTCCAGAAAAATCTTCCTTTGTCCATTTTGTTTTGATGTTCCTGGCAAAGCCATTAATACATTGATGTGAAGTAATTAAGAAATTTTGAAATGGAAGGGGTTCTCGACAGCATTTTTATTGTCTGGAAATTAAGTTACTAAAATATCCTTCAGTACTTCTTTGTCTAAAAATGATATTTCTTTTTTTCTTTTGGGCCGATCATATAATAAGCCAATTATGGCTTCTCTTTCTGCTTGTTCGAGCAAGAAAAATATTGGCGCCTTTGAGAAAGAATCCACCGTGACTGAAAAAAACATGGGAAAAGCATGTCATCCTCTTTGCCTTGGTCTGAAGCGACGCTGTTGAAGTGACTTCAAAAGCTACACCAATGAACGTGATTGCGCTCCCCTCATTTCTGTAGCCTGCAGGTAAACTGCAAATTCAACTCTCTGCCTGACTCATGCAGCCCCAATTGAATCCCATCTTAAGGAGACATGGTTTGTAAGTATGATATAGTACCATTCCTAAAAGCTGCAATGTCAGCATGATTAAATATATGTGGCATCAATGGGAAGAAGAACACATGATGATGCAACAGTGCCATCAATACACATGAAGAACCTCGCCTTATATGCATGGTTTTGGCCAATCAAACAGGAATATCACGAAGACCTTCAATAGTTATAGTTTAATGACATTTTGCAAGACTTAGTAATACCATTTTGTGCATCTATTTCAAAGGAAACAGTACAACACCAGATTTGTTTTCTTTTATTCTGATCTGCATGCTCACAAGATCTTTCACTCATTGAACACATATGAGCCATGGTGATGCCTCACCTATCAGTCTTTTGCTCCAGCTACTGAAGATAAGCTTGGAAATACAATAGTTAACCATCCAAGATCTGTTCCATTTGATGACAAGTCACATACAAGCTATCATCTCAGCTCATAAAATTACACTCAATTTGTTAAGCATTTTTGGGAATGTGTCTTCTAAATCGCTTAGATGATATCATTAGTTCCTGAGGTATATACAAATTTATGTCACCGTCTCATATATTTTTTGGTGTTATAACTTATTACAATGGAACTGATATTGTCTTACTGTTATAGATGGGAAGACTGCTGTACTTTTTTAAAAACGTGATCTGCCAATTAGAGGCAGCAATTATAATTTAGAATATCAGCAAGCAACATTAGCTAACAGAAGAGACACAATTGCAAAGTGAGACAAAGAATGACTAGAAAAAGAATTTCTAAAAAATAAAAGTTTAGAAATGGAAACAGAATAGTAACTTCAGCAAAATCTGGTAACACTATCATAGAATAGAAAGAATTAAGACAATTCAGAAGAGGTAAAACAAAGAAGGAATCAGAAATACCTAAAACAAAGTCAGGAATTAAAATTCATACATTAGGAAGATTTCATCAAACAATAAGATAGTGTGAAAATGTAGAACAATGACTTATTGTCAGTGCATTATGAACATTGTTATTCACTTCATTTTAGTGAATTAATTCTTTCTGAGATTTTGGGAACATTATTCTTGAGTGTATTCAAGTTATTCAACAACTGCCACAGAATCTATTCAATGCAAATTGTTCTGCAAACTTTAAACAATATCTAAGTAAATTTCAACTACATGAGCATATGTGTCAAATGCTCACTATCATATAAATAAAATAATAATAATAATAATAATAATAACAACAACAACAATAATAATACTATTGCAAGGCTTTCTCTATACTTTATGGAACAGTTTTATCAATATTTTTGCATTTTGAAACAAAATTTTTTATATAGTTATTCAGCCAGAAAGTTTTGTTTTTAAATAAACATTAACATATAAAAAATCTGATCTCACAGTCTAGTCTAGTTCTCACAGTTAAAGAATAACCTGGAAAATGGAATTTATGTTCATCAAACATTTTTAGTTAAGCTATAAAAAGGCATTTCCCTATCAATACATGCTACACTATAAAAACCTTGATCTCATAATCAATACATTAGATCTTGCAATGTGTATCATTAAATTACTAAACACACTAGCTGCAATGCTGTAGTTCTCTCATTTCAATTATTATTTCAATTATTGCTACCCTGTCCTTGGGAATTTACGCAAATATTTGAAATAAGATTTTTCAGAAGGTTCAAACCACCTGCATTAGGTTATTTTTAATTTCAAGCGCTTTGATAGGATTATATTCTACAGATATAAATATATTGGCTTCCAATTGATCATTTGCTTCACATTGGAGATTTAATGTATAAATTTATTAATGGTTATCTACTTAATACATTCCAACACATAACTAATTTCTATCAAATCCAGAACAAAAATTTTTTCTGTGATTATTATACTATCTTTTATAGCAATTTTGAGAAATTAAATGGTTAGAATTAATAATTAAACTAAACATTCTGTATGTGTATATATAATCTTCATGATTACTATACTCCCATTTCTACTGCATAAAGGAAGTAAAAAGGCAAATGCACGTTACACATCCTGCCTGTAACACATTCTGTATATATTAATTTCCACTTATAAAAATTAAAACTTAGTAAAAATAAAAAGAAAATAAAAAACTAACAAAATAATTCATCTATTTGATGAATTACTTGTATACTTACCATTATTTGTTGAAGAATTTGAAGATATTCACTTTCTTGTACATGCAAATGATTCAGCAACTTAGTAAATTTATAGACATGACTCTTGTTAACTCTCTACAAAAACATGTTAGTCAAATTAGGAAACACTTCAAAAACTGTTAATCTACAATACAGATTATAAGTACAAAAAAAAAACCAAAAAAAAACCAACAGAGCATTAATTTTAGTTAGTATAGATAGTAAATTACAAAAAGACCTTTGTTATGTTTCCTCTCAATGTAATTTACTTAAATCTTTATTTTCAATGAAAACTAACAGAGAATAACTGAAGAATTCATGAGCTAAGGTGAAACAACACAGAGCGATCTTTAAAACTTTGGCACTAAGGACATTGAATGTTAAAAATTTTAATATATTTATTTTGGGTAGCTACTAATCTTGCAATATAAATTCAAAACAAAATTAAGGGCAACAAATCAAGAACCACTTGACAGTTCTGCAAGGCAAATGCATAAAGAACAAGTACAAGGTAAAAGACTTGTACTCAAAAACTCGTCATCAATTAAATCAATATTGCTCTTCCTGTGATTAAGACATTGGTTTAGCAAAAATTCAAATCTTAAATGGATATATTTATTGGAGAGTTGTGGTTTCTTGATATACCGAGTTGTTTTTTTTTAATTTTTTAGTAATTGTGGTGGACGGGAAGAGGGGCCGAATTCAAATTCAGTGATTTCCAGTCCATTGAGGTAGGGTTGCCATACGTCCGGTTTTTCCCCAGACATGTCCTCTTTTTTAAGTTAATGTCCGAGCGGAATTTTAAAATGTCTGGGAATTGTTTTGTTTTTTTTTATTTTTTTGGTTGTTAAATTGGAGAAACTGTTTTTTTTTTTGGTTGTTGAATGGAGATTCCATTATGGCAACCCTACATGTCCCCTTTTTTTTATTTCAAAATATGGCAACCCTAATTGAGGAAAGTTACATAAAAAAAAGAAGTACATGTTAATATTTTGATTTTCAGTATAATTCTAACACTTTCAGTGGTAAAACTAATATTCAATTATCAAACTGGCAGCCAATTAAATAATTAGCTTTTAATGAAAGATTCAGAATCAGATAACTATTCTCAAGCCTTTCTTTTTTTTCTCCCAGGGATTGTGAATGTTTAAATGTCTATCTGGAGATTCACAACGACATCAACATTAAAAAAAAAAAAATCATTAAAATATATTAACTGAATGTCTTTTCTTTCCCATTGTTTCATTTCTTTAAATACGATGTATGTGAAAATACAATACCAGGCACTTAATGTAAAGGCAGTTTATGCCAACGAAACTAGGTTGAAAAAAAAGACAGAATTTGAAAGGAACCAGTCAAATCTTCTGAAGATTCCTGTATAGGCGATACATAATTTCAAAGTGTCAAAAGAATAAATAAAATCAGCAAAAAGCCAATGGAGGATTATGTTGCTATTATTGTTTGAGCTTCAAATCAACATTTCTATTATGTTTTGTCCAACATAAACCTAAGTATGTGACTACATTTCTCAAATTGAAAAGGCTTTTTCTAATAATGGTTTTCTAACAAGCATACAGCAGAGGGTAGGTTCAACACATGCTCATTTTAAGTGCTTATAAGGCAAGTTATACATCTGAAATATAGAAAAAGTCACCAAATATTCTTAACTGATGCTCTGTTTTTTGCATTTCATTCATTAATTTAAGGCCCAATTAGAATAATAAAAAAAGAAAATTGTTAGTAGAAACAAACTTATTAACATTAATGATAGCAATAAATTTTCACAATTGCCCAAAATGTAAGGATTAACATATCATGCTCCTCAGTAATTCTGTAGCCCACAGCCTACTATTATGCACACTGGGCACCTTTTAACATCATGCAGGCACTAACCGATAACTTATTTAGAAGTTCCAATAACTGCTTCTCACTATCTTTCAAATCAGCATGAACTTTGTGTAGTTTTTTAATTCTTCCTAATACTCTCTATAAAAGCACAAAATAGTAAACTAAATGTTATTTTTTGGGCTGAAAACAGTTAACTAAAGGAAAACTCCACTAAGAATGAAATATTCCATCCTTGGAATATTTCCATCATAAAATAACTTTCTTTAGAATCAAAAATAACTTTCTTTAAAATCAAAAATTTATACTAAAAAAAAAAAAAAGTGTCCTTTTTTATTAAATATTTTATACAAAATCATCTTGCAGTTATCACAATAAATTAATAAATTAAAATATTAAATATTACAATTACAAATGATGCCAGTAATTTTTTTTGCAAAGAAAAAACAACAACAAAGATAAGAAGATAAGATCTTCTAAAAATGTTATTACCATTATAGAATTAGGCTTTTATTAACATATTTAAATTCAATAGCATTCAAGAAATAAATTACAGTCCTAATAGATGTAAATTACTACATTGTTGGATATATTTGATATTTCCAAGAGACTACGTCACTACTTTAAAGGTCTCATGGTTGTAACTACAGTAGAACTCCTAATTATCCTGATTAATTGGGGATTGGCATGATCCGGAAGATTGGGTCATAAGTGAAAAATCACTCTAGCAACGTGTTACTGTGAAACTGCAGTACTGAATATATTAAAAGAACGAAAGTTACAAACATTTAAACAAAAAATTTATTTTTTTAAAGTTTTTAATTTTTTTCTTCCTTAAAATCGATCTGGATATTTGGTGTTCAGATAATTGGAGTTCTACTGTACATGATAGGATGATCATTTTAAATTCTATAAAATAAGATAGATAGATGTAAACTTGCAAATGAAGACCTGGATTTACTTCAAGTGGGAGTGATGGTCTCTTTTTCAAGATTTGTTAGTAAGATAATAGCAATGAAATCTTCAAATAACTGCTAAGATGGAAGATTTTAAATTTAATTCAAACATCATAAGAAATATTCGCTTACCTGGTCACCCGATTTTTTCAAATTTTCCATCATTACAGTTACTTGCTTAATATAATCTTGTATTTGCATTAATCTTGACAGAATTTGATTAGCATCTGGCTGCAAAGAATAAAGGTATATTATCAATTTCAATTTTAATAAGCATGATTTGGGAAACACAAGTCAAAAAAACAATGAAAATATTAAAAGCTGAATTCTGCATACAAATTGTTCACAAGCAGGAAATCAGCAGGAATTCCTTAATTTTCAGCTGAAAAAAATTAAAGATTTATATATAATTTAAATAGAACCTGCTTTATCTACATGAAGAGTTTCTGTCGGCAGATGTTTTTCTTTGGAAAATTAATTGAATAGAAAAGCTTTCTTTAACCGTAGCATCTTTGCAAAGTGAGTGCGTGCTCCATCTACTATGATGTAATGTCCTACTTTAAACAAAAAACAAATTCCCTTTGACAAATCATAATAATGAATGCTGCAACCCCCAAAATCTCAAGTTTAACTTTTAACTTGGAGTCTTCATAATTCTTACATCTCTTAACATAAGGCGACTCCAAAATGTATTGATTCTCCGACAGCAGATCAAAATATAATTTTTAATATAAAAATCCTAAAAATGAAAACTCACAACAATCAACAGGAAGACCCTGCACAAGCCAAACCTTGTGATACATAAGAATATCAAGGAATTTGTTTCTCCAACGAAGCCAAGAATAAACACATTGCACTTAATACTAGTGCTTCTCTACAATAATAATAAAGAATCAAAAATCTCATGGATTACAAAGCCAAATTAAGCTAACAGTAAACTTATATGTAAAAGATAATTTTAACTTTGAATCAGCAAAGGAAAAGCTTGTTCAAGTGTTTCAGTATACATAACTTGTAGATAAAGGATTTCTTTTTGAGGGAAACTGTGATAATAACATGTAAATTTAAAATGGCTCTCCCCATTCATTAGTGTCATTTTAAAATTAGAAAGAGATGTGAACAGCAATTTCTGATTATGAAGATGACTGGTATTAAAAGTTTGAAAATGTTATTACTTTATTGAGCTATTTTTAAACAACAAAAAACTATTCTTTTGCATTTTAGAACATTGCAAATACATATTTTGCATTAAAACATTATTTCTTATCGATGAGAATCTGAATTAATGTTTATTTATCTGTAGGGTGAATGGTAAATGTGCAGGGAATGAATGAAGAAAAAAATGGAGAGAATAAAAGGATGAATATCTAAACACCATGTAAAAATAAGCCGTGTGTAATGTAGCGACTTAAGTGAATATAAAATATCAAAAAGTAGAGAAAATAACTGATGCAAATTATGTGAGTGAAAGGCTTCTTTTAATGCTGCTGATGTAGGTGTAATATTTTTTCTGTTTTATTCTTTACGTAAAAAGATAATCATAATTTTATGTAAATAAATTTAAAATGATTTCTAATTCTTTGAAGTGTCCATTGTATTTTTTTGCTACCTTTAGATTTACTTTATCCCTTTTTTCCTAAAAAAGAAAGAATGGATTCTTTTCCTTACATATGACAGCCATTCAATTACGAGACAAAAATGAAAAACAATTTTGAGCATCAAATAAAATTGTTAGCCCCCGAGAACTTTAAGTTCCTGTCACTTACTAGTCTCAGAAAAAAAAAAAAAAAAAATCCTCAATTTATGTTTTGGTTGTGGACAATAGCCATTATTCTTCAGCAAAGATGAACTGTGACCACTCCTGAAATCCTACAGATGAGTGGGTTAAAGACAGAATTCAAATAATATTTATACTAAAACTTCCAGCATCAACTAATTATTTTCCAATAAAAAAAATTGTGGTATGGATTCAGTAGAAAAAGAAGTAATTAGTAAAACCATTTTACATAGGAAAGCATGGTATTGAAAAATTAAGTGGACAGTATTAAAACCTGGTTAAATAGAAATTAAAATCCAAAACCATGAATTAAAGATAACTGTAAAAGGTGATTACTGTTATTTCTAAAAGGAAAGCAGCTCTTTAAGGTGACAATTTAAAATGTTTGATCAAGACAGAAAGAAATGATGCTTTCAAAATTATTCTGGAAATCTGTTATAAAAAGATGATGATGATTCTTTTCAGGCTAATTGCCAAAATTTGAAGGCAGGATGAATTAACCAATAAGCCAATGTCTTCGAAACTGTTCTTGAAATTGAGAATTAATCCAGGGAAAACATGAGTCTTCCCATTCATAAACTTTAGCCCCTTCATATAATTTCAAGTTGCTGAAACCCTGTTACATCATGGAGAGAAATCCCTATACAGTGCTTTAATTGGTGTTAACACTCTCTTTGTAGAGAACAGGACATTATATGTAATACTTGTTTCTTATTTATACCGCGTGGTTGAGGAAAACTAAAGTGCTATTTTTCTTTAGATTAATTAATAGTCACTTCTCATCTAATCCAGCAGTCAGTGACCAATGTAATACTGTACAGTCTAGCAAACAAAGAGTATTTATCTTATATTTGCTATTAAACACACCACAAAATAAAGTGCATATGCCATTGATAGAAATTAGAAAATGAAAGGACATTATTAAAAGATAGTAAAAAAAAGATTATTCATTAGTTTAGTCTACAGTAAATTTGAAATGTAATCATTCTTAATATTATTTTTTAAATAAATAATATTAAGAAATGTACACTGTTGACAATCCTTAATTGAGAAATTACTTTTATACTTAGTGATAAAAGTAAAGAATGGGATAGGCAACGTGGTACCTTTAAAGCAGCAATACAGATGTAATCCTCCTACATAAGGAGCTTTTCTCCAAGGAACATAACAAAATTGTCATAAGCTGCCATACTGTTTACTGCAGTTGCTAGTACAAACATGGCATCCAAATCCTATTACATGCAAATCTTTGAAAAACGATAAATTGTATAATTGTATAGTAACAAACTGACAAAAAAAATAAGGGACTGCCTGCATCTTGACAATCAACGGTATGATTTTAAAGCAAAAAAAAAATGTATATTGCTACTAAAGGAGATTTGATGACTACTTTCTTGCTATTCAGTAACCAAGATTAAATGCTGTTAATTCTGATATATCTTCACCCACTATGAAGCCTACTAGTCAAACAGAAATTCTGTGATGGCTTTGTTGAGTATAATCCAAATTATAGTAACTTAGTATATTTAGCAATCTAAAACTGGCCAGGATGCCTGAAAAATTTTCAGGAACGCTCTTGGTCATGATTAGGAAGTTTGCAGAGTTCTATATACATATGCAGAATGTCACTCAAAATTTATATTTTTTTTATCTCTGTATATAAGAACAATCTGCCGAATATCTACAAATCTTTATACTCACACATTTACACATTTTGAGTGGTCTCAGTAAGCAAAGATAATCAACAACACAAGTTGTGAACCAAATTCTGAATGTTTACTTTTTTTACTTGTTTATTCTTCATCCTTTCTTTTTTTGAAGTGCCTAAACAAGAAAATGAACTATTATCTGATTTATTTAAAAAAAGGACTTCTGGTTAGGATGGGCAGACTAAGTTGAATAAAAAAAAAATTGCATAGCCACTTAAAATTATTCTTCCATTAATGAATGTAATCTGAACTTCACTTTCAAGTTGCCATAAGATTCCAAAAATTATGTTCAAGAGAGCTTTTTTTTTTTCCTTAAAAAATTATTACCTGCAATGCATACAATGAGATAAATCCAGATAAGGTTTTGTGATAAGCAGCTATTATTATATTACAAATCAGAATTAAAAGAACAAAATTTTATAATAAAAACAATACAATGTACAGGAAAATGAAAAAATATATGAGCTTACATGTAAATTTTCTTTGCTAGCTTGAGAGACAGAATTTATTTTGACTTCTTTATTCGAAGACTGACTGCTATTCCTATTACGTTGCCAAATTGGTTGCTTTTTAGTGTTTGCATGAGAATTAACTATATTATTTCTATCTTCCTCAGCCTTTGTCTAAATAAAACAAAAACAAAAAAACTGGTACAGTATCTGAGAATTTTATATATCAGTTAAGTTTAGAAATTGTGTTTTACCTAATTAAAAAAGTATATAAATATTCTTAAGCATTTTAAAAAGAAGTTTATTAACAATGTCAAACTGTTTATTCTCCTAAATCCTAAACCTCAACCGATTTGTCTTGTCTTGAATTCGTTAATAGTAATGACAGAAATAACTAAGTATCTGGTAAAGTTTTTAGGTTACACTAAAAAATGTCATTGGACTGTCCCTTCAGTTCCAGTTCTTAGGCTTGTGCCCATGTTTCATCGATTGCAATGATACGATGCAGCATGTCATTTCCTTCGCAATGACATTTCTGTAGATTGATATGATATGTCACATAGCAAGTCCACTGCTCTACCTCAGTTAGGTGATGTGACACCCACTTGGCAGTGATCATCTGCACATGTAAGTCTTGCTGTAGAATGCGGTGCACTGATGACATAGAATTAGCTCGGCATACAAATATTCCTATCACAGTCCAGCGAACCTTGCAGCAACAGAGAACGGCTATCTTCACATACGAGCGCTGTTCAACTTTGGTTACATCCATTATGTTCTACATGTTACACAGTTTCAAATGTATATATCCAATTTCCAGTGGTAGCATGTTTTTGGAGAGATAAAAAATAGTTGCCATGACTTACGAATCGACCCTCGTGTGTGCATATATCTATATATACACATACACACATTCGAGGGTAGAGTCATAAACTGTTGGATAATTTCCTATTACTCCTTTTTATATTGGTTTTATTAAGTAAGTGCATTTTATTTTCACTTTATTATCTTTATATATATATATATATAAAACAAGACGAGGTCATCAAATTGATGTTGTCAAAAGGACTAGAAATTTTTCTGGTACATAATATCTATAGAAAAAATAAGAATATATAGCTTTAACATGCATTAGTAAATAATGAAATAAGGGAATGCACAGGAAACACACATATTTAGAGGATAGTGATAAAATTTCCAAAGGTTTCAGAATGCTTACACCCCATAAACTATATACTGAGCCCAATAACAATGTTTACTGGATCTTAAGTAGTCAATGTTCCTCACACTATATTGGGCAAAAAAAAAAAAGTTCTCCATATGCCTCATAAAACATAAAAATTAATTCTACACCAAAGAAAATTTCTTCACTATAATCCACTACAATGACACAGGCCACATCCACAACTTCCAGATTTTTAAACCTCTGTTAGATCACCTACTGCCTCTTAGCATAAAAATTATATATAATTTGATTTAAAGTGTCTGTAATCTCATCATTAGCAGTCAAACAATCTGTCATCATTATTAAATCCCCTCCCTGTCTCCACGTGTTTTGTGTTGTCCTCCATTCTCCCTATTTATACCCTGAAGATGGAATTGTGCAAACTCCAGAAACTTTTATGACTATCCCGTAAGTATGTGCATTCCTCAGATAAAATACAAGGGTGGTTCAAGATTAACCGAGACTTGTTTCTATATAGGAAATGGAAAGTCCATCAAGCACTACACTATTTCAATTTTTCAAAGTATTTCCCTTGAGCATCAAGGCACCGCTGCCATTGTTTTGTCAGTTTCCTGATTCCTTTAAAGTAGAAAGAACTGGGCTGCTGTTGTAGCCACTGCACGACATCTTTCTTTAGTGCTTCATCTGTCTTGAATTTCTTCCCTCCCAGATGGGCTTTAAGGGGCCCAAACAAATGATAATCACTGTGGGCTAAGTCCGGACTGTAAGGGCTTGGGCCAAACCTCCCAGCACATTTCGGCCACAGTTGCTACTGTCAAATTGGCTGATTGAGGCTAAGCATTGTCATGGAGAAGAATGACATGTCCAGACAACATCCCAGGTCTTTTCTTGCGAATGGCATTTCGTACGCAACCCTTTAGCAATGTGCACTAATACTGGGCATTAATTGTGGTCCCTTTCTCCAAAAATAAAAGTGAATATTCAATAGATTGTTAAAGCTTATTATTTTTAACAAACTAGGCATATCAAAATGTCTGTAAATTATTTAATATCTAAAGATTGTTTAAAACAAAATAAGTATATCAAAATGTCTGTAATTTTTTTTTTTTATTTGTTGTAAAATTTAAAATCTACGTATTATTAATTTTTCGAAGAAAGCTTGAGGAAGTCAAGAAATTCTCTTGACGAAATATAGTTTATGAATAAAAAAAAAGATGAGATAATTTAATCATAAATCTGTTATTCGTATAAATTAAGGGTTTCCAGTTACCATTTAAAATTGGATGGTAGCAGAGTTCGTTTGTTGTTTTTTTTTT
>JAFIDM010006943.1:62351357-62362962 GCA_023159025.1 Thereuonema tuberculata
TTTTTTTTTTTTTTTTTTTTTTTTTTTCCGTAACTGAACAGAAAATTTGGTTTGAGAAGTAATGTAATTACTGACTCATTTTTAAAGGTTAGGAGTTGATAGGTTACTTGGCTGAAAATTGTATTTCTTAAAAAAATATGGACCAGATTTACTTCGAGCTTTCGGTCGTGATATTGTATATGAACATCAGACTATGTGGAATGGTTTAAAATTTCAATTTTTATGCAGGGGATTATAGATTATAGCTTCTACTATTTTGTTTATTATGAGCTCTGTTACTGAAGACTCTTATATCTTAGATAAACGTAACAGAAAAGATTAATTAAAATTCAGTTAAAATGGTAGGATACTAATGTTAATAGAGAAATGTTCTTTTTCAAATTAAAATTGTTTTGCTTCATCATCATTTTGAAAAGAAGATCCAAATGGAAGTTACTGGTCTGATTTCATTTTATAAAAAACTAACTTAGATCTTACGGCTTTTATAAATAAATTGAAAATAAAAATAACTAAATTTCTTTTTTATAATTACATATGTAATGGGGTTTTTAATAAAGATTCTCTTCAGTCATAATGAATCATGATTTAAGACTTACGATTTATTTTTATCTGAATCATACTGTGACAGGATGTAATTAAATGTTTAATAAGGTAACTTGATTCATTAAAATAAAAGTTGAATTTATTTGTAAGGAATGTAAAGGAAATAGAAGAAGGTGTAGTTACTGTTGAAAGTTTTTATCTTTAAATAACTTAAGATAATGGAAATTTGCATATAAATAATAGTTAAAAGAAACATTAAATTCACAAACAGTTTAGCTGCCAAATTTGAAATCCTAACATTTTAAACTGACTTTTGTGCATCATTCTAACACAAGATACAGAACAATCTCTTAACTACTCTGATTTGCTTTTGAATATCAATGTGATCTTACATTATAAGGAACAAATGTTCTATTTTATTTAGTGATTTGAAGCAGGTTTAAGTCACGTATATCTAACAGACCTTATCAGTGCTTCTGTAGGAATTTCTTTGCAGTTAAAATTATTATTTATGCATTTTTTTTCTAAAAATTTTAATTTCATACAGATGTATATAAGTGTAAACTTGATCTTAAGAAACAAATAGATGCAGATAATATGTAATAAATTTATAGTATCCTTCATTCGATCAATCTTATCTTTCCAATATATATGTAGAAATTTAGCTGCTAGCAGTAGGTTTCATACACTACAGTTAATTTATTATTAAGTATATCTCATGATTAAACGAAGAGTTTAGATTTAGGAACTGAATAGTGATATTGATTCCAAAAAATTCCATCTATATCCTTAAAACTAAATTTAAATAAAATAAACTTTGTCAAAGAATCAAACTGATAAATAAATAGGCATAGTTTATAAATTTCTTCTTCTTTAGGTGATGAATGACAAATGATACACTAGAACAGTGCTTCCAAAACTTTTTCAGTCAAGAACCAATATCTTCCATTTCCTCAGATGGTTCTTTAGATGAGTGAACATAATGAATTTGGGGAGGGGGAGGCACCAGGGTTTTATTCAACTAACCAATCAAAGCAAAAAAAACTTTCAATTTTTCTGCACTTTGGGAAGAATGCCAAGATTAAATAATTCTTCTGAAGACCTTCATCTGGCTATTCAAAACAAAAATCTGAAAAACTTACAAATCTTATAATGGAATGAGACATCTTGTCGATTATCAAGCATTGTATGGTTATTGATTGCTACTTTCCAGCTACAAGACTAATATTTGTGTGCTAATTTTCATGGCCCCTAATACTTGAATAAAATTAAAAACTTCCTTAAGCTTTATTTGATTTAAGAAAATTACCTAATCCACAAAGGATCCAGATTCAAGGTAGTAGATTGTAAATTAATTAAATAAAAAATTTAACGTGCTGTGTTGGTAATGAAAATGAAAAAGCAAGATTAAGAAACAGCACCTGAATAAATAAATTGCCTTTCTGAATCAATTATCAGAAGGAATTGGGAACGGCCGTTTCGTCCTTTAGGGACTTATCAGCCCAATCCACCTTCCCCAATAAAAGACTCAAAAAGGCACAAGCTTATCACACCTGACAGTGGCCCCCGAAAGCAAGAAAATAAAATGTTGTGCTATTTTACACAACCTAAAAAGCCTTAGCCTACAACTAGTAGGCATAAAGGCATTTAATCGAAGAACAGAAGGTTCAAAAGGAGGTGAATTAACCTAAATAAAAACTGTCAGGTGTGACGATGGCCTTCAGATAAGCTTGTGCTTTTCTGAGTCTTTTATCGGGGAAGGCAGATTGGGCTGATGAGTCCCTAGAAGGACGAAACGGCCGTTCCCAATTCCTTCTGATAACTGATTCAGAAAGGCAATTTATTTATTCAGATGCTGTTTCTTATTCTTGCTTTTTCATTTTCATTACATTGTAAATTATTTACATGCTTCTCAAGCTAGGTGTATTAAAACTTTTTCCTGAGATCTGCCTTACTTACCTTCTTACATAATGCCACATTTGCATATTCAATGTATGTTGTTGTACTATACATATAAATTTAATTAACATCAACTTTTATCTTTATGATTCACTAGTTCATTTCTTAATTTATGACTCTACTGAGGATCACAGTTCAGGAATACTGCGCAAGAACATGAAGAAAAAAAAAAAAAAAAACATTTTTGTGATTTTTTTTACTTATAAGATTACTAAATTTGCTATACAATTTCTTATAGAGAAGTTAACATTGAAAATATTAAAATTTAAAGAGTGCTCCTTTTAATATAATCTTAATAAAAAACTGTAAAATATGAAATTCTCAGAATAGATTGTAACTGATCTGGATATTTTCATCTTGTAATGTTTGTAATTAATTCTTAAAATATATCAACATTATTTACTAGAAGGTTTGAATTATTGTTAATAATAACAGTAACCTACAAAAAAATAACAATCTTTTCATTATTTAATGAAATACCTTTTTCAGAAAATGTGATTAATTTGCATTTCAGTATTTCTTGCTACCACCAATGAAATTATTTGAATTACTGAATTCATGTCAAGTAGTACTACTTCAATGTAGTAAGATGGCTAGGATTATTGACATACATAATCGTGGATTGCTTTTGTACACAAACAAAAATGAACTAGATTTTTATGAAATTTCTTTCATAATAGTATCCCTATCTAATTTCTTATATTTAGGTCTCCTGTAAAGATAGTCACTCTAGGTTTTGAGAATTTCACACTTGTTCTAATTGCTAATTGTTAAATGATACTTTTAAAATAAGATTCTAATAAAATTAATATGTTTCCTCAGTAACTTTTTAAGTTAAAGTAATAAAAGTGGTGTTTACACCGTCTTAAAAAGATACACATTTAGTAGCCAAAGTATGCTCCATATTTCATAGTGACTGGGCAAACTGTACTAGTCATCACTTCGACCAAGTTTTCAATATTGATGGAAACCAGTTCTAAGAACAAATGTCTCATGAATCCACAACTCCTTGAATCCTTATATACATATATACTAGTAATTAAGTACAACACCTTTAGAAGCACCTGAATTGCTCTTGAGAACCCACAAAGTATACATACATACAATTAATTGCAAGGTTATGGCAACAACATTTTTTTCCAGAAACATTTGATTCCTTCCATAATTTTTTATGTAAATGTAGAAAGATCTTACAAATAATAAAACATGTAAGGTAATGAATAATGATTTTTGAGAAAGAAAAAAAAATTACAAGAGTTATTTTAAATAAAATGAACATTTGAAAAGAGGAATGTAAATACGAAACTGAAGCAATATGTTAAGCTAGTGTCATTATTACATTGTGGATCCAGTAGCCAAGTAGTTGGCATTCTTCCACTTTATTATTCTTCCAGATGGACCTATGGTTCACACAATCCTCTGTCAAATGGGTGCCAGGTTTCTTATTTAAAGGTGAAGGGGCGTCTGAATAACTGTCCAACCTCAACTAGTCCCGTTGATCAAGTATTGTTGGAGCCAAAACTATCTAATGCATCATTAAAAATACCAAAAATGTTGTTGACAATACAGGCAAGTAATGTCTTGTTGAAACAGCAAAAAGGATCAATTGATTTATCAAATGGCATAAGATGGATGTCTAATAAATCTTTGCTCTGCTGTTGTGATCTGATATTGCCCATTATTCCTGAGTGCCATATTCATGTCCTGGGCTTGAAATTTTTGATATGGGATCATTATTATTGCCTTCCTTGATTACGAAGGAAAGAACCAGTCAATTCAAGAAATGTAACCACTTCAAAAGTGATATCACACTATCCTTGCAGTTGCACTAACAGAAAAAGCTGAGAAAATTAGACTTTTGTATTACTGAAAAATAATTTAAACTTGTATATTGCAGTTATTTTTACACTTTCAACAGTTTTATGTTGCTCTCAAAAAAGAATGCTCATATCGTTCAGTTTTTTACCTTCTACAGCTGTCTTGACATTTTTCACTTACAGGGACAGGACAAAGGTTGTATATCGGCAATTTTAATGACGTTTTGTGAGATGAAGTACCTCAAAAATACACTGGGGTTTAGAGTCCAACAGTCTACCATTTTCAAGATATTTGATGTTTTTTGGACTGTTTTCCAATGTTAGCTTAATAGCTTCCTGTGTCGACTAAAAGAAGTAGTTCAGAGGTGACTCAGTGTTTAGGTTACTCGGCTATGGCGCACAAGATGCCAGAATCAAGTCTGCTGCCTGATGACTTATTTGTTTTTTTTCTTTCTGTTTCTTTTCTTTTACTTTTTTTAAAATTTTTCTATTTCTTTTTTTCTCTTTAAATTCTCTTTTTTATTTTTTTATATTTTTGACCTCCTCTATGCTTTTGCTTCTTTCATTTCTTTTTTTTTTCTTAGGCAGAAATAAAAATACAATTAAAAATATATAAATCTCTTAATTTTTTTTAATTAAAATTACTTTCAACCTAGAAAAATAAAATTTACATTTCAATACATTTAAATTTTTTTTCTTGTATTCTCCTTTCCAGTAACAACAGAGCTACTGCTCTTTTTTTTTTTTTCCTTTTATTATTATTATTATTATTATTATTATTATTATTAATACTGGAAGTAATTGAAGAAAGAGATAAAAATTCTAAGGTTATCATTTGAAATTTACAATTAATACAAATAATTTTTTATAATTATAATTTTATGTAAATGGTTCTTGTCATTATCAGTAGATTTGATGCATGCTGTACTGATTTTACTCAAACAAAATTCCTTGTCGTACAATTAAAATTTTAAGACACCTGTTAGGTTTAATTTAAATTGTTTAATTTCCTTCAAGCCTTCTTTGAGGCTTGCAGGCTTTCTCCCCTGTCTGTCATCTCTCAACAGACGCCTTAAGTTTTTTCCAGTTATCCCACCCCTAAGTGTGTCTGTTCCTGGCTGTTTTCTTTCCTTCTTTTTGTAGCACCGCTAACTTAAAACATCCATTCCATTTTCCCTCCCTTCTGTCTTTTTTGTCCTGATAATAAAAACAACCATTAATGTATACAGAATTATTTGTATTAATTGTAAATTTCAAATAATAACCTTAAAAATGTTATCTATAGCTTCATTTACTTCCAATATTAACAATATCGAAAAAAAAAAAAAAGGTAAATGTACAGATATGTAGGTTTTATTTTTCTTAATTAAAAGTAATTTTCATTAAAAAAAAAAGTTACTTATATATTTTAATTTTTTTTATTTATTTCCTTAAAGTGATTACAATTTCAGTCCTGTTAGTAACCAACTAGTTCCTATCAACAGGTGCTGTTTTATTTACAGTGATAATAATTGAGTAAATTGTTTTATATAAACATTTTTCTCTTTTTTTGCCAATTGGTGTTGACTTTGTTATAGTTTTTTCTTTTTTCTATTAACCTTTGTTGATTGATACTATGAATTTTTACATGCACTTGAATTTTAATTTACAAATATTTATAAATCTAATACACGAAACTATAATCTACATTTAACTATACCCAATGAGATTAGCATAAAAATAGAAATACATTCACATAACCTATTACAGACATTTTGCTGTCTATACAGGCATTTATAGATGAAAATCCATTTATTCGATATATGTATAACTAAAAAACAAAAAAAAATTATATATATTGTTTTAAGATGGCTCATTTGAGTCCAAAAGGGAATGAGAAAATTAACAAACATACAATTACTTAAATGATAAAAATTGTATTTTTATTTCTGCCTAAGGAAAAAACAAAAACAAAACCCTTGAGGTATATAGAAATCTGATGTACTTCAATGAGTCAATAGCTGGGCCGGGAAATAGAGGTTCATCAGTTTCCGGTTTACCTCAAGGGTTCTTCAGTTTCTGGTTTACGATTCCTGCCACCAGAGGACGTTGCAGGAAATCGTCCTTTTGCATCTCGTCCTGCTATTGGTTATAAGTGTTTTATAAGCAGCTTGTATCTGTTGAAATTCACAATTGTAAATGTCCAGTTCGAAACCTGGTCGTGTCATAAAGTTTTACTGTGTTTTATGTTTTTTAAAGCATATTAGTGTGTCTGGCCTTTTTAATTTCTTCTATCCCTTTTTCTTTCTTTTTTTTCCTCATTGGTCTACCATTTAGATAATTCATTTTTCTTGAAAACGTCTGTAAAGCTTTAGTTTTCAAAGGTGCCATTTTTGCCAAACGTTTAACCATTGAATGTCTTTTAATACATTGGAGCTTTCAGGATGTTTTTAATGAGTACTGTTTTTTTTTTTTTTTTTTTTAAATTAAAAGATATATCCTGCTTTTCTTCGGGGTGAGCAGAGAGATTTTAGAAATCTTACATCAGTGTCTTTTCTCTATTGAAGAATTCTCTTAGCACTTGGGAGTTAAGCCTTGAAGTTTTCTTTAATATCTGTTTGGCTCCGCTCTGTTAGCATTGCTTCATATTTCTGATTAGATGTTGAGTCTAATCCAAATTAAATATCTTTCATTTAACTATTTTTTTTTTTTGTAATGCATTTAGACTACGTAATAAAAAGCATTCCAAGTCAGCTTAATGAGATAAGACAATTAATTATTGGCTTCAACTTGATACTTTATCATTTCTGTCTCAAGAAGAACTTTGTTGTTATCCCTTTATATATTACCAAGTAGCCATTGCCTTTTTAGAGATTTTAGTTCTTCTTTTGCCCTGTCTATTCTTGTTTAAGACTTATGAAAGCTCCTCAATGTTTTGTTTTTGTTTTCTTTTAATATATTTATTAACAAGGAGGATTAATATGTATGTATTATAATAAAGAGAAAGTGAAAATAAATAAAATGCACTTACTTACAAACATGTAGGAGAGAGAATTAAAAAGGGTGGCAATAAACCGAAAGCTTCTGAATGCTCTGCATATTCCTTCCTCAGGGACGGCACAAACATGTAAAACATCACAACATTTAAGACGACACGAGGTGGGAATGTGAGGTGAAAGTGAAGGAAGTGAGAGGATTAGGCAAGTTTAGCAAAGACTTGTCGCTGTAATTGTTCCTAAACTTGCCTAACCCTCTCACTTCCTTCACTTTCACCTCACATTCCCACCTCGTGTCGTCTTAAATGTTGTTGTGATGTTTTATATATTTGTGCCATCCCTGATGAAGGAATATGTGAAGTATTCCGAAACTTTCGGTTTATTGTCATCGTTTTTAATTCTCTCTCCTACATGTTTATAAGTAAGTGCATTTTATTTATTTTCACTTTGTCTGTATTTATTAATTTTGCTTGAGGCTGTTGTGTAAATATTTTCTTTTGATATCAACAGCAGAAAATACTTTGATGTCCTTGGGTCTTCAAGATTGTTTGATGATAGTTTTTTCATCATTTCTTTTTTTTTTTTTCATTTTCCAAAACAGCTGATAAGAATCACACATCTTCCTCAAACTGTAGCTATAGCTTTTAGTGTCTCCTCCGCAAGATGATGATTCATTTTTTTTTTCTTGTCCATAGTAAAGGTCAGTATCTAGAGCAGTGCTCCGCAACCTTTTCTCACCTACGGCACACCAAAGTTTTTCCTAGAATTCCGCGGCACATCAAAAACTAAAATATGTAGATATATAATACATAGATATATATATATACAAAGCATACTTCGCTTTGTAGTATTGTTTTATTTATTTATTTATTTATTTATTTTATTTATTTATTTATATTATTTATTTGTATTATTGTAGAAAAATTATTTAGTTATAATATTGTCTTATTTGACCGCGTCACACCTGTATTGGCTCACGGCACACCATTGTGCCGTGGCACACCGGTTGCGGAGCACTGATCTAGAGAGTTAGATCTAGAGAGTCTTAGAGTTAGTACATGATCAGAGAATCAAGGCTTTGTATCATAAGAAAAACAAAAAGTCAGTCTCTCACACCTTAATTATTGGATTGTTCACTCTTCATAAATCATCAGAAAACCAGTATAATGACAGCATCTAGGTACTCAGTTCTATACATTAACATTTCTCATTTTATAGTTGATGGACCAAAACATACTTGTATAAAATCTCAATCTAGTCTCAGAATCGCCCGATATGCTTCTAGAAATTTTATAAAATCATTCTTCACCTAACAGGTCTAAATGCATCGTTCCTATCAGTGGTATATATATATCTGCTCTTAACTTTGGCATTCACCTTTTAGTTCTGATAATGTTTTATGTTTTTTTGTTTTGTTTTTTTAAGTTCTGAAAATGGATTTTTTTCCCCTGCTTTGATGCTTAACAAAGAATATTTGGATTAATTATTGGAAACCTGCAGTAGCCCTTCTGTTCATAATCCTTGAAATAACCTAGTTTCTGTGTGATTTTGATAAGTTAATTCAAACCCAAGTTGATTTTTTTTTTCTTCTGGCCATTGTTATCTTTTAAATGAAATTCAACACTTTGTACCAAAAGTAATCACTTCTTGTCTAATTTAAAGAAGGTAGGAGCAGCAATCCCAGTAGTGATCGCATAATGCCCCACAGCTTCTATACAGAGCGAATGTTAAAATCTCGGAAACTTTTATAACTTCGAAACCCCACAGAAAAAAATAGAACCTCTCCATAGATTTGGGAGATCCCATTATAATAAAAATAGACCAATCATTGTAAGATTTATTTCAAGAAGAGAAAAGGAAAATTGATTCATATATATTTAAAATGTCATCAGCTAAAGGCATCTTCCCTTCCTCTTTTAAACAAGCTAAAATTGTCCCAATACATGGAAATCGGGAGACCTTCCTTCCATGCTTCCCTATACTCGTCTTTCCCTTTCTGCTCTGTTTCTTCTGTCTGAACTAAGTGAAACAGGTCTCAAACAAGTATCAAAATTTAATTCTCCTAAAAATAAATTTATATGAATTATTTGAAAATGTAAATATTTTCATTGAAAAACTCATAAATTAAGATCAAATTCTAGAGGAGACCTATAACTTGAGAATCACACAAGCTAGAAACAAGTTCTCAACAGCTATGAGCTAGTCTTGGCAAGACCTTTTTAATGATGTGTAGATCATGTCTCTAACATATGTCGTTCCTGAGATATGAAAATCTCGGGACGGACGGACAGACAGAGCGAGGATATAAGGCTTCTCCTATTATGAGCTATGCCCCGAGTAGAAACATAAAAAGAAAGGCTTTTTTTTCTTTTAATAAAAAAAATAAAAATGATAATCTACTAATAACTCGATCAGCGATAGAAAAATTTGAATAAATGTTCAATTAAGTTTTACCAGATTGAAGACTCTTTATGAAATAAGATTTTATTTCTTAACAATATTCAGTTGCAATGAAGGATACTGTCCCATAATGAAAATTTGTTTTGTATTGCAACAGTTGTCTTGTATTGATCACATTTTCAAATGACGTTGTTTTACTTTCTTTGGATTTAACTTCAATGAATTGTAGTTTTTTGTATTTATTCGTAAGTTTTTGTTTAATAATTGATAAAGCAAAATGAAAATCATAAATATAATCATTAAAGCTTGGATATCTTGATTCAGCACTTATTCAGAAACTTAAAATTTAAAAAAAAAGAAAATTGTGTTGTGATATACAAAGCACTGCCATTGTCTCCTTACAAAAATTCTGTGCTCAGTCTTTCCAAACTTTTCTATCTATTGGTTACATAAGGCTGGACAACCTGCATTCACTGCAAACTTGCTGTGAGATGTGTGCAACCTCCACTGGCAAGTGATTAATGTTCTGCTGAGTGTCCTCCTACTCCTAGGAGACTTTTAATTATAACTCTGCAAATAATCATTAGCATTGATAATTTTCTGGATACCACTATCCTTTGAATGGTATACCCTTAATCCTGCCTTTTTATTAGTTTGCAATGGTTCATGTCATTTAACACTCCGTCGGGTGCAATTGATCTGCTAGGCACATCTTGAGCTCTTTTATTAGCCCCGCCACCTCTAAACGTCGTCCCCACTTCTCCATCCCAATAGCTTCCCCTTTTCTAGTGCCAGTAACAGTGGCAAGGTCAGTTAGTGATTTTCTTTCTTCATTTCCGGTTGACAGATGAAATAGAATCTAATAAGCTCATTGCACCTGCTTACATAGCAGTTTTCTCAGTTTTTTTTTAAGTAAGTTTTTGCAGTTATTTTAATACTATATCACATTGTTTGATTAGTAATCATTAGTGGCACTAGAAGAGGGGAAGCTACTGGGATGGAGAAGTGGGGACGATGTTTAGAGGGGGCGGGAAATCGAAAGAGCTCGAGATATGCCTAGCAGATCAGTTGTGCCCGACAGAAGGTTGTAACAAATCATCCGATTGCACTAAGAATTTGAAGACTATATAAAACTGTTCTATTGCTCCTTCGGTATTTTTATAACGTGTGGGTATTTACTAAGAAGAGTAAACGATGTTTTTTTTTGTAAGAAAAAAAGCTTATATATGTGTAAAAGATTAGTAAATCAAGAAGTGCCTCTCAGGCTCAATGCGCCCGACCATGTTCTGAACCATAGTGTGCCTGGCGGAGTGTTAAGAGCTTTGAATGAAGTCACATATCTCCATTATCATGTAGATTGGCTTAAACTGATAGTGCTGTCCTGTGGGATAGATTGGCTGATTGTAAAATAATTAGACTTCATAATTGTCTGTAGATATGCTGTTAGAAGTTTTGGTAATTAAAAACTAACAGCTCATTACTGAAATTTAAAAAATGTAATAATCATTATCCTTGATACTGATATTCAGTTGATAATACTCATTAAGTAGAGAGGATTAGTGTTATTAATAGGGAGTATGCGAGTTCTTAATCGTTGATTTTGATCTTGTTGAATGTTGTGCAAGATTTTCCAGTCCACCAAATTGCATACAAGTTTTATATCATTTCTAACGTTGTCACATGAAATGAGATCTTCCATATGGTTGCACATTCTCTGAAACCTCCATTCAAAAATTCAGTGATTATGTTAATTAGTTACCAGTCTACGATTTCACTTGTCCATCTAGTCATCTTGTTTTCCATTGTAATTAAAATCGATAGCTTTGAATTTATCTCTCAACTCAGATTTATATATATTAAATGTCATTGATTTGTTAAATAATAATACAAATATATTCTTCTTCTTAATAA
>JAFIDM010006943.1:62377187-62403223 GCA_023159025.1 Thereuonema tuberculata
AGGCTTGGGCATCTCTGCAATACAACATTGTTTGATTAAATGCCCAACAGCACTATTATTTGATGTTTAAAAAAAATGATTTATTGTTATCTATCATTTATAATTTACTTTTCTACTATATTATTAGACTTTACATCTATGTTTTATAAAGAATTAGAAAAACATAATTGGGTATGCTTAAAAAGAAACAACATATTTCTGTAACTACTTGTTAGTTACCATCACAATAGTCTCTTTAATTTGGTTTTCCTTTTACAGCAATAAGAATGCAATCATAAGTTGTCTTGTTGCTCATTTTTTGCTACCCTACTTGATTCTTTGTTTTTTTGCCCCTGTTATATATGGTGGCAGATCTGCAATTTCAGGTTTAGTGAAATTCCTTAGCAGAATAGAAATGTTTTCACTATGGTTACTACTTCTGAGACAACATCCAAACAGAGGAATAATATCAATTTGACTTTTTATTCTTCTTTTGCACTGGAGGAAAGGGCTCACCTATGAATGTAGAAAATTCTTTCTGACTTCAGGAGAAGGCTATATGCATGAATTTAGATTTGTTGCTTTCACTTCAGACAAATGTTATCCCTCAAAAGTCTTAATTACAGAAGGATTTCTTTTTATTGTTAGTTACACTATTCATTAACTGCATGTCATGATAGCTTGTTCTTATTGTTCATGAAAATTGATACTTTTATTCAAAACATGCACAGAGAAAACCCATCAGCTGTTCTAATGCACAACCAAAGGGTTTAAAGCTATTCTGAAAGCACTTACATTGATTTATTTATAAAAAGCGACTACTATCGAACCAACTACAGTCTTTTTTATTATGTAAAACTAGAATTTCTAGTAAATATAAGATTCTAACAAAGATACTTGTGAGATTTAATAAAAACAATTGCGGGAGATGGACCAGAACAATTACACAGCCACTATCTTCAGGATCTGTAAGAGATTTAGAAAGAGACAGATTAGGCCAAAGCATGTTCATATCATCAACTCAACGTGTATTAGATAGTCTCATACAAATTTGCTACATCAGGATGAATATTTGAGTACTTATGATGTAGATATTTCTTCACAACAGTCAATGATTCTGTTCAAAACAGAGATAGTTTCAAAACTTGATGTTCTAAAATTGCCTATTTCTTATTAAATATATTTACAGAAGGGTTTGATAAGGTCTTGCTGTTTCCAAATTCTCAAATTCCCTTCAAAAAGGAAATTGATAATAATTACTTTGTTAGCAAAACAAAGGATCTTTTGAGATCTTTGCAGAAACTTTTCATATGTTAATGATGACTGAAAACCAATGTTTAGCCCAGAAAGCTTAGAAAATGATGATCTAAAACAACGTCGGCACTTGATCATCATCAGAATCGCCTAGCTTTTGGATTTATATATTATGACATTAATATTACACATTGTGAAAAACTAAAACAAAAAAGGTTATTGGAAATTATAATTTATTTTATAAGTAATCTTTTTTTTTTAAAAGTTTAAATTTTGATTTTTTAAATTAACTGAACCTGAATTGTTAACTTTATGATTTGTATAAATTAATTTTAAAATAAGAAACATTATTATTAACCAGTGGTTGCAAATTTCTTAAAAATAATAGACACTTTGAAATTCCAGTTCTCCCTAAAAGACAAATGGGAAGAAGTGATTATTGTTATAAATGAAAAAAAAAATAGCACAGCTTATAAAGATTTGATTCCTTTGAATGTAAAATTCTATTAAATCATTAGAAAAAGATTGTTCAGGAAGAACTTTTGAAGAACTTCAAGAAATCCCTTCACCTTCAAAAACGAAGAAAAGAATTTAGTTCCAAAGTAGTCCATATTTGGTTTTATTAAAGTTCCCAGAAAGAAATTCCTTCGTTCCAAACACTGTTAATACCTTTTAAAAGTAAAATTAGATGAAATTTGCAATAAAAGAACTCATTATTGACTTTTTTGTTTACTAGAATCTGTGCTAAGATTTCTGGAAAAATTTAAAAAAATGCGTTATATAATACCAAAAAGAGAGAATATGTCTTATTTTTATTTGTTTAGTCTATGAGAATTTATTGTTAATTCTTTTAAAAAAAATAACTTTTCAACATTCATTAATTTCACTTGCCAGAAGTTAGCTTTATATGAAGAGAAAAACTGTATTTTTTTGTTATTGACATTAAGAGAAAAAAAAAGAGTATAAATAATTTTATTATTGTTGTAGAATTCAAGGCCCCAAATAATTATTCTAATTATTTCACTAAACATAATATTCTTGGCAAAACATTTATATTGAAGCAGATGCAATTAATTTACAATCATAAGTGCTTTGAGCAAATGAAGAAGCTGGTAGTTTGTTCCTGAAATTAAGAACATAACTAATAACCCTTCCCATTCCTCTGAAGAATTTAATTCTTCGAAGGATTTCAAGGGAAACGTGGCATAATTAGCATTACAGTTTACTTGAAAATTAAAATTACTTTTCTGAAAATGATGTTCAGTTCGTTTGAAGAGAATTTGCAACTCATGATTTTGCTATCCTTCAAAAATCTTTAGTAGTGACGAATAACTTTTGATTTTAGTGGACTCTGTTTATATATGTATTTAAATACGTCATTTTGTAATTCATTACTTTATCTTTCGAATATAAATCTGGAAAAGCTTTCAAGTATCAGTTAAGGAAGATTATATACAATTTATCCAAATCTTTTATAAAGATTACTACACAAGATTTTTTTTTTTTTTTTAATTTAAATCTTAAACTAAAAACGAGAAAAGTCTCGGCATCATTTCCTGCGTTAAATTATTTTTTAAATGAAGACGACAAACACTCCTCAAAATGGCATAATTTCTAAAGAGTTTTTGCACAATGATTAAAAATAAAATGAAAGTATTCCTAATTAAATTTAAATGCTTTATTACATTAATAATTTTGAAACTATTTATCTGATGGCTTTTTTATTACTTTTACCTTTGTTGTGTTTCTTGATATTAAAAAAAAATAAAAATAATAAATATTATTTAGATAGCTTTGCTTTTTTTTATCTTGTTACATATATTACATTTTTAATTTTATATAAACAATTATAGCAAAATATTGAAATTTCATATTGTTTGAGGAAAGACAACGAAGACATGTATTTTGTAAGTCCAAAACTTCTTCAATCAGAACTAGTTGTTTGTGTACCTTTTTTAGGAACACTCACTTTTTAATTTTGAGGTATTTTTATTTTGTAAAATTTAGGCAAGTTGCTCCAAAGATTAAAAAAAAAATCATTAAAATCATAGTAATTCATTATTTTCAAATTTTTAATGCTTTAGTAGTTTTATAAATTGCTTAGAATTATATTTTTTTTTGTTAAACTCAGCTTTATATTGATTACACTTTTTTTCCTGTTTTTAAGTATTGATAGCATGACAAAGATATTCCAAAGATAATAAATCGAGAATGTATTTGGCAATGCTTTTGTAATGAAGACTTGTATTTTTTTTTTTTTTATAGTGAATTGCACATCTTTTTTTTATCGTAGTAATACTTTTTGTTGGGTGCTTTCGACGTTCAAAATTATCAATAATTTTTAATTAATGTGTTGTAATTAGTTTTGAAATCTTTGTTTCTGTTTATTGATTTCAGTCATTCAGATCAAATCCTCATTGTCATGAAATTAAATGCAAGTTGATAGAAGTTTACAAGTAGCCAATTTTCTTAAAAATAAAACATGTTTCAACTCCATTTTCAGTTGCGAATGATTATTTTAGAAGCTTGGATATAAATGCAAAGAAATAACATTACTAAGAGATCAACGTTCGAAAAGAAAAATATATCTTTAATGGAAACTTTCCGTTAGTAACACTCGGAGAGAATCTTTACAAATATTCTTATAATAGTAATAATTTTAAAATTGATTTTATATTCAAAAATGAATGACTGCCTTTTCGTCATTCCTAATATTCAGCAACTTTAGCGAATGCTCCAGTGATTTCAGTTCATTACCAGACTATTTTTCCAATTAAAATAATTTCTTTTAAGATTTTTTCTTTCTTCAGAAGATTAGTGAAATGTTATTTAGGTCTCATTTAAGCAACTAAGAAGCAAAATTAAGCTCTAAAAATCATTTATCTTCAGAATACAAAGTTCATCTTAACATATTTTTATTTATTCTGGTAAGCAGTGTTTTTGTTGACTCCTTCTATTTCGAAACTGCTTTGATTAAATCATTCTGGGCATCTCGGTTGTTTTGCTGATTTCAAAATAAACAAGATATATTAAGAAAATAGTTGTAAATCATAAATCCATTACTCTTAATCTTGAAAGGGTTAATTACTTGATTTTTATTTTTTTTTTTTTGATTAATATCTTACTCATTTAAAGGTCATCATTGCTTTATTATTTAGTTTGTTATTATGATGTTTCATAATATTGGTAAAATTCATAAATCATGTAAGGGAATGTTTTCGCATCTTACTGGACTTGATGAATCTGCATTGTTAAGAACAAACGAAGGAACATATATGTACAAAATTCAACAGTTGAAACCGTATGGACTAATCATATTTTGTTATTTTTATTTTACAATTCTTTTTTTTAACTTCAAAGAGTGCTTTTAATTTTTATTGACTTAGTGGACAATTTACTGAATTTGAAAAACCGCTTAATATATTATTATAGCAGAATTAACGTGTATTTTCTATATTTTGAAGATTAAAAAATAAGGTGCAGAATTTTCATTTAAATCCAAAAACAACAATTAAAAATATTTTTTTACTACTGCTGATGTTATTGTTATAGGCTTTTCCAAAATTTCTGACACTTGCAGAGCTTCTTGGCTTTTTAGTTTTCTCCCGAAATCTTTCTTACAGTTTCTGTTTTGACTTATACTTGAATTCTTTGGTATGTGAATTGAAATAGTAGCACAACGATAATGCTGTCAAGATGGAAAATTTCAGTTTCTGATCGAACATTAAATAAGAAAAAAAAAAAAAAAAAAAAATGCTTATATTTTAAATTATTTGTTCAAGCAGAAAGTTACTTCTGGGTTAGGTTAGTGGATAACAAGAAAATGTATACTGAAATAGAAATGATAATGCATAGATCAGTTTATGACTGTATTATGTTATTGCAGACTACTCTTTTTGATGCTGAAAATCTGAGATTGGGGAGGGGGTAGTTAAGATAGTTGTGTTTTTGCATGTCATTTAAGAAATAGATATTTGTATTGAAATTTAAGCTTTGTGTTGTGACTTTCTCTATTAGAAAAGAGCGCAAGTCATCAGTTATATGCACAACTTTGTTATGTTAGATAAATATTTGCGCATTTTATTTTTAATAATTAAGATGTTTATTTTCCATAAATAACAGCTTCGTTTTTGTCAATCGTCAATTGTCAAATAACTTACAAATCCAAGTAATTATAACATTGTTAAGTATTTATATCAAATTGAGATAATTTCCAAATTGACATAAATTACAGTGGTTATAATAAAGATTTTTTGATTTTTTTTAAAGAACTTCTTGCAAATCCTAAATTGAAGCACAAATTTATAAGCAAGAACCAAAAATGAATTTAAGATATGGAATTGAACTTGGCAGGAAACTATTCTTATACCGCTTCCTATGTAGCTATTTTTTTAATACCATGAATTCATTTACTTTGTTAAAAATCTTTTTGACTGATAACTGTGACAATTAATTTTTATTACCTTTGACTACTGTTTTTTTTAGTTTGAAAGTTCTAAAGTTATGATTTTGTTTGGCAAAGCAAGAGTTTTCCATTGTAATTTGTGTTTCTGAACTACTCAAATAATTTTATATTAAACTTAATTACAATTATGATAAAAATAAATTAAGAATAGATACAAGCATTTCATTTTTAGTAAGTTCAAAATTTAAATAAACTCATTGTAATCTGCTGATTGTAAAATGTTGTCTTATTACAAGTTTTAAATTAATATGCTGAAAAACAAAATCGATTTTTGAAAGAATGTTCTTAAAGAGAACGTTCAGTATCATGTCAGTAATTGAATGTTATTTTCTATGTTAATCAGTATTGTTGTTTGTTGATAAGATTTTTTTTTGATTTTTTTATTTTACCATACCAGTTTTTCCCTGAAATCGTCGTTCTGTAATTTATGAAATTCGAAAAGGAGAGAGCAGAATAATTTTCTTAATACTTTTTGTTTTGAACTAATTATTTTTTTTTCCCTTTATACACACATTATTTGTTTTTGATACTTCGTAATAAATAAGGTTAAATTAAGGATTAAGGCATTGATATTGTGGGTTTAACTTCAATGATCAATTTGGGATTGAAAAGAAAAATAAAATGTTTAATATCTTAAACTCAAAAGCTTTTAACTTTGGGATAATATAATTGTTAATTAATTAACGAAAAGTTTAATAGTTTAACTCATCTTTCCACTCCCTTTTTTTATTCGTTTTGGTATTTGTTTATTCTATAGTTCTGTTCTTAAGATTACAAAAATTTGAATTAAGGAGAGTTTGAGTTTATTGTTACTTCACAATAGCTTCTTTTTTTTTTTTTAAACTGGAAAAAGATATCTATGAATCATACATACAGTGTGTTCTGTAAAAAAAAAAAACTGAAGAAAGTAGAAAAGAAATGCAGATTGAACCAAAACAATGTATTTTAAGCTCTTCAAAATTTATAATTTTTGTCACTTTGTTAAATAAAATATTAAACAGAGACTTTAATATATGTAAATACTTTAAACAATCAAAGGTAAATTATAAGAATTGTTATTTAGCTGTACCTCATGTTTTAGTATTGGCTTGACAGTAAGGTATTAGATAGGGTATTTTTAAAGATTAAAATTACATTTAAATGTTACATGGGGACCAATTTTTTAACACTTTTAACTTTACCAAATCTACCTATTAGTTTAAAAAACATACATATTTTTAGTGTTAAAAACATTGTTTTCAATTACTAGAATATTTTTAGATATTTAGGTAATTTTTTTATCATTTAATGTGTGAATAATAAAATCCAAAAAATTAAAAAAAATTGCTCGTTTCTTTAACCAATTGCGTTATGTTGTCATTGCCTATTAAGAAGTGTCCTTTTAACTTTATTTACCATATATACGTCTTTTGTATTCATTATATTTTATAAGTACTGTCAATGAAAAGGCTTAACATATTTTGGCAAGAAAGTGAATAAAATGCACTTAGATTAATGAGATGCTTTACAGCTGCAGATGTTTTGATGTATTATCCGTTTCTGATGAGGCAGTACATGAAGCATTCTGAAACTGGCAAAGCAGCTCATTCTTCTTAAGTGCCTTGCATCCTTTCATTCATTTGTTTTCTAGTACATTCTTCATTGATTGCAATTCTAAGGACTGTGAAACTAACCATTTTTTAGAGTATTATTTACAATTACTTTATATTTATGAGTTTTGATTCATTATTTCCTTATTAACCCTTGGAATTAGCTAGGTATTAAAAAAAAAAATTGCAAAAGAAGTAAGAGAAAATTCTATTATTTTATGGAACATTTGAATTAAAAAATAATTCTGAATATGTTTATCTTTCTCTGATTTACTTTTTATTTTCAAACTCAATGATTTCAAAAAAAATGTCTTATTGCATTACATTAACTGTGTTTTATTTATTTCAAAATAGCTTTATTTCTTTTAAAAGTAAATCCCTGTAGAAAAAAAACTGAAAATATTTTTTTAAGAAGTTGTTGCCTGGTTCCACTTTGAAGTTACATTTATGAAACAAGAAGAGTTTATTTACTTCTATTTCCAGACGCTGCTGTTCTTGCCAGCATTTTTAGATAGTTGCATCTATATTATCTATTTTAAATATTAATTTTCTTAAACTTTTCATTTTATAATAAAACATAGCTTTAAATAAGGATTAAGTATTACTTTTTGTTAATGGATAATCTATTCATTAATGTCTGATGTTTATGAGCAATTGTTTTAATAAACTAGAATTTTAGTAACTATATTATACAGTATATATTTTTTTCTTATAAATTTCAAATTGTATTTCAATTTTGTTTTCATTGAATAATGTTTAAAAAAAATTAAACTCTGTACTTAATATAAAAGGTGCATTTGTTGGCAGATATACCGTATTTATCAGTATTGTTTAGGTCACTTTGTTTGGAGAGTTAAAAATTTTGCTAAACAAAATAGAATTTTTGCAGTTTGGAAAAGTTTAGTGCCTGAGATTATTCACCTGTAAATACCATCATCAACATATCTAATGTTTTTAATGTATTTATTTCAGTTAGTGGCAGGAATATTTTTAATCCAACTTCTGGATTAACAGTTGTCCTTATATTAGGCTATAAGCTTTACAATTTTAAATATTGTTTATTTGTTAAGAAGTTACAGCTTATGTATTGTCAATATGTATTGCATATTCTATAGTTAATAAAAATGAAATCCATATTTTAACAAATTAATGCTTTCTTTTTTTTTTTTCTATTTTCCAAAGTATTTTCTTTCTACTTCCTTGGGCTGAAAGAAATGCTGTAAAATGAACAGCAGAAATTGAATCTTTTCATTGTCATTTGATAAGATCGGTATTAAATTAAACCTTCTATTGGGTGAGTGCAAAAGTTCTACCCAGTTTTATTACCCATAAAGAAGAGCAAATAAACGCAAAATGAACAGTACCTATTATTGTGCATAATCCTCATTGCTATCTGGGACCTCTTGCCATCTTTCTGGTAGGAGATGAATCCCACGGCGGTAAAATTCCGGGCGCTTTCGAGTCAAAAAAGTCTTGGATGGCAGTTTTCACAGCATCAAGATCATCAAAGATTTTCTGACTAAAGGAATTGTTCAACACACGAAATAGGCGATAGTCAGTTGGTGCCAAGTCAGGAGAATAGGGAGGGTGGAGTAAAACCTCCCATCCAAAGCCCAGTAACTTTTGGAGAGTGACGACAGCAGCATGTGGCCTGGCGTTATCGTGATGAAGGATAACACTGCGACGATTGATGAGACCTGGCCGCTTTGCTACCAAATTTGAATGCAGCCTGTCTAACTGTAGTCAGTAGAAGGCAGCATTGATGGTTTGGTTGAGAGGCAGGACCTCCCAGTGAATTATTCCCTGCACATCCCACCACACACACAATAACACCTTCTTGGGATGAAGTTCAGCTTTCGAAGAGGATGCCGGGAGATCAGAAGGGCGACACAGTCCTACAACGCTTTACGTTACGGTACATAATCCACTTCTCGTCTCCTGTCACAATTCGTGTCAAAAATGGGTCATTTTTGTACCGGGAAAGCAAGGAATCACATGTGGCGATTCGGTTATCCCGTTGCTTAGCTGTCAGGTTATGATAATCCAACTTTCTCGTAAAATCGAACTTAACCAGCCATCTCTCGACCGTTGTCCAGTGTACATTAAAGATCTCCGCTAATTCTTGCACGGTTGGGTTCGGGCTGTTGGGTCATTCCACGCCAGATCAACCGATGAGTTCACCATCCCATCACAGATTTTTATGAAAATTTATTTGCATATCAAGAATCATAAGATAAGACATTCTGTCAAATATTTGCCGAGATATTAATTTTTGAAGTTTTTTTTTTTTTTTTGTGCCACGCCCCTTTTTTGACACATTTTCTTAATATCTCATCTCGTAATCAATCAAATGGAACCAAATTTGTTTTTCCCATGTATTTTTTGATGCCGAATCCAAAAATTCAAACGAAATTAGTCTAGGACTAACAGTTTTATAATAGAGAGCATGTAAGCATTTAGGAAAAAAATTAAATGGTCAGTAAATCTCACTTATAACAGGTTATAACCCAGGTAAAACCCATATTTTCAAACTGAAAACTCACTATCGCCAACCGCCAATGCTAGAGACTGTAGGCCTAACATAGCTATGTTAGGCCTACGGTGTCTAGCATCTGCGCTTGGCGATGGTGAGTTTTCAGTTTGAAAATATAACAGGTTATAACCCAGGTAAAACCCATAAGTGAGATTTACTGCTTACAGAGCTGTGACTAAAGCAAGGGATAACTTGAATTTACTAAATAAATATGCAGGGACAAAGTAATAATTTTTGAATATTTCATTTACGCGATTCGAAAAGAGTACCAACTTTGCGATTTTTTTTCTAAGCTCAGGAGAAAAACATCATCTTGATTTTTTTTTATCAGTTACCTTAGACCTTTTTTAGACTTGGGTTAAAATCTCAAATTTTTAATAGTTGTCCCACATGACCATTTAATTTTTTTCCTAAATGCTTACATGCTGTCTATTACTATAAAACTGTTAGTCCTAGACTAATTTCGTTTGAATTTTTGGATTCAGCATCAAAAAATACATGGGGAATACAAATTTGGTTCCATTTGATTGATTACGAGATGAAATATTTAAGAAAATGTGTCAAAAAAGGGGCGTGGCAAAAAAAAAAAAAAATCTTCAAAAATTCATATATTGGCAAATATTTGACCTAAAAATCCAATATTTTGCAGAATGTCTTATCTTATGACTCTTTATATACACATAAATTTTCATCAAAATCTGTGATGGGGTAGTGAACTCATCGGTTGATCTGGCGTGGAATGACCCTGTTCCTTATGGCTTGGTCAATATCGTCCACTCCTAGCCCGATCTTGGCAGCTTCTGTCTCCTTCCCTAAATTTACGAAACTATCGACAACATGTGCTTTCGTCTATTGCATCCTCCCAATAAACTTGACAAACATTGCGACATGCTGCAGCTGCCGTACATTTTTTATCGAACTCGTATAACAATGTCTTATATGCTCCTTCTCGCGTTCCACGTTACACCCTCTGATATTTTTTTTTGAGATGATTAACTTTGTGAGACACGATCCATTTATGTGTGAGGCATCCACACGTTTGAGTGTAATGATGCAAATCGTCTGCCAATGTCATGTGCGAGGGCAATTCCGGATAGGACTTTTGCACTCTCCCAATAAATCAGCAGCAGTCTTTTAATCAATTTTTCCAGTAAATTAAAAAAAAAATTGCTTCTTTTTATCAAGGTTGTGAATGCTTTTGATTTAATAAAAAAAAATTATAAGTTTTTATATGAATACTTCTACGGAAATGTTATTTTCTGTTTGAAGATTGAGAACTTCTACTAGAAATCTTTGTATTTTGTGACACCATCAGTTTCCTTATTTTATTTTTTTTTTCTTCAATAAATCTAAAATTATAGAAGTAAAAAATCCTTTCAAAATATTCCACTGAAATTGCAATAATTTCTGGTGCCAATTCAGTATTTGCAGTCTGAAAATTTCAAAACACTTTAAAACCAAATCCTATGGTGCTGGTTGTGCTATCCTTCGAAATATGATTAGATTGATAGTATTGAGCACAGAATTTTGTATTAAAAAGTAAGATCAAGGCCCAACTTGATCAAATAGATTTTGCATCAGAAGGTAGTTCTATTGGATATTTTCATAATGTTACCTTCCAGTAAATATTGTGGCAACAAATTGCAGAAATCTAAGTTCTACAATCAATCTAAGTTCTACAATAAAACTAATACTGAAAATAAAAAGGATAAGGAATTAAAATTCCTTTCAATCTTGAAAAATTCTAAAATATTCAGAAGAATCAGTATGTCATGAACATGGTTTTAAATTTTAAAACCTGAATGTAAATTATATAAAATACACGAACTACAATGTAAAGTAAATTTTTGCAACTTTTTTTCTTAGCAATGCCAATATATTTTGCCACCTAAATAATTTAAAGGCCACTGATTAAGCCAAGTTTAAATAAACAGTATACAATATATTAGAATAGTCTTATTTATGGAAATTATAAATACATAAAATGGTTGTTAGTGAACCTGTGGCTAATGTACTTATTATTATGTCATTACATCTAAATGAAACACACATTTATATAACTTCTAGCTGAACCAGGCACGCATTGCAATGCCACTCAAAGAAAGAAAGAGCCCGCTGTCGGTCGGGGGTAAGTTCTTGTATCGCCTTCCACCCACCCAAGTGTGGTGCCCCTGCCCCCCCCCCCATAGGGGATCAGATTTTTCACTTTTTGCATTAGACTTGTGGGCCCGAGAAAGGGCCCTAAATGTAAGATCCCGGTGTCAATCGGGGGTGGGACATTTAGCCCTTGTGTTGCCTTTCCCCCACCCAAATGTGGTGTCCCTGCCCCCCATAGGAGAGCAAATGCTTCACTTTACAAAATATTTGTGTAGTTCTCATTGTTACCAACAGGTGGATATTTGGCTATATCAGGGATTTTACCCCTTTTCAACCCCTTGGGGGGGGGGGGGGGGTCTGATTCTAAGGTAGCCTATCTTTTCCACCGGGTTCTAAAGAGAAATTCTGCAAAGTTTGGTCCAGATAGGTAAAAGGGCCTAGGAGCGTGTAAATGACAAAGAAAGAAACATTCATTTTTATATAGATAGATTAATCTGTTTCGTTCTTCTATTATACAATATTTCGATCATCCATAAGAAGAAGAAAGAAACCTTAATAATACTTATGACTATTGGTCTAAGGACATTTTAACCTGCTAAGGTATTATTCTTTTTCCCCACAAGTTTCATCCTTCGATATTAATGGAATTGGCATAGTTCTCAAGATGGGCTTCCTCTGCAAATGGTACAGACAATTAAAAATCCAACAATCACTGTGTTCAGTAAAAAAATAGTAATGTATGCAGTAAACATATATTAAGAAAAATAGTGAATTAAAGGATCCTTACCTACATAAGCAACCCATGAAAGTATCTAACATTTGGTGCTGCATTAGATATTAAACAGAACATTCAATCTGAACGTGGATTTGGGGGAGGGAACAAGTTTTATAATAAAAAATTTAAAATGTAGAGTGTAATGATGCATCAGTCCCAGACACTAGAATTCTAGATTCTATCATATTTTTTTAGGGGCATTAAAAATAATAGAAGTATATAGATCGCAATACAGTTAAACTTAGTTAAAATATATAATTTATTATTTTTTTTTCCGTAGTATACAAGCATTTACAGTATAATTAATTAAAAAAAAATTTTAGCAAAATAAAAATTCAAATTTTTTCTTTCTAGTTTACAAATCATTTACAATGTTACAATTGATTAAAATGAAATCTACAAATATTTATATAACAATAAAGAAACTATGATTATAAAGTAAAAGTACTGCTATATTTACAAAAAGAAAATAACTAAACATTTCTTTTGGCCAGCCACTCTTGAGCTCCTTCAAAACCATTTCTGGCCGTTTTGTAGTCTTCAAACGTTTCATCTATTTCGTCATGATTAGTCATCACAAATGGACCTATAAATATATTGAGTGCATTAATGTTATAATTCGGTTTTGTTCCAGAGTTGAAGTTGCATTAGACTATTTAATGTGCAGATGAAATAAAATAGAGATATACAAAGTATAGAAGGAACCAGTTAAAGAAATTTGATACAAGTTTCAATGAAATGGAGACATAATGATAATATCAAGTTGTTGGCACCTTCATCAACTATTATTCCATTTCCTATGTACTTAAAATCTAATTTAAAAAAATGTTGATAAGAAAGTTCAGTTCCTTCTTTATAGCTGGTAACTATTACAAGATAGGTCTGAGTATTAGGTCCAAAAAAACTATGTATGGTCATTTAAGCTATTGCAATACTTAGGAGATTCAAATTGGTCACAGGAGCCTTTTTTGGGAAAACCTTAAGTTAAATAAGATATTGAACAACAACAACTCAAACCAAGCAAGAAAAGCCTTCTTAAAAATAATTTGTCAAGTGCAATATAACTAATAAAAAATGGGAAAGTCCATTTGACATGGGTGGAAACCAGAGTCAACCATTATTATTGCTAACTGTAAAAGTTATCAAGTGCAATTGAAGAGAATATAAGCATTGGTTGCATCCAGAAACTCGATAGTTGCTGTACTGTGTGGAGCTGAAAGAGACCTCAAACAATCTGCTTGGTGCCATTTGAAGTGTTATGAAACAACTCTGCAACATGCATTATATATTCCTAAAAAGTTTGACGTATATTGACAATAAAAATCGATCAAAGATTAAAAACACAAATTGCAACTAGTTTGGACCTGAACTCTTCCGAGGGTCTTCTTCAGACGCAATGGGAACGAAGCAAGAAAAACCTTCTTATAAAAGAATTTGTCATGTGCAGTAACCAATTAAAAAAGAACTGTTGTCTAATGAGATTTTTCTGCATCGTAGATTTACTAATATTTTCAAGTTTCATCATTATGTTTTTTTTATTCAACTGCAGTGTGCTTATCAAACTAAAGCGTGGTTTCAGGAACATTTTGTTTTTCATCCCAAAGCATTTATCTGATACTGGATACCCAATAAACAATATACTGTAGATGAAAAACCCGATTGAAGGCCTGCTGTTAAAAAGAAAATGAATATTTTCTTAAAAAAGTGAAACTGTTCCACTACAGGCCATGCAGGGCTTTGGGTTTAGGCTTCCAGCCTACCGAACTAATCGAGATCAGATGGTCAAACTGACACCTGCCCATCTTTAACTATATACAACTATACATGGCAATACTCTCAAATTTCATTTTTAGCTTTCAATATATTTCCTAAAGAACCAATACAGTGTGTACTGAAGCTACATAATCATCTCTTATTTCACATATTTTGAAAAAAAAAAAAAAACAAACAATATTTTAAAATTTCCTTCATTTTGAAATAGAGAAATGCATAAAAGGGAATGGTGAATAATGCACTTTCCATTGATACTTTCTTCCTCCATTCTTTTACATTCAATCATTTACAATTATTCATTATCATTCTTCTTACAAATCTTATTTCTTTTCTTTGTTTCCATACACAAACTAATTTTTAACTAAAGGCCTTTTCCATTTTTTTATAACTGACGCTTCATTATCATTGATTTTAAGGTTTTCAATAACTTTGGTATTAATATACTAAAGAGCAACATCTCTGCATTCAAATCTTCTTTATTCCCCTCTCTCCCAACAAATTCTTTATTTTCATGTCAATAATCAAATCTATTACAGTTAAAAGAGAAGAAATTTAGAAGTTAAGTTACTTTCTAAGTCATTACATCATTTACAGCCTTTCTTTCTGTTCCTTATATGGATATAATAGCTTTAATCATGTAAATAAGGGATTCTGCAAACCGTGATGTATCAAAGTCTTAATTTAATCAGTATAATAATATAAAATTAATCGCAAGTCTTGTTTTCAAATAATTTTTTATCTTTTTAGTTAACGTGATGTTTTTGAGTTTTTAAAGATAGAACGAAGATAGGTTTATGATTAATCACAGTAAATGTAAAGTAGCAACATCCACAACATGAAACCCAGGCACATTACGCTACGAGAAGTGTAACTGCTAATTCAAGGAGAAAATGGAAATATCCACAACTGAAAAGTAAAGTTACATGAGCTGCCATCAACGTGATCACCTTCGTTTTTCAGCAACTGATATTTTTTTGGAAAGTGCAAAATAAAAATGATAAAAATTCCAATGCACTTATGAGAAATGCTGTGTTAAGTATGGATTGTTCTATCCACATTTAACATTTTTATTGCAAGCACTTTCTTTACTGTTTATCACCATTTTTCCTTAATTAATCGGCAGTATCTTGTAAAATACAGTCGAACCTCTATTTTGCAAATTTCTCTATTTTGCGAACTTTTCTTTGGAACCAAGAACATTTTGCTAATTTCTTCGTAAATTAACCTCCAAATAGCGAAGTGCATTTTCTATTTAACGAACTTTTTCGTGGTATCTATTTTCTTTTCTCCTTGAAATGTTTTTATTATTAATATTCCCTTAGAGGAAATCAAAGAAATGTGGATACAGTTGAGGGAAAAAGAAGAAATTAACGATGATGTGCTGATTGATGATAATCTTTCACTTGATTTTGAAGAGTTTGAGACCTCGGAAACACTAACTGAATCGGATATTTTGGACAGTGAGAAAAATAAAAATAATACAGCTATGAATTGCGATGAAGAAGATGATGAAAATGGAAATAATGATCATAATGCAAAAATCAAAAAACCTTCGTATGGCGAAATGCTAAAATCATTTTAAACAATCCGATGCGGATTACAATTTGAAGAAAATACTGAAGGGGTTTTTGGTGCATTGCAAAGATGCGAGACATACCATGAGCAAAAACACTTTTTCAAAAAAACTCCGACAAAATTAACATACTTTATTAGTAAAATTTAAATATGCATATGGTAATGTATGCTTTATGTCATTAAAATTATTACTTTTTTTAATAATATTTATTGTTTATGTATTTTAAATCTGTTTTATGTAGTTTAAAGTAATTTTAAAAGATGAATCTCTATTTAACAAATTTTCCATATAACGAACTTTTTTTCGGGATTTAGCGACTTCGTTAAATAGAGGTCCAACTGTATAAGATTGGATTATGAAAACATCTCATTTAGAATATTAAGAGTCTGATTACTACAAAACTTACCATACTGTACAATTGGTTCTTTAATAGGTTCACCAGATATAAGCACAAAACGACAGGTTTCAGAATCCTAGAGAAATAATACAGAAAATTTAGACACTTGCAAAAAAGCTAAAAACTTTTCCATATTTATGCATTTTAATATTTTACCTTATTTATAAAGTCAACAGTGCTGCCATCATCAAATATTAAAAGGTTCTTTGGTTCTCCAATTGTTTCATGGGATTCAGGACCTATTTAAGAAAAAACAGGATAAAATTAATGGTAGTCCAGGAAAAGAAAGTTTCTATCAAGGTGCATTAAATGTAACATGAAAAATGATGAAAATGCACATTTGTTATGATAAGTTAATTATGCTGTATGGCAACAGCGATTTTAGGCTTCTGATACCATGAAGCCTTATATCCCCATTTTGTCTGTCTATGGACAAGTATCAACTCAGCAACCACAAGGGCTCGAGACTTAATTAGGATATTGTTGAAACGGTCTTGCCAAGAATAGTTCAGAGCCATAGAGTTTATGTCTCTAGCTGGTCGGGAATAATAATTTTCTTCACTCACATATCAGAAGCCACTGCGAAGCATTGTGATTGGTTTGCTATTGCTATCTTGTTTCAATTGTTGTTTGCTTACGCGGGGTCCCACTTCCAAGAGCGGGAGATGGATCCATAGACTTTTACGTGTTCTGAGCTTGATCATCGCACATAAATCTGGCTGACGAGTCCCAATAAGGACGAATTGATGATAGCTGAATGCATGAAAGCAAAGACTTGCATTTTCATTGAACATAAAAAACAAAGAATGTTTCACATATAAAAGTTATTTTCTTTGTAACATTTGATAGTGCTACTGATTTTTTGTGATTTTTTTTTTTTTTAATTTTAATAAGTCACTCATTCAACAGAAAGTAAAATTTACTTGCCAAAATGAATTTTTCCTTGAAGAACATAAGCAAATGTAGTCCATCCTTCTTTAACTGGCTGAGAAAATCTAGAATTAGCTTCAACTGTGAAATCTAAATACATTGCTGGTGTCCTTGTTCGAATTTGTGACTGTTAGAGAAATAAACAAAATAATAAATTAAAATGTTAATATGCCATTGATTCATGGATAAGAAATGCAACCTCATAATACTTCATTAAATAAAACTTAAAAATATCCTTCCAGTATATTTATAGTTTAATCAATTGGCATCTAGTTACTAAATACAGCAGCTGTTGAGCCCCAGTTTTGAAGCTATTTGGCAGAAATCAAGAGAATACTTTTGAAATTATTGGGGTCCGAGTTAGACTTAAAATATTTTTTTTTGCAATTTTCTACAACCCTGAAATAAATAATTTATTTAAAAAATCCTATTTTGAATCAAGCCACAAAGCTTTTATAGAATGGCTCTTTTCTAGTATTTTTTCTGGAAGAGGTGTGCCTCAAATTATGGACATCGTATTCCATTTATTTATTTATTCAGGTTATCTGAAGTAAGCAGTCTGATCTACTGAAAGAAGGTAGGCTTAATAGTAGTTTTTTTAAAAAAGATAATATAAAATAAAAATGATCATATCAGTTATAGTGTTTGGCACTTGTGTATATTGTTTCCAGTAGGCCTCAGAGTCTATTGTACAGCCAATGCCTCGGCCTTTCCTTCAAATCCCAAAAATTGGTAGGCGTTCTTCATTTGGCTGAAAAGAAATTTTGAAAAAGGGCCCAGTTGACCATGTGATTTTCAAGTGTCTGAACTTGATTTTCCCAAAAACGATACTACAAGATGCTGCTAAACTCATGAGTCACCAAAAAAAAAAAAAACCAAGGTGTTCGGGCGTGGAGAAGGAACACGTTTTAGCGATGCACCCATGTCCGGAAACGACTAATTATGGCAGTATGTGTACATGTATTAGTACGTATTGGCAGTACTAATTATGACAGAACGTGTATTCTGGAGGACAACATGTTCTGTAACAGTGCATGTGAAATGATAGCAGGCGAGCCCACCACCTGGTGTTCTTGCTGGGCAGTTCACGTTGTTTGGTTCTTTTATTCAAATGTTTCGTGTGTAGTAAATACGAGTGTCGTTAGTTAAATAGGTATGTACAGTCCCTATGCTGAATAAAGATCCTCCCAGAATGCAACGTAGCTTATAGATTGAGCTTTCCTGGCCGACCGCTAACATTGAAAGAGAAGAGAAGCGACCTCTTCTCTTTCAATGTTAGCAGTCGGCCAGGAAAGCTCAATCTATAAGCTACGATCATTCTGGGAGGATCTTTATTCAGCGTAGGGACTGTAGTTATTGACTAAGGTAGTATGTTATTTTTTCCGTTATCAGAATAACAGCTGTAACAAAAACTAATGTTAATGTTGCGACTGAAAACAGTATTTGGTGTATTGTATGTGATGTTTAAGTTGTGAATGTTCTCTTTCGTATTTTATATGAAAACATCAGCATCAACATATACCACAGGTTTGCAGGTATACAGGACTGCTGAACATAAAAACAAAAAACAAAACAAAACAAACCAAAAACATTAGTACATAGATTAACATTTCACGAATACACACTATCCAAATGAAATGACAAAACGGACTTTAAGGCATGTGTGGTTCAGTACACAAGCATCACGTGAGCAGCTGTCACATGCTATGAGGTTATCCATTTGGCTGGAAATGGGGTTTGACAGTATTGGTGGTCGCAAAGCGGAGCATGTGTCTAACACACTAAACCAATAACTAACCAACAAAATGGTTAGTGTTTTGTTGATATAAGTTACGTTGGCACTTACGTCCGTTCCAGAACCTGTTCCTGAGGTCCCTACCATGTCAATACCTTAGCTACAGGTAATTTAGTCATAGGTTCTGGAACAGAAGTGAGTGCCGACACAACTAGGGGCCACATGGTACAATGTTTACTGGTTCTCGATAGGATAGAACTATACGTCGAGTCACAGGCTACAGCAGTTAGGCACGTTTGCACATCTGGACAAACGTAACTACGGCAAATGCAGCATTCTCCAACTCCAAGCTCCCCGACATGCATTTTGTGTACGAACAGGCCAATGGCAATGACCGTGAGGCAGAGCTGCTGTATCGAAAGATGTATCCAAATCAACAGAATCCACGCCGAGGACTGTTCGCTAGGCTGCATGCACAACTGGGAAACACTGGTGTTCTACAGGCAATTGTCTTTTCTCTGATAGCGTGTAGTTTGTGTTGTACAGTATTTGTTATGAACAGTTCGTGCATCCGTAATGAAAATGTTATTACATGGTCTGTCAAACATACCCTCATGTGTTGGTTTGGTTTTCATTACTTGGTGTAGAAATGTTCGGGATACCCGTGTACCATTTCCATTTATCTCTAATGCACAAGATGAACACTCAACATACACAAATGTCTAATCCAACAAGGTTTGCTGTATGAATAAAGCTTATATTCAGCATACAAAAGATCACTAGTTATATTTTGTGAAAACATCCACAAAGTGGTCAACAAGTCATTTTAACTTCCAAACATAAAATAGAATTTTCAAAAAAGCAAAAATAAGTACCTTACTACGTGACAAAATTGAGTCTGGACACCCTCTCAACACAGTCATTTTGGGCTCATGACAAATTGACCACTTCTAAAAATAGGGGAAACACGGATGATGGGACACAACTTTTTACGTTTATAGAAAGTACTATTCAAGGTCTACTTAATGGCATCAAAGTACGAAGCCATCTATTACAGTTTGAGAAAATAGAGTTCAAACATTTGAAAATCACATGGTCAACTGAGCCCTTTTTCAAAATTTCTTTTCAGCCAAATGAAGAATCCTACCAATTTTTGGGATTTGGAGGAACGGCCGGGACTACCAATTCCCACTTGTGCTCTTTCCTCTGAACTGTTCAAGAAAGCATCTCTATATTAAGGGTTGATTAATACAAACAATGAGTTGGAGTAAAGAAGATAATAGATTCAATGTAGATATCACAGTATTTTTGACAATTTTATGCTACTATCATGGTATCAATACAGATGCATAAATAAGTACAAGTAAAAAGATAAAATACACATAATTGGACAAGTTTCTGTATACTATTTATATATAAATGAAAGGGCAATTCAAAAGTCACGCGACATAGGACAACTCCGTTATTTGTGCAGATACCGAAAAAAAACAAAAAAAAAATGACAGAGCAAAATTGTTGGAAATATGTTTTAAATCATGACCTTCATGTTGAATTTTTATTTTTTTCATTTTTTGCCATTTTGACAGTCATTTTGTTTTGTTAAGTTTGTGATTTCAAGCAGACTAATGAAGTTACCCAATAATTAACCTGAATGGTGAATCTTATGTTGCAACAATTAAGCTCATGATTTAACATAACAATTTTCTATCAATTTTGCTCTATATCGTTTTTTTTCGGTATCTGCAGAAATACCGGACTTGTCCTATGTCGCTCGACTTTTGAATCACCCTGTATATTTTTCAAATATGTAATTTATGTGAATAGTCTATCCAATTCCCTAATTTCAAGATTACTTACCTGTATTAACTGAAACATTGCTTAATGAAAGTAAACAGGAGATTGATATGATATTGCAAAAGACAACATTTATCAAAGAATTAACAATTGACTTTTTAAAATACAAAGACTGAAGATTCAATAATGGTTTTTATTGTTAAAAAAAAAAAAATAATACATCTACCTTTGCCCCTATCGATTCACCAGCTATTACTTTTACTTTCACACCGTCTTCTATGGCTTCAGGAACATGTTCATGGCTTAATTCTTGGTATGTTGGTTCTACCATCTTATCTTTTTTTGCTAGATTTACCCATAACTGTAGACCATGGTTGCATTTGGGATCCACAGGCATTTCTGAATGTACAATACCTCGACCAGCTGTCATCCACTGTAAAGATGAAAAAAAAAAAACATTTGTACTGGAAATACAGATATAGTCATAAGCCATCATTTCGTCATTTTTGAGATTCTTATTTCACTACATTCTCTTTAAAGCCATAGGAAGAAATTTGGAGTTTTCACAAGAGATGACAGTATGTGACAGGTTGAAGTTTTTGACTATGGCATCTAGAGACAATTTAACAGTTATATTTAGTCACAAGCCACAACAAAATGGAGTGCAGCTCAAGACAGAGTGAAGACTATTATTGTCAAAACTCTTCTGAATATATGAATAGTATTCAAAATGAGGAATCTGACCATTTTGATACCGACAGAAATGAATCTTGGCATTTTATAATCAAAAAACATGGACAACTATGGCATACATGACTATAGTTCTAAATAAAGGCTACATGTTTTTATGGAGTGCAAACGAAGGAGGAAGAAGATCTGATGAAGTTGGGAGCTGTTTGATAAAATATTTACATATAATAACAGACAACTGTAAGGAACAGGCTAAGAACTGTGCTTTTAATTGGTTTCGAGAGGTCTCTTGTTGCTACCAAGAGATTTGAAACTGTTCTGCATTCATATCCTTTGGTAGGTCACACTAGGCTCTCTGGTGATCATAATTTTGGTCACATTGAAATATATGCCAGAAATAGGAGTCCAATTGTATACACTCGAATTGACTGGTAGATGTTGTGAAGTCATCAAGTCCAAAGAAATTCGTCGTAATAAAAATGACAAGAGGGGGACTTCAAGAGCTTATATGACCTTAAGTCATTGATATCTAAACCCACTAACTTTAAGAACTATGATTTAATGCATTTTAGTAAAGCCTCACAAATCCAATTCAATATGAAGTCCATTTGAACTAGGTTTAAGCACTGCGACATCACTACGCCGACATATGCATTAAGAAGAGAGGAAAGCCTATTGAACCCGACCCAATTTCAGATCCCAATGAAGTACAGAAATCCAATACTTATCAACCAGAAGAAATAAATGAAGTAATGTCTTTCATGACATTCATTCCAGCTGCCAATCAATACTTCTTCCAGTCTTTCACAGACAAGAATGAGAACGGTAATGAGGTGGAAGAATTTCCATAATATGTATAGTGACTGACAGGATTTTGATCTTTGAGTGTTTTGTAACACTTATATCCATTTGATAATGAATAAAGTGCATTTATTTTTAGCTTGAAAATGTTTTTATTAATATATTCATGAGATACATCAGAAAATATTATTTCATGTTATTTTCCGCGAGATGATAGTCATAAACCCATGCATACTACCTCTTATGAAAAACTCTTCAACACATCACACTAGTATTTAAAAGGTTTATTAAATACTGAAGACAAATTTTCAGGAATTGTACACATTCCCTTTATCAAGCCATGAAACAAAAATTAGAATAAATTAACGAACAAAGACGGGTAGAATAACATAACAAAATTCAAAGGCATAAAACATCAACAAATTCAATTGTTGTTACAAGTACAATTGACATTTATTTGCGCTAATAAAACTTAACAATAATTACTAATTAATCAATCCAATATATTATTAATAATTTAAAACTTCAAAAGTTGCAATATTTTTTTTTTTTTTTATTATTTTTTTTTTTTTTACATTAAAACTTATATAATCCTTAATTAGCATAATAATATTAGGATCTACGAAGGTTCCTTCATATCTTTTGAAGTTTTTACTTTTAGAATTTTTAATGATGCAACTGTCTAAAATTTTTCTCAATTTTAATTGAGTTTCTACATAAATGTAAAAATTCTATAACGTAGTCTAATGTGTTGAAGAGTTTTTCATATTTGTCTAACATATTTGACATGGAAAGAAAGAAGATAATTGAAGAATTTGGTATACTATCTCTTAATTACAATCACAACGAAAATACATAAGGAATCAAAAATAGCATTCCATATTCTACAATATGTTTCATAATATTAGAGGCAAGCTATACTGGATGTGCAAAACTGAAGTATTTTATATCCATTTGAGGATACCCTCAAAGTTTGTATTTGTTATCGTGATCATTTTGGTACCAAATATGTTAAAATTGGATACAAATTGATGTGGTTCAGCCATATACAGTAATATTGCCTTCTAATATTTCAGTCGTTACTGGGACCTCTATATTGTATGTATGACCAAATAATGTCTAAAAGGAAAATTATTAATAATTGCAAGATTTTCTTTACAGATTGCTTGATTTTTTACTGTCTACTAAGTATCCAACATTATAATAATAGAGAGCTACTGAAATTGGCAATGTTCAATTAAGATTACTGTTTATGGACAAATTGCTTTTAATATCAGAGTGTGTACATTGTATATCTTCTGTGCCATCATATGGAACCTCAAAGCAGAAGGACACTATACACTTGAGACAATTTCACTTGACAAGCTTTCATGATTTGGCTGTTGAAAAGGGTTGGGAATAAGTCTTTTCAGTTACAACTAGCGAAGGAAACACCCAAGCAACAAAAATAGATGAAGTATCTCCATCTCTGCTCACAGGATTGCCAATGAACAATCTTGAATGTGAATGGGATTTAGTCAAATTCGACAAACTAGCCATCCGATCTGCAGCCTGCTCAAATCAAAAGTTCACAGAGACAGCTATTAGAGATGATATGACCCTTTTGAAATCTAATACTTGCAATGTGACCAAAACACCACAAAATATATGCAAACTGCTGGAGGAAAGGGAGAAGAAATGGGTTGACAATCAGAAGAAAGTGACCGAAAAGAAACTTAAAAAGAAAATGGCAAGTGCTCCAAAAGCAACTTAATCCAGCAACATTCTACTAAATAAGTGCAAATCTTGGTCTTCTGATATTGATGAGATTGAAGAATGTGTAAAGAGAACCACAGATGAAAAAAAAAAAAAAAAAAAAGTTAAAGCAAATTCTCTGAACCAAATTGTGCTTCAGATGTCATCTATTTCACATGATTTAAATGCTCATTCACATCTTTACTAAATCAACCAAATAAATACTACTGAAATGAAGATCAATTTGGCAATTATCCTTACTAATGAAGATGGACCTCCTTCAGAGACATCAGATGAAGATGAAATGATTAGAATTTTGCAAGGTAATGGGAATGATCAAGCATCTGGCCAAGCTGAAGGTATATTCAATGGAAGTAAAAGTTAAGGTTAGTTAGTTAATGAGCCATGTATTGTCTTCTGGGATGACAAAAGAGAGTGGTCTATTCGTATATGCCTTAAAAGCATCAGTAGTACACTTCACAAAATAGAATGAGAGCTGTTATACGAGTTTGAAATACACAAACAAAGCTGAAATTTGTAATGTAGATGCTGAACAAACAATATTATTAGTATTTGAGTAGATGTTAGTACCAGGAAATCAACCTTCATTATGGAGAACTATCACATGATTGAGAATTTGTTTAAAGTACTATCAAAACTTTAAGAATTTTGTATTAATTAAAATAATAAATAGTATTTATACTATTAGTTTTAACTAGTTTCAAAATATAACACAGAAGATTGTAATAGTTAAATTTACATATTTGTGCACATCTGTATTAAAATATGTAAGATTAAGCAAAGCATATAGAGAAAGAAATAAAATCTTTCATTTTTTAAACTGATCCAATAAATGCAAGTGTTTCTGTTAATTTCCCTTAGATAAAATGGCTGCACCACCACAATTTCAGTAAAAATGATCACGATAGTAAGACCATGTTTTATAATTTAAGTGTCCCCAAATGGATCAAAAGTACTTCATTTTAATAGCCTTTCTCTTATAATATACTGAAGTTCGATTTCATATAAAGAGAATTTTTCCAGTTTACATTGCAGATTTACAGATTTTTGTCAAACTATTTTGCTAAAAACTCAGAACTAAGTTAAAGTGGCTTATGACTATATCTCTCTGACCCCTTCAATTGTTTCTTAATCATTTAACAAAATTATTTACTAAATGCTTACCTGTAAATCACCTGCATTAATAACACCTTTGTTTCCAAGAAAATCCTCATGTTGCATTGTACCTGCCAGCATGTAAGTAACCTAGGAAAAGTTTCTTTTTTTATTTGATGAGATGGTTTGAATTTCCACACTGAACTTACACTATCATATAAATTAAATCCTTCAAATTTGTTTTCTCTGAATGACATTATTTTTTTTTTTTTTTTGATGATCAATTAACTGATTTACAGTTTTTGTAAGTAACTCCATTACATACATAAATAGTTGTATCAAACAAAGATCACAGATAAAAGAACAAACTGACAGTTATTCCCCTAGATAGTAAGTAACTTATTAATGATTTTAAGTAAGTATATCTTATTCCTTACCGTTTCAAATCCTCGATGGGGATGATCAGGAAAACCAGCTGGAGGAGTAGCACGAAATTCGTCAAGCATCAGGAAGGGATCAAGATTTTTCAGCTAATTAGACAGGTAAAAAAAGTCATTCTATTAGGATTTCTTATCTTAATTGGTTTAAGAGTAAACAATTAAAATGAATGAATCACAATTTTTTTTTTAAATTCATATATTTCAGAAAATGAGCTAGCAACAAAATTTTATACAAACTTTTTGTTTGTCTGCTTTTTACAAACCTGTCACGATTTGTCTGAAAATGTCTATTAAGCCCAGCACAGAATAAACAAAACAATTGCCTTTTCCGATTCATTTTACGGGGTGGATTAGGGAA
>JAFIDM010006943.1:62403233-62469735 GCA_023159025.1 Thereuonema tuberculata
ATTCTGTGCTGGGCTTAATAGACATTTTCAGTGAAATTTGTCAGCACTTTAACCCTTTCTTTTGCTGTCACGATTTGTCTTGAATAGCTCCCTTCAAAGAGCTTCACAGAATGGTACCAAGTTTATAGAATTTGCTCATTACTTCATACGTAGATTAAATCTAATTAACCTTCACAAAGAGTTTGAATTACAGTAAAACCCTGTTATTACGCTCGTCAAGGGACCATGACCTACAAGCGTAATAAGTGGGATAGCGCTATAGAGGGGAAATGATTTATGAGATGGGTAAAGATTTGGACACCATTTTGCAGGAAACATATATGATTCTGCAATAGATATACTGCAAATATGAGCTTATTTCCTATTAAAAAGATCTTGATTGTGGTTTGCCGTGTGTGTGTGAGTGTTATTGTTATGAATCATGACATTTTCAGTGCGGTTCAGGTAACTATTAATTTAAATTGATACACTACCAGGAGCAATTATAATATATTTTCAGAGCAGACTTGCTGCACACTTTACCTTTTTACGTTTGCAACAACCCTTCGCTGCATCGGTAATTGCATCCCTGTTTTTCATTATTGTTCGCAGACTGGACGAGGGAATTCCTAGAGATTCTGCGAAATCCTTCTGACTTCTGTAGAATTCTGTCGTACTTACGGAGAATTTGCAATTTTTCACTTACAGAAAGGGATTTCCGCTTCGACATTTTGCACAACTGTATCACAGACCCGCAACTTCACAGAATTCAAAGATTCCCTCCTACCAGGGAAAAAAAAAAAAAGAATCTTTACAGTGTTACATTTCTTTTCGATACAAAATTTCCGATATAAAAAAGCGCTACAGGCGGGATTTGAAGCGTTATAAGAGGGTAAAAGTATACAGATTTATATAGAAAATTCCAGGGACCGTATAAAAGGAGCGTAAAGAACGGGATAGTGCTATAAGCGGGAGCGTTATATCGAGGTTTTACTGTAATTCCTTTTTCCAGTGCATGTACCACTTGATATTATATAAATATATAAACACACACAAACATACACATATTTGTGCTAGCTATAAAGTATCAGTGTCCTCACAATATATTTAAAGAAGTTGAGAGAGGAGGCAGTTATGTTAATATTCATTAATATCTGAGGTTTTTTTTGTAATTCTATGCTATGTTTTGGATTCGGAAGAAACATCAGATAATAGAACTTACCTTTGATGTACCAATTGTTCTGCAAACTATGGCACCTTTTCCTTCAGGAACATCTTTACCTTTAATAACGTTTTTCACTCTTCTGGACATTGTCTTTCTTGAAAATCCTGAACTGATATAAAAGATATCAACTTTAATGACAATATTTACAGAAATAAAGGGATCTTATCAAATACAAAGAGATAATAAATTCATTATATTTTATCTTATGTTTAGCATCAGTAATTACATTACTTTCTTTTAAGGGAAAAAAAATGTAAACGAGATATTACTTTATTATCATCAAAATATTATCTACATTATCCTTATATTATTATAAAATTTGTAATTTAACTGCCGCTTTTTTTTTTTTTTTTTTTTTAAATTTTAGCTGGACATTAATAAAAACAAAGTTTAGTACTTATGGGAATTTTAATGTATTGATGTATTTGTATTTGATGTGCTTGTTTGCCCAGTTTTATAAAGCCATAAGCTAATTTCTAGAGATAGTTAACTTCGTATTGTATTTAACAGGATTAAAAAGAGATTGGGCAAAACTCCGAAGGACGGTCCCAAATTATCAACGCCTCCGAACGGCGGTCCCAAATTATAAAAACATATTTAATGGCAAATAACAGTATAACTATGAAGTATAACACTTACCCAGAGCTATTAGACATCAAATCAAATAGTTTTGGCTCAACATACTGAAGTATTGTCCGAATATGTTGGAATTATTCCGTAAATATCTCGGGGTGAGCAGCCAAGACTTGTAAAGCATTCCCCTGTAAAACTGCATCAGTTATTACTCTCGGAGCTTGCGGTCTTCCAGCCATGGCACGTTTAAAGTGATTTTTAAACAAAAATACACAATGTTTCATTAATAAAAACAATAACGACGTCATTACACTTGACACAATGTTTCATACACTGTCGTCATTCTTATCTGTCATTAAAAAGGTGTTCATCTTTAGATAAATGGATAAATAAATGTTTAAATAGGTTTTTATAATTTTGGACCGCCGTTAATAATTTGGGACCGTCCTTCGGAGTTTTGCCAGAGATTGTTCAGGTTTGGGCTACTAACTTTCACTTATGAGTGACTGCACAACAAAATTATCACAATCATAAAATCGTGGTGCAAACTCAAGTAAAGATGATCATTTTAAATATGGAAAACATCTTAAGGGTGAATGGAATCTTGATTCCACTCTTCAGTAGGATAAAGTTAAATTTAAAAAAAAGTAATAGAGTACAATTTCAGTAAATGGGAAAAATAATAGCAATTATGACTTCATTTTAAACACCTAATCACTTATTACTACATGAAATCCTAAAAGGAAGGCTGTGAAAACCAAAAGGACATTTTATTTTTAATCAAATAGTACACGAAATAACTCGGCAAGAAGAAAACATCTATATTTCCCAAAAAGAATAACAAAAACGAAACAAAACAATACACCCACGTTCCAGGATGCGATTTGTCAAGGTCAGATGAAAATTCAAGGTACTCATTTTCCGGATTCTTCATCCCCACTGTATCGGAAATGAGCCTCTTTCATTATTACATTCCTCCTCTTCACCCATATCCTTGTTATTTAAGAATGACAGATCTTGAAAGTTCTTAATACAAATCTGTATTTTTAATTCATCCTGAATGAAAGAGTCTTACGTGTGGCGCTAAACTCGTTTAAATACATTAGAACACACGGAATATTTTAAGAATTCATGTAAAAAAATATAAAAATAATAATAGTTTTATTAGTCGAAAGTTTGACTTATGAAAATACACTTTTATAATTAAACAAATATTCTCACTGTTACCGGCTCCATTAATTCACAAATTTGCAATAATAGAGGGGAAGAAATGTACAAATCATCAGGCCGAAAAATTATGAATATCAATTGCCCTCAATTGTTTTTGTATTTTCAAACTAGCTTGTTCCGCATTTTGCTTGATAAGAAGATTTATAATATTAATTTAAAACTTAAAAATATAATACTTTAGTTTTTTAAATAATTAAAAAATTCTGAAGACCGATATCCCTTTACTCTTCCTTTAAAAATTACCAAATAGAGGGGAAACGCAAAATCATAGTATCCTTTGGAAAAATTAACAAAACAAATTCCTTTTTAAGTTTAACGAAAAGTTACTTTGTCTTTACATTTACTAAAGGCGAAATAGGCAAAAAAAAAAAAAAAAAAAAAAAAAATCAATAAATAATAAATAAATAAGTCAATAAACTGTTTGATAGTAGATTATTTTAATTATTTAGTTGCATTTTGCTGTCAAATATTGAAGATGCTTTTTGTCGTAAGTAATGAGAAATTTGAAATTCAAAAAACAGTAACTTACCCTGGTTTGAAAAGCGTCAAATGAAGGCCTACTGACTTATTTTCAAGGCTTTAAATCGTTTCTCTGACTAGACACCACCTTTTTTTTCTGCCGCGGGCGAACTCAAATGAATTGAAGGCTTTTTCCACTTTTCACCCACCTGTTTATATTAGGTTGTCCCAACTGAAGACAGATGACGTTTGTTATGACAACGGGTAATCCTTAACAGAGCTCCTAAATCAAACGTTCTTCGCTAGATTTCTCTATTTTTTAATAATTAAAAATAAATTCAATGAAGGAAAATAAAGCTAAGGCAAGTTGAAATAGCTCACAACCCCTAGATTGTAATCTACACCATTGGCCAAAATTCAGGACATTTTTAGAATTTTTAAAATTCTTTTCTGGTGGGTCCATCCAATGTCAAAAAGGAAGGTATACCTCAAAACTAAGGATATATATTTATTATATCCCTAAGTAAATTAAAAAGATAAATTATTGTGACACAAGATGTATGTTTGCAATCATGCAAAAGGATTGGGTGTCTCCAAATTTGAACAAGATAAAAAATCTTTATGTAACTATCATTTGGTAGTAAATAGATTTTTATTATCCTAAATTAGTGTTTTATTTTATTTTACGCTATCTTAATCAAATAAATATTTTATTTTGGAAGTTTTGTTTTGCCTGAGTTAAATAGAAAACAACCAACAACTGGTTGATGATTTCTATCACAGCAATTATTATAATCTTAATAGTAATTCGCAAACTTTTTTTTTTACTTTGCAGCTCTTTAAAATTAAAATATAGGTGGATGCCCAAAGTCTGTTTATAGAGGTAGCCATCCACCGATATCCGGAGTCGTCTATTGTGTCTGCCCATAGAAACCTGTGTTAAAAACAATCACTTTCTCAGTCCAGTTTTACCGTTATTTCTCAAATATCATCAATAAATAAATTATATTCTTTTATTCTATAAGTATGCTATCTACTTTTAATGATTTATTTCTTTTCAATACAGCAATAGTTTATTAAAATGAATAATTTATTTTTAGGTATGATCTTGCATTATTAAAACGATTAGATACAAACAATAATGGAAACAATAAAATCGACATTTTTTTTTTTATAATTATATTTCTTTTATTATTATCTTATTTGTCTGTATAGCTTATCAATGTTTGTTTGTTTTTTTTGTTTTTTTATATATATATTTTTACAGTTCTGCAAACACATTTTAAAGCTTTTCTATTCAAATATAAAGGAAGAATATTATTATTATTTTTATTTAGATGAGCGAAGTGAGTCTCTCCATTCCCAACTAGATCACATTTTATGAACCACTTTATTCAAGATTTACAGTAGCTAGAAATATGAAATTTTGCATGCCCTCATAGAAACCTATGTAGAAGGACCACAATCATTTGTACTGGGATCGCCTCATTCACACAGACAAAACCATACATCACAACAGACCTGACATCACACTTGTTGATAAGGTCAACAAACAGACCTATCTCATTGATATTGCAGTGCCTATCAGCAAGAACATGTAGAAAACTCATGCAGACAAGATCAGTAAATACACCGATCTAGCACACGAGCTCCAGAAGCAGTGGAGGCAGGACCGAGTATGTGTTGTACACATCGTTCTGTCTGCCACTGGTCTGGTGCCTAACACATTGCACCACAGTCTCAGCACACTAGGACTTCACAAAAACACTTATGCACAACTGCAGAAGGCTGTGGTACTCAACACAACACGCATAGTTAGGAAATTTATGGACACAACCACGCATCCCTAATCATTCTTGCACACGTCTTTACACTTGGCATTATGTGCTTTGGTCCTTGACCCGCCATATTGTTTTGCTGGGGAAACCCAAGGTTTGAAACATACAGACATAATAATAACACCTCAAAACACAACTGAATACCAGAAATAAAATTAAAGCCATCAACACTTTTGTTGTCCCTACACTAACATATTCGTTCGGCATAATTCCATGGACAAACACTGAACTCGAAGCACTACAACACACAACACGCAGTACATTCACGAAACACAACATGCACCACCCCAAGTCCACTACGGAAAGGACGACTCTTCCCCGCAAGGAGGGAGGCCGAGGACTCATCAACCTCTTCTCCCTACACAAAAAACAAGTACACACATTTAGGGAACACTTTCACCAAAGAGCACAACACTCCTCACTATACTCACAAGGCTGACACACACCTCACACCCCTGGACCTCGCAAACCCTTCTCTAATACTCACCACCCCCGAGATCCACACACAGCAGCTGCGTGAATCATGGGCTCGTAAGGAACTCCATGGCAGACATCGCCATGAACTCGTGCCTCACACATTGCACCACAGTCTCAGCACACTAGGACTTCATAAAAACACTTATGCCCAACTCCAGAAGGCTGTGGTACTCAACACAACACGCATAGTTAGGAAATTTATGGACACAACCACATATCCCTAACTATTCTTCCAAACTTTTTTTTTTACACTTGGCAATATGTGCTTTGGTCCTTGTCCCGCCATATTGTCTTAGCTGGGGAAACCCATGGTTTGAAACTTTTTCGATATAATAATAAAAAAAAATTTGTAATAATAATAATAATAATAATAATATTTGTAATAATAAAAGAAATATAATTACAAAAAAATATTTTGTTGATTTTATTGCTTTCAATGAATTACTGTTTACATCTAATCGGTATTATAAAGCAGGATTATATCTAAAAATAAATTATTTATTTTGATAAATTATTGTTTATTAAAAAAAATTAAATCGTTAAAACAGATTTACGTTTTACAATTTATTTACTGATGATACTAGCTGAACCCGGCATGCGTTGCAATGCCACTCAAAGAAAGAAAGGCCCCGCTGTCGGTCGGGGGTAGGATACTTTGGTCCTTGTATCACCTTCCACCCACCCAAGTGTGGTGTCCCTGCACCTCATAGGAAAGCGAATTTTTTACTTTTTGCATTAGACAAAAACAAAACAAAAAACAATGAAATACAGTATTTTCATGAATTGCTGTAGGATTCGGTGAGAAAAACAAGATTTTCAGAAATCAATACATGCAAATGAATGAGTAGAAAATAAAAAAAGAACACTTTTTATAGTTACCACATTTTAATCATTTTAAAAGAAAGGCAATGTCTGTTTTTGAAACGTTCCAGCCAACCATTGCTGCCGCCAAAATTTTCAATGTTCAACTCCTTAGCAATTTCCATGGCTTTTTCTTTGAGAATCACGGCAGAAATTGGCACATTTTGCGATATGGCATGTTTTAGCCATCTAACTAAGACCTCCTCGATCTCGTCAAACTTCGATTTCCTCATTCTCTTTCTTTTGTCTTTGCAGTCAGCTTCTTCAATTACTTGTTTCGATGAAAGAATATCGTTTAATGTAGTCCTGGGAATATGGTATTCTTTGGCAAAAGCTGTTTTCGAAACATTTGATTTTTCAAAAAGTGCAATTAAGTCTTTTTTTTCTTTAAAAGATAACGAGGTAAGTTTTCGTTTCCCTAGCATGTTAAAAACGTAATCGAACCACGAAATTGCAAGAGAAAAAATAGCCCTTATAGCAGGGCTTACTCACAATAAAATGAAGTCACACTCAAGAGCGGTCAAGAAAAAGGTCTACACTCGACAGAGTCGCAGCGAGAAGTGTGCTTTGAATGATTAGCAGCGAGATTCCAAGAACCCAAATCCTCCGAAGGGGTAGGAAAGGAATGAAGTGACAGGCATGGTCGAAAATTCCCCGTAAATGCTTGGCTTTCTTAAAATGAAGGGGTGGGGCTGAAAAGACAACACGATGGCATGCAAAATTGAGAAGAAAGATGCTTTTGGCGATTTTTTAGGGTGACGAGTTATCCGGAGTGGTAATGGGTAATAGAGGATTATTTTACATTATTGTGTATGAGACCTTGTCGGGACTAAAAACGACGACTTATCCGGGTGACGACTTAACGAGGTTTTACTGTAAACCAATTTTGTTTTGTCCCAGGCTGACGTCATGCGCAGAAAGCCCCTATTTTCGTCAACTAAAGAGCCTAACACAATGGGACAGGTCATGAACTTCCGTAGAGCTGAAGGGAAATGGAGAAACAGAACTTTGAAAACTTAAACTTGAGCTATATCTTTTCATAATTTTACGTGAAAATGATAAAATTAATACATTATGGTTTATATATTTTGATAAAATTTATTCAGTTTTTCTTATAAGTAGTAAAGAAGTATTTGATTAAAATCAATTTCTTTCGAATATTTTTACATCACCGTATCGAGAATCCTGTTAAATAATGGTGGTGCTTCGCTGGAAACAAGTGAAGATGTAAACATATCTCTTTAAAAGAGGTTATTAATAAACATTTAGAAATTCTAATTATCTCTAAAACGTCTGAAAATATACCTAACATTATGATAAACTATTCCGATATCTGTTATTGAAGAGAATAACATACGATAATGATTAGCAGTAATAGATTTGTAAAACTAATGATGCTAGGTTGGTATTAACTGTACAAATGTTGTTGATCTTGTAAAAAGTAAATTGTTGTTTATAACATTAAGTTGTAATGTTCATGTAAGATCTAAGATCTGATTTTTATCGTTATATTTTCTTTGAGATGTGATTATGTGTAAATTTGTTTGTTTTCATCAGGTCAAAAGATGCACGACCTAAGATCTAGTAGGAAATTACCCTATCTACCAGCATGATTGTAACATTTAGATAACACTTGTTCATACTTTCACCATGGAAAGTGATGATGATGGTGATGTTGAGCCAATTTCCTTAACTGGATTCCTGTTTGGGAATATTAATGATTGCGGACAATTAGAAGACGATTTTCTTGATCAGGTAGTACTTGAAAGTATAGTTATCGAATCTGTAATTTTTAAGATTTTTATTTATTTGAAAATTTTTGGAGTTAAATTTGCCTCTTTGTTTCATAATTAAAGCAACCTTTGACGCTAATCATTGAATAATTAAAAACAGTTAAATAATTATAATTTTGATAATTGCCTAGTATGTTCGTTGATGTAAAATTTAAGTAATTTAGTTAAATTTAATCATTAAGAATGAATACAATTTCATTCGGTTTATTTAAGAAAATTGTAAAAAGAAACAAGCACATTAAATCTGCATTAAATTTAACTTAATTATGAGTGTAATAAGGATTTATATTAATCTTAAATAATATAGGATTGTAATTCAAAAAAAGTGAATGTATTATTTTAAAACAATTATATTACAATTGTTTCCTTCATAGATATCTACAGTTGATTGATACGAGGAGATGCTGTAGTGTTTTATTTATATTGTAACTTTGTTGTAATATATTTCTTTAGTTTGAATTATTATACTTCACTTCTGTTCGTTAAAATGGAAGAAAGATGTATATTTTATTTTTTCTCCTGAAGAAAATACCCGTTCAGGGTGTAGAAATATTGAGAAACCATAAAGATGTTTAATACTGTAAGAAACGATGTTTTTGATTTGTTTATAATTTAGTTAAATTTGGATTATGGTTATATGGGTAGCAACATTTAACAATGTAAATATAAGGATGTAAACCGTCATACCTAGGCTTTTTGTTGAGGTAGGGGTAAGGCTGACTTAACAAAATATGCTCTTGCAGGGCACATAGTAGTGCCATTTTTTAGTTATACATAATTTTCATTTTAAGTAAATTTTAGAGTTATCTTCAATTATCAAATCCAGCCTGGCTGATAGAAACAGATAGGATGAAACTGCTTGTTGCTGTAAGGTTGTAAATGATGATTGTTATGTTGGTGTCAAATAATTGGATTAAAAGTGTGGATATACATTTGCTGATAGTATTCAGTGATAGACTCTATTGAAATGGCAAAATCATATCATGTATGTAAAAATGGGGTTGAGGCCAGTTATTTGGAATTGGGAGTATTGAAATACTTAACCTCTTTGATCACCATATTAAGTCTTTCTAAAAGTATTATAGGTTTTAGTTATCATTAATTAATTAAACAATAAAAAAAATAAGAAAAATGACTCCTTGCAATCGTTTGTTCTGTTTTTTTTTTGTTTTTTTTAAATTTTACTTATTAATATTTTTACAGGAATGTAAAAGGCATCTAAGTCAACTTGGGAGATTTTCAGGCTTTGGACTTTTATTGAAAGAGATTACAGATGAAGCATCAGGCATAGACTCCTCATCGGCACAAGAAAATGAAGACACTGATGATGGCAAGTCTCTCTCTCTCTCTCTCTTAAAAAGTATTTTGCTGAATTTTGAATTGGCAATTCAATGGAAAAGAATTAGGTTCTTTTATTAGATAGAAAATTGTAATTCTGGCTTATTCTTTTGATGATAATTATAACATCTTGTTTTAATAAAAAATTAAAGTAATGAAACAATAAATACTTACATATTTTAATAACTTTTGATGATAATAAAGAGTTCAAATATTATAGAATAGTAGACATTTTTTTTTAATACAGTAATTTTATAACTGTCCTACTATTTAAATAAGAAGAAGGCAGGGCTGTGGTATATAAAACCTTCGACTCTGACTCTCAATTTATGGTAATTCCGATTCCGACGCCTTTATTTATATATCAATATAGGAAATCACGTGCTTCTTCACAATCATCATCTTTTTTAAGACACTGACACACAACCCATCAAGGATGTTTCCCATCTGTTGTTATTGTAAAGTGTTTAAAAACAGCCAACTTTGTTGAAATTTTTTTTGCCATTGTAAATTTTTTCATGTGGTGCTGCTTTTATTAATACAGTGGTACCTTGGTTAATGACGGTAATCTGCTCCAGGATTATTGTCGTTAACCAAAACCGTCGTTATCGAAGGCGTGATTTTAAATTTCATAAAAATATGGTACATATCATTTATTCATTTATATTTGCTACAAAAATTTATCATTAATAAAATGAATAGTTCATGAATAAAGTTTTTAAATGTCAATCTTCACCAGAAGTACAAATTGTGTGTAAAGAAAATATAAATGATGTAGGTATGAATATTTTGCAAAATTTAAATACGATTTTCTCAGAAACCATTGGCTGCCACCAATCAACGAGGCATCGTAAACCAAAGCCTGCGTAGTTACCCAAGACAATTTTGCTTACAGCACCTCATCGTTAACCAAGGTACCACTGTATAAAATATCATAAAATATGGTTTGTTTTGAAATTTGCAAAGAACTTGAAATTAAAATATAACCTGACAAAAAAAACAAAAAAAGGTTATGAAATTGTTCTCTGTTAAATAGGAATTTTAACATATTATTTACATTACAAGTAAATAATACTGCCCATGATTAAAAATAGGCTTATGAAGATAAAAGCCCCATTTTATTAAGAATTTGGCTTTGTGAGGTTGGAAACATTGATGATTTTTTAGGAAAAAAATGAATATGAGAAGCTGAAGATAACCTGCAGACATAGGTGGTTGAAACTGTCCCTTTTTAAGTATCTTTTTTATCTTTTCTTAATTTTTAGATGACTTATTATTTATGAATTTTTATTGTGTGCGCCAAAGTTTTTTAATATTGTTCATGTTTAAAAAAAAAAAAGAATAAATATTAAGAAAAAGTAATAGATTGCCAACAAAATTTGCAATTTGAATGTAATTGTATAATTCATATTACTGAATTTAATTTGTAATATGATTTGTACAGAAAGATAATTTCTTTATTATGCATCTTCACGGATCTAGTTGCTCAAGTTGTTTAGACATTTCATTGTAAATTGTTTAAAAATTTCAAGCAGAAACTATTCATAAAAAAATTAAGAAAATTATTTATAAATGGATCATTCTTCTTCTTTTGTATTGTTGAAGCAGTTTGCTGGATCAGTGAAGTGAATCTCTTCATAGTTTCCGATCTTCCTTTTCTTTCTGTACAAATCAGTTTCCATCTGTAACCCTTCTGTTGAAACTCTCCCTCACTTGGTGTTTTCATCTTTTCTGTCGCCTTCCTCTTGCTGTTTTTCCCTATTATTTCCATATTATAACTGAACTTGAAATCATTTCTTCTTTCATTCTCTTACATATCCAAACCAATTTAAATACAGTAGAGCACCGTTTATATGTTTTTCAAGGGACTGAGGAAAAAAAAAACGTATAAACGGAATTCACAAAAGTTACAAACAATTTCGTAATAACCAACAATAAAAAGTCAGAGGTAAATTAAAATATTACATGAAAATGAAACACAAGAGGTATATAATACAGAACTTTTTATTCTGGATTTAATGTACAACTAATACTATTATTCATATTCATTCAGCTTATATTTTGTTATTTTAGGTTTTAGGGCTTTTTTGGAATGCACAGAAAAAAGTTCATTGTGCACAGTTAAAAGTGCCATCTTAACTTTATCATTTAAATCACTGCTAATGAGGTATTCTTGCATGGTGTTAAAAACCCCCACAGCTCGTTGAAAACTTGGCTGAGGTTTTTCAGTGCAATTATTAAGACTGGACAATCGGCAGATAGGAATCGGAGGTTGAAATGCGCATTTTCTCTCTTTTTGAGTTCTTGAAAAAAACGTATAAATGAAATTTGCTATTTCAGGAAAACGTATAAATGAAATTATTTAACGTTAATGTGCATTAGAATTTGCCGGGACCATTCAAAAAAACGTATAAACGAGAAACGTATAAACGGTGCTCCACTGTATTAACTTAAAATCCCTTTTAGAGAAAATGATAAAATTTATTTTTCAATATTCATCCTCCTGCATTTTTTTGACATGTAGATGTTGTAGTTGTATTATTTTATTTTATTCCCATTATTTCAGAGGGATGGTCGTCAAAATCTCCATCAGCCATTGACTACTCAGATATTAATGAGTTGGCTGATGAAGAAGAACAGAAGAAAAGAACCGATGATGAAATCACCCGACTAGCAATGTCATCAATGAAAGCTCCCAAGACAAGCAAGTTTTGTTTTTTGTTTTTTTAATGTACACCCAGAAATCTCATAAATAATTAAAATCTTACACAAAATATTTCACTTAATATTTTAAATTGCTTAACTGTAGTTCTTTCTCAAAGGAATATCATAATTATACTGAAAATAATTACATGTTTTTACATCTCCAATATTACATTTTTATATTATTATAGATATGTTATTCTCCAACCCACTTTACATTGTTTCGAACTTGGATTTCGATATTGTCACATAAGAGACCTTGAAATTTATGCAGGGCTAATGATTATTTCATTTTTATTATAATACACAGTTCTTGAAATTACTTTTCAAAGATTTTTTTTTTTTTGATAATATTTTTGCTAAAAATTAAAATTATGATGATGAAAATAAAAATTATGATGAAAATTTTTAAAACAACATTAATATTATCAAATAATTATATTAAAGTAATTTCAAAAAATGTATTACAAAGAAAATGAAAAAAAATCAACATTAGTCTTGTATAAATTTAAAACATTTTTGTTATTTAACAATATTGAAATCTATATTATTCAAAAAGAATAAAAAAAATTATATCTGCATAATAGTCAAATTTTATAAAACAGGGAAAATAATTTTCCACAAACACACATTAGATTATGATAAGATTTAATGACAAATACATTTAAAAAATACAAAAAAAAAAAAAAAAAAAAAAAAAAACAAATTAGATTATGATAAGATTTAAAGAAAAATACATTTAAAAAAAAAAAAAAAAAAAAAAAAAAAAAAACGTAAATGGGAGCTTTTGAACCCCTAATGCAGAGCTCCTTATCAACCAAATAATTAAACGAAAATTACAAATATTTATACATGATTTATAATTGAAACAACCAATCATAAGGGAGAAGGTTAATGTATTCATATAACATTACAGTTGTTGGTCCTCAACTTATTCTATCATCAATGGTCATGTGATGGAGAATATCATCATGAACGTTGTGTTTCTCACTAGGGGGTGTGATTGTTATCCATTTCAAAGGAAGTTGTCGTCTGCTGAGAAAGATAAATGTTGCACTTCAGGAGGCAAAAAGCATCTATTTGGAAATACAACTAAAAGTTGTATTCTGTAGAAATGTCGCCATGCGGAAAGCACGGGACATGTCCTAGACTTTGAGAATGTTACCATCCTGGGCCAGTATGCCAACAAAAAATATCAGAGATGCGATGGAGGCATATTTTATAAAGACCTTCAGCCTTACAATATAAAATTGACAAATAATAACATTCCTCTTTGTTTAAGATATTTCAGGACAGAGAAAACTGATCAGCAAAGACGTTTTATTATCAAAGACAAGGACCTCATAACTCCTCGTCATTTAATATAATTGCTGAATGACATTTCCACAGATGACAACTTTTAGTTGAATTTCCGGATAGATGCTTTTTCCCTCCTGAAGTGAAACACCTATCTTTCACAGCAGGTGACAACTGCCTTTGAAATGGATAACAATCACACCACCTAGTGAGAAATACAACCTTCATGAAGATATTTCTCCATCACTTGATCATTGATAATGGAATACATTGAGGACCAATAACTGTAATGTTATATGAATACATTAACCCTCTCCCTTTTCATTGGTTGTTTAAATTTTAAATCGTGTGTAAATATTTGTAATTTCATTTAATTGTTTGGTTGATAAGGACTCTGCATGAGGGGTTATATATATATTTTAAATGTGTTTATCATTAAATCTTATAATCTAATGTGAGTTTATTGAAAATTATTTTCATTTGTTTTATAAATCTATATTAGAAACAATATAAAGAGGTTGCGTCTATAACAATTTAATAATGTAATATTGAAGAAGTAAAAACATGTAATTATGATATTTTCATTTAAGAAAGAATTGCACTTCAGAAGTTTTTGTTCAATACATTAATCAAACTTTTTTTTTTTAATTATCTTGAAGATTTTTTTAATACCTTAACAATCTTATCATAATTAATATACAAGGTTTGCTATCAAACAAATTTCTTTTTAATCTTTAAGATTCTAAATGTGTATTACTACGGCAAAGCTCTAACAGTACTTGATTTCTCTCTTGGTAGTAAATAGGTACATTTTATTGTACTTAGGATATAGATATGGATTTGATGTCACCTAATTCATTTATACTTTAAATAAGGAAGATAAAAAAAAATACGATCTTGCTGTATTCAAAGTAAATGGTGACTAAATCTGCTAAGACAATAGTTTTCATTATATATTTGATTACTTGTTTCTGTCATTGATATCAGATGTGATTAAAATTCCCATTTGCCATCAATTACCAGCTATCTTTATTTTAAAGTCATACTTAACCTGACTTAATGAAAAATATTTTATGCAAATAAGAAATCTTATAAAGGAAAAGTTACAATTTGTTTCTTTCTCTGTCCCTCTCTCGTTATATATTAAAGTAAATTTTTTTTGATCAGCACTATTCATTGACTGTTCATAAAATAGTGGTATAAAATAAATGAAGAATAGTCTATACATACATATACTGGTATAGATAGAATAATGGAAACACCCACTGAAAAAGAAGCACAAAAGACTCCCTTGTGCAAATCGTCAGTGTGACTCGGCTTTAGGTATAATATGTGTACAGGGTGTTTCTGAAATACTTTTACATACTTTGGGGCTGGTTCCTAACACTAAAACAAGAACAAAAGTCCATATAAGCATATGTCTGAAAATCCTACGGTTTTCAGTTATTAAAGAAAGAGCATACTGACACATCTGTTAGACATTGTCAGGTTTAGTAGCAAGTGTTGAAACTTTCAGCAACTCAGAAACTCATAAGAAATGTTCAAAATATGCTTCTTGTGCTTCCACATATGCATGCACTTGTCGGATTATGGATTGTCGCACCCTTTCAAATACTCCCACACGGTGTCGAGCGTTTTGGCAGGCTTCCATGACACGTTGATAAAGTGTCTCTGCATTAGGAATGTCTGCTGCAAAAACCAATTGTTAGACGTGGCCACACAGATAAAAATCCAAAGGATTGGGGTCAGGGGAACGTGCAGGCCATGAAACTGTCATCCCCTACCTATCCATCTGTCATGGTAGATATCAGCCAGTGCATCTCAAATATTGTGGCTAAAAGATGCTAGATCCCCATCATGCAAAAATCACATGTTTTGTCTTATTTGTAAGGGCACATCCTGTAGCAAGGCTGGATGAGTGTTCTGAATCATGTCCCTGTAGACAGTGCCTGTCAGATGTGCTGGGAGAATATATGGACCTACTAGACAGTCACCTACAATTTCAGCTCACACATTATGTTATATTTAAACTGATGCTGGTGTCTAGCCTGAATTGTACCACGAGGATTTTCATATGCCCACAATTTTTGGTTGTGAAAATTTGTTATTCCATCTTGTCAAATGTTGCCTCATCTGTAAACAAGACCGAAGAGACTAACAACGGATTGGCAGTTTATACAACAAACCAACAACAAAAGTTCTCCCATGGTAGGTAATCGGCAGGCGAAAGTCCCTGCACACGTTGCAGATTATACGGATACAGGAGCATCTCGTGAAGTACCCTCCATGCGGTAGTAGGAGATGCATCACATACTTGGGCCACCTGTCGTGTGCTGATACTCGGATCTTCTGCAACAACCTGTAAAATACGTTCTTCCTGGTTAGGTGTACGAACGACTCTTGGTCTTCCTCGAGCCATAGTTCGTGGTGCTATGGATCCTGTCTCAGCAGCACGATGATAAACCGCAGCAAATGTTGGAGGACTCGGCTAATTGCAGTCTGGAAACGCTATCTGATACAACCATGCAGCCTCGCGTCCATTACCATTCGCACGACCATACTTAAAAATCTTATCTGCCTGCTCACGAAATGTGTATCCTGCCATTGTTCAACGGAACACGTTTCAGTTAACGCACTACTGTACAACTTACATGTTGAAGACAGACTAACTCACTACTACACAAATGTTCACCAATGACACATGAAACAAATCTCCTTGGCAACAACACAGTCCTATCTGGAGACAATCAGTGCTCTAAATGGAATTATTTTTAACTTAACGATGAATTTTGCTTCTGCTTTGTGTAGATGACCAGTACTTTACCATATGAAGGAGCAATGGGCAGTACACTCATTGGATATAGTTGAGGAGCAAAACCTCCAATGCTAATGGGCTTATGATTTGGGGTGCAATTTTTTATGAAAGCCAATCTTCCCTTATAAGAGTAACAGCAGCATTAACAATGTAGTGATACTAATTGCTATAAAAGGAAAAATAGGCAGGAATTGAAATGATTGCTCTTCAACCTGACCTGTTCAATGACTTCAGCCAGCTTTGAAAGGAACAAGTATCCTTTGCAGAAGTCTGTACAAAGTCTATGTAGTTTTGAATTATTTATGTGAAAATGCATTCTCTGCTTTAAACGTATTTAAATTTAAGAATTAATTTTATTAGGAGATGCCCATTTTACTGACTACAAGAGACTGAGTTTTTAATATGTACTTTTTATTAATGATGATAGGCCTTGTAAATTCCTAACGTTTGGAAATACACTTCCGTGCAGCTAAATCGACTCACCCCTTCAGAGCGCACAAAAAGGCGTATATTTTTTAAATGGCCTAACCGATTTTCAAAAAACTTTTTTTTTTGAAAGCCTAATGTTTTTACTTTACAATGACACCATTTTCATTAAAATCTGTACAATATTTTCCAAATGAATGTGATCTGAACGTAAGCGTAGCAAAATGCAGTCTGAACAGAAACCACCAGTTGCGCGGCACACCCCCTATAAAATCCCACGTGGACCGATATTTCTTATCAGTCGCTTATGAGACGTTCATCTGTACATATCTCTGCAAGTTTAATTCATTGCTTTCACAAACCCATGGATACTACGCCAGAAGACGCCACACAAGTTGTTGCTTTGTTGCAAGCAGGCCACAGTCAACAAGAAGTCGCTCGTCAACTAAACTTGAGCCAATCTGCTGTCTCAAGAGTATTCAGAAGGTTTCAGGAAACTGGTACCTTCACTCGGAGACCACGTACTGGACGGCGCCGATTCACATCTGAGAGGGACGATCGCTTTATCATTTCAACTTCACTGCGAAATCGCCATCTCATGGGCGTCGATCTGCAACATGAGCTGATACAAGTTTGTGGAGTAGCTGTTAGTCAGTGGACAGTTAGAAGACGTTTGAAGGAAGCCAACCTCACTCCAAGACGGCCCGCTAGATGCCCAAAATTGACCGTAAGTCACTGCACAGCACGACTCGAATTTGCTCGGGAACACGTCAATTGGAGCATCGAGCAATAGCGGTCCGTCCTATTCACTGATGAGAGCAGAATGTGTCTCCATGGTAATGATAGTAGAGGCCAGGTCTACCGGCGTCCAGGAGAGCGATTTTCACAGTGCTGTTTTGCTGAAACAGTCTCGTACGGCGGCAGTTCCTGCATGATGTGGGCTGGCATATCTCTTGAGGGAAAAACAGATCTTGTTTTCATACCTGGTGGAGGCCGGAGGGGGGTCCGACTGCTCGACGATACATTGAGGACATTCTCCTGGATCATGTTGTGCCCTATGCAGGATATATCGGGAAAGACTTCATGTTGATGCATGACAATGCCCGGTGTCATTCAGCATGAACCACTCGGCAATTCATGGAGGAGGTTGGTCTCGAGACGATGGAGTGGCCAGCCCTCAGTCCCGACATGAATCCGATTGAGCATTTGTGTGACGAGCTCAAACGGAGGGTCCGAGCCAGAAATCCGGCACCGTCTAATAAAAACGAGCTCAAGATTGCGCTGAAGGAGGAGTGGAATAGGATCCCCCAAGAATTTGTCAAAATCTTAATAGGGTCTATGAGGAACCGCATGCAAGCCATCGTACAGGCAAGGGGAGGCAATACCAAGTATTGATTAATAAAAGTTTCCTTGTTTTGCTTGAATTTTTTGTTGTAATTTAATTTTAAGTATCCCCAATTTTTTTTCCTAAGCATGCATTTTGCTTGCGTATTCATTCAAAATACATTATAAAACAAAATATTGTACAGATTTTAATGGTAATGGTGTCATTGTAAAGTAACAACATTAAACTTTCAAAAAAAAAAAAAGTTTTTTGAAAATCAGTTAAGCCATTTAAAAAATATACGCCTTTTTGTGCGCTCTGAAGGGGTGAGTCGATTTAGCTGCACGGAAGTGTAGATGAAGCATATCACCTGAAAATGAATTAATTTAATCCTCTTTTTAGATTTAAATGATAGTTGTCTTGATAAACATGCTTAAAATTTATTGACAGTGATTTAAATTAAAGGAGGTCAAGCATATTGCATAAAATTTATTATGATGATAACTTTGATTGTAAGTTACTTCAGTTTACTTTCCAAGGTCATTTCAGAAGCTTTGCCTATAGTTTCATTTTCAAAATGATTCTTACTTATAAGATTTCATTTTTATTAGTAGAATTTTCTAGAAACAGTTATTTGGAATTCCACTTATAAAAAGATTTAACTTTCTTATTGTTAATTATTTATATGTTTAATAATTTTTATTTAAGTTATATTAATGATTTTTTGCAGATGACGATGAGGATTATGATAATGACGATGACTTGCCTTCAAATAAAGACAAAGAGCTAATGCCGCCTCCTTCATTGCCTTTCAAAAGAGATGATGACTCTTCTTTGGATAGAAATGGAGATAAAGTTGTTGGTGAAGTGGAGTCTAAACCTCAGTTTCCAACACAATCCTTAGACTTCTCTTCTGCCTCTGCCTCTGAAGTTCTTGATGGCCTGGCTGGGGCTACAAGTGGTGATAAGAAGATCAAAAAGCTAAATACACCATTAGCTGCAATGTTACCATCTAAATATGCAGATATGGATGTTTCAGATCTGTTCCCAGAATTTAGACATGGAAAAGTAAGTTATTTAGTTTGTATTTAAATAATTTTAAACAGAGTTAACAAAATATTTCTATAGCTTCTGGTAATTTTGTGTTTTTTACTTTTGAGCTTCATTGAAGATTCAGCAAATCTTCTAACCCTTTGAAACGAATGAGATTGCTAATTATTAATATTTTGATTGAGATAGGTGTGCTTGTTCTGCCTCTGATTTACCCTTCTGAAAAGAAAGATTCATATATTATTTTGAAAAAAAAAAAATCTTTCTTCTTATTTTTTAGCCCTCTTGCAGAAGGCTATCTTAGGTGTATTGACTTTCCTAGTGCTATTCAATCTTAGTTATGCGACTTTTTATCCCATTTTACATTCTTCATTGTGTTTTCATTGATTTAATCTGCACATTAACTAATTGAGGAATTTAGTTATTTTTTTTTTTGTTCATTATTCTCTCAAAATTATTATATATTCAAGCCTAAACTATAGTCACTTGGTTTCTCATTAATGAATATATCCTTTGCTGGAATTGGATAACCTCTTTCTGAAGTTGAACTCTTTACAAAGTGCCTTCCATTGCTTGCTGTCTGCATTTGGGCTGCTTTTACTGTCGTTTAATAGTGATTCCAAATGAACTTAATGCAATTATTCCAAACATCTTATCTTTTCTGTTCTCCTTTCCTGTCTACCATTAATTTTAAAGCATCATCAAATACGCTGCTAATCATTCTGAAGCAGCTTCTGATTTTCTTCTCTCATTGGATTGGCCTTGCTCATAATTTAAAAGATCTTTTAGCTGATTTCTAAACTTTCTCGACAGTTTACTAAGTAATCTACGTGGGTGCCTTTTTGCAGCCATAACCAAATACTTCGTCATATTTCAGCCAACTCATGAGCCCCTGATTTCATTTCTTTCGTCATCAATATAATCTTCTTCAATATCTTCAGGATTTAGCAATACAGTCTATTTCAGTGGTGCCCAACCTTTCATAATATGGGGGCCAAACTTGACTTTGCTGTGAATTTCGCGGGCCACAATGTGGCGGAATCTCCTATTCAACAACCAAAAAAAAAGTCCCATTAACAAAAATATGTCATTAATATAGGAATAAAACAGCGGGCCACATATAACACCTTCACGGGCCGTAGGTTGGGCATCACTGATCTATTTCATTCGAACTGCTAAATAAATTAGTGTATTTTTTGAGCATTTAGACATTCACTCCATAACGTCTGTGCTTCTAACATCAGTGTATTTTACTAGATGTGTTTTTATTCTCTAAAGATCCATCCATCCATAAAGATGCATCCCCTTTACTTCTCTACTAATTATCAGCATTGATCACTTGGCTTCACTACATCTCCATTATGTCATTCAAACATTTTTGTACCTGCAAGGAGTTGTATATCTCTTTTTAATTTCTACCTTCAGCTTTACTTTTAATGTTATCCACATCTTTTGAAATTCAACTCATTTGTCAGAATTCTAACTCCATTCCTGATAGGCTACCTTTCTTGGTACTACTTCCAAATGCTATTAAGAGCAGACCTATAATCATCATCCCTCTTTTGCTATAGTTTCCTTGCAAGAATTTTCTACCATTTTATTGTCTTGATAAATCCTTACCCTTCTTGTATACTTTTATGTATAGGTTATTTTTTTTCCTCTCTCGGTACTAAAGTATTTTTGATTTCTGGAATACGCCTTTTTTTTTTTTAGGCCACTGTTTTTTAAAACAGATTTTAAATACGTTCCAACAGAATTGTAACCTATTTTGTTTCTTATCTAGAGATACATATCTTTACAGAAGCTTAGAAGAGGGTTGGAGTACACACCCAGATCTTTAGTTGATCATTGCATGCTACTTCCTATAGAATACTGTTATTTCATTGCAGAGACTGTTCATTATTTTTAACACCTAAACAATTTCCTGGCTCATCATGTCATGGTTTACTATTTAGCATTGAGATGCTATTATTTTTATCTGCTGATATGTTTTTGTAAGATTTTTTTTTTTATTTTAAAAAGACTGGGAACATTTTATTAATTCGGAAAAAAAAAAGAGATTATTATTATAAAACTGTAGGTGCCAGAAATTATCTATAGAATTGTTTGTTTTAATTTATTATTATTAAAGTTTCTACAAGCAAGGAAAAAAATGTTTTTTTTTTTTTCATTGGTCTTATTAATTTAAATGAAAAACAAAAAGCGACATAATTTTAATTTGATTTTAACTTGCAATTATTTTCAGGTTTTGCGATTTTCACGCTTGTTTGGCCCCGGCAAGCCCTCTAGTCTTCCTCAACTTTGGCGAGGTGTTCGTAAACGAAAGAAAAAGAAAAACCAACAAGAATTAGATTTTCATACATCCCAAGAAGTGAAAAGCAGTAAAGGATGGGTTCTAAACATTGCTCCTCTGCCTCCTTTGGACCAGTGCAAGTCAGATGATGAGGTTAGTTGAACAGGAGTATTGTTAGGATAATCATTATTGATTTACATTCTCATGTTTGTTAGGTTTTAATTAATTTATTTATGAGGGAGTTGGAAATAAGAATCCATTAGAAGTTTTAAGAGTTGGGAAACATTGTATTTATACAATGTCATATTTATCCATTCAACAAGATAACATTTTAAGATCCTACTTTTCCATTTCTTGAAGGACAAGGCTGTTATCATTTATCATGAGTATTCCATTAGCATAGAAATCTTGAGTTTGGGAACAGAACTACTCTGGTGCAGAAGGTCATACTCTGCATTAATTTGAAATCTAGAATTATGAAAATAATGCTAGAAAAAAACAAAAAAAGTCAGGACTATTTGGTCAACGTTTGAGATATTCTCATTTAAACTTTCTTACAATAAGAATGTTATTTTATTGTATAAGTAATAATTTTAACTATATAAATCTTGAATTGTTGGCTCTTCTGTAAATGGCTTTCTATAAATGTTCAGAATTATACAGTGGATTGAGATTATGATTGTTCTCCCATGTACTAAGAACTCAGAAAAGGTACTACCTTGTGAAGGCAGATTACAGTGGCCATCACCTTATTTGCTGAGGATGATGCTTTCTCGTTTCTGATTTTGGAGAGCTGCTTACTTCCATTTTATTGAAGATTGTTTTCTTTCCAGGGTATAGTCAGACACTTCAGAGGAGATGACACACCCTGTATATCACGGATATTAGTATCCTGTTTTGAGATGAAAGGTTACTTAACATCTTTGAGTTTGGGGACAAACCCTCCACTGACTTTGAAATTTTTGATATTGTTTTCATTGCATTTCCTCTAATAGCGTAATTATCATAAATGCAATGATAAAAGAAAGGCTATCCAATATAGCTCCATTGCTGAGGTAATGTCCATACAGTTGGGTTCAGGAGATTAACACTTTTGGGTCGTACCCTTCCCTCCCCTGGTTTTCCTCACAGCTTGTGCTATTTTTGCACATTTTCAAAGTGTATTATCAATGTGTATGTACGAACAGAAGTATAATTGGAAAATTACTTTGGATCAGTGATAAAGAGCTAATTTTTGTCTTCAGAATTGTATGTTACATTTTATTGTAAGTGTAATAATAAACAAGAAATTTAGTTACAAAGAAGAGTTAAAATTGAGACAAAAAAAAGTTTTACACGATATATCTATTACAAAAAAATTCCAGAATATACAAAATTGGAAAAAAAAATATTATCCAATGTAAAATTATATTTTATATTGTTATAATTATATTATAAACAATATAAAAATGTTGATGAATGTAATTTGGTCCCATTCAAACTCTGTAGCTTACTTATAAAGTGCCCTTTGATGTCGACAAGGCATACTGACGTCGGTAGACACATGGACACGAGTGTAATTTTCAAACAGTCTTTACTTTGTCCTTCCTTAACTGCAGTACTTCACCACTGCAATATGAAATACTACTGTAAAGGAATGACAGAGTGAAGATTGTTGGATAACTGCATAAAATTTTGATACTCTTTAATTAAGTAGATTCAAGTTTTTTTTAGCAATTTCTTGCTTTCTATAGTAGTGTCAATAATAAATCATTCAGAATTTTTTTTTTTTTAAATCTTAATTATATTATGTTTAATTAAGAATTTTAGACTATTCTAATAAAATTTTTCATTTAGTCTGGATTAATACTGATCATTTTGCTTTTTATGAATCTTCAAATTTGTAAATAATTGTATGCAGAATTCAACTTTATTTTATAAAGTTCAATTTAATTATATTGAATTTTATTATAGTTCCATATTTAATGTTTTGCATTATGTAAATTACAAGATTTAACCAGCAGTGATTTCCTGTTACTTTATGACTTCATAAATGATTGGATTTATTTCAGATGATATTGAACTTTCTTTTTTGTTTCTAATCAGTTATGTTCAACTATATTATAAAAAATAACTTTTCTAGGAAAAACTAATGAAGCCAGTTGAGAACAAGCCTTCTTCTAATAAGCTTGATAATAACAATATTACCGACGATTCACCAAAAACAGCAGATTGGCGTTATGGACCTGCTCAGCTGTGGTATGATATTTTAGAAGTTCCAGAAGTAGGAGATGATTTTGATTATGGATTCAAACTAAGAGATGTAAGATTTTCAAACTTTTATAATAACTTCTTAATGCTATATTTTTCTTTCTTTTTATTTCTCATGAGCTTGCCTTTATCATATTTGTTAACTATCAATTGCTTTTATGTGGTCATAAAAGAATCATGAGATTTTGATTCACCATTATAGGTAATACACATGGAACAACCTAAGGAATGGATAAATTCAGTTAAATAATGCATTGTTACAATGAAAATTCCAATTATATTTCTATAAATTCAGGAAATGGAAGGACTTACTGAAATTGCCTCCAATTTTTCCCATTTTTTGGCATAGCTAAACTGAATTTTGAGAGATTGAGACAATGAACATGTAGACAAACCTTTTTGCCATCATTTTACATTAATTAGAAATGGTAATTTGAGTATTTTAAAACTAGTACTTTAGCAATTTTGTAGCTTTCCATGTATCATTTAACATTTTGGAGCAAATTGATTAGAAAATATTAAGGTACCTGGATATCAATAATTTTTAAGTCTAATAAAGAATGATTTGTATTACAGATAACACGAACACATTAATTAAAACTAGGTCATTTTTGTTTGAAGTAAAAGTGAAGTGAGAAGTACAATGGCCCAATAAATGAGACCAAGAAAACTAAAAATTTCAGGCATTTCCTTTAATTAAAAAACAAAAGTAATTTATAAGCAATTAATGCACTTCACAATTAGTAATCCTGTTTTTACTATGATATGAAGTTAGTTAGAACTGAAAGTAAAGTACCAGTAGGCATGCATTTTGAGTTCTCAAGGTAAATTATGAGCCTTTAAATAATAAATTTAATATCTAATTTAATTTTTGTCTTTTGTATATGTAATTATTACATCACGTTAATTATTTTGATGAACCCCCAGTATATTTGTTATAGCAAATTGTAAAAATTAATGTTAATAGCGAGTAATATATAATTTTTTCTTTCTCCTTGCTAATGTTACACAGTATTTGATTATGAAAATGTCATGACCCTCAAAACAAATGACCCTTATTTCTAATTTATGAATGTTGAAGTTTTGTTTTTAGCAATTTTTAAAACTTTATTGATCTTAAGGCTTATTTATTTTAAGATCTTACTGCAACTATTTGTAAACTACTATAATGTGTTTCTGACTACAAAGTCTACACATTAAAATATTCAAATTGCTACTTGAAAGAAAATCTTTTTTTTTATTTTTTTAACTTCTTTCATTTATAAGAATTTTTTATTTCACCACCTTGGTTTACCTTACTGATTTTTTTTTGTAGGAAACAATTGCAATGAAGGAGAAAGTTATATTATATAATTTTTATATCATAGGAATTTCTCACTTTTGTATTTACATTATGTAAATCAATTCTATATTTAAAACACAAACTTCGTTTAATTGATTATCAATTCTTGTATTGCTGAACACTTAGAAACATGTGTAGTTCTGAAGGGCCTACACTGTTTACTTTGTTTAGTGGTTTCTTCACTGATTTTGAATTTTTATTTCTAATCAAATGCAATTTTGTTTCAGTGCTAAAACATCCATGAGTCGATATGAATATCACAGGACTTATAAAAAACTATTCTTTTCTTTAGCTTTCTTATCTACCACTGACTATAATAAATATCCTCAATCTTATTTCCTAATATTCCTTCTCTCATTGTTATCCATGATTATTGTGAGACCACAGTTACTATGTTTGCAGCCAAACGATATTTATGGATACACCCCTTTTCCGATCTGTGTATTTGTTCTTTACTGCGTCAGTATCATAAATTGCTTCTTCTCTCAAATTGCTTATGCAATAATTAAAGGGTCAAATAATCCTAATCATGAGAGACCTGTGTAAAATTGATCAAGGCTAAAAACTGGGTTCAGTAAGTATTAAAAAAAGAAGCTTCCAGTTTTTTTTTTGGTTTTTTTATTTTCACTTTTTAGTTTGGAATTAACTTTTTTAAAATTAAAAATTGAAACATTTCTTAGATTTCAGGTCCTTTTTTTTTATTAATTTTTCATTAGCCATCCCAAGAAGATGAAGAAGATTCTGATTCACGATCTGACGATTATCCTGATGATGTTTATCAAATGGTTACCCAGTTACAATGGGAAGATGATATTGTATGGAATGGAGAGGATATTAAACACAAGGTAATTCACGTTGCTTTCCTAATAATTTAGGTTAAGTTATATTTATCTTTAAAGATTAAAACAATTGTTATGCCTTTCCAATCAAATATCATATATTATCCTGTTTAAAGCTAAACATTTGAAGCTAGATAACTGATTTATCTTTATTTTAATTGTTGTAATTGAGAAAGTGTTTTTCCTTGAGTCATTCAGAATGGTGTAGAAACACAGATGTTCTCATTATGGTTTCCATAGCTAATAAGTACCAAATGAAACTCCAAGGAAAATTGTAAAATCAGACTTATTGAATGAGGATGAGATGCTATGCCTAATATGCCTATGGAATTCCTCATGATCTAGTCTGAAGCCCATGAAATGCAAACTGTTAATCAAGTGAACGTTTATGTAAGATCTAAAGGCTTATTGTTGATCTAAGAGTGGAAAATTCTCAGATTATAAGAAAGTGGCAATTACATAGCTTATTTACTTATTCACAAAATGATATTTAAGAATGTATAAAACACTTATATACAACATAACAACATATTTCACTCAACAACTGCTTTAATACATTCAAGAGCTCAGCTTGCAATTTTGACCACACTCTCAGTATGTATCACTAAGTGTTTCTAATTCTGATGTACACGATATAGACTGCGAATTGCAGCAGCCTCAGCGTTGGTTTTACATTTTAAGACTATTAAAACAAATCTAATACTTATTAATTATTTAAAGAATTGGGTTTTATTTATAAGTATATCTGGAGCTGTAAGTTGAACATGTAGTAGGAAAAGATCTAAATGTAATTGTGTTTAATGAATAATGTAGAATTCAATTTTAATTACAATGTTTTATAAATTTTGAGTTTGATATTAATTTATATAGTTAACTTGATTATTTAATTAATCTTCTTTTTTATTTATTTATTTCAGGTTATGGCTAAGCTTAATAGTAAAAATAATGCTGCTGGCTGGGTTCCAAGCAGCTCCAATAGGACTGCCCAGGCGTTCAGCCAGCAAGGTAAATATGATGATCATTAACGTTTATTTTTAATAGAAATTATAAATCAATCAACCAATATTTTATTTTGTGCTTTGAAATTTATTTTTTATATTAAAGTAAATGAAAATATATATTAAATATACTATTTCATTTTTCCCCAATAGCTCTGTAAAGAAATGTGGTTAGTTTTAAGGACTAAAAATTCCCTTCCTTCATTACAGTCTTTATTTATTTTCTTTGCTATGTTGTTTTCATCATATCGTATTAAAAAATTCTAAACATTAGAAAGTTCTACCATTAGAAAGCACTTATCTTTCTTTGAAAATAGTATGTGGTATATTCTTCAAACTTTTTGAATTGAAACAATTGCAACTCCTTGACGAGTTGAATCACTTTTCCTTCTTCAAGAAAAAAAAATGCCAAGAGCAATAAGGCTTTTTGATCATCAGATATGTGGATAAAATTAAATTTTATCAATTTAATTACTTACCTGATAAATTGTCAAGAAAAGTTTTCAACCAGTAAGGTAAAAATAAAGTTGAAAATACTATTGGGGTGCAGTATCAATGCCTTGTTTGCTACATTTATGATTTTTTTTTTATCATTGCTTGGATGATGAAATATAATGAATTAGTTTATCGAGATAAATTTTCCAATATGTTCTATTTAATAAAACTTGTCTGCTGGTGGAATTCTAGCATTTGTCATGACCTTGGAATAAACTTATTCTATCAAGATGATTTCAAGTACAAAGGTGATATTTCTGTAAGTTCCCAACAGTACCTACACTGAACAGATGTAAGCTGGCAATAGCACAGTGGTTTGATATAAATTCATGATAATATTTAAAATGGAATATGAAAAGTCTAATGACAACTATTACATAATATATACTCATGGACAAAAAAATTAGCGCACCAAGAAATAATTGCGGGATCGTAACGAAACTTGCAATGAAGGTACATGTCGGGGAGATATGCAAATGATTAGAAATGCAGCGTGATTGCGCATTACGTATAGCCGGTAGAGGGCGTTGAACATCGTACTCTGTGGAGTATAAAACAGGTAACCAAAGCTTGTTTGAGTGTGCTGAATCATTTACAAAGGAAGAGCTGAGGTAGACATGCCATTACGCCGTGTTCAAAAACAGTATACGCAGTTGTCGCAGTTTGAGAGAGGGAGAATCGTCGGGATGATGGAAGCTGGGTGGTTCAGCTAGGCGAGTAGCTCGTCAATTAGGCCGCTCTGATTGTGTTGTGAGGAGGTGATGGGACCAGTGGACCCGAGAGATGTCATATACACGAAGACCAGGCTCAGGAAGCCCTCGACAGACCAGTCGTCGAGAAGACCGCCACATAGTCAGAATTGCACGCGTACAGCCAACTGCTTCATCGGCCGCCATCCAGGCACAGGTAGCACCTTCACTAGGGGCCTCTGTGTCTTCTCGAACCATACGAAGGCGCCTGGCTGAAGGACAGTTGGTATCGCGGCGCCCATTACGTGTGCTGCCCTTGACGCCCACCCATCGACGCCTCCGTTTGGAGTTTTGCCGCGCACGAGGAAACTGGACTGCAGCGGAATGGAACCAGGTCGTCTTTAGCGACGAATCCAGATTCAATCTCGGCAGTGATGACAATCGTGTTCGTGTGTGGAGAGCCCGTGGTGAACGCTTCAATCCTGCCTTTGCTGTACAGCGACACACCGCTCCCACAGCTGGTGTGATGGTATGGCGTGCCATTGCCTACAATACACGGTCACCCCTAGTATTGTTCCATAGCACCATGACAGCCCAGCGGTATGTTCATGAAATCCTGCAATCACATGTGTTGTCACTCATGCAACGGCTCCCAGGAGCCATTTTTCAACAAGACAATGCTCGGCCTCATACGGCAAGGGTGTCACAAGACTGTCTCCGCACTGTTACTACCCTTCCTTGGCCTGCCCGATCCCCAGATTTGTCTCCAATCGAGCATATCTGGGATCATTTGGGACGACGAGTTGGGCATCCCACGAGTTTGAACGAACTAGAGGCAAGGTTACAGCAAATATGGAACGAAATGTCTCAAGACATCATACAGAACTTGTATGACTCAATGCCCGATCGTATCGCATCGTGCATTCGCGCTAGAGGGGGTCCAACGGAGTATTAATTCCTCCGTTCTTTTGCCTTTTTCTCTGCAATAAATTATCCTTTTTCTTTGATTTTCTAATCATTTACTTATATCAAAGTAGTCATTACGTATGTAAATTTTCGTTTCATTTTGACGACTCCTTGGTGCGCTAATTTTTTTGTCCATGAGTGTATATTGATAGTCATAGGAACTTGACCAATCATTTGCTCCATGATTGGTAATCTTTGCAACCTAACTTTCAACATAGATTGTCAACCTTCTTTGAAATTTTGAAACCTCTCATATCTTTCCTCTTCAAAATACAATTATTTATTTGGAATGTTTTCCTAATGACATATTCAAAATTTACTGTTGTTATTCAAATCCTGAGAAAAATTTCTACCTAAAATTTACTATCATTGAATGTTAATGTATTTAAAATTACACATAATTTTCTCATGTTTGACGTGAAGTCATATCTACAGAAAGAATTCTTAAATCTGCAGCTGTTGTATTCAGTGAACATATAAGGTTTTCTAGTAATCATCCATCCATCCATAGTATTCTGTCCGGAGACAGAAATTCTGGAACTCCCAGAAACACCTGAGGAAAGATACTGGGGTGTTTCCCGTTGCCTGCCCCAGGTCTAGTAATCAATACTAAGTTTAATTGTTAAAGTAGATTTCTGTTACACAAAAGAATATTGTTGATTTTTAACCCAACCCTTTGCTGCCATTAGTAATCTTATAAAGACTTATTCCTAAAGACAATAAGAATGAGATGACAGAGTGAATTATCCAGATACTTGGTGATTCTTAAAACTGGACTAGACCATTAAGATTTAAATTGGCAACAAATCTCTGTATTTATAGCATAGATATTTCAGCAGTGACAATTTCAACTATTATGTTATTTAAAAAAATACTTTTCATATTAATTATGATATTCTTAATTTTTCCCTATTTATTTTTCAAGCCAAAACCTCTGCCCAGTCTCTAATCAGTATGGCTGCCTTGAAATCAAACACTTCAAATCCATCAGTTGCCAAACAAGCTGGAGGCAAATCAGGTGTAAGCAGTGCTTCTAAACCAGGTATTTCTATCCTTATCTATTTTTTTTAATTATTCTTTTTAAATTATTGTTCTATTTCATTTCAATTAAAAAGGACATATTTAAATTAAAACCATAACAATCACATTAGTAGGACAAAAGATTTAACGTGCGTTAGTATATTTTTACAGTAAAATAAAATAAAGAACGCACATAATTAAACAAAACACAAATTCACTGAGCTATTTTTGATATTTGTGCTGGAAATCGGGGACAGCGCTGTTTCGAGGCTTATTGGCCTCTCATCAGCCCGACCCGTCCAGCATACCTAGCTCAGTGAAATGGGACGAATAGACAAATCGGACAAACATACAAATTAATGACCCCTGAATTACAAAAACATCAAAATAAAATCAAGAATAAAAAGGGGTGAATCACATTGGTAGTTCATTCTTGTCTTGCATAGATAGGCTGAGATTTTTTTGTGTGAACTTTTTCTCCATATTATCATGGGATCAGTGATATTTACTCCAGCAGTCTTTATAATTACATAACAGAAAACAGAAATGCACATAACTAAACAAAAATTCCCAGAGCTAATTTGGTTTTTGTCCTGGGAATTGGAGACAGTATCGTTTCAAGTTACAACACTCTCATCTGTCTGATCCAAAATTAGCTCAGTGAATTTTTGTTTAGTTATGTGCGTTTCTGTTTTGTAATGTTATGTAATAATCTTGTACGCATGTTAAATTTCATTTCATTTACAAACTTTTTATTGAATAAATCCTTACTAAGCTAAGCAGAACGCTAGCTTGGATTTATTGTTATCCCCTTTTATTCTTGATTTGGTTTTTGATGTTTTTTGAAATGAGGGATCATTTTCTTGTTCATTTGTCCATTTTGTATATTGTCCTTCTTCACTGAGCTTAGGTATACTGGGCGGATCGGACTGATGAGAGTGTTTTAACTCTAAACAGTACCGTCTCCGATTCCCAGTAAAAAAAAACAAAATTTGCTCAGTGAATTTTTGTTTAGTTATGTGCGTTTCTGTTTTCTGTTATATAATAATCTTGTATGCACGTTAAATTTCATTTCAGTCTTCATAATCTATGCTGCTTTTTACATTAAAGTAAGGCTTACAATCTTAAATCATTTGGCATTAATTTCTTCATTTATTTTTTCATTTTGACAGAACTGGAGGCCGAAGAGGAGAAGGATGATACTTGGTATTCAATATTCCCCGTTGAAAATGAAGAATTGGTTTATGGGACTTGGGAAGATGAGGTTATTTGGGACGCAGAGGTGAACAGCTAACTTATTGCTTGACTTATAGTAAATAAATGTTTTGCTTCAACTTTTTTAATTAAGTAATTCAGATCAAGTCTCTAAAAGGGCTTATTTGGTAATCTTGTTTTCTTTTTTTCTTTTCACATATTATTCTGAAATTGTATATTTTATAGTAGTTGGTTTGCTAAAATACACGTACTTAATTTGGATTTCAGTTTGTCATTAATTAACCAACTGTATATTTAATAAAGAACTTAAAATTTTAACTTTTTCTTTTGAAATTAATACATATTATATTTAGGCTATGGATAAAATTCCTGAACCGAAAGTGCTTACCCTGGACCCAAATGATGAAAACATCATTTTGGGTATTCCTGATGATCCTGATCCTAATGCACAACCATCAGAGCAACCCAGCAAGGACAAGAAGGACCCAGCGATCCGAAAATCTCGAATCTTGCTAGGAAAAGCAGGAGTCATCACTGAGCCTGAGCCTCCACAGGTAAAACTGTGCTTAATATATTTAGGGGGCTAAGCATAGGAATATACAAACAAATATATATTTCCATGTATTGCTAAAATTTTTATTAAGATATTCATTTCTGTTAATATCTGGTGAATATCATCACATTAATTCTTACTAATAAAAGAAATATTCTGTTATCCATGAATATTTTATGCTCAATTTTTGTTTGTTTCCTTTTGAGAACCATAATGAATGGATTTTTATTTTGTAGTTCTAAGGCTTCATTGATACCAAACAATTCCATCATCATACAACCATTCTTTATCTGCCTGCTATTCTTCACTATATTATTTTGTTATCTAGCACCTTTTTAAACACTGTTTAGCCTTTAAAACCCTGTCTTCTATTTTTTATTTCTTGTGATCACATTAATTGATGTCATTTAATTACTTCATTACTCACAAATCATTTATTAAAACTCCAAAATACTGCACCCCAGACCAATATTTCGTCTTATTTTGCAAAGAGTTCCTCAAGGTTTTTTGGTAACATAATAAATAAATAAATAAAATAAAAAATTGAGGAAGTCTTTGCAAAATAAGACAAAATATTGGTCTGTGGTGCAGTATTTTGGAGTTTTAATAAATGATTTGTGATATCTTATAGAAGATCTAAGATTTCGTTGACTTCATTACTCACCTTAATTACTTAAATTTTTATCCTTTTCCATATCGCCTCTAATCAAACAGTTCTAAACATCTTTGTTCATTACCAAATGTCTTAGGTTTTCAGGCCATTAAGCATTTGCTTTCAAAAAACAATAATAAAGAGGTATCTTATTTTCAGACAATTTTTTAAAAGTTTTTCTCAGCAACTTTCTTCTTTTATTAACTTCTTTGTTTTGAATAACAATCCAATTTTTTGCTTCTTTTAATTTTTTTATATCTCTTTCATAATGCAACTCAAGTATTAAAAGCTCTCAAAGTTTTCCAAATCTTCATTCCCAATTTCTTTTTCTGTTTTTTTTTTTCTTCTTCATAACTATAGAAAATTATATTAATATCATATTGATTTGCTTTGTATTGTGTTTTGTTTTGTAATGTTATGCTTTTCTTGGCCATTCATTACAAAACACAAGAAAGACCTGGATTTACTGTGTCCTATGTAGTTTGCTAATTACCAGATTTCAAAATTTCAATATTTGTGCACTAAAGAATTGATCTGTCTGTAAGCTTAAAAGACAGACAGAAATTTGATTTTAAGATCTCTTTTGTATCATGATAGTAATTTAATTCTTTAAACAACAGCAAATGAAACAATAGCAAAGTGCTGTTTCAAACTCTTAGATTAATTTTTATCAGTCCTAGCAGATGTGTTCACATTCTATGGTCTGTTGCCAAGTTTTCAGGACATAAGCTCATGCTGAACAAGAGATTATTTGCTTGGGTAAAAGACTGAAGTAAACAAATGTGGTAGTTAAGAATAATGCAAATTTACTTTCGTTTCCGATATTTTATAAGAATGCGTAGCAATTAGATAATGTCATAAAGAATGATTATTGTGTTGAATGCTGTTTAAAATATGAGTTTCATTGTTTTTTTTTTTTCTTTTTCTCTCTTATAGCCTCCAGCTAAAACCACCGAAAAAGATCCATTTAATATTTCTAATGATGAATATTACAATCCCAAGATGACACAGGAAAATGCTTTACGTATGAATATGGGTGGCAATTTGATTCAGGTAAAAATTGTATATTGTAAAGATTAAAAACAATGTTCAGTCTAAAATTTCAGTAAAAAAACAACTGCTATTTTAAAAACGATGGTTTAAAATAATAAATAAATATTAAAGTAAATCATGAAATTAATGTATGATTTTATAATAATAATAATAATAATAATAGCCATGCCGGCAATAATTTGGGGAATGAAGGCTTCCCCAATAACTTGGGGGAATCTGATCATAATCATTCCCCTCCCCTCCCCGGACCAGGTGTCTGGGGTGATTTTTGGAATAGATACTGAGGTTGTTTTCCAAGCCATCCTTAGGAAGCCATTATGGACTGACTTCAGATTGAAGAGTAAGTGAAGAAGAGCCTGACAAACACAGGAAACAAAATTAAACATCCATGCCAGTGCTGGGATTTGAACCAGGGTCGGACACATCTGCCTTATGGAAGGCTGCCACTTTGTCCACAAGGCTATGCTGGAACCGGATTTATTTTTGCCATGTACTTTTCTACAATATAAAAACAGGATTGGTTTCTCTGAATCATTATCATTTGTTACTGACTGTTACAGAAATATGACATGTACTCTTTACTTTTTTTTTTTTTTTTAATTAGAAGTACTTTTAAAAATATAATTTGCTGTTATTTACTTTGAATTTTTCATTTTGTAGCATTCAACACCTGCTGTGGAATTAAGGGCACCTTTCTTCCCAACCCACATGGGACCAATTAAACTTCGAAATTTCCATAGACCACCATTGAAACGCTATTCCCATGGTCAGATGTCTCAGCCTGGACCTCATGGTGTGATTCCATTATTAAAGCAAATAAAAAGGAAAGCTAAAGTTAGTGAAAACTATTATTTATTTCTAAATATCATTCAAAATTATCAAGCATCTTAATTTTAAAATAACATTTCTAAGTATTCTCAGATTCTATGGGAAAGTTGAAAAAGTAAAGAATTCTTATTATTTTAGCGAGTATTAATTTAACTTTTATATTTGCATGTTATATTTATCAAGATTCTTAGTGTTTTTCTACCTACAAAATACTCACTAGATGTTAATTTTTTTAGTTACGAGAACAAGAAAGACTAGCCTCTGGAGGAGGAGAAATGTTTTTTATGAGAACTCCTGAAGATCTGACAGGAAAGGATGGAGAATTAATATTGGCTGAAAATTCTGAAGAACATCCTCCACTTGTTATGCAAGTTGGAATGGCCACTAAAATCAAGAATTATTATAAAAGGGTAAAAGATAATAGTCGTATATATATATATATATGATTTTCTGTAGATTTCACTTAAATCACATTTAGTTTATCAATTAGATTTTTTAATTTTATTATGGTATTTAAATCATATTGTTCAATAGATTAGCAGTTAACATATAATTATTTATTACTATAATTTTTTTTTTAATTTTTTCTTATTTAATAATTTAAATTGAATAATTTAAATTTTTCTTATTCTGATGGTCTTTGTAAATTACTGTAAGAGTTACATTGATTTTTAGTGAAATATAAAAGGCATTTTTATATTAAGATAATTTATATGTCCTACAATTCCTACAATTTTAATTTAATTTTACTTTGTGTTTCATGTAGATAGTGCTAGTATTATAATGAAGATTGACTTGGTTTATGTTTCTCTCTGGCCTTTCTTTTACTCAAAACTTAATTATATTTAAAAAAAAAAAAAGATGAAACAAATTTTGGTGTCCATTAATTCTATCTTTTTCATAATTACGTATATTCAGTACACCCTCTATTAATACTTTATATGATATTTTTCTTTATATTCTTCATTCTATTCTCCATCTTCTTTTTATAACAATATTTCGATCAGCTACAAATTCTTTACTGATCTTCTTCATGTATCATTTTTAGGGATAAATCCCTTCTACAAAATTCGTAAAGATTTAAAGCTAATAATAACAATCAATACGCAATAATATCTTCATATTCTAAAGTAAAAGATATCACCTCAAAACTAATGTAACTAACAATTTATGCAATAAACAAATATGAATTAAGCACATTGTATTACATAATTTACAAGAATTTCTCTATGTTGTTCATATATATTTAATGCTATCTTTTTTTTTTATGTTTATTGTGTTGTTGGTTTTTTTTTTCATTTGATTTCATGTAGTTGTTTGAATGATTTGTTTAGTTTTTGTCAATGGGCATTTACATTTAAGTTCAGTTGATATTACTTGTAACTGCTACTTAATTCTACATAATTTTATCTTCTTCTTTCATGCATTAACTAGTTGTTGTATCCATTCAATTCTCACGTCAGGTTAAATCCTCAATCAATATTCGTAGACTCCTTTTGCCTTTGATATCTAATCTGAATTAATAAAGAATAATCTCACTTTCCTTAAGAGTGATATGGCCTCTTTTAATCATCCGTTACACATTGTTAATGAGTTCATTCAGCTTTGAGTTCATTTCTTCATTTTTTTTTTTTTTATGTTGTCTCAGTGATTTCTGGTCAGGCGTTTTGCTTTTTAGTACTTTCATTTCAGTTGTTTCATTTATCTGCTTAATATTTGAATAGTTGCTTGATATTTACAACCATACATTATACTCTAAGTGGACCTTATTGGACATTTTATACATCCTTATACATTTTTTTCCCCTGAAATATTTACTATAATTAAGGGAAGTTTTCTGAAATGAAAATAAACTGAAGAAATGGCAAATGGTTGTTAATTTGCCTCCTACTAAAGATCTGGTGAATGCTGTGCATTCAGATATTCTGGAGAGCAAATATTTCTGACCACTTTTTTATTTGCTTGCATCTAAAAGAGATATCTACAAAGTGAAGAGATATCTAAGTGTTCAATAATATTTCAGTGATACACAAAATATCTTCTAAAACTCTCTTTGTACGACAATATTTTGCGGGAATAGATCTTCCTGCTTTTTCAAGTCTTATTAAGAATATAACATAAACAATAAGAAGGTCTTATCATGTCCAGATCATATAACAAGAAGGTCTTATCACATCCAAATCATACAATAATAAGAATTTTTTATATCAAAAATGTTATGTCCTAATAAAGTAAACAATAATAGAATCTAACAATGGAGCATATTTTTAGAAGATATTTTGTGTATTATATTATTAGCAATGAAGAATATATGTAATAGTTCAGTGAATTAAAAACCTTCTGTACTTGGATTAAATCATTTCAACCATAATTTTTGCTGAAAATCCTTAGAATTTTTAATAGTAGAGTAGATTAAAACTATCAATTTCAAGATACTACTATGATGCTACTGTAGGGCAAATGCCAATTCTGTGTCCAGGGACTGTATAGGAGTGTGTCACATATTGGTCATCATCCAGTATATATTAAGTTTACCAAGATACTGTCGGGTTTTTCCAGTCCTAGCAAGATAGATCTGGAATAATTTAGTTATTAGTTACATCCAGCAAATCAATTAGTTCTCCTTGTTATGGTATTTTTTACCTACACATTTTATTCATATGCAAACTGTTTTTTAATGAAATTGACATGCGTAGCATTTTTCTTAATACAGATCTTATCTTGAATTCTAGAAACCAGGAAAGGATCAGGGAGCACCAGAATACCAATATGGAGAGACGGGTTACGCTCATACAACTCCATTTCTTGGATCCTTGGCACCTGGGCAATCGTTACAGGTAAGAACAATATATTTAGAAGCTAAAATATTTTTCTAAGTGTTTTGTTTAATATTAAAAGTAACTCCCACAAAGGCTATTGTAAACTACTGTAACTGCTATTGATGTTGTTATTTTAAGACCTTTTTATGCAGTATTGTGTAATTTGCATCAGGTTTTTCATTTTAATTTGGTTTCTGTAGGTTAGCATAAAGGAGAATTATTACAAAATGTCCATGAAGAAATTATTACTTTTCTCCCTCCTCTTACTAACATTTATACATGAAATAATAATTTATCAAATAGTTAATAAGATTAACAAGCTTAATAAGCTTAGATTTGTAAATATATTCACCTGAAGTCTTGTTGCATAAATATTGACCTTTCGGCTCAATAGTAAAGATGTTGGACCCTATTTTGAAATTTAGTCATTCCTTTGATATATTGCCCTTTGATATGTCTCTTTCTCACCTGATATAAAAAAAGGAGAACCTGCTTCTATGCAAGTTAAATTGTTCATTAGCTTTTTTTAAAATCATTGTTGTAGTTTTAATTGTGTTTTTAGTGCTCTGTGCATCAATTGCAATTTCCATGTGAATCATCAGATGTACTTGCTTTTGTTTCAAAGCTTCTTTATATCTTTAGTATGGTATAGATACCATCCATGGCTGTGAACTTTCATATTTTTTCAGTTACCCTCTATACTGCCATTTTTTTTAAACTTCCAACAAAACTTGTTATCTTTATAGGATTAAGCTCATGCCTATATCCTGTATGGTTACTAAGAGATATTTTAGCTCAAAAGTGTCTGTATCCCTTCATCTTTCTGCTAGACCAGATTGAATTTGTCAGATCAAATTGTCATCACAAATAGCCTCTAAAATGGAGCAAAGTCAACTCTGTTCTGTTGACCCATGGGCATAGCATATATTCTGTTGTCTCAATTACTCAATCAATTTGTTATCCTATTTGGTTTCTAGCTATATTCAGTTTTGGTCCATTTTAGTTAGTTCTTTTCGGCATAACTTTTTTTTGTTTTTGCAATTACATTTCAGATATATGTGACACAATTCCTCCTCTGTACTTTTTTGTCATTTTATTGTCTGATAAAAACGAATCATTTTTATCATTTGTCTTATGAAGACAAATTTATCACTTTGTAACTTTCTCTGATAATCAGAGAAATAAGTGTGATTTTCCTAATCCTTCTCTAAGCAATTCCTTTCCTTCCCAATCTACTGACTACTACTTTCCACCAATAGCATTTGCTATTTTGAAGAAATTATAAAGATACTTCATTACTTTAAAATTAGTAAAATCTGTATTTCTTAATAATTCCTTCGCACATTTTCTACCCATCCCATATTTGTTCTTCTATGAATGTAATATGAGTTGTTACCATGATGATAAACTGACAACAGTAATTGACAGTGAATTCCATACCATATTACATTTAGAGCATTACAAGATGTTTTACAAATTAAAATTTTAAAATCAATCTGAATTAAAAAAAATTTCCAATGAAACAACAATGCTAAATATGAAGAACTTATTAAGTGGCAGTAATTTTACTAATTTTAAAATTAGGATTTCCTTATTACTTAGTGTAATTAATATAAAGAGCATAAGAATTATACCCAAATATAATTTAGTATTTATGATTTCTTTTCAGGCTTTTGAGAACAATTTGTTTAGAGCTCCTATATATAATCACAGAATACCCGAAACAGATTTCCTTGTTATTAGAACAAGACAGCAGTAAGTATTTTCTATTTGCATAATATTCTTATTTTCCATATGAATATATCTTAGTAGAAGTTATTAAATTGTAAATAAATGTGTAATCATTATTTAAATAATAATTACCCAGCATTATTTTGATTTGATTTTTGCATATATGACTTATTGCACTACATTTTAATATAAAGTGTTTGATGTTGTTAATCAACTGAAAGATGCTGGAATGAATACTAAATACAGTTATATTTTCAGCTTTGTAACATGAAAATATTAATTATTCAACACTTGGATGATAAGTAAAAATAATCTGATTAGTAAAACACTGTTATGTTAAGAAATAATGAATTCTTATGTCATCTACAAACAAATGATGCTGATTACAGATATTGCAGATATACCTTCTTGTATATTCTACTTCAAACTGTAAAGTTTAATGTAGTCTATAGTCTTTTTATACAATACTTATTTTTAAGAGAACAGTTCCTTTTTTTCTTCTCTAGTCTGAATTTCATTTGAAGGATTTTTGATAGCAAATTTCTTGGATATGTCAATTAAAGCATTGTTTGTTTGAAGAATTGAGGTAGTAAAGCACCTAAAAGCTTAATACTGATATAGAAGCAGAAGCAGCCTCATGGATAAATGAATTATCTAGTGGTTCATAAGCTTTGCGATAAGTTTTGATAGTGGTAATAGCATAACCTTACACACAGAAATGCATTTATTTTGAATTATATGATTTTAAGTTCATTTGCTCATAACAACAAAAAATTGATTCATCTAATTAAGAACTTATCTAATTAAAAAGAATTAATGGTTAAGCTTGCTTTTTTTTACTTAGATAAAAATAATGAGTTTAAAATATAAAATTAATTTTGAAATACATAAGTGAATTACCGTATATGCTCCAATAGAGGCCCCTGGCGTTTATTTGCAAAACCAGCCTCGACTCCCGGCTCTTAATAGAGACCGGCTGCTATTAGAGGCCGGCCTTTATTAACAAAACCTTCAGAATGCAATATTTTTACACATAAATACTGGCTAATATTACAAATAGCTACTTTATTTGAATTTCACATGCTACACAAGACTGTTAAAGATAAATGGCAATGTCTTTCTCTACCTTTCGCTGCTATTCGTCATCCAGATCCGCAATGACTGGCGGCCGCCTCACCGGAAGTTTCTTTCGCGTATTCCACCGCGCGAATCAAATGACCGTTTCGGCGGTATTTTGTAAGGCAATGTACCGTAAGGTATTACGCACGACTATAAAGATAAGGACGCTTACACTAGTACCAGTAGGCAAATATCAAAGACCCGGCTACCGTTAGAGACCGGCTACTATTTGGTCGTATCCCCACTGTAGCCCGGCGCTTATTAGAGACCGGCGACAATACGAGCCTCGGCGTTTATTGGAGCATATACAGTATGTAATAAAAAGTTATTATATATAAAAATTCCCTGAAGCATTCTAATAACTTTACCAATGCTAATATAATGTTATATTTATAAGTAATAATTATATTTAAATGTTAATGAAATGTACAATTAAGTGTATTTTAATTAAATAATTTTGTAGAAAATTTAGTGTTGATAAATGCTTTTGGCAAACTTATCAAATATTGAATCACAGTTTCACAAAATTTTCATTAGATTAAATCAGATAATAAGTCAAAAAGTTCTGCAATTACTCTAAGTAAATTATGGACTGTTAACATTTAAGGAATGAGATCCTAATTTTTTTTTTCATATGAAATAAAATGCTCATTGACTGAACTGATTTTTCCCATAAGTAATGAATCATAATTTGATGGCAAATAATAATAAATATCTTAGCTCCCACTTTCTTAACAATCTATGCAATAAATACAAATTCACTCCACTGTTACATATAAAATAGAAAATGATTTTTTTTTTATGTGTTTTTTTTTTTTAATAAAATTTATACCTTATTTCCAACTTTTGTCAGTTACAGTGTAAGGTACAAATATCAGAGTTAAAATTGATAAATGAATTAAATTTCAACTTATTTCTAAACTGTTCATATTATTAGTTATGATGAAAGAGATTGAACTTACAGCCGAGAATAAATTTTTAAGACTTAAAAGAAATAAAAATATAATGAAAGTAAGTTGGAAGAAAATTGATTGCTATTAACTTGTGGGAATCAAATAAATGAAAGTGGCTGCAGACAATTTTAAATTGAATGAAATATATGGAGGGTTGTTCCGGATCTCTGAAACGAATTTCAGCAATGCATTGCTGCAGAAAGTTCACCTCCTGTGATATTCAATTTAATAACCGTTTACTGCTGCTGTTGCTCTGCATCGTAATTTATATTTGTAGACTGTTACGGAGTACCTTCGTAGCAATTCTTGTCCATTCCTCCTGACAAGCTTTCCAGAGACTATCGATCATGTGGGGATGTTTGTTTACTAGTGCTCATTTTAGGAGTCCAAATGCATAAAAATTCATTAACAGGTAAGAAGTAAAATCACCTGTTGAAGAAACTAAGTGTTTTTTAATTAACAATATCTCTTAGCAATTAGAACTTCATGAATTAATTTGTTGGCAGCCAATCTTGATCAGATATCAGATGAATGAGGTGATGCTTTTTAAAAAATGTGAGGTATGTGAAATAAGTAAGATATTATCTTCTTAAAGGATTTAGAATGAACTGTGAAAATTCAGTGGGCACTGGCTCTGATAATTTGCTTGTTGGCAATGGATGAGTGGATTTCTGAAGTCCTGACAAATCCAATAATTTTATCTATTATTTGCAAAGTTTTCTGAAATAATAATGACTGGATTAGATGCCACAAAAGCCCTGCTCTGCACAATGACTCAAACTGAATTATGGTTGAAACCCAGCCTGCTTCCTACAAAATTACTAAATATGTATTCCTTCATTGCTTTAACCCATTCTGTGCCACTCCCAAATATACTCGTCTTTGTAAGGTGACGAATATTTTGTAACAGATCGTTCTAATTGTTTTGGTTTTTTTTAGAAAAACGATATTGTCACCTGTATTATGAATTGACTTAGCCACTAAAAGGCCCTTCAAATTATTTCTTTGAACATCAGCAGTATTTTAAAATTACAAATATCTGCTGGCTTGTCAGTCTATATAAAAATGCCTAAAAAAAAAAGGCTTTAATTTTAGTGAATTATAATTTATTTTCTTATATTTAAGAGCTTTTATTCCAAGGTGATTCGAAATTATTATTTTTTTATTATCAGTAAAAACTAAAACATTGTTATTGATTTTTTTTGTTAATATTTTGTAAGCATTGTTATCAATTTTAATCTTTGACTTTTTTTTTTCAAAAAATTATAATATTGTCAAACTTAGTTTAAATTGTTTTCATATTTTCATATATATAAAAAACTGAGCAACTAATTATTTCGGAGTGAAAAGCAATCGAAATTTACTAACAAAAGACACATTCGAAATGCATTAGGCTTAACTTGTTAAAAAACTTGATATTCAGAGCACCCCTTCACCAATTTAGTAAATGTATTATTTTGTTTATTTTATTATATTTATTTTTATTAAATTCTATTCATGTTTTTTTTGTAGTTATTACATTCGTGAAGCTGATGCCCTATATACAGTAGGTCAGCTGTGCCCTTTATTTGAAGTTCCAGGTCCAAATTCAAAAAGAGCTAATAATTTTGTCAGAGATTTTCTTCAGGTAGGGATTAAGAATTCAGATTTTTTTTTTGTCTTTAACTTGCACTCTAGTTAATTCACATTTTATCTGGTCAGCACTCTTCTAAAATCTGTTCTTGTAGCCTCCATGTTTGATGGTTTAGGGCACTGCCTGGTGTTAGGTGGTAAAGCTTCTATCTCTCAGTACATCTAAGTGTTTCATATCTCCTTTTTTCCAAGAGGGTGTATTGATCACTTGCCTGCTTATTTTGGAGAATATCCCTAGAATTCCAAAAAGTAAAACACCTGTGTGTAGTATTTTTGTCAGCAGAATTCTGGAATAGTTTTATTCCTTTTTTATCCTATTATTAATTTAATTTATATTTACTATTTTAACAAAAAATAACTACAAAAAAAAAATTAAAAAAATAGAGAAGTTCTGGGTGGGGATAATTGAGCTTGGCTACTTTCAGAACCTATCCAGTAGCATTGAATGTAAAATAAAGCAACTATCTTTGCCAAAACCACCATTCTCGTACTAATTCACTATCATTTTTAACTTAATGTACCTTCGACCTTGGGTCGATATTTTTTTTCTTTATATATTCCATTTTTCCTCTGCCACTCTTATGCTAGTTGCTTTTCAGGGATCTTCTTAAGGCTTTATTTTAACTATTCCTATTAATACATCTCTTTTGCCATAACACCATTTTTTTTTCTTTCTGTTATTTGATTTTGATGATGCTTTCTAATTATGTATCCTTGGTATGCTAGTTTAGAATATTCTCCACCAATCTTAGTCTTCCTTATTATTTTTATTATTTGTTTCTTTCATTCATTCTTTCTGACCCACTGCTATTTAAGTTTTAATGACAGAATTAGACAAATTCTGTCCACTGTAGGTCTTGTCCACTGCAGTGATTGTTCTAACCTTAATATTTTGCTTTTACAGTGATTATATTAATTCAGACTAAAACTAGGATGAAAATAAACAGCTTTATGTGAAAGACATTTGTTTTACTTCTGAGCTTTATTTTTGAAAGATAAGGATGATAGAAATACAGTAGACTCCCTCTTAACCGAACTTCATTTAACCCGATCTCCACTTTAACCGGCCGAATTTTTTTTTATCTTTAAAATGTAAAAGATAGCTAAAAATAATAATAAAAAAAAACATGTGTTTCGTTATTTAGTATTGGTATCACACGTATTTCAGATACAACGTATCTAATATAGTTGCAAGGAGTGGAAAGAAAGGTGATTTTGGATGAGCAACGAAATCATTTAAATCGTTGTTTGTTCTCGGTTATACCAGACGCCTTAAGAGTTGAAAATTTAATACATTCAATAAAATGATGCAATACTATATTTTAATTGTGTATTTATGTATAAGACAAATACATCCGAACTTTAATTTATTTCACATCTCCGGTTTAATCGGATTTTCGTTTAACCGGCTTACCCTCGGTCCCATTTAAGCTGGTTAAGAGGGAATGCAGTGTTATTACTTTTACAATTGTAAAGATCTTTTATCAAGCTAGTTAAATGAAACATTATATTGTCATTTTTAATTATTAGTATTAAAAAAAATTCTTAATTTTTAAAATTTCCCTTTTGATTAATATTGTTATAACAAAAATTTCTTGTAATTAAATCTGGTTATATTTTCAGGTTTTTATTTACCGATTATTTTGGAAAAGTAAAGATAATCCTAGACGAATAAAAATGGATGATATAAAAAAAGCATTTCCCTCACATTCAGAGAGTTCTATCAGAAAACGGTTGAAACTTTGTGCTGATTTTAAAAGAACAGGTTATTTGAATTTAATTTTTATTATTTTTATTTATAGATGTTAATTAAATTAAATGATTTAATATGAATAGTGAATGCTTAGTTAAATTCCCTTACCTAAAGTTAAACTTGAAATTTGATTGTAATTTTTTTATTATTAAAGATTTTTTTTGTAACATTAGACTGACAATTTGTTGGTTGTCTTTGAAAAGTCTGTTTTAAAAAGCTAGTCTGTGCTTCATAGGAATGGATTCAAACTGGTGGGTTTTGAAACCTGAATTTCGGTTGCCAACTGAAGATGAGATTCGTGCTATGGTGTTCCCTGAACATTGTTGTGCCTACTATAGTATGGTAGCAGCTGAACAACGACTTAAGGTAGTTGAACTATGGATTTCATATTAATTTCACATTTCTAAAGGTAATTTTCTAATTAAATAAAAAAATAAAATATGGTAATGCATGATCTCAGAATGAGTTAATTACATAATAAGGTGGAGTAATAATTAAAGCACTGATCTAATGATTCACTGAAATAATAAGAAACCTGAATTTGAATTTATTTACTTTTCATGTAATATTTTTTTTTTAGATCCATCGCTTGTGGTTTTATCCTTGATTTGTAAATATTTTATTGCTAATTAATTTGTTTTGATGAAACAGGTACATGTATATCAGAGAAATAAAATATTTTTCTGATATAGGTATATCTGTTTCATCAAAACAAACTTTAATAAAAGTAATTAATTTAATAGGTCTCAGTTCCCTTGTGCTTTACTAGATGGTTATTTTCCGTCCAAGAAAATGAATAAATGTTACACACATAATTGTCATATTAATAATTGTCAGCAAATGAAAGCTTCTATTGACATATATTCTCCCTCATTTTCAATTTATGAATGTCAATTTTTTTTTTATGATGTCAAAAACCAATGACAATCTTGATAATTGAAATGTTAAGCTTTACATGAATATTTCCCTCTATTCTGCTGCATGGTAGGAAGAAGGAACCACATGTGCAGATTTGTAGCATGATTTTGGTAATAAAAATTGTGAGAAAATGAAAGCTGGGATTAGCTTGTTTACTATCATTAAGGAGGCTTAACGTGCATGTAATGAAAAAGTGGAAATAAATAAAACGCACTTACTTACAAAAAGTTGAGAGAATTATAAACATGGTAATAATCCGACAGTTTCGGAATATGTGCAGTTGTCTTTAGGTGCAATAGTATGTCTGCAATTTTTATGTCTTTAGCTGCGTTAATAAAGAATAATTGTGAATTGATCTCAAAAGATTTTAATAGAATAATAATAGTTACTGTCAATCAATTACTTTATAGTTCTTCCTTAAATTTAAAAATACAAATACTAGTTCAGTATTGTAAAACAAAAATCTCTAAATTCTTTCAGATTTCTGCTGTTAGTCAATGCTTTAATGTATCTAACAAGTAAATTCACCAGAAAAATAACCAAAATTATGGAGATAGTACCTATTAATAAAATTCATACTACATAATTCTACCTCATTGAGAGGTAAAGTTGCTGGTATTATGGTAACAGGTCTGGAGATCAGGAGTAGGACCATGCTAAGGATAAAGGCCATATTTTAATTTTATCTATTACAGAGTAATTATTATTATTACTTAGGCCTCTAATGCATCTCTCTTGTATCATAATATAGGCTAAATGCCTAGATTGTTTGGAGCTTTGACAGGATATTTCTATGATGACTCCTATCAAAAAAATTTTGTGGATAATGCATGCCTTAATTTGAAAATATCCTGGTCTCACTCCTATGATGATTTCTGTAGTTACAGTGGCTATGCATCCATAACAGTATCATAATTTTCAATTTTAATATATAATGGTAGAGTAGTGATTGTAAATAAGTAATAGATGTGAAAAGCTGTAATTGACACTCAGTAAATCATTATAATTTTAATTAATGTTTTACATCAGGCTACGAAGCCAAACGATTAAAAAAAAATGAAATAATTGCTATTTTGGTACAATGTAAAAAAAAAAAACTTAACTAAAATATCTTAACCGAAAGTTGAAAGCATAATAGTCCACAGCATCTTCTTAATAATAAACAATATTTATACATTAAATCTTGTTTTCAGTTAATTTTTTTTTTTAATTCACTAATAATTATGAAAAAATTAAACTTTTCCACTTATCATCATTTATTTTAATTTCTTTTCTTGTTAGGATGCTGGGTATGGAGAAAAATCTCTCTTTGCTCCTGATGATGACAATGATGAAGAGATGCAAGTCAAGATGGACGATGAAGTAAAAGCTGCCCCATGGAATACCACTCGGGCATTTATTCATGCAATGAAATCCAAATGTCTTTTGCAACTAACTGGCATTGCAGATCCGACTGGTTGTGGAGAAGGTTTCTCCTATGTTAGAGTGCCCAACAAACCTCAACAATCAAAAGTAATCTCTTAATTATATTATATAAGTTTTTTTTATAATAGAATTAGTTCTTTAAAGAAACTGTAAAACCATAAATAGTGTTGAAACTTGCATGTCATTAGTTTTCGTCAGTTAAAATTTCTCAAAGCTTCAGTGAATTTGTGATATTGTAACCTTATAAGCAGTTTCATTAACATCATTATAATTGAAGATTCATTAACTTATCACTTGAATGTTTTAAGATTCTTGCCCTACAGTAAGTTGTAGTTTATGGAATCCCTTGCACTTTTTTTCTAACAAGTACTTTTTAACAATTTTTTTTTTTTTTTTTAGGATGAAGCGAATCCCCAACAGCCTGTAAAGAAAACAGTTACTGGAACAGATGCAGATTTACGAAGATTATCATTAAGTAATGCCAAAAATTTGTTAAAGAAATTTGGTGTTCCAGAAGAAGAGGTAGGAATTGTTTTAAGATTTGATTGCTTTAAGCTGTTAATTATTTGAAGACTCAGTTATTGGGTTTCATGTTATTCAAAGCCTAACTTAATACCTCCTTACAGTTTTTTTTTTTTTCCAAGTTAATTTAATGCATTAAGTTGGCTTCTTTGTCTCAAAATAAACCAAATTATGAGTGCTTATTAAGTTCAGACTTAATTAAGTTCAAACAAAAGCTTAATTTAATTAAAATTGTTGGTATCAAAATATTAAATTTGTTGGAAATTTGTTTTGTTGGAGAAAACAAATCCTTTATTTATAATTTTAAATATGTTTTCTTTTGCTTGCTGATTATCATATGCTAATAATATTTTTCATGAACCATCAGTAATTTCGTTGTGATTAACATAATTTATTCTTGACTGAATATATAATGATATGAAAATTTCTCTGTAGATAAAGAAATTGTCTCGATGGGAAGTAATAGATGTTGTAAGGACTTTATCCACTGAACAAGCCAAGGCTGGAGAAGAAGCCATGAGTAAATTTGCTCGAGGAAACAGATTCAGCATAGCTGAACATCAAGAGCGGTACAAAGAAGAATGCCAGAGGATTTTTGATTTGCAGAATAGGTAAAGTCAATATTATCAATAAATATATAATTTGCAATGTATATTTCCGAACTTTTATAATTTCTGGATTTCTTGTAATTATATTAACTGTTTTGTGTAATATTTTTGAAGCTAGCAAAGGTCCCTTCATCAATCCTTAAAACTTTTGTGTTAACAAGATTTTTTTTTTTTGTCTGCAGGTTTTAAGGCTTATTTATTTATTGTTATTGGAATTGATTTTACATTTGCCCTTTCCTTCTTTTGAGCCTTGAAGCTTAATTATTACTTACAGTTCCATTATCCTTCAGTTCTTCTGATTTCCCATTAAATCTCATTGTTAAGACACAAATCAGGTTTCTGAAACTCTTAAGACATCTGTAAAAGCTTGTATTCAATTTTTTCATTCATTCACTGAGATCTGTGCTTTATGTAAGTATATAGTGTAACATAATTTGAAGTAAATAAGAAGTAAATTTAACATGCAGCAAAATTATTAAGATATGAAAACTAATGATTGCATATAAATACACATATCAATCAAGCCATTGAGTTTGTCAACAGAGGGAATCGGAACAGCCATTTCATCCTTATTTTGGGACTTATCAGCCTGATCCACCCTCCTTGATGACAAATCTAGAAAGGCATCAAAAGAAATGGAAATTACTTTTGCTCCCGAAAGTGACTCCTGAACAAAATAAGCAACAATTAAAAGTAAGTGTAAGACCTTTGACCTAATGATCGTTAGGGTTCAAAAGGCGTCTAATTATTAAAAAAAAACAAACAAAAAAGACAATGTAAAAACAAGAAATAAATTTAATGCACAGGAGCATTATTAAGAAATGAAAATTAAAGACTGCACATAAATAAATATATCACGCTTTTGAGTTTGTCAACAGAGGCAGTCGGAAACAGACGCTTCACCCTTTTTTGGGACTCGTTATTCTGATTCACCCTCCTTGATGACAAATACAGAAAGGTGTGACATCAAGGAGTTCCTCTAACACTCTGTTCACTCTCATACTGACTCTGCTTGCTAAGCACTCTGTTTTTATAGCCGTTTTTCCCTGGCAAGGATGAGTAACTGCACATGAGTGCATTTTTGAATGTAAATTAGACAGGGTGCTGTTTTAGGCATCTGTAATAGAAAAACAATGATAATTTTGACGAAATGTACAACATGAATAACTGCATATGCATGCATTTGCGAATAAAAAGCCGGCAGGGTTATGTTTCAGTCATTGGTCTACCTTATATTGAAAATTGAAACAAATCTGAGAGATTGTTGTCAGTTACTTACCTTGTTAGCGAAAACATTGTTGACCTCTATTCTTTACTATCATTCACAGTTTTTCATTGAACTTTAAAAACTTACTTTACATAGTGATCATAGATTTAAATAGCTTGTTTTGTAGAATTTATTTAACAAATTGAAAGATTATTATAGGCATATAAATTTTGTATAGGCTTATCAATATATTTTCAAAAAATTGATTAATTTGTAATTAATTCTAAAGTAATTTTACTTTTTTATATGTCATAATTTTTTTTTTATTTTCCATTTTTAAATAATAATTTGAAATTCTGATTCTGAAATATTTATTTGGGGATTTATAGACTCAACTGATTGAGATTTTCAAAAATTTGGATTATTATAAATAAAATAAAATAAAATAAAATAAAGTAAGTTGTATCAATATTATTTGAATAAAATGAGTTAATATATATTTCATGTTACTTACTGTAGGCCTTTTGAAGTGACACATAAATTGATGTTTCTTTAGTAGAATAATTAAGGTTTTACGTGCACTGTTCATCTTCATTACACACAAATAAAAGCCATCTTGAAAATGGATATTCGTAAAGGTATTTGAAACTATAGTTGTGTAAAAAGTTTGTATTAAATTGGTTCTTTGGATAGACAGGTGCACCGGCTTTTATTTGTGTGTAATGATGTTTCTTTGTTGATTTAAAAAAAAATCACCAAAGAAGTACCTGAAAACACACATTAATACTAATTCCATAGTAAAGATATGGAAATTAGAATTTAGCAAAACAATACATAAGTTGCTGACCAAGTGAAGCAGTAGATGAAAAACGAAAAATGTGGTTCCAATTTTGAATAAAGATTTTCTTTTTTTTTATGGAAACTTAATAAATAGTTTGGCATGTGGGATTGTAATTGTGATTTTCTTATTCTAGAGTATTAGCTTCAAGTGAAGTTTTATCGACTGATGAAGGCTCGAGTTCAGAGGAAGATACCAGTGACATTGAAGAGATGGGAAAGAATATTGAAAATATGCTCTCAAATAAAAAAACAAGTTCTCAGGTAATACAGAATTTATATAAAAAAATATGTTGCTGTATAGCTTTTACAAAGATTCTTCTGTTGTATAAATTTCATTTCCAGTTATATCATTATATTTCTAGTTAGATGCTGTTGATATTAAAATTGTTGTTATATGTTGTGCATTCCGAAACTACGTAGAATAATCTGTTAACCGTTTTTATATTGGTTTTATCAAGTATATGCATTTTATTTTCACTTTCTTTTTTTTTATATTTCTTGGCATCTCAGTTAGGTTTATTATCAGTCTGCTAATGATACTAATCAGTTGCATTTCTGTACTACCTTATTTAGAAATTGTCTGCTTAGAAATTTAATCCATTGAAATGGAATTAAATATATATTTTGCTTTTCTTTTAGATAAAAAATGACAAATTTGGCTATTGCCTCTCTTCCTCTTTTAGTTTTTAGAATGACAGTTCGATAAACAAGTAAATTTCAAAAATATTTATCCATCTTCTTCCAGTATTCTGTATTAAATTTAACAGTGTTTTTTAAAGATGAATATATTAAAGTCTATAATCTATCATAGGAAAAGGTTGAAAACTTTGACATACATTGGGAGGGGGAGGGTGCATGGAATATTTCTGCAATTAGAAAAATTGAAAAAAAGTTTCCTTAAACTGATGTGAAGCTTTCCAGTTTATGTTTGATTGAGCCATTTAACAGCTAGGTGTTGCGTTCATGTGTGCATTGCAGACGGTTGCCAACTTGGCCTGCAAGCTCTTTTTTCTTTCATAATAAAATGCTGCATGAATCCTTTGATTATAATTTATAAATGTATCCTTTAGTCTTATCCTTGGGGTGCCACATATGTTTTGTAGACAAGTGGCGATTCACTAGGCACTCTGACTCGAAGCATTCCCAAAACAAACAGAATTGGGTTATAATATATAATTATTTTCTTAACTTTCTTAGTTGTCACATGAAAGAGAAGAAGCAGAAAGACGTGAATTACAGAAAATGATTATGGGAGAAGCAAGTGAAATGTCTGAAGATAAAAAACGCTCTCAGAAAGGTGTTCTTTCTTCAGGTTTGTTATCTAATTTTTTTTTTTTTTTAATTTTGAAATTATGTGTTGTATTAGCACATCTACTCTTCATTTGTTATCTACAGAATACTTAGCATTAAACATTCTGTGCCTTAATTATGGGATTTTTATTTTTTTAAGTGCTAGGTTTCTTATATATTGGCTGAATTTATGAAGTCATTCAATTAAAGAAAATATTTACTCTTCCTTCTACACGTTATCTCATTTTCAATTTGCAGGGAGAACAGGCTTTTGTATTTTGCCGCCAAGAAAATAGGTCCAACTTGCCGGCTTAGCAAAGTATTGTCAGATGCGAAATAAAATGTTCTAAATATGAAATTTCATTTTTCTAAAGGAATTCAATAACAATCTGCCTTTTCGTTAGGCAATTATATTTGTATTTATTCTCTGCCAATCAAAACAAACAAAATGGCGACTAACGGTAGTTGTCTAATAAAGGATTTTTGACGGATCTCCCACGAGGGAAAAGATCAAATACAGTGTAACCTCGCAATTTGTACACCTCTACACTGATATAACTCCGCATTCTTCTAACTTTTTCGAATAAAATTCAACTCGGAAATCGGACGGAGTCGAGGCTCGTGTTGGCTCTCCTTCGCCAAGCATTTTTAGCGAACGTAAAACGTTGTTATTTTATTGCTATTCTTGGTCGTTTTTAAATATTTTATAATTATATCTGTACAAATAGTGGACAACACAAAAAAAAATAAATATATTCTGCCTTGATGGAAAATTATTATTTTATTTCTATGTTTATGTTTATAATTTTGATATTTTAAAGAAAAGCTTCAAAAAAAATTGTTTAAGAAATTATCTAGAGATTAAAAAAAATTAAGACTAAATTTTAGATATTTTTCCCCTCTAAAATTTTTTAACAGTAGTTATTGTCTTGAATTCACCTTACTTCCATTATAAAGGCAAAATATTGATAACGACATCTTGTGTCCCTTTTGGCGGAAGGATACATTACATCATCTTGTAAGCCGTCTGCAAACTAAAAACGAGATAGTGTAGAAATTTACTGCTGCAATTATTCATTCTGCTATATCCACCATTCCACAAATAATGTCTCTTCCTCATTATTTTTGAAATTGTAGAATTATTTACAGTTCTGGCTGATTAATTGGACTTGCCTTTAGTTTACTGATTCCTGCTAGTAACTTAATATCTTTCTACATAGAAATTGCTTTTTAAAGCTTTGTTCTGCATCTCTTCCAGTTCTTACTTAGCCATTGCCACAGACTCACTATTATTTAAGGGCCCTGACACACGAGGCGATTTCAGTCGCGCGATTCGAGTCGCACGATACAGTGAGAACATAGATTTCAGTTGGAGCGGTCACACGTAGTCGCGACTCTCACCAAATAGCGCGCGATTTAGAGGGGAGGGTCGACCACCGGCGACTCTACGAGCGACTTTTAAGTCGCGACTAGACTGTCATCCACTGTTTTCTATACAGTCTGTCACTGTATATCCACTGTTTTCTATACGACGCGACTTGAGTAGCGGCGACTTTAGAATGGAGCTTGACACTGAAGCCTTCATTTACGAAATTAATCAACGTTTCAAGTCCTTTATCTGACATAGAACAAGGGAACAAGTTCTCATTATTTGTACTCAATATTGAGAATTTTTTTATTTTATTTTGTAATATTAAGTATATTTATTTGTAGTTGTATATTAAATATATTAGGACTATTTGTATTTTTTTTTTGTCATTAAGTTTATTTCATTCGACATAATTTAATTAGGTTCATATTCCCTGAATACCTTTTTTTTTTTTTGATCCTGGTGTTTTTTTAAATAAATAAATAAATAAATAAATACATGACTAATTTTTCTTCTGGTGTAACTGCATTTCTCATGATGGTGTCCTGACGGGTATACTATTTCATAGTATATTTAAATATTTTTAATTATATATGCAATAAAAATAAGACTAACTTAAAGCCCTTGCAAGACGCTCGCCAACCAATGAACTTATTAATCGCATTAAATATTAATTAAAGCTTATTCATTTATTAATTAGATCAGTATATGAAGCCTTTTTCACAGATAGTTGCTTTCAGCTTATCCTTCCTGACGCGAAATAGGTGTACTACGATGATACTAATTGTAATAAATCCTTTCAAACAACAACAAAAAAAAAGACAGATAACATAGAATTAGGTGAATTAGTTATACTTGATAACGTTAAATGTTGGAATAAAACATTTTGCAATAATTACATATTATTTCTAAATATTAGAAGTATTAAAATGAATTTCACTAACTTATTGATAAATGTTGCTAATTGAGTTGAACTAATTCATATAATAATTCTAGTTGAAGTCAATATAAATAGTGAAGAAATAAATTTTGATAATATACCAGATTTTTAATAATACTTATAAATTAAGATCAAATTCTAGAGGAGTCCTATAACTTGAGAATCACGCAATTTGGTTTCAACAGCTATGAGCTAGTCTTGGCAAGACCTTTTTAATAAGGTATATTATTTGTGTCATTAAGTGTAAATTATTAGGCATAAATGTATTAGATTCATTTTCCCTGATTACCATCCTTTTTTTTTATTCTGATGATTTTGCTTTTTTTTTTTATATATTTAAAAATCATAAATCATAAACTTAATTTTTTTTTTGCAAAATAAATCAAATATATATATAAAAAAAAAAACATTTATTCTGACCCAGCCTACAAAATGCTATTTAATAGCGAGCGCTGCTATTTCTTCCGTGTCCATGCTTCAACTAAAACTAATTAAAATCTCGGGTCGCGAGTCAAATCTCGTCTGAAATCGCCTCGTGTGACCCCCGCAATCGCTACAGCCGGAAGGGTCGCGACTCGAATCGCGCGACTCAAATCGCCTCGTGTGTCCGAGCCCTTAGGGGTGGGCGAGTACTTGAGTTTTCGAGTATCTGTCGAGTATTTTTTTAATACTCGAAGCTCGAGCGAGTAGTGGAGACTACTCGAAGATGCCGATCGCTATTATTTTACAAAAAAAATGTGTTTGACAACTTAAAAACATACTTGAGTGTGTTTGTTTTATTTAATCCCCATTCCTCTAAATGAATACCGATTTAATTCTGATATAAATGAATACTGATATAATCACGCAATAAGTAGAAAAATTAATTCAACAGTCATCTTGTTCCCGAACACCGTAGTCGGTGCAGACGGGACCGTGGTAATCTTTATCGTATCAGTATCTGTAAAAAAAGTTCCTCTTAACGTTGCCAAAAATAAATATGTCCCGATTCTTAACATTACAAAAATTCCAGCATATTCAACAATGAGTTTGATATCCTTTCGAGTATCGCTAAAAGATTACGATATTACCGAAATGGGTGTGAATCGAAACTAAATAAGATCACGCATTCACATTGCTACAGCCAAAGTCCAAACTTTAATCAATTCCAGTTAGTTTTCCCCAGAAATACGAAATCGATCAACACAACAGTGCTCCAAGTGGTCATAGAATTAGCTGATTCCTTTTGAATACATCGCGCTGTACTTAGTGGTATTCTTGTAGCTACAGTAGCGCTACACTCTCGAAAACGTGTTCCTCATAAACTATAGTGCGCTACTGTAGTCGAGAGTAGCCGCTACAGTGACTACATTATTTCGAGGTGTAGCGCCTGAGTGGTATTCCTCGTAGCTACAGAAGTGGTGCTACGAAGTTTTCTGTAGTGGGAAGGTAGTACAGGATATGACGTCACTGTAGTGGCGTAGTCTATTGCTATGAGGAACGTTTTGTAGGCGCTTCGAAGTTACCGACAAATGCGTGTTTCGGTTTAAATGTTGAATTTTCTTCTCAGCAATTACAAAATAAGCAAAATTAATAAACTTGTATTATTGTCTCAAAAAAAGCGAATTAATTACAATTAAAAAAAAAAAAAGAACACCTTTATAAAAAATAATTAAAGTTAGTTATTTTCCGTTTTAATGACAGATTTTTTTTAAGTGTATCAAGTTTATTTTTTCATTGCGAGAAAAACATAGAAAATTCGTTTCTTATAATCTTTAAAACCAATAAATGCATATTTATAATTTTAATTAAGAAATTAAATTGAAATATCTTTGTCATATGTGTTTTCGTTTGATTTTAGAAGAAATCGTACGTTATTGCTATGTCGCTGTTTACATGTCCGCCATTTCATTTCTGTAGTGCTACAGGCGCTCCACCTCGAAATAATGTAGTCACTGTAGCGGCTACTCTCGACTACAGTAGCGCACTACGGTTTATGGGGAACACGGAAGTAGTGCACTACAATTTATGAGGAACACGTTTCGAGAGTGTAGTGCACTATGTAGCGCTACTGTAGCTATAAGGAATACCACTCTCGCCAAACTGAGTTAGTGAAACAGCCAGCCACCAGGATCGCTAGCGTCTCTTGGGTCAATCCATACAAAACGGTCCAGAAAACATTAAATTGGTTGCTCGACCATTTTAAAAAAAATTGATTTTTCTACTGTTGTTACCCCTATGCATGGGTACTTCAGAACAGGCATTATTTTTTTTTTATTTGACTTCGTTTAAAAATGGCATCCATTGTTGTTATGGTTTCCGGCATTTTTGGCCTTTGCAGACAGTTGCGGTAAATTTGATAACTCAGCTAAAAAAAATGATAGAAAGCCACGGTAAAAAACATTATTTTCAGCTCATTTCAAGCTACATTTTATGTCCTATACCTTTTTACCATATTTCTAATGCAAATGGCTGAAATTTAGAACCGAAACCGATATTCGTTTTTGAACAAAAATCAAAGTTCCGGGTTTTTTTTTAGCAGGAAGGAATGAAATATCAAAACTATAAATTTTTTTGAGAAAAGATATACATCCAAAGGTTTAGCAAAAAATATTTCAGCTCTGTTACTGGCTTCCTAATTTAGTTATAGCTCTTGAAAAATGCTCGTTTTTCATTTTTTTCAAAGTTTGAGCCCCAATATCTCTGGTGGGGGACCTAATAAAAATTTGATATTTTTAATATAAAGAGAATTTTATGAGAGGTAACTGTGAAAAAAATTTTGAGTTTGATATTTGAGTTTCATATTTGAGTTAGATATCTGGGTTAGATACATAGGTATCAAACTCAAAATTTCATGAAAACATATATTACTGTATATGAAAATATTTGCATTGTAATTTCTTAAGATGGAAAAAAAAATGAAATTATTTAACAATCAATTAAAATTTTATTTAAATTTGTTTGTTTTAGCTGAAAAAGATAAAATGGCCAAAGATAGAGATGATGACAGCGCCTCTGTTGCAAGCATGGGTTCTGCTACCGGCCGAAGGCTTAAGATTTACAGAACATTCAGAAATCCAGAAGGAAAAGAATATGTAAGAGTGGAGACAGTTCGTAAACCTGCTGTCATCGATACTTATTTGAGGATTCGTACTACTAAAGATCCTTCTTTTATGTAAGTTAGTTAATAATTTGAAGGGGTTATTAATAATTTTTCTAGTGTTGTGTAATGAAATTATTTCTAACCTGAATTTTGTAAAAAAATTTGCAAATACACATACACAGTAAATAAATAAATAAATAAATAAATAAATAAATAAATATATCAATCCATCCTCTTACAATTATGATACTCATAAATGCATTACAGGTTTCTTTCAGTCCATTACTCTTAATTTGTCAGAAATGCTTGAAAATTCTATATGTCATTAGGTTATGTATTTATAAGAGAGATGTAAGATGTATTATTTAGTATATCTTCCCAATTAAAAACAAAAAGATAAAGGATTATTAAAAATATTAAAGACAAAAATATAGATTTTGAAGCACTGTAATAATATGAATTCCATAGTATATCATATAAAATGATATTACAGATGGATGAGAAACATTAAACTAGTTAACAAATTCGTTGTGGACTGAACTATTGCAATAAATTCTATCTTTGTACTCATTAGTTTGTTTCCCAATTGAAAGAATTTTGTTTTTTAATCTAATCTAATCTTTTTTTTTTTTTTCTTCACATCCATGTTTTTTTACTGTATTCTACTCATTAAGATCTTGCATTTGTTCCGCTTTGCTCTTCTGGTTTCAATAGTAAGTGAGAAATGGTGGATAAAAATTCAGGTAGTTCTGGAACAACTCTTTGATTTCAGTTGAATAAAATGTAAAGATTTGTTTTAACAAAACTATAATGTCTTATTATTTTACAGCAAACAATTTGCAACATTAGATGAACATCAGAAAGAAGAAATGAAAAAAGAAAAACGACGTATTCAGGAACAGTTACGTCGTCTAAAACGTAACCAGGAGCGTGAAAGATTAGGTTTACTTCCTCCTAAAAAGAAACCGAAGAAAGAGAAACCTGAACTTAAAGTAAGAATAAAATAGAAACAACTTTGATTATCTTAAAAACAAAAAAGAAGATAACAAATGACTTAATATTGGCTAGACATAGTAAGTTTAAAAAATAAATTTAAACATTTTCAGCTTTGGTTATCACTATCAAAATAATTTTTTTTTAAAAGATGAAGAAATGTTGCTACAAATGAAAACCTGTATAAATTTGAATTTAAGCTTTAAAAATAATAATAGCAACTTAGAAAAATGTCAAAAGTATATTTATATATTTACAATTTTTAATAGTTTTCATTTTACAGGTAAAGAAAATATAAGATGAAAACTTGAAAATGATTAAAATCTATGATGTATTAATTAAAATCTTAAATAAATCTATTGAATATCATAAAAGAAACTTTTTTTTTTTTAATTATTTCAGTTAAAATGTGGTGCTTGTGGTGCTATTGGGCACATGCGTACAAATAAAACCTGTCCACTTTATCAAGCCAGTACACCATTGCCTCCAGTGCCAGTTGCTATGACTGAAGAACAAGAAGAAGAAGAGGAGAAAGCTGGAATTGAAGATGATGATTTAGTTAATGTCGAGGGGACAAAATTAGTGTTATCAAAACAACTTGTGAAAGTAATTAAAATCCTATTCATTAATTTTTATTTCAAGTAAAGATATTTTAAATTGCACATTGTTTTTCACTGAGATCTCAGTCTACTGTAACTTCCTATAAATTTCTTCTTTAAAAATTTTCTAGTCTTTCAATCTACCTTGTGTTGTTTTAGATTAAAATTTTATGTGCAGTTGATGTACTTACCCGTAATTTATATTTTGATAGCATGCAGATGAAATTCGAAGAAAATCACTTGTGCTGAAGTTTCCCAAGGAAGCAGTTGCTGTTAAGAAGAGACGTCGTGCAGGAACAGTTGTCCATTGTGATTATTTGAAAAAACCCAATAAATCAGCAAATCGAAGAAGAACCGACCCATTAGTTACTCTCTCAACAGTCTTTGAGGGTATTTTGAATGAAATGAGAGATTTACCAGATGTAAGCATCTTCATTAGCATTAAACTTATAATGTTTTAATGATAAAAATTATTTTTTAATTTTAAATATGAAATCAATTGGAAAATTAATTAGGAGAAAGTCCAATTTTTTTATATACGTGATTACTTAAGATATAGTTGATTCTTCTATGTGAAATAAGTTTTCATTGAATATTTGAGTTGTATTCTTTCATTTCAGACCCAGCCTTTCTTATTCCCTGTGAATGCCAAAATAGTACCAGATTATTATAAAATTGTTGCTCGTCCAATGGACTTACAGTCAATGAGAGACAATGTCAGGCAACGCAAATATCAGTCTAGGGAAGAATTCTTAGCAGATGTTAATCAGATAGTTGAAAACAGTACAGTTTATAATGGTATGCAATTTTTATTTTCCAAGTTATCATTTTTATTACCAAATCATACACCATGGAATACTTGTTCGTAGCCATAGTAACACAAATCACTATTATGAATAAGAATTGTACACTTTGGTATAACAAAGTCCCATTCTGGTTGCTTTGTGCCGCCTAACACAGCATGCTTGATCCTTCTATTCTGCTCCTCACTAACCATTAGCTTGGTTCTATGGATATTTTTTTATTTCCTCTTTGTAAACTTTCTGTTTAATCATAAACTAAACCCATTTCTACAAAAAAGCAAACCATAAAACTTCTTTTTTTTTTACCTCTCACAATCCTATTGTTGCAGGAGACAATCATTCAAGACAGTTTGAAACATTGTAAATATAATTACAATGCTGCTTGTCATGTTTGGCAAGATTTGAATGCTGACTGAACTGATAATTGATTGAAAAGTTATATTTAATTACAAGTTCCAAGCATCTATATTCTTTTGTTTACAAATTTCTGCAGTAAGTTTCAAAAGAAACTGGATGAATTGAGGGGATCATCACTGGTAACTGTATCTCCATGAAACAAGATAAGTTCCACACAAATCGTGATCAAGTTATTATAGGCTTCAGCAGAACTGAAGGTGATCAGTTTGAAGAGCATCTTGATGCTCTCATGATGCCTTGTTTATACGATGACATAGTTGAAACTGTGACAAGTAGTCTTGAAGATTTGGTAGTATCAAGTTGATATAGCCATCATCTGTATATGATGATGCCGCTATCAGGATTGAGGTAAGGCTTCTTGCCAAAAAATGAGCTTATCCTTACTTCTGTAACACAATGGTGGTGGGTTCCAATAATGATATTTCACTTTCTAAATCTTCCTCAGCAACACTCCACTGGCGACCATAGCAGGCCCCATGTAGCTTTTTAAAACCTTACCCACCACCAATGGAGATCTTCTAGTTTGATGATCTCTTCAATCTACTTTCAGCTTTCCTTCAGCAACAGAAGATTGCCAATGATAACATGAAGCCTCATTCTCAGAACACTGGGAACAAATCTGTTAAAGCCTTCATGCCAGGTTCATTTAAATTGCCTTCTGATGAAGATGACAAGTTATCATCTTCAGGTAATGATTATTCTTTACTATTCTTCCTTATGCACTTCAGCTTTTTTAAAGGCACAACTCTTGAATGATTGTAAATCTGCTCATATTCTGATCTAAACTCATCATATTTACTTAACATCTACCCTAATAATAAAGCAGTATGTATATATTACATTGTTTTATCTGAACCTTTTCAATTTTAAGAAATCTGATTCTATTCCTGCCTCAAACGTCTGCCATTCTGTAAAAATGATGAGATGTTAAGAACTGCCTTGAAAGAAGATTGAATAATTTAAAATGTGAATTTAAGGCTACTGATTCTGTAGATATCCTAAAGTATATGAGCAGTACTTCATATATTTTTTTTATTATTATTATTAATAATAATTATTTAGGTTATAGTTTTTTTTTTTTTTTTTTTTTTATATATATATATACACTATATAGGTGGGCAACCATTGGACTGGCCCTCCAACCTGAATTTCATCTGATTAACTTATGATCATATGAGTCTTAATTCCTGCATTGCTCATTCTCTACTGAGGCTAAAGGCTTGATGCTTTAAACTTGAATATAAAATTGTTATTCATTTTGTATGATTATTTCAAATGTTGATCACACATCTCTTTTGCAAGATTGTTGCATTCCTTACAGTCAAATTTTAATTTTTTGAGTTGTTTGATTAGTTTCAAGGATATCTTTTTCCAGATCCCATTGTTAGTTGTCTTTAAAAATCAAAGTCTCTTTCAGGATTATTGGATTGATTGATATAAAGACGCAGATTTTAAGATTCTGATCTTGTTTCCAATGTTATAGTTTTTTTTTTTTCGCTAAGTATTAAATCTTTCTTGAAATCATTCTGAGAATTTTTGAGAATGATATTGAATGTAAATGACATGATTTCTGTACTAAATTCTCTTATGCAAGATAAGGTGATTTTAAGCGGTTATCTTTGTAAATTCTTCATTGAAGTTTTTGAAGAAGATGGTAATGTTTTTATATCAAAGCAGTCATTTGCTAACATTTGGGATTGTTTCACAAAACTGTTACCATCCATTTTTACAATTAATACACTGTTGTTAATATTTGGATATTTGTCTTGCATTCTGACAATTGCATTGTCTATCGACATTCTAGAAAAAAACTTTTTTCATCTTTTCCAAATAACATCAGGTGTTTTTTTAATTTCCATCATAAATAATGTTGCCACATAACAATATCATATGAAGAATCAGTTTTTATTTTGAACAACTGAATGCTTCTGTTTAATATTTGAGAAAAGCCATGTGTAAGTTTATTTGCTTGATTACTAAACCATTAACTTCTAATTTATGGGTACCTCTGAGCCTTGAAGCTTTTCATATCCCATCGGGTTATTCCATGTCAAGTCATCCAGGCCATGTCACCCACTACCTAGTTGAGAACTGAGATTTTGTGTACTGCTATTATACTTAATTTCATGAACTTTTGCCAATTTTTATTGCTTTTTATAAATTCTGTTGGTAATAATAGCAGAAAGTTTGATGCAATTTGGTACTTCAAAGCGAATTGTGAATATTTGAAAATTGGCTGCAGTTTTTAAATGGAAACAAGTAGGATGACAATTTTTTCCCTGAATATGCGTTGTGACATGTAGTTTATGAAAACATAAAAGAATTGGCCGTATAAATTTTTTTTTTAATTGTTTTATAATTTTTTTTGTTTTTTTTATGGTTAATTTAAAAAAAAAATTTGGACACTTGCTCTACTCTGAAAATCCTTGAAAAAATTAGGAAGTGATTTACAAATAGTAAAGTTTTGTCACAAAAAAAATCATTTTGTGGAAATGAATTGTTCTTACCAAAAAAAAATCGTGAAAGAATTGGCCAAAAAAAATTTGGTAGTTTAATGTTTTTTTGGTTAAATTTCTAAAAAAAAATTTGGATACTTGCCCCTATCTGAAAATCCTTGAAAAAATTAGAAAGTGATTTACAAATAGTAAAGTTTCATAACAAAAAAAATCAGTTTTGAGAAATGAATTGTTCTTACCAAAAAAAAATCGTGAAAGAATTGGCCATATAAAATTTTGTAGATTAATTTTTTTTTGGTTAAATTTCTAAAAAAAAAATTGGACACTTGCCCCCATCTGAAAATCATTGAAAAAATTACAAAGTGATTTACAAATAGTAAAGTTTCCTCACAAAAAAAATCAGTTTTGAGAAATGAATGGTACTCTCAAAAACAAATTGTGAAAGAATTGGCCAAATAAAATTTTGTAGTTTAATGTATTTTTGGGTAAATTTCTAAAAAAAAATTTGGACACTTGCCCATGAAAATCCTTGAAAAATTTAGAAAGGGATTTACAAATAGTTAAGTTTCATCACAAAAAAAATCATTTTGTAGAAATGAATTGTTCTTATCAAAAAAAATCGTAAAAGAATTGGCCAAAAAAAATTTTGTAGTTTAATGTTTTTTTGGTTAAATTTCTAAAAAAAAATTTGGATACTTGCCCCCATCTGAAAATCCTTGAAAAAATTAGAAAGTGATTTACAAATAGTAAAGTTTCCTCACAAAAAAAATCAGTTTTGAGAAATGAATGGAACTCTCAAAAAAAAAATTTGGACGCTTGCCCCCCTCTGAAAATCATTGAAAAAATTACAAAGTGATTTACAAATAGTAAAGTTTCCTCACAAAAAAAAAAAATCAGTTTTGAGAAATGAATGGTACTCTCAAAAAAAAATTCGTGAAAGAATTGGCCAAATAAAATTTTGTTGATTAATTTTTTTTGTAAAATTAAAAAAGAAAAATTTGGACACTTGCCCTCCCCTCTGAAAATCATTGAAAAAAATTAGAAACTGATCTGCAAATAGTAAATTTGCTTCACAAAAAAAAATCAATTTTTGAGAAATGAATGGTACCCACAAAAAAAAAAATGAATTTTGAAAACATTTTCATTCAGCCATTAACATTACCAAAATATCACAATAATAGAAATACTGTTAACTACTTAAGAAACATTAACAACATAAGTGAGCATAAAAATATACAAATGTAAAAAAAATTGCAATATAAAACAAAACTACAAACTATAAAATATACTCGTACATTATATAAGATATGTATCTGCATTCAAGTTCATTTGGAAATATATATATGACAAGATGCTTTAATGCTTCACATTTAATATTTTTTTGTATGAGGACCACTTTTCTTCCACCAATCTAGAAGACTTTTGTTTAGAGAATAAGTATGGCCTGTTGCTGTGGTGATTTCAACTTCAAATAGAATATGTGAGAATGGGACATCACAAACATCATTATCAGGCCAATAGACGGATGGGGATGGTCCATGAGGATGCATTAACCTTACTGTAACATCTCCTTCTACACCATTCACTTTCTCAACAATCCCCAGATACCAAGAAGAGTCATATACAAATGCAACATAGCAGTTGGGCTGCACAGAGCATAATGGCATCAGTGGCGGAAGTGCAGAGAAATCATGAATGATACTAAAATCAGTATCATAGCTTAGCCTTTTTGCTCCAATCTTGGTTGGTGATAGTGGTATAATGTGATGCATAGATCGTGTTCCAGGAACAGTTTTTGCACTTTCAAAGCGTGGGAAAGAAAATTTCTGACTTGAACCATTTCATCTTTTGAAACAGAGAACTGAAATGCCTTGTAGGTTTTCCCGACAGAATTCAAATACCTGCGATGCAGTAAGTATTTGATCTTTATATAGTCTTTGCAAACTTGATTTTGTGACAAGTCTTTTGACAGTGCCACCAATACCATCGCAGGGAGATTTGCCATGGCTGGTTGCAAAAAAAAGATCAGCTGCACTTTATATTGAAATCGTGTTCATGGTAGCAGATATTTCTGAAATTCTTACAATTTTTATATTGTGCAGCACATCCGTCAGAGAAATATTCAGCATAAGCAAGTGGAATTTCAGGAAATTCAAACTTCAAAAAATTCAATACAGTCTTCTGAGTCTGATACACAAGGGCCACATCATGTTCTAGATCATCAGAAATGATACAAAAAATTTTTGCTTGCAACTGTTGATCTTTTTTGTAATATATAACAACAGTGTGAAGAGTGCAGCTACCATTCTTCCAATGGTACCCCTGTACTTCATCTTGAACAACAAAATAGAGATTTTCACTGAAATCCATTAAAATTAACACTGATCCTTCATCAAGTGTTTCTTTCTTCATTTTCAGATAATAAGACTGTGATTGAGCAATAAAAGAGTATGGAGTAAGTGTTTCAATTTTCTTAATTAGTGTGTCGCAGAATTCTGATAGAGTGGTGATTGGAACATTTAAAGTCATTCTATCAGTTGATACCCATTGACTGTACTGAACCATCACATCAGGATCATAGTCTTCTATTTCATTTTTTAAGTGTGTTTGAAGTAAAGAACTGGGAAGGGGGGGGGGGCATTATTTGCACAGAAGGAGCATACAGGCTCGGTTATTTATATCATGTTACTGTTTTCATTAGATCATGGTATGTTACTTTAATAGAAATAGAATTTAGAAGCAATTAACATTTTGACTGTAAGTGGTGACACATACGGTAGGTGTTCCTGATGATCCTACGAGTATACACTGTTCTGGTCGAAAAGATTCAAATTTTGAAAATCCTACTTTGTCTTCAGGATACTTCTTTTTATAGAGAGAATACATTTCAGCTAAATTACTTAAAACAAGACGCTTCTGTTCATATGTATTTTTTATTGTGCTCACTTTACAGGTGACATGATAGTCAGAAATTATCAATTTAATTTTTTTTTTTTTTAATATAGCGTTTTTTCTACACTTCCCATCATTTCTACAAACTGATTTTTTTTGTGTGACATAAAGAAGGATTTATAATAATATTGTAAAATTTTCAAAGGAATCTATGATGGAGCAATACCTTAAAAAAAATACAATGCCCAGGTATCGAATTTATTTGAAAAAAATTATTTATATTTTTTTTCTAAAAAAAAACTTATGATTATTCAATAAAAGAAGCATGAACATAAAAATATAAACATTCCTCTTTAATTTTAAAAAAAAATCAAGGTTCTACTGCAAAAACTGTAGAAACTATTGCTTTTTTAAATTATCAAGGAGCTCGTCCATGGAACACCTGAGTTCCTGGATCCATATAACTTCTTGAGACCATTACTGAAAAATTACTTAACCTGCAACATTTAAATTTTGGAAATGTTCATATATCTAGGTAAACTTCAATTATACAAAATTTCAAAGTTTTCTGTGAGGGTGGGTGACATTTCCTAAAATTTCTGGATGATTTGATATGGAATGACCCCATCTTCTTATCTATAATGACTGTAAGTAGGATTTTTTTGAGCTCTTCTTCTTAATCTAGTATAAATTATCTGACTACTGCAATTCAAGAAATGTTTCAGTTCCATCTTGTAATCCAGTCCTTTGTTCCTCGATGCTGTTGTTGATCTTTCTTTTGCATGGATTTTCTCTAGAAAACTGTCATATTGGTTGTTTCAGCAACAGATTACATCTTCTGAATCTTTAAATATGAAAGTTTACATACTAATTTTTCTGCTGAAGACTTTTCTCCACTGATTTATTCTTGAGCTTTATGAAGTTAATGAGAAATACAGTGCAATTAATAACTATAAAGGAATTATCCATGTACATCATTGCACTGTGTTAATACGGTATGATCCAAAATATACTGAAACTCGCGCATCTCGAACACATGGTTGCGTTTGTCGACGGGTTATAGCTCCAGCTGCACGTGTTCGCAGTAGTGAAAAGGAAGTTGTGTTGTTGGAAATGGGTCTCTCGATGGAGGAAAAAGTATTCATAGATGAGCATTATTTCCGCTCATACGGAAGCGGTCGTGAAGGTGGACCGAGTTTGAAAAAGGTGGCAGAACAATTCCAAGAGAAGTTTAATAAGACAGCACCAAGTAGCACAGTTATGCTGTCTATTGTTACGAAATTTTGCTGTTCTGGTAGTGTACTGTGAACGCTACAGGGGTTTAGTGATAAAGCCATTTCTTCAGGATTGGAGAAGGTTCTATCGTGCAAGGAACATTCAGATGAATAGACAGTGGTATCAACAGGACGGAACGATCAGCCATACCGCTCGAGCATCTCTAGCCATGCTGCAGGAAAACTTTCCAGGACGAATCATTTCACGTGGTACTGACTTCCCATACCCGTCCCATTCCCCCGATCTTACACCACCTGATGCCTACTTGTGGGGAATGTT
>JAFIDM010006943.1:62474675-62506118 GCA_023159025.1 Thereuonema tuberculata
CTTGAGCTATTTTTTGTTATTGTGCTGGGAATCGGAGACAGTACTGTAGACAGTACTGCTGAGAATCGGAGACAGTACCCAAATCTTATTCAAGTATTTCTAGTTCAAATACTTTATAAACTTCAACCTGTTTGTTTCTACTTCATCCCATCAACTTAAATTTTTTTTTTTATTAATCTCAAGATTTGCCTTCTTTCCTTTCCCTGGAAAGGCTTAAAAGGCTTTTTGTTGTCCTTTTTCTGTTTCCCTCGTACATTAAACTCTATATCAGTTCCGACATCTAAGAATTATTAGATCACCTTTATTACACTATTTTGCTAAAACAAGTGATTGCCACAAACTTTGGGATCGGGTTAATTAGGCTTGTCTTAAGTTTCCTCTCTTCCAAGATGTTTTGAATTAATTTTGAACCTTACCAAATGCAGTATTAACTATATTACTTCAAGGGAATTTATAATTAAAATTGTTTTATTTTGTATATAGAATATAAAGTCTCATAAATATCATAATCGTGGGGATTTCCTTGCCGATGTGGAGCTCATACTACAGAATAGCGTTACTTATAATGGTCCTGAAACTACATACACCAAAAAAGCTCAAGAAATTGTTGAAGTCTGCAAGACTACTGTCGCTGAAGTAAGTAAAAACTATTTAACTAAGTAAAAGCTTAATGTTTTGTTCAATTTAATCTATTGCTTAATAATATATAGGATGGATGTAATGGCAAAAAAGAAAAAAAAAAAATTAAATCCTTTTTTCAGTCTGAAATTTTTACAATATTTATTTTATTTCATGAAAACTAAATTCTCTTTTCTTCTTGCTCTGTTCTTTTAAGTATGATGAGAATTTGACTCAACTTGAGAAGAACATTCAAGCAGCGCAAGAGGCTGCCCTGGATGCTGCTGAAACTGATTCGATCATGACTGGAACGTCAGCAGGACCTGCTGACCATGATGACAGCAGTCTGATGGGCCTGGAGGAGGGCAGCATGGCGTTGACTGAAGCCGAAATCCCTTCGACTTCATCAACAGGAAGAGCAAGACGCAGGGCAGCCCAGCGGGTACTGAGCCTTTTAAATGTAATCTACAAAAATTTAAAATATATATATATTGGACTAATTTTTGTATAGTTTGAGTAATCAATTTAAAATTTGGAAATCTTTCAAGAATCGTAAAATTATTAAACAAACAAACAAAATGCCAATTTCAACTTAAATTGTAAAGTTTAAAAAATTTTAGTAGGTGTTCGAAGGAGAAAAAAGATGACAGTTTTTGTATTATAAATGAAAACAATGTACCTGGAATTAAATATTAATTTAAGAATTTGGAATAATCTCATAACAATGATTCTTTTTTTAAATCTTAGATAACAAAGAAAGGTGGAGAAGAATTAGAGCTGGTAGACATAGAAGGCGATGAAGATGGAGATACCTATTTGAATTTATCTGGTAGATCGCATGATATGGATGTTGATGACAGTGAAAATGTCTTGGTAGAAGGTAACAGTTTAAATTCCTTTGCTTGTCTTCAGTTGATGATATATTTGGAATAATTAAAACCTTAAATAATATGAAATGCTTCCTTAATATTAACAAATAAGTAAAAAAAAACCCAACCAATTAATATTATTATTATTAAAGTGTTTACCTTTTAAAAAATATACAATGAAAAAAAATCAAAACTTCATATACATACTACTGGTACAGATTGCATGAGACTTTGGGTGATGTCACTTTACTAAGACTTACCTCACAGTCTTTGTAATCTACAACAACTTTGATTTCTATAACAGTCTTCTGCTTATCACTCCTGTTGCTGATATGATGATGGATCCTATTACAACTTTCACCAAATGCCACATAGCTTTTAACTCTTTAGATAGAACCAGATATTTCCATGGTATTCTCTGCAATTACCATACTTAAATTGTTGTAAAGAGACACTGCAACATCAATGATCTGAACAGTTCATTTTACAAACACTATATTATCAGGCAAGTTGATTATAATTGCCTGATTTGTGATGATTAGAATTCAGTTTGTATCCTTGATTCTCTAGTGTTGCAACTCAGATTCATTTGTATAGTTTGGGTTTGAACATTAATTAAGGCATGTTTCATGGCAAGTTACTGGTGTACAATGTTTGTATAATCTACTCTGGAAGTATCTTCTGACTTCAGTGATATGCTCATTTGTTTCATTAGCCTGACTGCGGCGCTTGTCATGATCAGTGACCGTTCCATCACAGACGATAGTGTTTCTATAGTTTTTTGGTAGGATTGACAGTGATTGGCAACTTCAACACCTTCAACTCATATTATGTACAGCAGCCATAATTTTGACAATGAAATATTAATGCAATCTTGACTGATCTGGTATGGATAAGAATTATATCTTTTAAGAAGAATTAAGAGTTTTTTTTTGCTTCCAGTTTGTTACCAGTACACTTTCAGGCTCTTGTTCTAACATTTCAGTCTTCTTTTTTACCATATGCGTTGGAATTAAACGTTCGAATGTTTTGTCTTTATTGTTCCCTTATTGAAAGTATTGCTGCATTCTTGTTCATAGCCAATTGTGCAGATTAATGTTGTACTTGCAAGTTGGATCTAAAAATCTGTTTTACTTGCTGTGTTCGATTTAAAGTATAATAATCACGACTTCATATAAACTACTCTTCTTAGAACACTGGAAATACAAGCTTGTATTTTTTTTTTTAAAGTTTACAAATCCTGTTACACAAGATGCCAATTTCATTGAAAACTTAAATGCTGAAAATATATTTGGTAGACAACTCTTTCATTCTTTGTCACGTGATTTGAATGGGTGTCAGAGCTGTGCTGTGGTAATTCAACATGGTAAATCTGTCTCCCTTGGTAGTGCAAAAAAAGTTGTACAATTTTTGTGGCCGAAGAAAGTGTCAATAGTTGTTATCCATTGACTGTTTTTCAAAGTGTATTGCAGTTCATTGATGCCATTGTGCAAAGGAGGCAGACAGTTTTCTGTGTTGAGATGAGTTGTTGTTTCATTAATTCATTGCTGAATCGTCAAAGATGTTTCTGCTATTTAACTGGCAAGGAAAAACTTATTACACCTGATGACAAGTTTAATTGCCAAGGAAACTATATTAGAATAGAGTATCACTAATATCTTCTTGATGCATTGTTAGTTTCCTCTAATAAAATCTTGCATTTGATTTATGATTACTATTTAAATTTATTTTCAAATTGACCCTTATTCATACACAAATTTTTGCATTATTAAAATGTGTATGAATCTTGAGTGTACAATTTTGTTTTATTTCTTTCATTCCTCAGTTTAATGAGGAAAAAAAAATCTTTTAAAACTATTAATTATAAATGATCTCTCTTAAATCCCATATGTTGAACTTAATAAATAAAGTACCAATTCACTGAAAATTTGTTTTTTTTTTTTATTACTTTAGATCTACAGATTACTCCGGAAAATACTGATCTGTCTGACAATGAGGGTAGTGATAATGACTTTTTGAGTAAATTAAGTGAAGAGGGAAGTGATTCTGATGTTGAAATCAAACCTGAACCAGAGCAAACCCACTATTTTCAGGAACAATATGAAGCAGCTGAGGAGCAGGAACCTTCTGCCTATTATCAAGGAGGTAAAAATAGTTGTTTAATGCTTTTGAAAAATAGTGTATTAATAAGCGCAAAGCTCATAGCTATTAGATGAAGAACAAGAAAATACATGTGATACAAAATGCCATTAACTATAACTTTTTTTTAACAAAACAGTAAGTTCTAGATTTACAGGAATTTCAAGTTAAGTGAATTTTGAAATGCAGTTGCAGTGCTTCAACTTACAACTATCATTGTCATCTGTCAACGTAATATATTTAAGTTATCAATATGATACTGAACAGTGTTTCATTTTCTTAGATTTTTTTTCATAAGCAGAATTATTTAGCATTAATTATCCTTTGAAATAAACATTTATGTAAAATATATTTAAGCATTATTTGACTTACATGATTTTTTTGCCCTTGTGCAGTAAACTTTAGAAGGAATTAACGATGTAAATCAAGAGCTTACTGTTTTCTCATCTTTATAGCTGAAAATTTAAGAAAATTTTAGTAATCCAGTTAATCAATGCTTTCTTTATTTTTCTAATATCTTTCTTTTCACTCTGATATTTCTTCTCATCACTATAATACATTTTTTTTTTTTAATTACTGATTGTCTTTTATTCTTCAGGAATGTATAAAAAGGAAACAATAACAGTTCATAGTATAATACAGATAGTCACTGACTTATGACAGAATTAGACTTATGACTCTAAATATTAAATGATCATATGATGGTTGATTATCTATCTATCTATCTGAACCTTCAGAATTATTGGGCAAAACAAAATGCCTCAAATATTTTCTACAAGCAGGTATAGCTTCTATGTTACTTGAAGGTTATATAAGAGGAAATAGTTGAACACTTGCGAAATATCTGCTTCTGGAACTTTTTGAAATATTTAGCTTGATCATTCATTCTGTGATTTATGAGTTTTTCTCAGTGTTAAAATTTTGACAGTTCATATAGTTAAATTTGTAAATTAAAACTGATGAGATATTGAGTTTAATGTTTTATTAATGTCTCACTGACAAAAATCAGCTAAGGTTTATGTTGATTCAAAGATTCAAAAATTTCCAATGTCATTAATTAAGAAATATCGTATATGTGTCAGTGACCATCTGATTGCCATGATTCACAAAGTAGCTAAGATTAAGATCAGATTAAGTTAATTCTTAGATTTCATTTTGCATGAAAAATAACTAAGACTTTAACATTCAATCTTGTAAGAATTGGTTTCTTTAAGATGTCTCATTGTAGTGTGAATTCTTTTAAGTCTTCTAATAAAGATTGCCTATCACTACCAACCCTTAATTTCAAAGAAGAATCTCAAAATTGCCAATAGCTATCTAATCATTAAGACTAAAAGATTGTTTTATTGCACTTCAAACTGAATAGAAGCAATTTTGAGTTATAACTGATCCAAACAATTAATTCTTTATAAGATATTTTTTCTGTTGTTACAGTTCTAAAAGCAGCTAGATGCTAGACTACACAATAAAAATAAGAAAGTTATCGCCAATTAAATCTATTCAGTTACCTAATTTCATTTGCGTTTTGTTTTTGAAAATGTTTTGTTTCTCTTTAAGCTTTACCTTTTTACCCAGATTTTTACAGAAAATCTAAGTAATTTTTTAAAGTGTAACTAATTAAAACTCGAAATTTAAATGGAGCTTATTTTTTGTTGCAGAAGAAAATAGTGCTGGAGATTTGGATGACAACATGGTCGTAGATGAGAACTACGATCCTTCTGCCTTTTTATTGCAAAGCAATGTGGGCTTCCAGCGAGTTGCAAATTCTTCAACTGGCCATCATGGGAATGACGGTGATATTAATAATGACCTGGCCATGTCAGAGTCAGATGACGAAGGCGGTCATCGTAGAGATAGGACACCTGATGCCAATGATAATGACGAAGATGGTGATGAAGGCTTATGGTTTTAAAATTATTCTTGTGTTCATTCAATTTCAGTAAGTACCATTTTAGGGTAAAAATCATCTTATAAATCATTATTTCATATGTTGTAAATCTCGCTTAACTTTATTTTCTCCCTGTAAATAACATCAATATTCTTTCAAAAATAATATAAACTATATTATTGTTTTTTATCCTTTAAATAAACTTTTTCAGAGGAAAATATATTCTAATCAACGGATGAAAAAAAAAAAATGTATGTTAATGGTTTCAGTTAATGTTTTTTGTTTTTTTAAAATAGTCTTTTTTTTTTTTTGGACTGAAAACTGTAAATAAGAAAAATCCAGTGATTGGAAGCACTAAGAAATGCAATTATGATGTTTCTTAATTATAGCTCATTAATTCATAATGATGTTTGTTAGAATTTTCACTAATACACAGTGAAATAATAGTGTAATAAAAAGAAAAGTGTAATTATGTTAAAATTTGTAACATCTTCATAAATATATTTACATTTAATATTGACGTTCTGTTTCACATTGAAAACAACATTTCAAATAATTCATACTTGTAATTTAATATTTTTCCCTTAAATAAGGACTATTTTTGTTTTTATTTGCATGAAAAAAATGCAAACTGTGTTGTTATAAAGTCAATACAAAGTATGATTCTTTATACTGTCAATCATTTTTGTGAAAATTTGTTTTAATAAAATAAATTCATAATTTTCAATGATTTTTATGTTTCTTAATTCTCATGTTCTTTCTTATAGTTTAATAAAATGAACAAATATAGAGCTTAAAATTAACAAAATAAAATAAAAATTACTTAATAACTATTAAGGATCAACATTTAGCCTTTAAAGTTTATTTTTATTTCTATGATTCATGCACTTGTTGATGCCATTTGTTCAAGGTCTTCAAAACCAGTTTGCTGATCAGCCACCTGGGTCCATCCAATTTCTTTCCTATTTGGGCTTTAGAGGAAAAGGAAGAGATGGCCTCAAGTGTCAGAATATTTTTTTCATAATCCCAAACTTTCAACAATTATGCAAATGTTTTCAGTGTCATAAGAAGCCTTTTTTTTTTATCATAACATTTAAACCATAGACTGGCATAGAAGGTTAATTTCCTCAATTCTAGATATTGGTAAATATATTTTATCAGCTCAGTAGAATCTTGAGTGCAAATCCTGCCATCATTTTTTTTTTATCTTGTTTGTTTCTTTGTTTAGCTGACAGTTCTTCTGTAAAGCAATTATACTCTAGATAAATGATTGTGTTTACACTTCATGAACACTTCACATCACATAATTTTTCTTGATCATTGCAAAGATATTCACAAAACGAGTTTTTCAACATATTTAGGACATCTTTGAAACAAAATAGGAAGTGTTCAAATTTGTTACAAGAATTGATTCTGAAAACCTTCAGAAGTATTCATTTTCATCAAAGAAGTTGGCAGTTTTTTTTGATTATTTCCTTTTATTTTGTCAGTTAAAACAATATTTTATACAATAATACAATAATATAAAATAATTAATACAATATTTAAATAAAAGAAGTTTAACGTGCCGGAATAATTCAAAATTAGGTATCAATCCACGGCACAAAGCTAAAGTTAGATTCGCACCTTGAGTTGTCATTGGGAAGAGACTGGGACGGACCGTTTCGTCCTCATTAGGATTCCTCCTCAGTTTAAATATTTAAACAATATTTAAATATTTTATAATATTTCTACTGTTGTGAACTAAGATCTTATGATTTTTTTGAATTTATTTGAAGTATTTTGACAATTTCTTAATTATTAATTTTTTTTTTCTAATGACTGTTCAATATCTTGCATCATGATATACAGTAAAAAACTGTTGTTGTTTTTTTCCAATACTGTATGATCTGAAAAAGTTTTATTATGTGGAAATTAATAACTCTTTAAAATTTATAAACCTTTTACAAAAGCACCGTCATTTAAAGATACTAAGTTTTGCAGGGACTGAAGCCATGACACTTTTTTGTTTTCCTTCATGATGGACAGATGCTGTTTCAGTGCAAGATTGGTTCAGCTTTAATTTGCACTACAGAACAGAGGTTCTTAGCTACTTACATGAACTATGTAAAGCCAAAGGTGGACAGATTATTTTGACATGGATCAGAAAAAGGGATATCAGCACAGTGAATATTAAATTAAAGTAAATACAGGGTAAGCAAAAATGATTTGAAAGATTGCAAAAATTTCCTGTAACATCGCTATTGTAGTTATGATGCGTTGAATGGTACAGTTGGATAGAGCATTTTGAGTTCAAGTTTTTTTTATATGTATAGCTTATAAATGTTCGATATGGCCACCATTGTTAATACCAAAACACCATGGGCATTGAAATGTCCAAACGGTACTGAAAGTCTTCCCAAATGCAACGTAGCATTGATCCATCTATTGTTGAAATTACAGTGGAAATGCGCATTTTCACTTCATTGAGATCCCGTGGTAAGGGCGATGTCTTTAGCACCAAAACCACAGAAGACCATATTCATTCTTAACACCATATGATGAGTGGCAGCATGTTTCAAAACCATGCTGTTTGTTACACGGCTCAACAGCCAATGACCCACTGCTGTCATGTTTGCCAGGACTGTGCATGCCGGGTTTACAGTTTTCATGCGACTAATGTAGGTCATATTTCACAGTTCTGATATGCAAAATAAACTTGAACATGTGCTATATCCAGCTGTAATATCACATCTTAACTACAATAGCAATGAATTTAGAGTTTTGATATCTGGAAAATTGCAACATCTATTAGATTTTGGTTCCAAAAATAATTGTTACTAATCTATCAAGAATTATAACTTTATCTTAAAATTACTTACAAAAGGAAATTTGAAAGAAATTCTCGTGAAAAAAACAAACAAACCCAAAACATATGAATAAAGTAATAGAGAACTTTTTTTTTTGTTATGAATTTTCAAAAAACAAGTTTGTTGCAGTTTCTATGCTTTCTTCATTCTTTGTATTTTGAAATTTATTTAAGAATTGACACTTAAACAATCCCTTTATACTATCATTTTATCTGTTTGGATAATTGCTTCGTGAACATCAAACTACATTTTTAGTCTTTAAACAAAACTCAAACCCTCTTTGGTTTACTTTTAGTTGGTATTTGGCATGGATAATAATATATTGCCTTTGATTTTATCCTCATCCATTCTTTCTTTGATCTAGTTTCAGCATCTAGTTTCCATCTCCTTCAGATGTAGTGGCATGTCCTCTGATTATTATAATAGATCCAATATAACTTTCCAGCAGTGTTTCCAGTATTATGTCATCTTGAAGAATAATACGGCACGCTCACTTGCAGCCAGAGTTTATTTTTCAGTTTTATCACCTTCTATGCAGTGTCTTTAGTGCAGATACTTAGGCAAAATCGATCTTGTTCCTTCTTTTGTTGAGTTTCTTGATGTTGGAAAACTTGTCGTAGCACGGTGAAAATCTCATTACAGATTGAATTTACATTTGCAGTTTAGTGGCAGGAGCAACTTGCTTTTAAATATCTTAAGTTCCTCATTCATCTTAGCAAATCAGAGTTTGTCGGTCAAGACTTCGTGCTAATGCATGTCAATGCGAGACCACATGTTGTGAGATGTGTCCGACAGTATCTGGATGAGGTTGGCGAACCCACGATGGAGTCACCTCCATCCAGCCCAGACTTTAATTCCATCGAGCACATGCGGGATGAACTGAAGCTTCAAGCCCGAATTCCTGCTTCTAGCACCATCACTCAACTTCAGGCAGCCATGGTAGAGGAGTGGGAAGCCATTCCACAGGAAACGGTGCAGAAATTAATACGATCAATGACAAACCGTATGGAATCCGCCATATGAGCTAGGGGTGGCAACACCCAATACTGAATACAATAAATTTTGTTTCTTTTTACAGTAGTTTGGCTTTTCTTTTCAAGCAAACCATCTCCATTTCATTTTTCCTTCCTCCACATGTTTTCCTGTTTTCCGTTCTAGGTCCTATTATATAAGAAAATTTGGTTTTATACTGATTACTTATGATACCATTTGAAAGTGTATTTTATAAACTTTCAGATGATGTATACATTTTCATTTAAAGTAATTTAATTATCTGAAATAGTTGGCAGCAAATGAAAATATGAATGTTGAGTCGATGTTTTTGCTCGCCAATGTAGTAACTTACTGCTTAATGAAGATTTAAGTATGATTTTTGGAGATCATACTTATACATACTTTGGAGATTTTCAATATGGCAAATGAAGCTTGCTTTTATCCATTGCTTGTAAGCACATGACATTCATATGATGAACCATTGCCAGCAAAGCCATCCTAATGAGCTAGGCAGCAAATGAAAAATTTGCTTCTGTACTAAATAAGCAGAATGCAAAATGGCAGATACATACAATAAATACCATTATAAGAGTAAAGTACAAAATATGGATCTCAGCCTAAAAAACATTATAAATTGGATCTCATGTTTCTTCCGCCTTTTTTTATAAACTAAAAATGATCATTTTTGCTTTTATTTTTATCATGGAAGGTAAAGTATTCAGCTAATGGTTAATCACAGCATATTTTGCTCCTGTCTTGCAAAGAGGATATCCAGCTATGTGTGTTTATGATTTGAAGCTATGATTTGCAATGGATATAAGCAGACTTCGCTTACCAACATTGAAAACGCTCACAGAAACCTTAAACAATGAAAGAAAGAAAGCCTTTTTTTTTTTTGTAAAAATGAATAACTTTAATTTTATGAATTATAAATTACAAAATATTAAAAAAATACATGAATGATGCTTTGATTATTTACATAGCAGCTGTCACTTCTGTATAAGTCTTCCTGGACATATTTCAAATATTAAATTATATCTAGAATAGTCTACCTATTACTACAATTATACAGAGTAATATGGTAAAATCATTTACAAGAGATATTTGTATAGTAGATACAATAATTTGTTTTAAAACACAAGACAATCACACCATTACCAAGACTTTTATAAACTTTTTTTACCTTTTGAGACATTCAAATTGAACAGTTTTTTTGTTTTACAACACTTGTAAAAATGGCCTCTTGATACAAAACTCGTTCATTCAACTGGCAACTTTCCAATCATTTTAGCAGTTGTTTACAAGCATTAACAGCTGGAAAAAAATGAATATAAAATTTCATACTTCATGTTATCGTATCTATCATATTTTAGTAAGCTGCAGCTGTCAGTGAATCAAAAACTTAAAGAATAAAAAGTATTTCAACACGTAAAATTATATGAAAAAAAAAGTTTTTTTTTCTTTTTAAAGTTTTCAAACTTTTTTCCTTAAATATTTTTGATTAACTGGCATCTTGAAGTAGCTTTTAAACTTGTTTAATTTATCAGTTACAAATAAAATGAAATTTTATATTTCATAGAAAACTCTAGTATCTTAAAAGAGATGGAAGAAATTGTTAACAAAATCAAGGAAAAATGACAATGAATAATTGATGAGTGAATTTTAAAAATTGCTGGATTTTAATATTTGAAAAAAAAATTCATTTCACAAAGAAATGTATAATTTACAAAAATTTCCAACCTAAATAAACCAAATTGCACAAAAAATATTAAATGTGATTTATTTACAGTGTACTTCAGTGCAACTTGTATTTTCTCGTACTACTTCTGAGGATGTTTTTTAATTAAGTGCTACATCTTCTGATTGTGAATCAGTTCACGGTTCTTTGTGAATAAATAATTGTTTATCCACTGCAAGCTACATAATAGTCTCAATAACATATATAAAGTCTACGTATAATCACAGATACATCCCTCTGCACAACCTGTCCTGTAGTTGATTTTGTGCCTGCATCTAGTGAAGTCACACTTGACTTCTGGACATACACTTAATGCTTCAGGACAAATACAGTCAGGACATCCATCAGCACCTAGAGGCTTGTCACAGTTAGCTGGACATTCACGATATGGACAGTCAGTGCGTGGCCTACAGTCACAGTGCTGGCATCCATCGTGGCCTGTTACAATACGACAGTTAGCACTACACATAGGGGTTGGACATCGAACTCTCATTTGCTCACACTTGCATATGAGACAACCTCGCCAGTCACGGGCTGTGGAACAAGTGACACCTGGACCTTTAACGCATTCGACTGGTGGACACTGCCATAACCTCTGAGGTCGAGCTTTGCAGAAACCACAGTATACACAGCTATCAGATGCACGATAGAGCTGACAATGGGAAGGACAATGACCTACTACTGGACACCTAGAAACTAAAGAGCAAAAATGAAAAGATTAGAAATAAATTAAGTCTACATCCTGATTCAGAATTACATAATTAAAAATTAAAAGAATGTGGTAAAATAGATACATATTTAATTAGGAACAACAACTAAAATATTTCGGTTAAATCAATGCTATAAACAAATACTTCTTTATATTTAAAGTTTTACCCAATTTTCTGCAAAAAAATGGGATTTGATTTGTTCCAGAATGTTTAAGTAGCAGAACATTCTCTATTCACTTACTACCTAAAGTATCTTCAAATGCTGTGCTGATCATCTTTGTCTCAAGATAGTGTTTATGCAATTTATAGAACGCCATCTGAATAGGGCAGATGTTTATGTGCCTAATAAAGTCCATTTCAGTTGAGCCAGTTTTGATTCCACTAATTACCTCCATATATTAATGTACATTGATATGAGAACATTCTATATTATTATCTTTTGGAATTCATATTATTTATTTAATATATTAATTTTTTTCCTTTTTCAATATTTAAAATATTTAAATATTGGCCATGCTATTAAATATGTTCTGAAATAATGTAAGAAATCTAAGGATGATATGATTGATGAACTTTAAACTCTGCTACCAGAATTTTACGTGGACCCGGTAGCTGAGTGGGTACTTGGCTGCAGTTTGGAGGTGGGATCCCCAGCCTCGGCAAAAGGTGGGGATTTTTCCATGCTCCATTCTCCTCCAAACGAGTCCTAGGGTCTACCCAGCACTTGTAGAATGGGTACAGGGTTTCTTTCCCAGGAGTTAAAGGCGGTCGGGTGTCAGGCTGACCATCCGACTCCAACTAAGTCCCATTGGTCAAAAGGACCCGGAGCCTTACTTCCTGTGGCCCCAGGGGTATTCTAAAGTTTAATTTGATCCTGTTTCAATACATTAACATTAGGATAAAATTTAGCAAATACCTGTTCTATTCAACTGATTGCTTACGATTTCTTTCTTAATCGTTTTTTTTTTTTTTGATAGTTTATTGTTTTTCCATTCAGTTTTAGTGATTTACAACTTTTTTTTTTTTAAAATTTTTTTTTTGGTAAATTTCCTTCTCCTTTTAAGTTCTGCAATTGGTACTATTTTTCTTCAGGTCTAGTGTTTTTATATTTTCTCTTTTCTGTTGTATAAGGTGTATTGTTTTGATATACATCTAAATAGTACAGCTGAAAATATTTTAAATACTTTTTGAAGTTCATTGTAAAGAGCATTTCCTGAGGAAATTAAAATAAAAAAATCCTTTTATGTTATTTCATTCTATTTATTTTTAGTTCATTATAGTTAACGTATATTGTAAGAACTGCATTCCATCAATTTTTCTAATTTTTTCTTTCCATGACTGAATTTTTTTTTTTTTTTTTTTTTAAAGTTTAATTCTACTTTTACTTTTCACAACTGAGCCTTGCCAAACGCCATTGCACTGGCCCTGTCTAGAGCTTGTTGTAGTGTTTTGAGTATTTTAACAAATGGAAAATGTAATACTTACTTGAGTTTGACATGTAATCATAATCGTCCCAGCCTCTTGCAGCAGCATCTAGAAAAATACAGACAGAGATTTAGGACCTCACCAATTACTGATCTCGAATGGTTTGAAAAGATAGCCAACAGAATTAGATACATCATAAAAAATCCAAAAAATTAAAAAGAGATGTAGGAATTAGTTTTGGTAAAGTAACAGTTATTCAAATCCGAAACAAATCATTTGTAATCGTTTCTTTTACATTGTTTAAACGTAAATTGGAAAACGAACTCAGATCCAAGCATAATAGTCAGGTTGTCCAAACCAATTATTGGTAGGTCTGGTTTCCCCCAATCAAATTGTATTAGGCTTAAGTGTCATTGAGAATCTAAATATAGTAGATCTCGATTTCATGGATCCTGGATTTAAAGAACCAAAAAATTTCGGTAAAATTTTACAGAATGGGAGAAACCCCTCTTTCTTTTTCAATAACAAGGAAAATGAAAATAAAATGAAAATTTTATAATATGGAGCAAGCCACTAATACTTGTTAGAAAAACTCTTGTATTTTTAATATGAATCAAAAAAGACTCCCAATTAAGTCGTTGTTATCCGTTTTAGGCTCAGGAGATTAGTCTGCCAACGGAGTTCATTCTATTCACATTTTGATCGTTTGCATTTTTTACATATACATAATTGTGACTTTTACTTAATTTGAAATGCACAATATTTGTCGTTGTTATTGTCTCGAGGGATAAAGGATTTCAACGAGAACATATTAACTTGAACATGGTCCATGGTTTTCTATGCTTTTCTTTTTAATGTGTTTTTTTATTTCTTGTTTTTATGTTTGGAGGTCCTACTCTTGCTCCCTCATTAACCAATATCCACCTCCGTAATGGGACCTAGGGGTTTTATGCTCTGCTTCCCTCTGATGATCGCCATAATAGCGTGAAACAGCTGTTAGGGAATAGAGCTTGCACAAATGAACACTAGGTCCTCTTTTAATGTGTTTATTTAATTATATTTTTATATGTTTTTACCAATTTGATAAATAAAACTAACATTATAACTGGTACATTGTAATTTCATTTAATATATATAATTTTTTAAAACACATTCGATTTAACGGACTTCCAGTAATAGTGGACTAATGAAAGTAAACTTTTCACATTGAAGTAGAAATCAGATATATATTAATGATGAAGACAAATAAATAAGTAATTGTTTATTATAGAAAGAAATAAAATGTTCTTAAATTTACAATAAAATGTTTGCTAGGAAATAAGAAATGTTATCTCTTTTACTAAAGATACAAAGTGTAAAATAGATATAAAATAAAACTATTCTATATCCATTTTTTCCCGTAAATTTTCCACAAAGCTTTAGGAAATCTATATCTCTATGTTTGTATCGGAAATGTTTTAAAATAACAAGATATTTTGCTATAATTTTTATAATATTCTAAATATTATATAAGTAGGGTCCAAGAAATTGGATAAATTTTACAAATCTATATTTTTTTTTCTTAACCGTATAAGAAATTGTTTTAATTTTTAAGTTAAAAGACTTTATAACAATAATTGAAAACTTTGAAGTAAGTTTGTTTTTTTAATTTTTAATAGTAATCTAAGCCTGAATTGATCCCCTATCAAAATCTATCTATCTATCTGACAGTTGTTAGATATTTTGCAAAATGTTGAAGAGATTCAAATGCCTGTCTTACAGGTATTAATCTGATTCTAAAATTCAGAATTCTAATTAAAATCGTGCGTCAATTTCTATTATATTGCAAAAAGAAATTTCTGCTCTTAAATAATCAAGTCATAATTCGATAGAAATTGGTGTCATTGTGGATTTTCATTTAGTTACAAACATTTCCGTTTAGTCCGGATGTTTTTCACGTCGTTGCCATTGAATAATCTCGGAGTTTTTGTTATGAATGCAACCTTGAATAATTTTATATAAACAATTGATAATATATTTATATAATATGTACATATATTTAAATAAATGTAGTTTTTTTTCCTAGTTAGAGAGCGAGTGTTGAAAGTGTTTGGTAATTTTATACAAGGATAATAAACTGGTTGAGCGGAAGCCAAAGAATTTGAAGCTCATTTTTTGAATGGTTAAACACGAGTACTTGCAACACGTTCTTAGAAATACTTTCCAAAGTATCTTTAGAATCCTGTTAAAGAAAAACAACTAAGAACAAGGAAGATAGAAAAACTTTTTTTTTTTTTAAAAAAATATTTGTTCTGTTTAATAGTTCTTTCTCATTTCGATTAAATTTAAAAACAGTATCTTTATATTTCTGGAAATAAAAAATTCATTTCCGAAATTTCAAGCAAATGATAAAAAGTTACAGTCATTGCATTTCATCTGCGATTGGAACTATGAGGTTTTTTCCCCTCGTAATGCTGAATCCCGTACTCATACGTCCTCAAGGTTTCAAACTGATTTCATGATTTCATTAAGACTTAAACAAAATTATTGGTGACGTGTTTCATGTTTTTATTTACTATTTATATATAATTAATCGTTTATATATCGTGATGCTTATACTTAGTAATTATTATTATTATTTGTTTCAATAATAGGGAAATTAATAAAAAAAATCCGTTATAACTACATATCAACATAATTAATCAAAGATAAGTTTTTCTTTTCTTAAGAAAAATTAGTCGTTGTGATAATATGTTAGTTTGTTTGTACGTAGTTCCTTGAACTAGTGCTTGGATTTTCTCGAAACTTAAACAACATATTTGCTGATAACATCTTTCTTTTGTTGGTTGGGTGGAAGTAGCCTACACACAAAATTAAAAACAGCATTGCTAAAGAGTTACAATAAAAATTAATACGACCGGTTTCTCACGTTATGAACGTGTTTCTTCAGGTCCTTTCTTCAAGACGTGAAGAAATACGTTCATAACGTGAGAAACCGGGGTCGTATTAATTTTTATTGTTAGTCTTTACATTGCTATTTTTAATTATGTGCTTAGGCTTCTTCCACCAATCAAGTTATCCACACACTTTAAATTTTAACTATTACATTTGAAAACTTTTTGTGAATCTCTGTGGAGAAATCTGTACGTGAAAATCATAAAAATTCGAAAAACAATTAACTTAATGACAGCAAAGAATGACATCTAACAGTGCATCGTAATCTTTTTACAATCCATTTTAAATTTGCGAATACTTTGACTTGATTAAAACTGACTGAATTTTGGCAACTTAACATTAAATTAAATCAATGTATTAAAGGATTTAGTCAATATCACAAATGGAAATTTTTAGTATCGATTCTGAGTTTATAGTTTGCAGGTACTAGAATTTTTAAATATGGATATTTTTTACAATAAAAATCTTTAACGTGCCATAATAATAATTAAAATAGCCAACTAATTAGGGAGGATCGCTCAAGGTAGGGTTGGTTTTAATACAAGTTGAGAAAGAAACCGCTCTGACGAGGTTTCGAAACGTGCGTCGTTATTTTACAATTTTTAACGTTTTTTAAATATTGGGGAAATACTTTTTACATAGGTGTCGAATTAATTGGCTATTTTAATTAATGGATACTTATTGTTTGTTTGTTTGTTTTTTGTTATTACGACTTATAATGAATTATTAACAATTGGCTAATATTATTTACGAAAACAGACATTCAGTATCTAACTCTGATTTTTACACACACAAAGATAAATCATTTACAATAATTTTAAAAATTTCGAAAAATAATGTCTTGAAAGCGATAATTTTTAAATTGGCACACCTAAAGGATTCGAAGGACAAAGCGTTATTGTAGAAGAGAGCTATTAAATATGCCTTTGGTATGCTACTTGTTTTTTGTTTTCTTCTTTCTTTTTAGTTTTCAAGGCCTCTGCATTACAAATAATCGTTAAATAAATGTAACGATTTTAGATTATCATCAATGATTTATTTTTAAAATGGGTTAGACTGAATATAAAAGTAAATAATTTGCAATTTAGTTTCATCACAATAGGCGGAAATGATTCAAATATTTAAAAGATTCAACTTTCATTACTGTTTTAATTGATCAAGTCCAATTAGAATGTATTAATTTTGGGTTGTTTTGTAAATTCGTTTTAGAGTTGAAGAATTATTCAATTAAAATTAAACTACTGAAATTTTTTGCCATTTTAAAGCTTTTAAAATAACAAATAACGAAAGCATTATGGCATCTGTTTACTTACATTGAAAAGAGTTTAGATTTAGAATGTAAAGAAATAAAGATTGCTAAGACTACTTAATTGTTTGGGTTGATTAAAAAAAAAGGTATTATTAAGAATTTGACTAAGAATTGACTACTTTATTCCTCAACAAAATATAGATAAGTTTCGTACTTAAAGAAAGGAGTCCCTGAAGATAAAAGCACAACTCTATTTTAACAAAGCAAACCTGTGGTTCGTTGACCTTCTCATTATCACTACTTTTTTATTGACTCTAAACCAGGATTTCGTTTTCTAGGAATGATTTTCCCACAAGTTCAAGAGAAAGGACAAAACCTTTCGGGCAATGAACTATAAGTAGTTATTAATCATTACTATTATTGCAATTCGTTAAATGAAACAGGAATCCACTGTCTTTTTTCCAACCTCCCATTTCAGACCTTTAATCGTCCGGAAGCAAAGTTTATTTTAGCTTCCTGAACGACTTCGCCTTCAATGATGCATTATTATACACCAGCGGTTTCCAATCTGCTCAATGATCGTCCATTCAAAACGAACCGTAAATTTCAGTTTCATCTCACGGCTGTTTCACTTGCGTCAGGCTGAAGCTAGTCCTATCCTTACCCAATGTATTGATCTACTGAATTACTAAACTGCGAATGGCCGACCTTGGCTATTGATAGTTGGGGACTTAGGCAACGCATTTAGGATAAATGGGACTTCGACACTTGGACACTCCAGTGAAGTTCCGTTGCCTTCCGCAGGAATCGAATGCCAGACAGAATGCGAAAGGAAAACTTTATTTTTCTCTACGTATTCCGCGAATTACAAGCAGACAATTACAGAAACGGCCAAAGTTTTATCTGGTACTTGACTGTCTTTCATTTTATATAACTTGTAAGAAAATTAAGGATCTTTTGACAAACCCATCTTTCAAAATATACATATATTGGCGAAAAAATCTATTGCTTCATTGGGATGAAGCAATAGATGCCCAAGGGGAGATGGGTTGTGAATGTTATTTAGGAAGATATCGGAGCACAAATATCCAGGGAAAAAAAACATACACAACACCAACATATTTTTTTTGTTCTTCGTTTTTTTCGGGGCATTGATTACAAACACTTCCCTCGAGGCACGCCAATGGGACGGAGTCTCACAATACATTGTGAAATTAATTATATTTTAGAAGAAACGGAAGTGTTGTAGATAACATAAATAAGCTAAAGTAAAATATTGTACACTTGTTTTCTACATTCATGAATGTCCCATCTACTTATATATGAAAACTTTACATAACAATAACAATAACACTCATGTAATACCTCCATTCTTATTCGGATATTCACATAATAAAAGTTCACAATTAAAGCTAAAACAACATATAATTGAACGAAAACTAATATTTAAAAATTCTGCTTAGTATCCTTAACCTGTTCTAGATCCTAAGTATATGTTTTTATCATTAGAGACCAAAATGTAACACCTATATGCTATCACCCCTTACTATAAGGTAACATACATAAATAGAGCTAAAAATACATATGTTTTATTATTTCCTATACATTTTCTCAATGAGTGAAAAGTTTCCTGAAATTGAAGAGAGTTTCATAGTGACGCTTTTTACTAAAAGAATAACTTAAGCTAAACTAAACAATCACATCTGCGCATGTCTTTTATTCATCGTCTAAACAATAGAGCATTCCTAAATAGCTGAATTTTACTCAGCTGTACCAACAACCTACAAAACTGTCAAAGTAAATAAAACTACCTATTTCATCAAAGAACTTTGATGTCGGGGATTAAAAGACACGACCTCTTAATTGCAGGTATTTTATTCAGAAATGATTCATTTTGTCCTGATTCCTTATTACTTATTTCGAATAATCAGACTGCTCTCACTATCGCACTTTAACTCCGTTGTAAGAGATTTTTTTTAAACTTATTTATTTAAGCTATTAGTTGCTGTAATAAAGAATGACTAAAATTCATTATTACGGTGCTCTAACAGCATTCATCAATAGCATTGTTAGGCATCAAACAATGGTACATAGAAATCCGAGATGGACTATAGAAAGAAGAAAATACATTTTTATATCATCCACAACGAAAAACTTCAACGGCAAAATTGTTTTTTTTTACTAATGAAATAGTACTGATTATGTATTATAAGAACATTTTTTTAAAATTACTAATCAGATAATGCAATCAAACTACTTTTCAAAATAGCAACAATAATGAGATTCATTTATTACAATAGCATGGATTTATTTATTATTATTATTGGGCAGGTAGATCAATTATTGTGGACCCAGAGCCAAGTACTGTTCGTTTCCGATTCTACTCCCCAAAGGGGTGATACGCTGAGATGGGCACTTTCTTAAGACCCGTTTTTCTTTTAGTACCTGTTATTTTTGCAATAGTATTTATTCTTTCCATAATTCTTTCCCGAAAAGCGCAAATAGAACGCAGCTACTAGTAAAGTAACACTATAAAAAGTAAACATCCCCTCTTTGTTTCTCCTATTTTGATGAAATCGAAGAAGACCTGACGCATGCGCAAAAGCGTTGAAGGCTCTCGTAAACAAAACCAAACAGTAGCAACGTGTTTGACTGCGGCCTGGAGCCGAGTTCAATCCCCGGCGTAGGTCGGGTTTTTTTCTACATTGAATTCTCCTCCAGGGACGGTCCTAGGGTACACCCAGCCCTCCAGATTTGTTTTTCGAATCACCTTCCTTGACCATCCGACCTCGTCCCGTTGGTCAGCAGGAAATGCCGGGAGCCTTATCTCCCCAAGAGCCTTAACTTTACAAAGATCCATTGTTGCTGAACATTTTTTAACATCCCCGAGAAGCAGGGGATGGAGATGGGGAAAGAACTGTTCCTTTTTTTTTAATGACTAGAATAACAATTTAATCTTAATGTCATCAAAATTCGCTTTACGCCCAATTTAAAGATCTGAGATTTTTTTTTAAACAACTCATAGAAAAAGTAGAAACTTAAGATTTAAGAAATGATTTTTTTCCCCCTGACTTTGACCTCGAAATAGCGGCGTGGCACGAAGGCCAGTTAACGAAAACCCTGCTATTATGGCAGAATAATAAGAACAAGCGCAGCCCAAAAACACAAATGTATCTCTTAAGATCGACCGCAGGGACTGTGAAGGCCGTCTTAAAGGTGGAATCACGAGTCACTGGTTCAAAAATTTCCTGAGTGTTAAAGGTATCTTGTACCTATCCCTGATACGGAAGCACAGAATCAGGTCAGATGCCACTCCTTTGTCTGAATTAACCTTGCTTAGCTCATTGTAACAACTTCGCAGTTGTTGGCACAAATTTATTTACTGACAACAAAACATCTATTAATATTTTACTAACTGAAAATGGAAACCGAATTCCTAAATAAAAAAAAAAAGCTAAAAATATATTTTATATCTAACATTTAATTTTTAAAACAAGAATCACGCAAATCCCGAATATTTTTGTTCAATGATATTTTTTTATAGCATTCGATTTCTTCTCCGATGAATGCAAAATGTTACTTTTATTGATCATATTTCGTTAATGTCTAACTATTTCTTTTCTTTGAATGCTGCTATTAAATCTGTTTAATATCAAGCAAGAATACAGTCATGGTTTTATTTCAATCATTTAACATTGAATTTTTTAATTGGTATTTACTTTTAGGGGAACCACAGCAGTGATTACATTAGACAAAGACATTAGCATTCTTCTTCGAAGCAAGACTAATGTTAAATAAGAGAAAGGAGAATGAATTATTTTCCAAGAAAGACTGCAACTGACATTTGGCATCTTTCTGACCGCATACAGATAGAGATGTAGGTCAGTATGTGAACATATCTACTTTCAGTTAAAAAAAAAAAAAAATGTTTTCGAGAATCGCAAACGATTTTTTTCTAGTGTAATTTGAGTTTCTAATGACATTTGATGTATGACATTTTGATTTATTTTTGCTGTAATACGTTACAAATCTTGCAAAAATGATATGTTTTAATAATAACTAGATTCAGTAGAATTCCACTTTCTCATTTTCACTATATGCAACTTAAACATAGTTTTTGCTAAATTTTTCATCTTCATTTTTTGTAATTTTAAATTGGTTGAAGAATTCACGGCACTCTTCCATAGATGAAGTTCCTATTGATAGAAGTTGTAACTATTTCTTACTGTACTGTATTTCTTACTATACTGAAATAATAAAATTAATTATAAACACCATATTTATTAAGAGACTGGCTATTTCCGTAATATTAATTTCAAATTTTAAAATCACATTTAAATGGAACTAGGTCAAATGGACGTAATGGGTTAAGTCTAACCCAAATGAGGAATCTTATTAACCTGTACAACTAACTGTCAGATATTACAGCACGAAAGATAAGACGATAAAACTTTTTCGGTAAAAACAGCTTCACATTTAGTTTTTTTAATTAGAAGATTAACAATTTTTATGTATATAATACCCCAATGATGACTGTTTTCAGATGACCTTCAATTAATAACTCCTAGCATTAAATGGCATGAAATCTTTTCGTTTTTATTTTTCCTCTATTTTTTTTTTTGCTATCGATATTTGCCCCTTAAATTGTTCACAGGTTTTTAATTAATCATTAAAATTTCTTTTTCTTTACTAATCACTTTCTCAGAATAAATTAGTCCTACGTATTAGGAAGGAGTGAGGAGATTCCCTGGAGATACCCTCTAGCGACAACAAGCAGAGATCTTAATTAAATTATGGCAAATATAACTGATAAATTTGTGGAATCATTGTTCTAATTTGTAAGTTACTTTGCACGAATAATATTAAATAACACCAACTATCATGTCTTGAATTCCTCGTATTAAAGTCCAACATTTAAGAATAAATAAACAAAAATTTTCTTTAGGAAAGAAAAAAAAAAGTATCTTTAAATTAATTTATCACGTGATCCAGATTTCTTATCGTGTTTGTAGACATCTTTAGAAATTAACTAGAACTGCGTTGATATCTAATAGTCTTTAAATAACAGTTTAACTCGAAATTTTACTGAAGCTATATAATAACAAGTGAATTTTATAATTTTTCTCGTTTTACCAAATATAAAAATAATAATAAAAAAGAATTCGAGTTCAATTAACTTCTGATAAAATATTTTAATATTTACTAGCAGATTTTTTTATTTATTTCCAAACTGGAAATGTTATAAATTCAGACGCAAACAGCGCAGTTTCGTTTTATGCATCTTGACCATTATAGTTCATAATCCTAATAGTAAAAAAGAAATGTACCTGATTTCTTTTTAATTCTATTCCTTGTTATCGTATCAGTTAATCTTATCCATTATAAAATTTTGTCAGAATCAGTTTATATTAGATATAAATTTTGAAACTTTAATTATCCAAATCGGAGCCAAATTTTGGCTTCGAATTGATGCAACATTAGAAAAACATTAGCCCTCAAATACTTTTTTTTTTTTTTTTTTTGGCTATCTTAAATTACTTTCATCATTAATGATAAACTATGTTTCTATTAAAACAATATATTATTTACAATCCAAAAATATTTTAACATCGATGTAAAAATAGATAGCTAAAGTTTAAAAATACTAGTAAAACAAAGAAATAAAGTCAAGTTAATTTTTTAAAATTGTTAAAATTATGTGAAAGTGTCAACACTAACCTGTTGATGTTACGCCTATGAAGGCAAAGAGAGCCACGGAGCAGAGAACGATGGCATCCATGTCGTTGCTGTGTTCACCCGTTGGTGATCAGTGGCTGTAGTGGCTTTTTATCCGTTGGTTGGTGTGGTATGAGCGGCATTGCCCGGCCTCTCTGGTTCCGGGAAGAGGCGTCTTAATTGACGTCACACCGTCTTGAATGGCTGCTGCCCATTAGACTTGCAGATCAGTCTTTGCTACTCATGTGCTCGCACTTTCAATAGTGATCGTCCCACGCTCGCCAATCAGTGTCGTAAGAGCTGTTCGAGAACAATTCCGCACGGCTTCCTCTGGTCGAAGCGCGGCTTCCCAATCGTGGACTTCCTCGTGCCCCTGGGGAGGCTTCTCTGCAACACGAGACCTTCGGCAACAGCGGGAAGCGAAGGATTTTTCACTTTTTGTTTATTCACGTGCAGCCACTTCCAGAAAACACCGGAGGAAGTGAGATTATACGTAAACTTTGTAAACAGAAAGGATATCCCTTCACTGACCAACGCAAATATTTTCAATCTAAAATTGTGTTCAGCATAATTATTTTTAGACAGATGACAACGAATAAGGAAATGACATAAATACAACTTCTTTTTTTTCTTTTTTGTAATACATATACATAAATATCCAAAAATCAAACAAACAAAATGTTTATGACTGATCATATTTTTTTTATAACTTCCTGATTCGGTATAGAGCGACCAGACTGGCCATATTTTATGGGATTGTCCTGTTGTCCCGATAAATTTAATAGTAGAATGCAATAATTATCCGCATTTTTTAATTTTATTTTCGGCCGTTGAGAACGTGAGCAACTGTGAAGAGATAAATGTATTTTAACCATCTGCATTCAGTGATTCTGCAGTGCAATATGGGATCATTCGTCGAGCGTTACTGCATTACAATGTTATAAACGCTTCTAACTATGCTCGCGTTTAAACTTTAGATTGATTAGTTAATACAGTAGAGTCCCGCTATTCCGAACCCCGCTATTCCGAAAATCCGCCTATTCCGAACAGAGTTCAGAAAAAATACCAATTTTTTTAATTAAAAACAGGAGAAATTAAAAAGACGCTCGTGAAAAAACGTACATTTATTGTTATACGAAAAAGTTAAATAGAGACATACATAGAGCCTAAGCTTCTAGCAGATGTCCCCGCACTTAATTTACGCCTTAACAAGTCAATACGTTGATTTTATTCATGAAATCCGCCTATCCCGAATTCCCGCTAAATTGAACAGTGTTCGGTCCCGATTAGTTCGGAATAGCGGGACTCTACTGTATGTGCAAGAGCGTCGTATTCATTTACCTGCTGTGAGGTTCATCTTAACACTTGATTTTAACAATTCAACCTAAAGAAACACTTTCTAAATGCCATTATATAATATGCAAATAATCACATTTAGAAACAAATTTACGAAATTAGATTACAACTTTAACGTTGTATTCTGCATATGAACTAGAATTGATCTAGGAAATTGTTACATATTTGTAAGATTTGAAAATAATGATGCAACAATGGTCAACCACAGCGCAATTTTACCTAGACTTGTAAGAAACTTACTTCTTCCAAATAAGTAAGTAATAACATTACTAAGAAAGTGTTACATTAAAAGTGTTTAGTATTTTTATTTTCAAAATCTGTTGACCCTAAAATGATAAATATTGCTACCAAAGAATATTGTAGATTTGGTTATCGACCGTAGCACTCCTTAATCTGCATCGAAGAGAAAGAAAAAGTTTCAACCAAAAAGCTTTCTAATCCAATTTCAAATCGAAATACACACGTCCATCCATCTATGATTAACGAAACTGAAAAACTATTTATCCTAGGATGCTAAAACTTGTATGTTATTACAAGTGAATCCATTTGTTGTTTTTAAATTTTTGAATTATAAATAAGATGAAAAGAGCCAAAAATCATCACACTATATTATCATTTAGTCGCAATAATTACTAAGCCTCAAAAACTATCTAAATAATTGATAACTCACAGTTTTGTGATATGAATGGTTTTCAGTTTTTCTTCTTACTGATTTTAGTAAAAATTGAGCCCCAAGATGAAGAGGTTCTTACTTATTCCATTTACTTATTACCCAGAAAAGTGAAAATCTGCGCGAGTAAATTTACGCTTTGTTCCTTTTATATATTAACTATTTCTGGATGTTGCTGTGCAAGTCTTCGAAAGGTGACTTCACAGTGTACTAGGTCTTAATTTAGCCTGTGTTACTGTAACTAAACAACAAACCCTGAGAACTTTGTTTAGTGAATTTATTGATTAAAACACTGAACGTATTATTTCATAGTTGTAGCATTAATCCAACATTGTTGTGTGTTTTCCTGTTGGAGTAAGAATTTACAGAAAATCAAAAGTTTGGACCAACAATACTTGAAAAAGATTTGATAATAAATAAATAAATTGAGAGATATATGTTGAAAAGTGTTTTGTTTTTCAAGATATTATCTTCAAAAACGTTTCTAGGAAAATTTATTTTGATAAAAGAGAAATCCAATCACAATTCATCTCACTAACTTTGAAAGTGATCTTCCTTCTTCGAAGAAACACTAAAGCAATCATAAAACTTCCGGTCATGCGTTTGGAATCTGATATCGTATTTATTAAGTCCTAAAACATTTGGAATTGTTATAATCAGTACCATAGCAAAGGATATTGGAGAAAATTCTTTTTCTTTTTCTTTTTAAGGAAAAAATACTAATATTCGAAAATTAACTTTATTTCAAATTGCACTTTTGTTTTTTTAAATGATAAAATCTCTTAATATCATCCTTACCCAGTTTCATCACTATAAATATACGGACTTTTTTTCTTCGCGGAACTACATTTCCTCTATCTGAATTATCAATGTAGTTTTGCGCAATCGTAGGTTATTGTTAAACAAAATCATCTTAAAATACTTCAGGAATGAATTCCTTATTGTGACATGTATTTAGTATTTATCAAGTGAAAACCATTTAATATCTCGGGATATTTTCAGACATCGTAAAAATTCTGTAATGTCGTCTCCATCCGTTTATACGTAAACTACGTAGACTAAACACCAACGTTTAAGGATGTATTTATTTTTTTTTGGTTGAATTATGAACGTAGTTGCGATAAAAAGATTATATTGAAAGCGGTTTGCGAGTCAAAAAAGATTTTGAATTGCTGCTTTGGAAATAATTGTTTCCTTGTAAACAAATAATGCGTCTTTGTTGCTCTAAGTTTTTCTGTAGTGATCATTTGACAGCCACAATTCGTTTGCAATAACGAAATAAGTTGGAAATACAGTAGAATGAATCAACTTAATAAAAAACCAGTATAGTAAACAATGAAATATCGAGTTCGTATACAAATGTCGATTGTTTACAACGCAAAGGATTTGCAAATCACTTTGAATTGATTTAATTAATATTTCGCTTTGTTTCTTTTTATATTTTAAAGGGTTATTTTATTAACGACCCAAATGGGTGCTATTGCGTTTGTCCTGTCTGTCCGTGTCTGTTCCTCCCTAAACTCCTGGACGGAATGTCGGATCGGCAAACGGACTTCACCATCGTGTTCAGAGACCCAAACGCTGTAGGAATGGGGTATTTTTATTCTTTTGTGCAAATAATTTCGGCGAATCTGAGTTTTAACATTTTTAAGTTGAGTCTTGTTTTTGTTTTTGTATTTCGGAGATTCCCTTTAAGGATCCATTATCACTCTATTTTTAAGGATACTGAAGTGGATAAAGTGACGGATTCAGAAGGTTGTGAGTTCGGATTACAGCCTTGAATACAATTTATTTATTTATTTATCTGGAAGATTCCATGGTTATGCAACTAAAATTTTTCATTGTCTATTGTTTGAAATTGATTATGCACACGTTCAATGTCCGCATGGGTTTTAATGGGTCGCTCTTAATTTTAAGCTTTAGCACAATTTTTTTTTTTTTTTTATCTAGTTTCACAAGTTGCAATTGGTCTTCCCGTCATATGTCATTGAGTCTTCGAATACCGAATAGTCCTGACTGACTAGTTCAATAAACATGAAACAGGTGTCCTAAGGTCTCTCTATGACTCAAAGGCTCCTTATTTTAATGAACTAAATATACAAAATTGTTGTGGAAACTGTAATCGTTTGGTAATTTCAATACGGAAATAAATCAGAGTAGAATAAATCGGAGTAGAATTATTTCCTATATTGCAGGTTTTGCCAGATGGAATCATTTCTCAGGATTGTTGACAAGTTAGGAAAACACACGACGTGAAGAGATTAGGTCATCAGCTTTTAAGGTCATTTATAAACATAATAACTATTCCAATTGAGGAAATCAATGTGTAGTTTCATTCATTTTAATTTTCATATGTATAATTAATTGATATTATATCATAGGCTGTAACACAGTTTTTTGGGTTTTTTTTTTTTTTTTGTTCTCTTGAACAAATGATCCAAATGCTTCCTCGCCCCCACCAGGACTCCTCTTAGCAAATGGGGGCCCGATTACATCTTAAATTATCCACCACAAACAACCTCCTCTCCCACCTCAAAAAATAAAAATAGTAAAAGATCGCACCCATCAAAAAAACAAAAAAACAAAAACAAAACAACGCTGGCACCACTATTTTAACGTAGTGTAAAAATTCTTTAAAATAAAGTTAGCTGTCATCCCTTTCCTCGGCTCTCAACTCGCTACTGGCTATAAATTGGACTCTTTTAGTACAAATCTGTCAAACAAAATTTTCATAAAGTCTTCGGTGAAATAAGTTCATAAGCCAATTGTTGATTTTTTTTCCTTGTTTACTGCGTCTAATGAAATATACATCAATTAATCGTCTGTGTTTCCTTCTGATGATGTTTTATAGCTTCGTTTCCATAAAACGCAGTGACCATGACATTTCATGACGGCAGTTTGGCTACCGGGCAGCCCTGCCCGTAGGGAATTTCAGATTTAAAAATACAATCTTAATTGATGCTGTCAACAGTTGCCTGAGGCAAACCAATATCAATCAAAGGCCAATTTATGAGCTGCTGTAGGAAGACAGGTGGAACGAATCATCTAATTCCATTGGCTCAGCTACAACTCGGATTCAATTCACTTATTTTTTCGGGAGCCATTGAAAAACGAACATTGTTTAAAGAAAGCAAAAACGACGAATGTGCAGCCTCAGGATACGAATAACAAATTCATTCTGTTCATCTCAATCTTTATTTATTTTTATTTTGCATGGATCTGTTAACTCTCATCAACTTGAGTTCTTTATTTTTCAGTTATTAACTTAAAAGCAAATACATAATAAACAAATGAAAAAGACATCTCTTTTACAATTGATGAAACATTGCCTGAATAACTCCTTCCATATCTCGATGATATTGAATAGTAAATGGCAATTGGAATTTGAAAGTTCCGCCATCACCTGTGTATTTAAATTGAGAGTAATTTTAATCTATAGTAATTTTAAACATCTAGGATTTGTTAGAAATTAATAGAATACATACTATATTAACTTATACGATTTGAAACTTAACTTCTTCGAGTTATTATCTTTATTATTTGGTTTTGTTTTCCTGAAAAGGACATCAACTTCAGATGAGAAACAAAAAGTTCTAAGGGCCGCACCCGGACATCGTAACAGATTCCGACTCCCAACCTTAAGCTTTAAAGGGTTTCGTCAAGAAAATGTTATCAAGTAAAACTGAATCAATTTCCCTACATTTAAAAATTATCAGATCATTTCCTTAGGATTATTTTCTCGTTTTCAATATTTCTCAAAATGACGAAATTAAATAACTTCTTTTTTTCTTCTTTTTGAAGGAAAAAATTAAAGCCATAAAAATCATAATTTCACAATAATTCTTAATCACAATTTCGATGATAAATTTTTGTTGGATTAAATATTTTACACAAATAAAGTGATTGATTGAGTTGCTTGGAATTTTTCTTTTCAATCTTTTTTTCACAGGAGATCGGAAACATTAGTTCAAAATTTGGAGTTTGGATTCCAATCAGTTAATTTTTTTTTTTTTTTCCTTTCATTTAAGTAAGGAATCTCCTGATCAGATGCTCTCCTGTGTTCTCACGTTGTTGTTCTTTGCTTGTATTTCAATAGATTTCCTTGCCTCGTTTAACCTCCACTGACTAATTTTGATACACATAAACCCATCTTATGATCCACTTGTAAATAAGGACCAAAATACGAAGCTCTTAAGAAATTCAAGGAAAATGAACTGATTTTACCTCAAACATCTATTTTTAGCTTCATTTCCTAGCGGCCCCTAGAAATATGCCCTTTTGTAGCTAAATGGCCATTTTTTTTTATTTATTTTTAGATTAAATTTACATTATAGGGTTATCTTATCTTACCTACTGTTAAGATCTACTATATTTAGGGTCAACATTTTTTGACTGAATAATTCAAATTTTATTTTCTGAAAGAAATTTAAAGCGCCAATGTGACAGAACTCGTTATCCGAGTGGGTAAGGGCCCTGTGGATTGGAGGTGGCTGGTTCGATGCCCCGGCCTCGGCGGAAGGCAGGGATTTTTTTCACGCTGCATTCTCCTCCAAACGGGGCCTAGGTTCTACCCAGCCCTCTATAGAATGGGTACCGGGTTTCTTTCCAGGGGGTACAGGTGGGCGAGCGTTTGGCTGACCACCCTACCTCATCTCAGTTCCGGGTCACTGAAACGTTGGAGCCTTACCTCCAGCGTCCCAATGGTCCCCTAATCTAACCTAATGTGAAGGAAGCCTTGCAACGGTTCCATTCTGTTTAGTTTAAATACGTTGAACTGTTAATACAATGATATCATTGTATCATTTATAAATTACATCAGCCGGTTTCTTTTACAAATCAACAATAACAGATGATGCTGACGTCTAATGTCAGAATATTCCAACTGTTTGTGAAATCATAAAAAGGAATCTAAAAAGCTTATGATGTAATTTTTGCCACTGAAATTCCTCTAAATTCCTATTATACAATTGTTCTTTCATAAGGGAGCCTTATTAGTGACTTAGTTAACTTAAATTATTTCATAAACATTCTTCGTTGAATAGTTAAGGAACTTCCTTTGAGCGTAACTTGACGTGACGGACGGGATTTATTGCTGAAACTTCTGAAAAGGTGAAATTGTTTGAGGTTTGAGTAAATTTTCCTGCATCCTGAATGGAAAATCCCTAATTTCGTTTTCCCACTCATTCTGATTTTATTTCCAATTCCGTTCCGTTCAATTCATTTTATAATAAGTAGGTTTCCGTTCTCAGATGCCAACCACGTTTTAGTGCTTACAAAATATCTTACAAGTAAAGTAGGATAAAGTATGGCTTTAAGGCGAATAGCAACGAAGGCCATGCTGCGCCAGGAAAGGTAAAGTTAAAGAGAATACAAAAGTAAACTAAAGAGCTGCCACAAACAGAAAAAAGTATAAAAGTCTATTAATGCAGAAAGCATAGAAAAAAAACAAAACAGGAAATAAAGGTCAATAATAAAAGGAAAAAAAAAACCATATAGAAAGAAGAACAGAAATTACATTGTCAAATTAGACAGAAAATTTGAAGTTAAAAATTACAGAAAGGCCACATAAGTTAAAAAAAATAAAATAAAAATAAAAGATAATAAAAATAATCGATATAAAAGCACAGCATTGAGGTAAAAACAAAGTATAGCAGAGAGCCAGAACATTGGAACAGAGTAAAATAAAACAAAAGGATAAAAGGAAAAAGTAGTTGCATATACAATGCAGAATATTAGAAGAAAATACATGCAAAATATTTTAGAATTTTTTATTTTTATTGGTACTGTACATGAATCTACAACCGTTATGAAAAATTTCCCTGTCAACAGGTGCTGTGTTTTATATTAAACTAAACATATGTAAAAAATAATTAAAACTAAAGATAAAACATAAATTTTTGGTCAGATAATAAAGTGATTATAATGAAAACAACAACCATATAATAAGAGTTGGAAAATACAAGAAGTTAAAATAAATATTTCCTATTTACATTTGCATAAGGATTTCATTATTACATATCTACATTATATTTACATATTTAGTTACAGACTAACTAACATACAAACAATAGAGATAACCATACAAACAAAACCCTATATAACAAACACATACTGTACATATAGAAACATATACACAAATACATAAACTCACATATATAAAAATACACAGTAGGCTAGTGGCGTATGTAGAATATATTTTCGGGGAGGGCCCAAGATTAATGTAAGGTTAAGTTAAGTAATTTTAAGTAGACACCCCATGGAAACCTTTCTGTTCAACCAAAAAAAAAAAA
>JAFIDM010006943.1:62506218-62549480 GCA_023159025.1 Thereuonema tuberculata
CCCCCCCCCCTTATATACGCCCCTGCAGTAGGCTATATATATATCTATGTATATAATATTTGCCGGACAGCTTTCTGAAATTTAAAAACCAAATTAATTTCAAAAAGCTGTTTCTGTGTAAGTATTAACATTCGAATATACAAACACGTCATCAGCGGCACCTGGTGTTGAATTTTGAAACTAAGCTAAAAATTTATAGAAATCACAAAAGCGCTCCATTATAAGAAGATTGCTCTCTTTTTAATATTTTTTTAGGTTTTTTTAAATTTATTTTTTATTTTTTTAAATTATCTTTTAAATTATATGCTTTTTTTGTCTATATGTATAAAAACCTCTCACATATATATACATATAAAAAATTATTTATTTTATATACATACATAGAAAAATCATTTATTTTACATACATACATAGAAAAATCATTTATTCCCCATACATACACAGAAAATTTCTTAAAACATACTTCAAAATATTAAAAGCAAAAGATGACAGTTATCAACACATATACACACAGAAGTATATACAATCTCGTGGTGATTTTTTTAAATATTATTAATAAATGTTTTGTATACGGTAATGATCAATAATATTTGTTAGTTTAGTTTCTATTATTTTGTTGCATATGTTCATACAAAGAAACATATACATATAATGACAATTTCTTTAATAAGGAAATTAGGCCGCGCGGTTGGCGTTGTCGCTAAGACACCCCAGGCCGAACCACGAAAAGCACCCCCACACCATTATGCTGCCGCCACCGAACTTAACAGTTGATACAATGCATTTGGATAAGAAGCGTTCGCCGGGCATCCGCCAAACCCACATGCGTCCATCAGACTGCCAGATCGTGAAGCGAGCACAAATTTTTTCCACTCTTCCATGACGGTGAGCTCTGCACCATTGCAACCGACGCTTCGCATTGACGACGGAGATGTTTGGGTTGTGAGCGAACGCACGGCCGTGAAAACCCAAGTAGTTTAGCTCTGGGCGAGCAGTCCTGCTGCTAGCGATAACGCCCGATGCATGTTGGAACTCCGTCGTTATCACTACCAACGGAGACATGCAATTCTGCTTCCCTACTCTCTTCAAGGTTCGACGGCTACGGTCAGTCAAATTTCTCGGTCTACCACTTCGTGCAGCTGTCGTTTCACTGCTTCGACGTCTCCATTTTACAATTACATCACTCACAGTTGATCTCGGGACGTGCAGCATGTCAGGAAATTCACGAACCGATTTCCTACAACGGTGGCATCCGATTATCACGTCACGTTCGAAGTGACTGAGCTCGCCTGACTTACTCATTTTATCGGGAACGCAGAATTATGACCGCTCAAGCCCTCACTAACGCTTTTACAGCGTCCGATGACACATCAAACCTCCTGACCTGCCCGATCCACTTCGTCGGAAGGGTGTCCGGATACTTTTGGCCATATAGTGTAGTTTCGAAATAATATGAAGGTCAAATACAGTACACACATATCAACGAATATGTACATATATCTATATTCACATACATAAACATGCACATACAAATGCATCTAATCACACAAACATTTCATAATCATATTTGTTTCATTTAATCATAATCATATGTGTGTTTCTTCAAACGTTTATTATTAACCATTTTTTATTTGTTTTTTAAACATCGACATTTTTGTATGATCTAATTTTATATCTTTATTTATACTATTTATTGTTTTTTCTAATATGGGATTAATATGACATTCTCCATATTTATTATAAATGAAAGGATAATCCATTGTAATTGTTCTGTCGTCTCTGAGGGTGACATTTCTATTTTTCTATTTTTCAATTCTATTTTTTTACAGTAATAAAATAATAAATAAATAAAAACGAAAACAATGAATACTAAAAAAAATTTCAGAAAAAAAGATAAAGATAATTTGTAAAATATTGTTTTGGCCAAAGTGTTGGAAAAAACTAGTAAATAAAATTGAAATAAAAATAAATGATGTGGATCATCTACAGCAATGAATAGGACGGTTAGGTCCAAGAGAAGACAGATATTTAAGATCCTGAAATTCTTCAAACAGCATTTAACGCGAAATGGAATTCAGGCGCAATAAGAATGACAAAATACTAGATTAGAAATTAACACGAAAGACTAAAAAAGGGAATTTATCAGTTTTTTTGGCAACGGGAGCAAGTACATTATTGTTACAATGACCTTTACTTACATTGCCTGTCGAAAAGGTCAAAGATTCTAAAGATTCATAAATAAAGGTTAAAAAGCATAGTAGACTTACAAACATAAGCGTATATATTTTTAGTTCTTCTTGAAATAAATGGAAAAAAATCCTGTGAACATAAGTGTTGACAGAAATCGACAAAGGAGCTATATTTTCTCCTGTCCTGAATGTTTAATTTTAAAACTAATTCATGTGTTTCTCGCAGGAGGTCTAATACAAAAGATAATGATAAAAATTACTTGATTTCACTGAACGAATTAATAATTTTACTGTGTAAGGTACAGTTTCTTTTTGTTATTTGCTTCCTCGAAATTTCTATGGGATCCAATCAAGTGAGATTGAAGAAACGGAGGCTGTATCTTGGACGTCTTCAGATGGACTTAAGCTCGCATCCGAAAATGAATTATAATCATCTATTATAAAACATTTCATATTAATCAATCAGCATACGTAGCTAAGTCCAATGTAAATAAAATGATACTAAATATATATAATGTTAAAACCCTCAAACGGGTGAAATAGCTCCGCTTTCCAGTGACAACAACGCATCTGGTCCTAATACCAGTTAATACATAACCACGTGTTAACTAATTTGTCTAATTCCTTAATGTTGAAATGTTATTTCGAAGAATTCCTTTGAAAAATAATATGAGTTTGACTCTTAAGCGAAATGAAATTGAATTACTTCTTTTTTACAAGTCATTTCCTCTATGTAATTATTTTACTGTTTACGGTACAATAAAGTTTTTTTTCTCTGCACTTACAAAGGAAACGGATAAGGAATTTCAGAATTTTGAGGCATTCTAGGAGAGATTTGTTTGGAGGTTTCACCTCTCGTCAGTGGGATAGTTGAAAAGATATGAAACTCTCTTCCTGATATCGTTTGATGAATTGGCCAGGAACATAGCCGTAACTATTATCAAACTCATGGAAGTTGACGATCCCGTATTATCGTGATTTCACGTAATTTACGCGAGAATAGTCTCTATCCATGTCTTCTCACAAAATATTGAAATATTTAAATGAATTATAATACGGGGAAATGCATGAGACTTTTACTACATTTTAATACAGTTTTAATAAATTGAAATCAGTCAATAAACAAACAATAAATGCATTATGTAGCATTTTCCTAGTGACAGACATTAAAAATACTAAATTTCTTGAGACCTGCTGAAGAGGCTAATGGCGAGATCTCGAGAATTTCGTGATTCTCGCGCAAACGTGATCGTCAAAATAAATGTGTTAGACAGTATATCATAGAATATCTTTGACGCATTGGGAAAGAAGCGCAGATAAATATTCTAAATTTACTGAACTAGACTTAGGTAAAGAATTAAAGTAAAGAATTGACTTGGTATATACATTAGATAACAACTTGGATCTGGGTTCTTTAGAATAAAAATAAATAAATAAATAAATAAATAAATGTTAATATGCACTTAGTTATATAATATGACCTGAATATGATCTTCCAAACAAAGAAAAAATAAAGGCTGGTTCACATTTTTTCAATCAAAAAAAAAATTCTATTTAAACTACAAAAAACTGAATCCTAATAATAACTGTATAAGGAAAGTTGTGGGCGATTTAATTCTTGTATTTTAACCTGAAGTTGTACGCTTGGCTTCCATAATCGAACTGAAATGTTTTCAGGCAGTTCTTCCTATCTACAATGAAAGAAGCCACGGAGACTCACATGGGAAATTTCTCACTTGGAAACTTACTGGACAACAAATACCTTTGCAACATAGGTGTCCTCACTTGACCCTCTGGAATTTGAAAACTTAATATAATTCATATAATTTTCTTCTCGTTCTCTTACTAACGGGATATTTAGAAAAATCGTAAATTTTATTTATTATCTTTTTACTTCGCTTATTTTATGGAGTTTTACAGGTATAAAATACATTTCCAAAATATTTGCCCCCCCCCCCCCCCGGAAAAATTCGGGCGGTCGCTCATGCTTTTCAAGTTACATTTATTATTCTTTATTTTCAAAATATTGCATAAGAAATCTTTCACGATAGTCTTAATAAATTGCATCTTTGCCATTTTTTACTTTATTTCTATGGAAACCACTCTTAAATTACAAATTGTTTGTTTTCTCAGAATATCAACAACAATTAAAAAAAAAAAATTAAAAAAGAGCCCAGTTTGAGAAATTGAGTGAAAGGGCGGAGTCATTGCAATCACTAGGGAATGTGATCATTCAGTCTACGCACGCAGACGAATTGACATCCTCAAAAGGAGTCCAATTATGATGTCATTCCAAGACTATTTGACGAATGCCAGCTTGGTATTTTATTATGCAAACCTTCAAGCAAAAACGAAATGATAAACCACCCACCGTAACTTCGTATTCGGTATCACGAGACGACGAATTGAGCAACTGATAGCAGGAGGAAATCTCTTTCATCAGCTTATGTTGGCGACTGTTTTAAATAGCCTTTTTTCCCTACAAGAATTTTACGAATTGTTGTTATGCTTATTTTAATTTTTTTTTTAAATATGAGGCTTGCAGAGACCTTCAGCATTAGATTAAAAAGGGCGATGGTAATATAGGTAATGGAGACAGAAAATATTAATAAAAACAAATTAAAAGAAATATAAAAAAATAAACATTAATTAAGATAATGCTATATTAATAATACTATAGTATTGCAAGATGTATAACTCCGCAAAAGGAAATATAGTTTAAACAATTTTATCATTGTAACAATCAAACTTAATTTTTATAATAAAATATTGTCATTACAATGTCCAAACACTTCAAATATTTAGGATATTTCTTATTTAAAGGACTCATTTTGAAGGGTCCCATTCGGGGCGTTAGCGGCAAACGTCATAGCGACTCGGGATCGTTGGGATGATGTTGGAGTCCGACGTCCTCCGGCCTTTAATCCTGATCTCCATTTTATAGAAGGCTGAGTGAATCCTAGGACCTGAAAGGAGGAGAAAAACCCAGAGAAAAAAATCCCTGATCTCCGCTAGAAACTGAACCCGGCTTCTCCAGCCCTCAGCCCAGCGCATTACCACCAAGCTCACTATTTTTTTTTTATTTAGACAATATAAATAATTTTGCACAATTTGCCATTGATATAAGTATCGTAAATAAAATACAAACGCATGTTGCATACATATAGTCACATATTAATATATTAATCTGAAAACATAAATATAATCGATATTTCAAAAGTCATTATCCAGCTTTCTTTTTCAAGATAAGAAGAGAAACACAAAGAGAAAATATAAGGAATATAAATATTGAGGAAGTATTACAAGGTGAGAATGAATAACATAGATTATTAATAACAAAATTTATTTTAAAAAATAAATTCAAAATTAAAAATAAAAATGGGATAATAAAAAGATGAAAGAACATCGAGGGTAATAACAATACCACAAGTATAACGGTTTACTAGACGAAGAATTTCAGGATTAATCTTAAACCGTGTTTCCGATTCATACATTTCGTATTATTTATGTACATAGATTCAATAATGATTCTAGGAAGATGGATCATATCTTTTGAAATATCGATGTATATTTATTTTTTTAGATTAATACATTAATATGTGAGTATATGTAAGCAATATGCATTTGTATTTTTATTTTAATTTTGCACAATATTGATTGTCCGCAGTAGACCTAACTGTAATATCAGACTAAAATATATGACGTATTTAATGCGTTATCGGATTGAGTGGTGGTTTTTTTCGCTGTTGAATTGCTTTTTTTTTTAAAGAAAAACATTTTAAAGCTATGATTCCGTCTTAGAAACTGTTTCTCTTATTATTAAGATGCGTTTGAATTTAATTGTCCAATAGAGGGTTGTCAATTGTCCAATTGTTGGTTAATGGCTAAACCATTATTGATGATTTGTTTGTAAACTAATTATAATCCTTTTGTTATAAATGCTGATATGATTTATGTTTGTAACAACAATAAGCGTGTTTAAATAAATACTACTTCTACTCTCATAACAATAAAAAAATATATTTTTTTAATGCAAACGAATTTTCGAAAGCATATTCCTTGCTTTCTTCTTCAAGTTTGTTTGATAACAATATGTTCTCAGATGAACTTACATTGCGTATACATAGTTATCAACAACCACAATACTGCAATAACATCTACATTCTTACATTAATATTACAATAATTAATAATTTACAATTCATTGAATTCATGAATTATTACAGATTTTTTTTGTTTCCTTTGAAGCATTTTTTTACCATTTCATTAGCTAAATAAGCGTGTTTATTTACCATGTCTTTACATTTTGTTGATGGCTAAACCGTTATGGTTGATTGTTTGTAAATTAATTCTAATTCCCATTAATTCAAGGCTTGAGAAAGGGAAAGCGGACGTTCCCGAAAATTTGCTACCTGTATTTTAAAATAAATATTTTTAAATACTAATAGAAGAGTAGAAGTTGTTTATATCTTATGTAAATATATTTTAATTATTACTTTTTGCTGTATCTAATTTAAAGAAACATGCATCAATCACATTGTTAGCCACGTAACGAGGGTCCACAGAATCTAAGAGAGAGACTGTATCTTTAACTTTATATTTGTTTTGTTTTGTTCTAGTAGCTTCTAAAATGGGCTGTTTTATTTCCTTGGTATGATGTTATTTTATATCATTTATTTTGTGTTCTTTTATGTCGTTTTTTATTTTATTTTACTATTGAAGACTTTAATTTATTTTTCTTTTAATCACTTTATGGTATAAATGTAATGTCAGGTCTTTCAGTTATTAATAATTTTGATTCAATTCACAGGTACTGTTCTGCAAGTACTGAATTAGTGTATTGGTAAAAAATGCGAAAAAAAAACCCAAACAATTAGGGAAGTATTCAAAAATACACAGCAGAATTGCGGGGGTGAACGGGGATTTACCTAAAAAAAAAAAATTCGGTAATTATAGAAATGGAGGCGTGTGACGTTTCCTCTTCCGATGTAAGAAACTTGAAAGTTAATTTTAATAGAAGAGAGAAATTGAATTTTGACTCAACAGACCATTTTAGGAATTCAGAAGTTAATTCTAGCGAAGAAGTAAGAGAAGACCGAAAAACCATTAATGGTTCAGTCGAAATGAAAACAAGCTTCCGTTGATCAGTTGAGGTATTACAAAGAATTGTGCAACATAATACTGTGCTTCCTTAATTGTCTTTCTAGATTAAAATCATCAAGGTTCTTTTTAATTACCAACCTCAGACATCTCTTCTTTCTTTTTTTTTTATCTCTTCTTATCAAAGTTCTTACTTCTTGTTGTTTCTTTTCTTTTTATTTATTATTTCTTAAAATCGTCTTAATTTCAAAACTAGCAGCTTTTCTTTACTTTTCTTTTATATTGTAGCATAACTTAGCAGTTGTTATCTGTAATATTTCTGAAATTCAGCCAATCTTAAATATCTAGCGAGGTGAACTGAAGAATCTGAAATAAAGCAATATGATCATAATATTTCTTATGCTTTTCTTCATATTTTTTTCTTAATAAATTATTATATCTGTTCTGTAAGTAAGTTAACTTAATTCTTCCGTGTTTTCTTAAAATAAACAGTACCGTAATTTAAGTGAAATTTTACATTACTTAATAACAAGTGCGCAATATTGGGGAAAACCATTGGGTCTAACAATCGAATACAGTAGAACCCCGCTATTCGTACACAATCCGTTCCAGGAGGCAGTTCGAATGGCGATTTGTACGAATGGCGAATCATTTTTTCACATAAGATATAATGCAAATTGGATTAATCCGTTCTAGAACCCAGAGATGATTGCTTATTTAAACCTTTGTAATAATACTTTAAGCGTAAAATACATAAAAACTATGAAAACAATAAATATATAGGCCTCTCTTATAGGCCCGGATTTAAAGACCCAGGCCCCTAGGCCCCACTTACATTGGCCCCCCCCCCCAGCCCCGGACTGAAACACACAGGGCCCCTAGTCACTTGATATTTGCCCCCCTCCCCCAATCCCGAAAATCTACAACCAAAAAAAAATACGGAATCTCCCTTTCAACAACCAAAAAAAAAAAAGAAACGAAATCTCCAATTCAACAACCAAAAAAAAATCCAATATGGCGGGGCCCCTAGGCCCGGGTCTTCTAGGCCTAGGCGGAAATCCGGGCCTGCTCTCTTATTATGTCTTTCTTTTTCAGTATAGACGATATGGTTGATTTCGCCATGCCATACTGAGTTGCCAGGTCAGAGACACGAGTTCCACTTTCAAACTTCGCAACGAGTTCTTCTTTCAATTCAATTGTCGTTCTCACTGCTTTCCTTTAAGATTGGTTGAATCAGTAATCTTTTTTGGACCCGTGGCTGCACTATTTTTAATAAAAATAACAAAAAATAACGTAAAATAGCACAAAGTTTCATGAAGCTTGCGTGGATGATGCGTAGCGTACGGAAGCTAGCACGAGACTGCACTGAAGCGACCGCGTAGCGCGGCCAGTAACAAGGTCCCGCGGGGCTGTCCGAATCGCGAGCAAGCGTACGAATGGCAAGTTCAATTTTACTTGAAAAAGTTAGACGAATAACGAGTTGTACGAGTAGCGAGATGGACGAATGGCGGGGTTCCACTGTATATCTATGCATTTAAACCGAATAGTTGAACGACACCCCCCCCCCCCCCCCCACACACACATATATATACAAAGGATATAATCCGATGTAGCCCGGAAAAAACTTTAAATCATCACAAAAGCGTTTCTTAACAAGCTTCGTTTTTATTTAAAAAAATTTTAATGGAAAAACAGGCTAAAAATTCTGTCCGGTTGCCATCAGAAAACTTTGCAACATGTTATACAGAAAAAAAGAAAAACAATAACAATAAAAAATAAAATACTCTAAAATAATTTGCCTTTATTTCATTAATATCCTACCATACGTCAGGTCTCAAATAATGGATCGAAATAAACATACATTATTAAATTGTTGAATAAAAGCTTAACGTGTGTGAAACGATTAATTATTAAAAACACAACACACAAATTTTAGTTAAAAAGTTGTTTTTTTTTAAAAAACAAAAACAAAAAAACTTAAAAAAAAAAAAAAAATACTTAAAACATGGAGCTTTTGGGCTCCTGTGCGATAGACCCTCATCAACACTCTGATGAGGGGCTACCGCACAGGGGCCCGAAAGCTCCATGTTTTATAATTTTTTTTTTTTAAACTTTTTAACCAAAATTTTTGTGTTGTGTTTTTAATAACAATTTTTAAATTGTTGTTAATCCTGACATTGAATTTCATGGTGATAACGATTTTTTGATTTGCGAAATGATGAGTAGACGAAGTTTTTTGAGATGTTTGTAATCTAATTCATCTAATGTCAGATGACCTTTGATATTCAGTTTGAATAAAAATACTGTTTTAATTTTAAACATTGGAATCTTATTAATTCAGTTTCTTTCTTTTTAATTTAGAAATACATTTAAGTTACGTTAATTTAACAAAAATTCATAAAAAAATTCTTTGATTTGAATGATACTTATAAATCCATGCTAGAGCTTTCACCCACTAATTTTAGATTTATTATACGAAGAGGCGGATTTCTTTGCAGATATGGAGAATTCCTATTTCCACTCGATGTTACTGAGTCCCACCAAAGTGTTCCCGCCCCTCGACTCAGATTATGATTACATTTTTGAAATCAGTCGACCAACAAGAAAGTGAAAGGTTAGAATCAGTGATGAATCTCCATCTGATTCAGACACTAGGAAATTATTCCTCCCATTTTGCTTCAAACATATTCTAAAAGAAAAAGTTAAGTACAAGCTACAAGGTTTTGAATAAGTATTAAAAATATTTGAATCAAGTTAAGAAATTTCATTTTACGTTCTCAAATTTCTTAGGTGCATTTCACTCAAGAACATTAAAAATCACAGGAAAGTTTCAAAACTACTTCTAATGATGAACTAAAGGATTAAATCCTATCGCTTCGTCGGGATTTATCCTATTCATGTTGACTATAGATTCATTAATAAATTATGGATTAAGTTGTTGGGTACATTTAGGTAATACGGACACTAATAACATAAATAGAATATTAAATAAAATAATAAATTAAATAATCCAAGATTATTGTATATTAACAAAGAATGAAAAAATACAGATAAGAATAAAATATAAAATCCTAATGCCAAGAGAAAAAATAATATATTCTTTAATAATAAATAACTTTTATAAGATTAGAAGTCAAATTAGAAATTATAACTTAGAAAATATTACTAGAAATACATTAATAAAGATTTTATATTATGAAAATCCTAAGAACAACTTTGGATTAAGAAATAAAAATCGAATACTATTAAAGATTTTTATGCAAATTACAAATGAATTAAAACAAAATAAATTTAATAAAATAAGTATATTAAAAAGGCAAATACTAAAAAAAATAATATTTGGCGAAATTAACTGGAATATTTAGTTATTCTTGATTATATATACTATATTTATATTTTGTGTGTTTTTGATTTTGTGTATTAATATTTTGTTTATGTGTGTTTTTTAGTTGAATAATTTTGGCATGAGAGATTGTTATTTAAAGTCTTATTTTCACAATTAGATTTAGAAATTTTTAATTTTATACAGTATAAACATTTAAAGAGAGAAATTGTAATTAGAATAATAAGTAAAAAATAATTTGGCAACCTTAAATTTTATTGCAATGAATGATATTTATAATAATTGTTATTTGATTTTCTTTTTGTATTTCTGTGATATATTGATTTTTATATAATTATATAATTAAATATAATTTAAGTATAATTTGTATAATTACCTAATTATATAATTTTTATATAATTAATGTTCTCTGACTTATATATGAATTATTTATACTTTCAGCATCTGCATCACAGGATTTCAATTTGAAAACCTAGCAGGACTGTAATTTTAAATTTAGAAATAAATAAAAAAATAAAAATAAATTTAAATTTTAATCCAGTTCAAATATTTTATTTTTGAATAATGTTTATTTGTTTTCTTTTGTTGCCGTAAACCTCCATTTTGTTTTTCATCACACCATGAAACTTTATTTTAATGTAATTTTAATTTCTATCCATTTTAAGTGTATTATTATTATTAAATGAGAAAACAGTAAAACCTAAGATACTTTCTGTATCACAAGAATTGTCATTAAAAAAAAAAGAAAAAAAGCAAATCTTGTCATTTCATTTTTGGTAGAATACCTCATGTTTAGGGTAACCACAAGTCCCGGATTTTAATGCAGTGTCCCGCTTTAGTTTATGTCCCGGATTCTGTAATAGCCCCGAATTTTATAAATAATCTTTTTTTGTTTTTAATTGTCAAATATTTTATTCCTTTTTTTTTAGTCGTCAATTTTTCTTTCTTTCTTTTTTTTTTTAGTCGACAAAGTTGTTTTGTCCCGGATTGATATCGGGAAAAATCTGTTCACCTACTCATGTTCCAATACTCGTATCTCTATTTACCATCTGATTTGCTAGTATTATCATTTATTTTTCTTTAAAATAAAATTAAAATTTTTCAAATTTTCAAATTGTTTTCCATTAAAATTTATTTTATTATTTACTCGCAAATAAGTAAAGAAAGTAATAAATAATTTTATCCAGGTAATTGAATCTAGGCAAATTTTCTAATAAATATCAAATTTTCATAAACTTTGTATTTCGCGGTTATTGTGTTGAAATAGCAACAGATCAAAATTTCTTCCAATATTAGTTCTTGGAAGTGATTTTAAGTTGACATTCATATAAGGACGATAACCCAACTATTTCAATCTGAAATTTTAATTGCTCTCCAAAAGTAAGGCAATTACTCATAGCCCCATAAATTAGACTGAGATAAGAAGGTTTGGACTAAAACTACTTTTCAACCTGAACGTCTTTTCCATACAAAATATTCGAAAGTCCTCACGCAACTGTAATTTTCTTGCCCCCTTTTACATCCGTTAACCCACGATAAATATAATCTATCAACTTTTGGATTCTAGAAGCAACAATGATTACCTTAAATGAAAAGAGAAAAATCCTTGAAAATTATTCTTCTGTTCGATTTATTAAAGAAAGAATTGAATTAACTTTGGTCAATCAAACATTAACCATCATTCTTTTGAATAGATATCTTCAAACCTTGCTAATTCTGAGTGAATTCTTTCCATTGGTTTATAAAATATCGAGTGCTACAATGATGCCATATTTGAGCTCTCGAAAACTTTACTTAACAACATATAAAAAAACTTTTGATGGGTGACATAGTTTCAGAGCCTCCCTCAAAGATAAAATAGTACAGATACCAAATAAGTGATAACATTTATACGAGATATCAAATTCCAACAAATTGGGGCATAAAGTTATTACGGTTAAATCATTAAAATTATCAACTTATATAATTGGCTAAGTTCGTCTGTCTGTCTGTAACTCGATATAATTAAGCTATTAAGATTTGATCCAAAGATTCTCAATGGTACCATTGAATCAAGGGTACTCAAATTGGATGAAATATTAGTTCATTTTGTCATTCCATGTTATTTCCATGAAATTTTATCCTTGGGAACTGACCTAGACAACTGAAATTCTAACAAACGTTCAAAACCAAATAATTTTGATACCACTGCACCTATTTTAATGAAATTTGGCAAACTTACTCAGTTTTTTACGCTGATTTGAAACTCAAAACCATTTTTGCCGTAGAAGCTTCGTTCACAAGTTAGCGCAGTATTTAGATTACAAAGGTGAGTTTTAAATGCCTTTCAGCGTTGTGGGTCAAAAATAATAATTATTCCATTCTTACTTTTAGTAAAATTGATTTACAAGGACAACTTTAGATATGGTTGGTGTTTATTTACCAACCTGTTTTTAGTCATGGACAGTTATATGTTGCTATTTCTCGAGCACGTCGTGCTTGCGACGTCAAAATCAAAATTCTTAACCGAATAGATCAAGGACATCTGATAGAAGGATCTGATGCTGTTTTTTACAAAAAATATAGTTTATTTACTTTATAGTTGATAGTTGATAATAAAATGATTTTTCAGATTTTTTTATGCCTGTCGTCCGACAGGCTTTGCTGCTAGTGATTTATAATAAAAAGAATTGTTAAAAACTTTTATCCAAGATTAGATAAGGGAAACTGAATCTCGCGCTTATCTCAAATGGAGAAAGTTAAAAATGTTAAATTATTTTTTGACGTCTTCTTTTTATATTTAAGTTTCATAAAAACAATTCAACTCATTTTGTTGTATTCAGGAAGATCAAGGATTTGAGTCTAGTCGTTACTGGTATTCTTGGGAACTGTCTTCTGCGAATGTGGTTTCACTTGGAATGTGGGTTACTCTGATGAAGGTCAAGAACAGTCGTAGAATGAAGTAGGTTACGAGGTTCTACTCTCACTCAAGAGAATCACGTATTCACGGAATGAACTGTTATAGTTGCATAAGATTACTTCGAAAAATATATCGAATCCACTAATTTTTATTTAGTGTTAAAGATATAATATATATATATATATATATTATATCTTTAACATTAAATAAAAATTAGTGATTCGATATATTTTTCGAAGTAATCTTATTACTATTATTATTATTTATTATCTTTTAATTTACAGAACAGTCCCGATAGAGAAAAGTAATAATATATATCTCTATCAAACGGGTTATGAAGTTATATAATATTATTTTATGTATATATTAGTACATATAAAATATAACGGAAGGAAAAAACAGAAAAAATCCTAATGATAACATAGAAAAAACAAAAACAACAACAAAAAAAAAACCCCACAAGAATTAACATATTTAATTTTATTCATGTAACACATTTTAAACATACCATTTATCAAATACCTTACATTATATTTTTTCATATACACCAATGAAAATATTTCTTTTTAACATAAGTTACTTAAAAGTTTTCAATCAATCAAATCTTTTTTTTACTATTGAAATATTTTTGCTCTTATCAAAAATATCAATATCTAATTTGTTAATAAAATTTTCCATTTTGTAATTAAAATTAGGCATTCTACAATTATTATTAATATATGGATATGTCATCTTTATATTACTGTCAGATCTAAAGTTATAATTTTGTTTGTTATTATTTTTTGTTTCTAATTTTTTAAGCTTAATTTTTTATGTAAAATATTTATTTGAGAATTCCAAGTATAAAATATTTTATAAAAGATTATTTATAATTATTCCCAAATCTCAAATTAATAATAATAATAATAAATAAATAAATAAATAAATAAATAAAAATATCTATGTATCAGCAGATTGTAATTTAGTCGTAATGTATCGGCGCAAAATATGTGCTGATCCAAGCAGTGCGGCTTTTTGGAGTTGACCGATGGAGATTTTGTCAATATTTAGATCTTGTAAGTGCTTACCAAGGTTTTTTGGTATAGCACCCAGTGTGCCGATAACCACTGGAACCACCACTGCCGGCTTGTGCCATAATCGTTGAACCTCGATTTTTAGGTCTTGATACCGTGTGATTTTTTCCAGTTCTTTTTCTTCCACTCTACTATCACCAGGTATGGCTATATCAATTAGCCATATCTGTTTCTTTTCTATCACTGTCAAATCTGGCGTATTGTGTGCTAAGATCTTATCTGTTTGAATTCTGAAATCCCACAGTATTTTCACGATATCATTTTCAATCACATTGTTTACTGTATGTTCCCACCAGTTCTATGTATCAGCAGATTGTGATTCCTAATTCCGCGGAACCCTAAGTTTCCGCATGAACCCTAATTTCGGTGTTTGGGATTTCGCATTCTTTTCATAAATTTTTCCATAGTAATTTAGTCGTTATTGAAATCAATATCTGCTACCGGGCGACCCCCGGTAATTATTTTATGGGTTTCTCCATAGTTTCTTCAATCATTGTGTTTGTGCCTCTAGATTCATAATTAGAATTAATTAACAGGTAGATATCTTGAAATAATGTATAATTAACGGCAACGACGTAACAGGGTATTCTTGGCAAGTGATCAAATGCCTTCTCAACACCTGAGGGTAATACATTGCAACCAAAAAAAGATAAGAGGAACTTTGAAACCTCTTCTATAGTGCTGCGCTGGACCGTTGTAGTTCCCTCCCCTGAATCGGTACGAAAAGTACATTAAACATCTGCCTAGAAACGCAGTCTTAACATGGAAAAATTAGTTTTCAGTTTTCTTGAGTTATTCTAAAAGTTCCCTGAACATTCGCAAAATCTCGAAAAAAAAACAAACATACCCAACATCATTTACTAAAGGAAAACTTTAAAACACTCTATCAATCTGTAATAATTCTGAACTTATTTGAAAGACTTTATCCTTTGTAGTTTATTTATTTATTTATTTATTTATTAAATTTTTAATATCTTCTGTAGCTAACTATAGTAGGATTATAGGATTGGTGTAACATTTATAACACCCTTAATATGTATCGGAGAGAAAACAAAGGATTAGGAAAAAAAAAAAAAAGATATTAATTAAATTTTAAGAAAATACGCAAGCATGTGTCTGTCCGTCTGTGATGAAATGAACATAATAACTATTGGCCTATATTTTGGGAAGCTCACACTGAAGAAATAGAAGTAAGATTTTAAAAGGAAGGTTTCTATTGATTTGCGAACACATCAAAAGATAAGGAACTAGAGGAGCATTTATTATTGATTTCAAAAATATGAAACCTTATTAACAAAGATCTATTATAGAATGGACTTCAAGTAAAAACAAATTTTCCAAAGAAGAAATATTTTCAGAAATATCTGTTATCTATCTAAAAATCAAGAAAAAAAATTAAAAATAAAACAATAATAATAATAACAATAATAATAATTTTTTCCAAATTCATTTTTAGTCAATTTTCCTGAAACTTACTAGAAGGAGACTTTGAATATTTAAATCTCATTTAATATATAAACAAGAATTTAACATAATAATAATAGCACTTTCCATTTTCTTTAAGTAATTTCGTTTTGAATTGACAGATGATTAATTTCTTCTTTGAATCTCTGATTCACTCTGATTAAACTGGCCTTAAGAGGGTTCTTGAGTTGTAGCCAGTGAATAATCTTAGATTTCTTCATCGTGAACCCTTACAATCACTTCCACTTAAAATTCTTTATGGGTCAACATTTGACTTAAAATCTTTATGAATAGGGGCGTTTGGGCGGTCGGAGGAGGATCAATTGAAAAGATCAACATTCTAATTACAAAAAAAAAAAAAGAACAATTTTTTTTCTCCTGTATTTTGAATTTTGGACAGAGAGGCATGGTTCCCTTGTCCCTCCCTATATATGCCTACAGATGCCCAAAATTGTAAAAAAAAAAAAAAATAATATATATAATAAAACTTTAAAATTAAAAAAAAAAAAATCTATTTTTTTTTTCTTTTTAATCCAAAATAGACGCATCTTCAGAAGTTCATAATAAAAATAAACGATATTTTATGTCAGATTTTCACTTATTTTTAAATAATAATAAAAGAATAAATTCAAAATTCAATAAAATTAAGCAGAAATCGAAATTACATTTGGCCATTTATTTTTTTTTTAGTCAGAAAAATAAGTAAATATGACAACTTGATATTCTGACGTTTCATGTGTTTTGATTGTTGCCTCTTCTTACAGCAACACAATACATGAAGAAGTGTGACCTACTTTTTAACAAGATAATTATTGTGATTGAAACGAAACCATCTCATTGTTTCCATTCAGTAAGAACCACGTTGTTCTCATAGACAACTTAACATAAAAAGAAGTTTCAAAATTTCTACCATTTTTTAAACACTTTCAATTAAAAAGTCAAATGTTTAAATTTCATCAATGTTACTGTTTTCTTTGGTGGTTATATGTTTATTTTTTATCATTTAATTTTTTTTTTTGTGGTGTTTTATTAAGGTGTAATAAATTACCCTGTCTATATTTTTACTGTTTTATTTTCAATTTTTTTTTTCTTTCTTTAGTAAGACCAAAAATAAAATCCTAAAAATTCATACCTAACTGCCAAAGCAACAAATAAACAAATTCGAAAACATTTAGCACTTTTTATATTTTTTTCTTTTTCTTATTATTTTTTTTCTTATGTAAAAAAATTCTGATCACATTATAAATTGTAAACCAATAAATTATGTTTGCTTTTAGAATTCTAAATTAATGCCTCGGTGTCAATTTAATATTAAAACATTAAAAAAACATCAAGGAAACTTCAACTGGAGTTTGGAATTTAAAAAGAAAGAGAAAAGATAAGATCCATGATACAAATTACAACGTCTTCTATCGCTTAATAAATATTTAGAATGATACTGAAATTACACTTATGAATAGATGAAGTTTAAATCCAGCGAATTCATAATTATATAACCCTTTATATTAAATATGCCAAAATGTCAAGTTATAAGATAAGCGGGAAACTAGTGCTTCAGAAAATCTTTATTTATTTTGAAAATCGTTGCTTGTCTTTATAGGAGTCGATAGATTATTTAACATGTATGGAATTTTATATAAAATAATTCAGTTGTATCCATAATGTTTATCTTATCTTAATTGGTCTTTAGCAGATCGTACAAAGTTCAATCGTTAGTACAAGACATCAGAATAATATCTCAACAACCAAATCATCGTTTGGAAATTAGAAATCTATTTTTGTAAACTATTTATGTTAGAATAACAATGATTAATATCTAATTTTAGAAAGTCTTCCAAGATGAGCTTAAGACCTTTTATTTTCGTGAAGGGGAAAATATTAGGAAATGGATGAGTATGACTAGAATTTGTAATCATGGAGTAATCTTACGTCGAAGACAAATGGCAGGAATAGAAAACACAATGACATTTCTGTTATTACGCTGTAATGTTGGACTTCCGGAGCCTTAAATGGAGAGAGGGAAAATAGGGTTGTAGTTCTGAAATGTTTGAACCCTGTGTCATCTACTGGACCCACAGACGCAGCAGTGACGTCGTTAATTGGTGACGTCCAAAAATGACGTCAAATCATTTCCCTCTGGCGTGGGTGAAAGCTCGGGTTACGCCTTGTGAGATCATTGATCAGCTGCCAAACTCCCCCATGAGTAATAGAATATAAATATAGGTAGGACAGTACAAAGAAACCAAAACAAAAACATTACAATTGAAGGAACTGAAGTGTATTCAGTAAACATCCTTAATAATAATAATAATAAATTATTATATTATATTACAATAATAACAAATAATAATAATAAATAATAATAATAAAAAAAATAAATACAGTCCGTTTTCGTTTACGAGAGCCTTCAGCGCTTTTGCGCATGCGTCAGGTCTCCGGCGATTTCTTCCAAATAGGGGCGAGGAAGATGGGATGTTTACTTTTTATAGTGTTAGTTTACTAGTAGCTGGGTTCTATTTGCGCTTTTCGGGAAAGAATTATGGAAAGAATAAATACTATTGCAGAAATAAAATATCTTTTTACAGGTACTAAAAGAAAAACAGGTCTTAGGAAAGTGTCCATCTCAGCGTATCATCCCTTTGCGGAGTAGAATCGTCTGTGTTGTCGTGGGTCTCGCATTTCAAAACGAACAGTAGATACATTTATGTTATTATAAAAAAAAGATTAGTTGTTTTAAAAGAAATATTATAATAAGATTTATTGTAATATGTAAGTAATTCAATGCGAAATATGTAAGGTACTACAAGTCTGAGAACTTCGATTCAATTAATCCCTTCTGGAAAATTTTCACCACTCAATTTCCAATGAAAAGTTTTATATCTATAAAACTTATTGATGTGTAAAGTAATTAGAACGATTTACTTTTTCCATTGAAATTAAAAATTATTTGAAATAACACTGGGATGAGGAGACAAACAAATCAAAGAATTGTAGTAATTAATAAAAGAATCTAAAGCATTGGGTTATTTGAACTGTGAACGTCATCATCGTCTGCGACGTTAACTTCAATGGGCTGACTTGTGAGACACAAACTGATCCAATTGCTTTCAATTTACAACTGAAGCTTTAAAAATAAAAATAAATTAAAGTAATAAAAGAAAAAAGCCTGGAGTCAAAAAGTTTTCATCACCAAAAAATTAATTTCTCAAATGCTTTTTTCGAAGTTTTTCGGAAAAGTATTTATTTAGGATTTCAAATGGAGTGAAAATATATTTGAAAAATTAATTGCAAATATTAAAAACTGTTATTATGCTTATTATATTTAATAAAAGGTAATAACATTTAACATTTACTTTAGTAATAATATTTTTTAAATATTTGATATCAGTTATTAGAAGAAGCCGATCTGATAATTGAATTACATAATTTGTCTGTAATATTGTTACATAAGAAATAATCTCTATTATTTCTTTTGCTAAGATAAGAAAAATTAATCTACATCTAGGAATTGTGAAAGAAATTTTATCTGTATTTGTTTTATTCACATGAGAAAAATTGTGACCCAGTTAAAAAAAATTAAGTAAATTACAGTAAAACAAAATGAAATAACTAAGAATAACATATTATTATTATTATTATTGTTGAAAGCATTGCAGTGTATTGCAATCGTGTTCGATTTTATTAATCCTAAAACCAGTTGATATTAAAAACGCCCAAAAGATCGGTCCATGGAAGATGGGCTAACGTCCTTTGAGTCCTTGATAGGAGAAATAAGGGCCCAGTGTTTAGTCTTACACTAGTATGTACTATAATTACAAAACATTGATTGATTTATTTATTTTTTTATTTTTAAATATAAATTAAAGCGAATTAAATCTCTCTTAGTTCGAGAAATTACAGACGAAAATCTTTATTAACTATTTACAATGATTTGAGGTTGTGGCTGGTTGGTTATTTGACTTTAATGGCCTAAAAGCATCTTTGGCTAAGCTGCGCCAAGAAAGGTAAAAAGCGTAAAGGAAACCCTATAAATAGATTAAAATTATACTGGTTGGTTATAATTAACACTGATCTTACTCTCAGCACCCCGGAGCGAGTTGTAATGAATATATGACAAAGGCACTTGGTAGGACAATGCTAATTAGACTATGCAGTCGCGATTTCCGCTGAAAAAAAAAATAGTTCAACTTTTCGCCACTAGATGAAAACATGGCGCTTTAATGGCAAAAAAAAGAAAAGTTTATTATGAAACGATGGTTACAGAAGTTGTTCATTATGTGCTCTAGCTAGGTCAGTTAAGCTGCATGAGTAGTACAGAGTTATCAACGGTTGCACGCAGCATTTCCTGTAGAATGTCAGCGATATGCCGCTGTATGCTTTATTTTAGATCAGACAGAGACCGTACTCGTGCCTGATAGACACGATATCCCCCACAGCCAAAAGTCACGTGGATTTAAGTCCGAAGAGAGTGCAGGCCAATCATCTGGAAAACCTCTGGAGATTATGTGTAGGTTGCACGAAGCAGTTCTTTCACTTGTCGACCAGTATGCAGTGTTGCTCCATCTTGCACGAAAACAGTTGTCTCTCAACAATTTCGTTCTTGCATGGCAGGAATCATATGCTGAGCAGGGAGATCAGTGTAATTTGCAGTCGTAACAGTACACCTTACTAGTGCTCGAGGTTTAATCTCTTCGAAGAAAAAAGGACCGAGAACAAAAATTACTTGTGAATCCGCACCATACAGTCACAAAAGCCGAGTGCAATGACTGAACAACATGCGGCTGCAACGGTTCTGTGAATTCACTGCACCTTTTAGTGCAAAATGCGATTCTTGCCAAAAACCGAAGGACGAAATCAGTGCGAGGTTAACGATCGTGAGTTTTGAGTTGTTATACCATGTGAATCTTGTAGGGGTGCCATTGTAAAATGGACCGCAGAACGAAAAGTGGACCAGGGGATAGACAATTCACCTCTTGAGCACTGGATGAAGCATTTTAGACTAGTGCTGCGTGGTCAGTTGGATCTTTCTGAACAACGTCCATCGGAATGGGCCGCCGTTCCCTTCCTGGTGCGAAAGTCAAATCTCCAGTTTCTTCAAATTTCGTAATCATATTCTTTAACCCGTTTTTGTCATGAATCCTCTTCGCATTCCTTTCAATTGGCGATATTCTTCCAGTGCAGCACAGCTATTGCTGTCTTTCTGATAAAACAACTTTATTAAAAAGTGCGGTCTTTTTTTTTTTTTTTTTGAACAGCCACGATAATCCTTGCGATGACTGCTGGCATTTTATATAACTGTACAGAAAAAAGTTGAACTAATTTTTTTTTTTACAGAAATCGCGTTCGTCTAATTAATATATCTACCAAGTTTCATTGTCATATATTCATAACCCGCTCCAGGGAGCTGAGAGTAGGGTCACTGTTAATTATAACCACAAGATATATCTAGGGTGAACTGTATTTTGAACAACATGCATACAAAGGACCAATAAAACAAGAAAATAAGGAAGTAGATTTTTAGTAGCTCCAAAAGCATGTCCAACGTAAATTGCAAAAAATCACCAGAAAGCAGGAAAGCAGGAGACTGATGTTTAAGCAGTAATGTTGGTATATTAGTCTGATATGTCCGCTTCAAAGCATCCCAGAAGGACATCATCGAGTTTTACAAATTCTATTTTTAGAAGAGAATAAAATAGGGGCTCAGAAGATGAGTTACTACGAAGCTCATCCCAATGTTGTTGCCATGCGGCTCGCAATTGAGAACGAATAGCTACAAAAATGTTGGAATGAGGTATGGAGATCAGCTGCAGTGGCAGATTTGCAACCAACTTGGCAAGAGAATCGATGTGGCCGAGAAATTTATGTTGAAGATGTATAGAGTTGGGTTCAGGAAAGATCTCTTGACATCTGATATGTACACACAGTCTTTGACGCAGAGAAGGTAAAGCCATTAGAAACAGTCCAGTTATGGAACCGATTCACACTAAGTGCAATTGTCTGTCGGTAAGATGTAAGAATGGTGAAGAGATCTATAATTTGATGTGGATAGATGGAGATAAAGAAGAAGGATTCCAATTATCTTTTAGAAAAACAAAACACAACCCCGAGGTACTTCTAATCCTTGAGGATAAGAAGTAGAAGAGTTGATCCCAGACGAATTTTTCAAAGATATGATCCTTTGAATGAAACTTTGAATGAAAACGTGAAGGATTTTCAAGCCAAATTTCATGTGCGATCATAAGCTTTCTCCAATTCGAAGAAGATGGAAAGTAGATACTCTCTATTAACAAATGCAGCGCGAATAGTCTTCCAGGTGTTCAAGATGGTCAACATTTGATCAATGATGGCAAAGGCGCACTGCTAAAAAGGAGATAGTTGTTGTTTTCAAGATACCAGACAAGTCGTCGATTAACCATCTTTTCAAGTTTCTTGCACAGTCAACTGGTGAATGCTGTGGAATCATAGTTATTCGGATCACTGCGGGTTTGCAAAAGCTATAATAATGGCTTGATACCAACAATCCGAAAATAGATGTTCAGCTAAATTTTTTTATTAAAATAAAAAGAATGATTTTTTAATGAAGAAGGTATCATTTCGTAATGTATTCTGTCAGACCCATTGTCGTTGTTTTTGCTGTTCTACAAGACAAACAGGAATACCTCTAAAAAAAAGGAAGATCATACGACTTTCTATTGTTAGAAGAAAATCTAAATGCAATAGCTTCGGCTCATTGTTTAATGATTGGAAATCATGGGGTAATGAACAGAGCTAAAGTTTCGAGCAAATGCTCGTCCAAATTCTTCGGCTTGCTCTGAGATTCCGTCTATTTCAGTGCCATTTTCATTTAGTATTTCCAAGGTTTGAGAAGAGTAATTTCCAAGCATTGTAAATCTTAGCCCAGAGGGTCTTTGAAAAACATTACTTGTGATAGAAAATATATATATACAACGTTGCCAGGATTATTTCTGGGTAGTTTGTGAGATACATCTTGCAAAAGCTCTATTGAAAGCTAAAAGATTGGAAGATGTGGAATAACGTCGGAAAACATCCTATTTATGCTAATTTGTGCCGCCTTCCCCCCATAGGAGAGCGAATTTTTTACTTTTTGCAATAGATTTGGGGGGCCCGAGAAAAGGCCCTAAATATAAGGGCCTGGTGTTTTACTAATTCAGAAGGCTTCGCGGGTGTGCCCACAACTCCGCAAAGTTTCATCGCAATCTGATGGTATAGTACATTATAGTATACAGTATATTATAGTATATATATAATGGTATAGGAACGCATGCGGGATATATGAATGGTTTTAGTTCTCATTGTCCCCACCAGGTGCATATTTGGCTTTTTCACCCCTTTTCAACCTCTGGGAGGGGGGTTCCGGTTCTAAGGTAGCCTATCTTTTGCGCAGGGTCCTAAAGAGTAATTTTGCAAAGTTTGGTCCAGATAGGTCAAAGGGTCTAGGAGTGTATAAAGGACAAAGAAAGAAAGAAAGAAAGAAAGAAAGAAAGAAACATTCATTTTTACATATATAGACTAGCCGGGTACCGTCGCTTTGCTCCGAAACCCTTGCATACATAGCATAAAAAAAAAAAAAACAACTTTATTTATTAAGCAAATTAATATCGAGATCGGGAAATATACGAGTTCCCAGCTTGTGGCCTTCTCCGGATAACTCAGATGTATTGCGGGTTGGCGCCACACACCTATACAGGGTGAAGGGCTGGGCGTTGATGAGTCAGTGAGTGAGTGAGTGAATGAGTCAGGACTTTTCTTTTTATATATGTAGATTAATCATCAAACTCGGGCCCAGCACATTAATAGTAGACTAGTGGACCCGTGCGAATAATTCGCAACAAAAAACCACCTTTGAGAAATAATAAACAAATCCAACAGCTTGTGTGCATGTTAGTTAAACACATTGTCAATAGATGGCGTCTTCTCAAGTTTTATAAAAAATTTGTCCCGTGCGAATAATTCGCATGGTATCTTGATCAGTCACCGAATGGTAATGTGGAAATAAATAAATGAACAGATTGTCAATAGATTGCCTTCTACATTTTTACAAAAAATATTTTTAAAATAAATTTTTTTAACGAAAACATTAATTTTAAACAATCTGTTTATTTTTCATCATTAGCGGTGAACGTAATCTTGAAAATATCTCAATCATTGATTTCGATGAAGTATTAAGGGAAATAAAAAAAAACACCTTTGAGAAATAATATATGAGAAGTTGACTAATTTTTATGTTTCTATTGTTATAAATCGTTTATTTTTATTAAAATACAAATCTTTGTTTTTTTTTTTTATCTGTTGTTATTAAATAAACGATGAAATATCATTTAAAGTGCATTTTTATTCAAAAAAGGAAATAGTTGAAGGTTACAACGCTAAAGCAATACTTTCACTTTCGAAAAATAAGGCGCTTCTGTTAAAGCGTGTCTACATTTGTATAAAAAGTTTTTAAAAATAAAGTTTTTTAACGAAAACATTAATTTTAAACAATTTGTTTATTTTTCGTCATTAGCGGGAAACGTAATCTTCAAAATGATGCCTCAATCATTGATTTTGATGAAGTAGTAAAGGAAATATAGCGGTCCGACAAAAAAAACCCTTTGAGAAATAATATATAATGATATTCCTACTACTATATATAATTCCTTTAATATAAATTTATGACTTCATAAATATAGTTAATATTATTTTATGTTTATAACTTAACTTTAATCCTGTGACGAATTGGTAGCAGATCTTAAGCTATTTTCCTTTTACTGTTAGAAAATTAAATTATTTTTATTTTCTTTCAAATTTGACACAGATGTGGTAGCAGTGCGCAATTTCTTTTGCCAATAAAATATTTTTCGATCGTTCACACGAAGTAGTTTTATTTCGTGGCAAACGGAAGATATAAGATCCCCCAAACTAAGCGATTCACCCTAGCCTAAACTTACCACCAAAGTAGCAGAAGGTGATCAGCACATTGATCTCGGGGAGATGTGACAGAACACCCTGATGCCTCCCGTGTACCAGAGCAGGGGCCCCCTCCCCCTCTTTTCCAGGACACCATTCCATGCACAGCAAACCCTCACATGGGCAAGCGTTTAGGACCCAAGAAACTATCCTGTGCAAAAAGGAACCCTCCATGAGTGGACCACACACCACGTACAGGAAAACGTACATTAAAAATTTTATTCCTTATTTAAAATTAACAATTGATTAAACATACAAAGAAGAAGATATAATTAGTTTGTTTGTAGCCATTTTGTTTTATGTTTTATACAGTTATGGTAAAAATTAACTCTCTCTCTACATATATACAGTAATTAATTTAAAAGTCATTGAGAAGATCCTTAATTAATTAATTTAGTTTTATTACTACTTTCTAGATCAATTATGTTTCTACAAATAAATAGTCCCGTGAAAGGAAAAGGAATACGACCTGCCTATTATAGGAAATGAGCTGTTCGAGTTTCATGTGACTTCGTCATTTGCGTTGGATTTGCTAAAGAAACCACATCAGGTAAGAGAGAGTGTTGGAAAAGGAAATAATATTGAAATTAAGAAGAATTAAAAAAAATGAACTAGCACTTTAATTAAATTGTTTTTCTACTTTAGGTATTTCTAATACAATTATAAAAAAACGAATAAATTTTATTTTACAGTTATAGTAGAAATACCCAAAGCGATTTAATTCAAGTGTCAGTACACTTGTATTTTTAATTCTTCTTAATTTAAAAGGGAGTCAATTCATCGAGATTGCGGTGATTTGTCAGTAATTTTGAAGTGTTTAAGTTTTAAGAATATTGAAATTGTAAGCGAAATTTACAGCTTCTTTAGAAGAAGCTTAGTAAATATTGTTAGAGATTTTCGGCGATATAATTGCCAAAGATATTATTTCATGAAAAATACTTCCGAAGTTGTAGAAAAAACCCAGAGGAATGCTATCTTAAATATAAAGCAAATATTTAATTGCAAAGGTACTTCTCTTTGAATTCCTTTGCATTAAAGGTCAAATTTTCCAATTGAAAATTTGAAAGGATTTTGCTGATGATTTTCAAACATCGCCATTTTGAACTCTCAACCAATGTATCCTAGACGAAATATATCGGGACTTCGCCATTTTCAATTCTTGGATTATTCTAGCCAGGTCGAACTTAACTTTAAAGAATCTTGGCCACCACAGACTTTATTAATAAGATTCTTTTTTTTTTGAAATACTTAATTATAAGATTTGTCTCAACAGGGACGTGATAAGTCGCGAGCGATTATGCTTACGGTTGAGTTAGATTCTTTGCATTGAAATAGCGAAAGTCATTGACGCAACACTCTGGACGGGTTTCCGGACTTTTTCATTTAGGTCTTTTGTAATACTTACAATACTGTCATTCTGGAATCCCGTCTCTTACAAGGATTCCTGGGATTCTACTGACAAGTGGAACAAATCCACATCCCGAGACGCAAACAATACAAAATGACAATTTGTTCCCAAAGTAAAATGTCCCGAATTAATTTTGCCCCCGTTTTTTTTGATAATGTTTTTAAATTAATATAAATTCATCCTTTCACTATTTTCTTTCATATTTTTAGCCTATTTCGTATTCAGTTACTACAATTCGTTAATAGGTTTCACAGTTAATTTATTCGTCCATCATATTACTCGTAAACTGCACCCCCTTATCCAAATGTTTGATTTTAGTTGTCCTTAATACCAAGAGAAAACTAACACTTCATTTGAAGGCAATCAAACTAATAGATTTTAATTTTTCAGAGTGACTGGATTGTGTAGATGGAGACGTACGTTTCCGCAATCATCTGTATCTACTACCCCCCCCCCCCAAAAAAAAAAAAAAAACAAAAAAAAACAAAACATAATTTCCTACTTCATTTTCAGCTTAATTTGTAAGAAAAATTGCTATCTTTTATTCTGAGAAATGCTTCTATATTTTATCAGAGTATCTTTTTAAGTAATTAAAGTATCTACTACAGGCTCATGTGATCCTGGGATCGAGGGAGGTAAAGTTCTCGGTGTTTCCTGACCAATCAGACTTTTAATTTTAATTATGTTTGACCGAAAAGTATCAAACAATTATCTGTAGCCCACCCATTCAGAATGGCTTTCCGCACAACTGCATACGGGAGACTCAAGTTCAGCTAATAACATGATATCGACCCTGCGCATGCGCAACGTGATAACAAAAGTACCTTTCTTCCAAATTTTACTTCCGAAACAAGTGTTTTTACAGTGATTTGCTTGGTAGTTTTCAAATCTCACCTCTGGAATTGGCATTAATTTTCTTTTTTTGAGTGAAACGATTCAGAAATATACACTTGGAATGAAATCGATGGAAAACTGAGGCTTTTTTTTTTTTGTATTTTTTATGAAAATTAGTTTTTCTTGAAATACTTTCGCGGGCGGCGAATGTGTGCACTTTCATGGCAAGAAGTAGTAGCGATGATATCAATCGGGGGAAAAGAAAAAAACAACCTGGCAGAAACAATTTTTCGTTTGTAAATAAAACATTACAAAAACAAAACAAAACATTTTCCGTCCAGTTAACTGTAGGTTCGGTTAAGTGAGATATGATAGTTTCCAGGATGTATCGTTTGGAAAAAAAAAATACTTTTCGTTTCGGTGCGACCCTCGATTTTGCGATGGTTCTAAGACCGCCATTTTCCTTATTTCCTTATCTTTTACCGCCTGCAAGAGTCATACATAAATTTCTAATTTTCTGTAAAAATACGCAACAAAAATGGACTTTTCCAACAGTTTCATTCCTGCTACGTATTGACGAATCGTTTTTTTTGAAAAAAAAATTAATAAATTAGCCTTAATTCCGCACGTGAGATTTCCTAGAAAATTACTTTTTGCTTCCATATGTAGTTTTGATGCGAATACCCCCCCCCCCCCAATCATTGAGAATAGGCTAAACTTGAGAGAATACGGTACACCGCACAAGGATACATCCTGCCTTGTTCCCACTTCCCCGCAAGGAAAGTTAATAGTTAGTATGAGCTCAAGCTGTTGGTTCGAGGCACCAACAGCGCCCGAGTGAAGCGTATGTGCCGATTAGTTGTAGGTTAGGTAAATTGAGGGTAACACACACACTGCGGGGTGTTTCTACTGAAAACATTTCGAAGATATCGATGTCCCGCCGTAGGTTCCTCAATCGCTATCTTAGAAATAGTTCAACGCGTCGCTGGGTTAGTTTTACCAATCGTAGATATATATATATATATATTTCAATTAAATTTCGTCAGAGAGGAGAAAGAATTAGGGATATAGATGGATTATTTATTTTCAGTGAAATATATCGGAATTACGAGCTAATCTAATGAGAAATGACACCATTTTTGTTACTTTCTTCTTATTTCTTAATCAAGCGTCGCCTTTTCTTTTATGAAATCGTGCAAAAATGTTCACACAATTCAAGTGATATAAGGCATTTTTTTTTCTTAGTTCTTTAAGCGTCAGATAAACATTTCGTAATTTATGAAGATAATTTAATCTATTCAAGATAATAACATCTTAAGTAGTCTCGCCTTTTATAAAAAAATTGTTATTTTGTACTTAAGAAATTAAAAATTATCTATAATATTTTTTTCGTTTTTTTTTTTTTTCTGAATGCGAGAGCTTTTAAAAGTTTGCAGAACTGCAAAATATTGATAAAAGTAGAATTAAAAATGCTGACTTAATTTTGATTAATTATAAACCGATTATAAAGTTGATTAAGGTGAAACCGGAGATTACAGTACCAGTTTGTTTTGGACTACGGTCGAGTTTTGACAAGATGGCCGCCTTGGCACTACTTTTAAGATATGGATTTTAGTTTTATCAATTAAAATTGTATTTACGCTCCTGTGTGTGTATATTATACATATACACAGAGACATATACACATGTCTGCATCTTCATATTAGAGTGAATGTTCCTAAATGTTTTGCATTTTATTGATTGTACTTTGTAGATATGTAGATTATATGTACATTGCATCATATTATCAACCATAAATTAATCAGATTGTAACTATTAAACTCCAGAACCTACTGACAGGGAAATTTCCCTAGTAGGACTGTAAAAACTCAAATTATATAAATAAAAAAAAAAAAAAAAAAAAAAGTAAAAAGTAGAATGAGGTTTGCAGGTAAGTTTATTTGAAAATGTTTTTACATGATCTTTAACTAGAAAAACTAACCCTCATCTGGCTAACTGCGTTCTTGAGATAACGGTATGCACCATCATGTATCCCTGCGCGGATGTATCCTTACGAAGACTGTGATTGGCAGTACCGTGTTCTCTGGTTTAGCCATTGATTAAAAAATATTTAGAATTTTCTGTTTTCAATGAATCGTTGTTTACATCCAATCGGCATCATAACGCAGGTTCATAATTAAAAATAAGTTTTCGTCGGAACCAATGTAGAGTCGACTTTGTTTTAACTTTTGCGGGCTTCACATTGAATCCGACGTTATTTCCTTTAGGCCCGTGTACCGAGACCTGGTTGTTTACTGATGACTGCTCCTAGCTGATGATCGCCGTATTAGCATGAAACAGCTGTACTAGGATGCCATTTAGTAAACAACTTGGTCTCGCCCATTATTAAAAATAAGTTTATTTGATAAGCTATTGCTTTATTGAAAAGATGTAAATTATTGCATATAAATGAAATATATAATTTATTTATTGATTATAAATAAACCTTTGTCCACCTAAGCTCAGCAGCAGGGGTGGTGTTTGTGTAGTTGTGCCTCCGCACCAAAAAATCAAGAATAAGACTTTTTTTTTTTTTTTGTGAGTTTCATAACTTGGCCCTTCGTTAAATTTCAAAACGACATTGTGTTTTTTTTTTTTTAATTACCGGGCATTGCCTTGGGTTAACCAAGATAGTCCCTCACATCAATAGTCAGTCGCAAATTATTTCGTACCAAGCGTCAAGTTAACCCATTACAGTAAGACTGAGAATGTTTATCATTATTTCATGTCACAGCAGCAAAGATAAAAGCTCTCCTTTTGGAAGCATATTGCCATCATTTTGTATAAAGATTACAAATAATAAGTGAAATCTTTTCTTGAAATTCCTATCAAATAATAATGAAATAATGGGTTACAATCGAAAGGGATGACAAATTAGGAAGACGAGCTTATATATATAATTATATATATAATTATACTTTGAAAATTTGGGTGGGTACTGGTTATTGCCTAGATCTCCCTGCCCTCATGTGAATAAGATAATATTCTGCCCTTCTGATCGACAAATAAGTAAAACAAAGATTATATTAGATTAAAGCTAATCTTATCTTAATCTTAAAAATAAAAGCCGTCGCCTCCATTTCCAAAAAAAAAAAAATCTTAGTCTAGTGATAAGAAAGAAAACTTAAGATGCTTCAATTTTTTAGTAAATTTGAAATGAAATATAATCGTTAGAAGCTGAATAGAGAAAAAAAAGTGATATTGGTTATCACGCCGCAATAAAAAACAAACAAAAATGATTAAAAAAAATTTTTTTCACTCATTGTCGTCTTTTTTCACCATTTACTTCTATTTGTTACGGGTCCTCTCTTATATTAAATCTAATAAAGTGAGTTTTTATTAAAGTGAATGTATTAAAAAAAAAAAAAAAAAAAAGCTAACATTCCAACCAAGTTTTCACCTTTAAAGCCCTTGGATAATTAAAGAAAATTAAACAGTGTTTCAGTAGATAATACTATTGCAATGTATTTAAAAATTAAAAAATAGTTCATTTTACTTAACTATTGAATCTTCCTAAAAATTAAAAATCAATCTAGATCTTTAAGAAATATCTATGCTACAAAGTGGCAGTCCCACGCATGCCCGTCTTAAAAAAGAAACCCAGTATTTATTTGAGAGAGGGCTGGGTGGCGCCTAGGACTCATCTGGAGGAGAATTCAGCAAGGAAATATTTCTGATCTTCGCTGGGGATTGAATCGGACTCTTCCAGACAGCAATCAAGTACGTTACTACTTAGGCTACCAGATCCAAATCATTACCATTAGAAAATTATCAGGGCGTGTGTTTGCTTTTTTAAGGGATTGAGAGAAAGATCGTAATCATATTTTAAGTTAAGAGATTAAACCAAATATTCAGAAAATTGGTTCATCGGTTTGAGAGATGCACAAACAAACAGACAACGAAACGGAAAGTTAATGAGTAAAAGCCCATTGCACATGGATCCGAAAATCGGATGGTCGGATCCACGAATCGGACGTATTCTCTTTCACATGGCCACGAAACTCTGACGTCGTCTATACGACATGCAACATTCAAATCGTTCGTATAGACGACGTTTTGTGGCCATATGAAAGAGAATACGTCCGATTCGTGGATCCGACAATCCGATTTTCGGATTAATGTGAAACACCCTTTAGACTTTCTACGTTGACTCAATCATAACTTCTCGCTATCATTACGAGAAATTCTAAATGGCAAAGTGGCAACTTTTTTCCCTTTTTTATCTAGACTGTAGATCGACATACCTTAAAAAAAAAAAAAAAAGTAAAATAAATAAAAATAATTTTTAACGAAGAGTATTCTACAATTTTTTTTTTTCAATTTATCTCGATAACTGACTGACATAACAAAGGCAAAACCTTTTACATGAAAAGAATAACTTTTGAAAAAAAAATAGTATGTAAGACGTCATTAAATTTTGGGAAAGTTCCCAAAAGCAACCATTGTAATTTGAAGAGGACGTACCGCCATCTATTGGTAAAAATCGTAATTATTATGCTGTAGGCTTTAAATAATCTGAAAGTTAATAAAAAATTAAAACAAAGATGCAAGAATATATATTTTTTTTAATTCTTCGCTGTTCAGAATTATTTGAAGAGATGATTAACATTCACGATACCGTGAACTTACCAAAATTACATAAGAGTGATTTGAAAATTTAACACTTGGTCCATTATAAACTTTATATTCTATTTTTTTTTTTTTTTTAAATAAGAAATGCAGTAGATCTTAAGATGGGTATTGCAAAAACTAATGTGACTAATTCTTGTTTAAATGTTTATTTAAGAGATAAGAAGCTTTAATCTATCGGCATTGATCAGGGCGAGTTCTCATTATCAGTGAACCTTATCAAAACCAACAGTATATAAAGCAAAGGCCAAATAAGCCATCCTCAGACATTTAAATTTTTCTTTGAACAGGAAAAAAACAACCTAACAATACAATGGAGAAACAGTGCCTCCTGTTGCTCGCCGGAATCCTATGTTGTTCATTAGCAAGTAAGTATTGCAAAATTTTGTTAATTATTTTATTTCTTTTTATAAAATAAGTTTTATTCTTATGATTCATCTTTTCTTGAAGCTTTTTATAGAATAACACTGAAATAAATATGGAATTGAATGTGAATACTAAGAAAGGGTAGAGAATCTAAAAAATTTCATTCATTATGAAAACCTAAGGTTTATCTCAGATTCTATATTTCGTGAATGATGTTTGCTTTCTTTGTATTTAGTTGTCACAACAAAAATGATACTTAAAATCCTTGCAATAAAGATAAAAAGCCTCAGGGCGACTGTTAGCATTCACAAAAAGTACTGAATTTATTTATTGAGTTTATTGTTTATAGAAAAAGATTGCAAGACTGTGATAGCTGTTTACACATTCTCGAAAACTTCCCTAAAACGTGTTAGAAAACTTGCCGTATTGCAGCTTGGCGAAAACAGTATCGCTATATACAAGTCGGTGACATTCTCGTTTTCCTCTCGTTGACATCGCGATTAAAAATGCTTTTTAGTGAAGCGACAAAAGTTGATTTTGCAGCTTTAGTTTCGTCTTTAATTCTCATCCCACAACAAAGGTAAGGAAAAAAAAAAAAGATCCCGTAGGAAGAGAAGGTGGTGGATCCATGGATGGAAACCATGAACAAAGGACATTTAGATTTCAGCCTACAAATAGCACTGTCGTAGTTTCTTAAATAAATTTTTCTCATCCCTAAGGACGCTGGTGTCGATTTGCTTTTCATGCCCGAAATTACAATGTACTGTATTTAAGAGCAAGGGGTAATTTTTTTTTTTTTTTTTTTTTCCCCCCCGAGCAATTTGCGGGTTTGAGAGAAGTTTTGGAGAAACTGTAAGCAACCATTAGTTTTTTATCTTTATTATAAATAAGGTGACCATTTTTTCTAAAATGAAAAGGAGGACGCAAATAATTTGAAGGGAAAAAAAAATGTTATCAGGGGTTTCAGGGTTATAAACCCATCTGTTCAACCAAAAAAAAAAAAAGGTTTTAAACTTCAAACATCAAAAAGGAGGAAATAATTTATAAAAGGAGGACATTTAGGAGGACGCTTCTCAAGGGAGGACAGAGCTTCAAAAAGGAGGACGGTTGTGTTATTATAAAGGTTGTGTTCAGATGCACGGTGACTGGTTGATCAATTGCTGTTCGGATAAACCGGTTGACGTGATTGACGACTACATAAAAACATCAACCGTCGAGAGAGCAGGTTGATCCCGTCACTCAAGACGGCGACGTACACGCGGCGTGAATTTACATTGTAGTTGTGAGTGCAAAAACTGTTAACTGGACGAGAATATTGGATCGGAAATTACCTAGAGAATCGAATCCTACGTAACAGAATCAAAGAGCGAAACGAGAAAAGCCCCCTCTCTTGAATGTACTCTCGATATTCAAGAGAGGGGGGGGGGGGCTTTTCTCATTTCGCTCTTTGATTCTGTTATGTAGGATTCGATTCTCTACGTAATTTCCGATCCAATATTCTCGTCCAATTAACAGTTTTTGCACAGCCTATTGCTCATATCAATCGTTCATAGTTCTCTTCGCCTTTCTAAATTTTCATTATTATCCGCGCGCTCAAAGATGAACCTCCCAGAATGCAACGCAGATTATAGATTGACCTTTCCTGGCTTTTCGTTAACATTCAAATGGAAGAGAAAATACCTGTTGACTGATCTGTAAATTGAATACGTTTCCTAGCTTCGGCGACAATAAAACTGAAATTAACCAAAATACACAATCCAATGATAGCGTCAGCCATTTCGATCGTCAAATGGTCCGTTCGGATACTCCGACAGCGGTTGTATCAACTGTCACGTTCGAAGCTCATCTACTGTAGTTGACGTATCTGAACACAGCCAATAATGCGATTAATTTTTTAAGTAAAAAAACACAAAACAAAAAAACAAAAAACGTTTGTTAGGTGTTTCTTTCAGCTATTTAAATAGTTCTCAAATTTTGCTTTGCCTTCTAACGAACAAATGAAAATCTAAGCATCCTACTACGACCTGAAATAAATCTACGTACAACCTTCATTTCAGTGTTAACTAAAAAAAAATTAAGACCACTGGATTAGAAAATTCTCTGTATCCTTCTCGAATATTTACCTTTTCGTTAATTTTACCTCCCAAACTGTCCGGCGACTTTCCAGCTTATTTAATTTGTAGAAACATCTTTCAGTATCTCGCCATACAAAAGAACTAAAAACTGAAATAGGCTAGAAGTTGGAATGTTTTTTAAAACCACTGTTTTGATTTGTAAATCGTATTATTCTGTCATAAAAAACAAAAACAAAACTTGAAATAAATATTTTCCAGCAACATTTTAGAACCAATAAAAAAATGGCATCTGTTTTCATTATAGAAACAAATTTACTGTATATAAATGTTAAAGCTAAAGAAAAGAACCCAATTAAAGTACTTCAGCGGCGGAGAAGAATTTCAACTGCCTCCTCTCCCTTTTTCATTTATTTTCTTATTTGTTGTCAAAGACCCTGAAGATTAAACAATTTTCTGATATTTAAAGGTAAAATAACCATTTCATAAATTACAGTGATGTCTCGGACTACGAACAAATCGGTTTGCGAACAAATTTTGCTTCACTTCACGAACGATGTTTCGGGTCACGAACATGCACGCACGGAGCTCATGGAGCGCACGTGATTCGCAGCGCACAAAATCCAGCGCACAGCCTCTCCCCAACAGCAACTCGATTCGCCTTTCTCGAGTGATTGCACTAAAGTCCCAACAACAGATGTTGATATTTTAGTTTTTTCTTTATTTAATTAAATTTATTCATTATTATGGCTCCCAAAAGAGCAGTGGAATGTAATGTAATGACCTATTTTCGCAAAATTCTCAAGCACAGAAAAAGGCAAATTTCTCCGGATCGTTATCTTAAGCAATTACCAGCTGCCTCTCCTTCAAAGGAGTAATCTTCCTCCTCCCCCTCTCCACTTCCTCCATCCCCGTGTGGCAGCAATTATCAACCACAAATTGTATATGTACTGTAAAATTAGTTTTTAGCTTTGATAATTAAACTGCTTTCTTCTAATATTAGTTATATTTATTTCCTTTCGGTATTATTTACACAAATAAAGCCATAACATGTTAAAAAAAATTTCTAGGACAAAAAAACGTGTTATTTGGATTTACATAAATTGCAATGGGAAAAACTGATTCGGATCACGAACTTTTCGGTTCACGAACAGGGTCAAGGAACTGATTATGTTCGTGAACCGAGGTATCACTGGAATTGGAAAAAAAAATCTCTTTTGGCACTTTTAATAGCTTGCTTGTGCTTCGCCTTCTGGTAAATCCATTAATATACAAAGATATGTGCTTAAAGAACAATTGATTGAACTCTTCCGACTTCATAAACGAAGGCGTTAATATTTTCATGAAGGAACTATTTTGGAACTAAGTTCCTTTTATACTCATTAATTTTTTTTTCTTGATAATTTTCGGAGTAATTTTTTATAACTCTTTTAAAATGTAAAGAATAATGTCTCATTATGTGTATTTCTAATTACTTATACACAGTATATGAGATGACTGCCTGTTTACAAATGTATAGGAAATATTGTTAACCGTTTAATACTGAAATTTGCTTAAAATATTTATTTTTCTGTTTTAGTTGTGGAATCAACCTGTCCCCAGAATATCGTCTGGAATGCTGTGAATTTTCACAATAATTGCAGTTCAACTGTCCTAAGTAAACTATTCAGTGTTCCTGCGAAATACAGTGATTATTTAAAGAAGCAGTGCAAGTAAGTTTGTTTGCTCTTTCTTTTTCTTTAATTTTGACGATAAATAACATTTTAAAGTTATTTCTATTGATAGAAATAACGGGAAAAAAATGGATAACAGAAAACGGGGCTCATGTCCAGGGTCCAGTTATTGGAAGCTTCCTAGAGAATAAATTAATTGTGAAATGAAAATTATTTAACTTGACACACAATTATTAGCATTGTTTTTTAGAGTATATTAATTTAGCACCAATATCTACTTTTTCCCAGGTCTATTCAAAAGTTTAGAAATGAATTTTAGAAAAAAAAATTCTTTCTATGCAAATACTGTAATGCAGAATAGCTGTAGATAATACCTTCTTTTTTTTTCTTGTTTTTTTCTTGTTAATACCTCAGCTCGGGTGCCTTTGACAGTTGGGCCTCGATGCTGAGGGAACCAACTGACCTCCCCCTTGTGGGACCCCTGATGACTGCTTCTAAGATACAGAATTCAATAGGTTAAGCAAAAACAAATATTTTCTCTAATATGCTGTTCAATGACACAGCAGTAATTTATGAAAAATTAATAAAATATTGGGTTGGCCAAAAAGTTTGTTCGGTTTTTAAGTAAAAATGAAGACACATTTTTCATTTTCACCAATAATTTTATTGAACAACGTCTTCAACGGTTTGTTCCACTACCTTCTGCCATCTTTCAGGCAACTTCACAATTCCATCTTCCCAAACCTTTTTATCTTTTTGAGCAAAACTACGTTCCAGGTGCCTTTGGTGTCTTTCAGGGAATTGAAATTTTTCCATTAAGAGAATTTTGTAAACAAAATAAATGGAAATCCGAAGGTGCAATGTCTGGTGAATAGGGCGGATGAATCAGAACTTCCCAGTCAAGTTGTAACAGTTTTTTCCTGGTCATCAAAGAAACATGTGGTCTTGCGTGTTTATTGTCTTACATCTTCAATATTAAATTGGCGACACAAAATTCACCAATTTTTGATCAGTTTTGTTTTAAATGCACGCTGATAAGACAACTGTCACAATACAATGTAACAAAATGGTGTCGAATGACGTTAAAGACACCTAAGCGCTACTAGAGCCAACTTACGTAAAAAAAAACAGAATAAACTTTTTGGCCAACCCAATATTTACATGAACTGATCCTGAGCAATTAGTAGATACTTCTCGACTCCCAACAGGAATAAAAGGGAAAGACTATTTGGACTGTCTTGGATTTAATAATTTTTATATTTCCTATAAATGACAGCTACAATGATGGGTAAAACTGTAAATGAAGGATAACTTATTGAAATTATTATTTTAGCTTATAAATACAAATTTTAGATGAAAAATAAATTAGTTTTCAGTGTAACTCATTTAATGTTGCATTTTATGTTAATAGTGCCAGTTTACACCCACTCCCCCCAGGGATTAATTGGGAACAACCTTATTTGGCAAATGAGAATAGATCGTGTTTTTAAAATCGAAGTAAGCTTTGATTCTTTCTTTCTTTTCTCTTAGGTCTTTCGCTGCTGTAAATATAACCAAATGCAATACTCAGTTTGATAACGCTCTCACTTACTGTGCCAACGCAACGCAGAAGGACTTAATTAAAACCTATAAAAATGCTACATTAGAAAGTGTGAAATTCATGTGTCGAAATAGTGGTGCAGAAATGATAGGTAAGAAAATATTGCTTTATTTACTTAATTATAGAATTAGTAAAATTTTTATAGTCTTTGTATTAATTGCAATGCTTGTAAAATGACAATTAGCTGTTGACGATACTTCACTCATTTGATGACAGTGGAAATTAGAAATTAGAAAGTAAATACAAAGTTCAATTTTAGGAAGGGTTTGAGAAACATCGAAGGGGAAGTTGTTTTATCAGATTTTACCAATGACCCATCACCGTTCTTTTATTCTTACTTAACCTTTCTGAAACTAATTCTCCTCAGTATCTTAAAGATTATTAAATTAAATATCCTTAATTAAACCAAGCAGTTTAAAAGCATCTTCTAGTATACAGATTTTTAAATTTAAAATACAACTGTTCATAATTTCAAGTAAAATTTCCGATAAGAAATGTTGTACTTCTGATGCCAAGTCGGGTGCTGTAGCCAACATAATTTCAAATGCATGCAGTCGTCATTTTATCAGGATTTCTTTTCCCCTCAGTATTGTTAGACTGTTTAATTTGTTAAATCTAATTTACTAGATTATAATTGGTTTAAGCTTGAAAAAAAAAAGTTTATCTTTGAACAACATAAAACACAAATCTATCACTTCTTCTTTATTCAACGATATTTCGTCGTCTTTTACAGAAGACTTTATCAGGTGAGTAATTCCAGGACAAGAAAATTTTTTTCCCCCTCTACAGAATTCGTTAATCTTTAAGTAAAAACTTGAATACATCGAAACTATGCATAACATCTGTATTAAAATAATATTCAATAATTAACAACATCCGTATCAATACAACTCCAATAATATATCCTAATAATATTCAGTTTTCGAAAATAATCTATTTACATTCAATACAAATGTCTTATAAGCATCTCTTTTTATATAACTTTTAAAATATTCATATGTTTATAAGACATTATCTGGAGTTGCACTGATACGGATGTTGTTAATAACTGAATATTATTTTAACACAAATGTTAGGGTGACTCCATTAATTACGTGAGCTAAGAATGGGGGGGGGAGGGTTCGGTCAAATCTCACCAAATCTCATTTAAAGGGAGGGGGGGGGGGGCAATGAAAATCTCACTTCAACTTTTTAATTCAGAGAATATACATAGTACAACAATTTTTTCGACTTTTTGAAATCTCACATGAGGGGGAGGATCCAAATTTTTTTAAAAAAAAACACCTCACGTAATTAATGGTCGCTCCCTTATGTATTAGTTTTCGATGTATTAAAAATTATTACTTAAAGATTAACGAATTATGTAGAGGAAAAGGGAAAGGAATTTTCTTGTCCTCGAATTACTCACCTGATGAAGTCTTTTATAAATGAAGACGAAATATCGTTGAATAAAGAAGTGGTAGATTTGTGTTTACTTTGTTTAATGAAATATACAAATTTTTAAGGAAAGTTCATCTTTTATAACTTATAACATTTCTTCAAATTTTTTTTTAAATATATCTAATAAATATTTGCTTTTCTTTTTAAAGACTTTTTCAATCACAAAGGACAAGACTGTTTGATGAAAACTGGATATTATATTTCTTCTTGTATCAGTGGAAATCCATTAATTACGATGTTTGGAAATTACACAAAACAGTTTTGTTCGTAAGTATTATTTTAATAAATACTTTTCAAATATCTTAAGATAGCCAATTCGTTCAACATATTTACTTATTTTATATTTTAATTATTTTTTAACAGGAAATCTTCTGAAACGCTGTCCTGTATCTACAGACCCCTTGCAGTGTGTGATGTTCGTGCTAGGAATTTCTTAAACAGCTATTATCAGTCTATAAGAAGCTCCACTCCTTGTGCCAAAATGCACTAAAGCAAGAGAAAATATCTACGGGAATTAAAATTTGAATTTTTATTTTCACATCCTTTTAATGCCTCTGATTAATCTCACAGAAGCCAAAAAATTATTCGTCAATTAATAATTATTATAAAACCAAAATTAAAAAAAAATAAAACTTTGAATCAAGATTGCATTTTATAAATACTGTATTTTAAAACATCAGCTAATAAAAATAATGTTAACGGTTGATTGTAACGACAATGATTCTTCTTTTCATGGTAGATATACATAACATGTGTATTTAGCAGAGTACATCAAATCCTTGGCCCAGTAATGAAGGATATTTCTCCAAAAACAAAGAAAATTTTATTGAATGTGATTTTGAATTGGAAGTTTGCTTGCATTTGGGTGAGCAATCGTCATGGTTTCAATCGTCATGGTTTTGTGGGTTCTTGACCTTCAATGTAAGACTTGTTACAGCTTTTCTTTATTGATTAAGAGTCGGTCTTAAAAGTCTAGTAATTAGAGTGACTTCTTTTCACTTTCATTAGCGCTGGCGTCAGAAAGGAAGTTTGACGATAAGGACAATCTCTCCTCCTGTCGCAGCCAAATTTGGAAAGAAGGAAAAATCTAGTATTTATTTATTTTCCTTCGTTGGATCCTACCTTTATTTTTAATTTTTTTTTTTGTCCAAAATCAGAATTTAACATTTTGTAATCATAAAGTGATTTTTTACCAACTAGAGAAGGTTTGAAGTGATAGGGACGTGGAGAAGGGCAGAAAGGTGTTGAAAGTCTTATATTCTCCGATCTCTATATTAATTTGATATCTAAATCTTATTTGTTACAAAATAGAAATATAATATTAATTTGTAACTACCATTGGAATTTTTTTTTCCAACTGGAAAAGTTTCAAGCGATCACATAATTACAACTTCTTCGTCATCCATATCAGAACGACTCTTTTTGTAACCCGAGCGAAGCACGGATATTTTTGCTAGTATCTTATAAATCCTTTTAATTAAGTCGACATATTACAATTTAGATTCTTTTCATAATCGGTCTAATATTAACAATAAATGAGAAATATCAGATTTCATACTGTTTCTCTATAATTGCTGAAATGCGAGGGAGTCCAGAAATTTTTTTGAAAATGAACAAAAATGAGCGAAATAAGACACTACTTTAGCTATTTTCAACGTAATTACCAACATTAACCAGGTAGAAGTTGCATATTCCGGTATCATAAATATGAAACATAAACACTTGATGAAAAGATAAACAATGTCATTTTAGTAAAACATCTTTATAGCAAGATGACTCTTTAAAGACAAACAAATAAAAACAGCTAGAAGCGAGGTCTGGGCTGTAAGAGGGATGTCTAAAACTTCACAACAGTCGGCAGCAAATGGTGGCTTGCTCTTGAGGTCTGCAACTGTGTGCTGTCGTATAGTACGTGAGTCAGCATTCCCAGTCTTCTGTTCTAATTCTTTTCAGTGTTTCTGGTTGTACCGCGAGTTCAAAAATCCTATGGTTGCTACAGTGTTCTATAATATTGAAATATAGTAACTCGCACTCGGGCTTAACAAATGCTGAAACAACGGTAATAGTTGTATTGAAAAATAGCTAAGATACTGTATCTGTTAAGTTGCTTCATTCAGTTGTATTAACGGTTTTCAACAATTTTAATGTTTTTGTATCTTTACTTTCTGGACATTTCTCATAATTCCCACTTATTATTGGGCAATATTAAAAAACTCTTCCGAATGGAAATTTGGTTTTCATTTCCTTCTACTTTTATCAGTTTTTGTTTTTAACATTTACATTTATTCCTATTTACCAACAAAAATTAAAAGTGAGAAATTTAAATATCAATAAAATATCAATTTTCAAGATTTGTATGTGTTGAAACTACGGATTCTGACAGCTTCTACTGCAACCAATCTCAATCGATTGTTAAATCAGGAGAAGGAGCAAGTTGTCTGCTCTCTTCTACAACTTTTATAAACCACTAGCAGCAAAGCCTGTCGGACGACAGGCATAAAAAAAATCTGAAAAATCATATCAACTATAAAGTAAATATCTCCTTATAAACTACATTTTTTGTAAAAAAAGCATCAGATTTTTCTACCAGATGTCCTTGATCTATTCGGTCAAGAATTTTGAATTTGACGTCGCAAGCACGACGTGCTCGAGAAATAGCAACATATAACTGTCCATGACTAAAAACAGGCTCTGGTAAATAAATATCAACCATAACTAAAGTTTGTCCTTGTAAATAAATTTTACTAAAAGTAAGAATGGAATAATTATTATTTTTGACCAATAACGCCGAAAGGCATTTAAAATTCACCTTTGTAACCTAAATACTGCGCTAACTTGTGAACGAAGCTTCTACGGCAAAAATGGTTTTGAGTTTCGAAATCGGCGTAAATAACTGAGTTAGTATGCCAAATTTAATTAAAATGGGTGCTAGTGGTATCAAAATTATTTAGTTTTGAACGTAGGTTTTGTTAGAATTTCAGTTGTCGAGGTCAGTTCCCAAGGATAAAATTTCATGGAAACAACATGGAATGACAAAATTAACTAATATTTCATCCAATTTGAGTACCCTTGATTCAATGATACCATTGAGAACCCTTGGATCTATCTTAATAGCTTCATTATATCGAGTTAGACAGACAGACGGACTTAGCCAATTTATATTTTATATATAATATTTGATTTGATTTGAAATAAATACCTAACCGTATCTAAAGTTTTTCCTTGTAAATAAATTTTACTAAAATTAAGAATGGATTAATTATTTTTGACTCATAACGTCGAAAGGCATTTAAAACTCACCTTTGTAATCTAAATACTGCGCTAACTTGTGAACGAGTTACAGACAGACGAACTTAGCCAATTATATAAGTTGATTGTTATTTCGTTTTAACAAAAGTTGTTTTGGTGATTTAATAAATAAAGTTTATTTCATAATTCTTTGAAGAAGAAATAGGTATGAGGGCTTAAGATAAACTAAACTTAACTTTTCTATCGTAATTACTAGGGATGGACGGGAGTGGATTTTTAGGACGGGACGGTACGGGATTTTTTTTTCCCTCCCGAAAATCGGGACGGGATCGGGACGGGATTGTCCTTCCTTCAGTAAATGGGAAATAGTTGTTCGGGTTTTGAAACTTGATTTGAATGACAATAATAATAACAAACAAAAACATTTTTATGTCTGTCGCTAGTCGAAATCACGAAGGCCGTCGTCTGTTGTTTATTGGTTTCGCCGGTCGATCGCTAACACTATGACGAAAACACTTTGTTGTTGATGTAATATTGGGAGGTAGAAGAAAAATAAATAGTCCAGAGTATTTCTCAATGATTTATTGTAGTTTTCAGTTGCCAGGATTAATAATCCCAGCATTATTAAGCCTTTTGTTGAATTTAAATAAATCGCGAAATCCCGTCCCGAAGAAATCCCGAAGTAAAGCAAATCCCGCCCGATAAACGGGATTATAATTTTCCCGAAAATTTCCCGAAATATCGGGTCCCGTCCATCCCTAGTAATTACTATAAATGTAACTATTACGAATTACAGAGCCTGAAATTTTCAAATTTTGTTTTTCTGCTCCTTTTTACTTAAAAACCGAAATAACTACAAATCAGAATCATAAATTTTTTTCAACAGGTTTTACACTTAACACACATAATAAAAATAAA
>JAFIDM010006943.1:62554480-62612822 GCA_023159025.1 Thereuonema tuberculata
TGAGCGTGTAAGTCTTGGCAACTTATTTTACATGAAATGTTTTGGGTCGGATTTCTTTTTCTATTTTGTTTTATTCTTTTTGCTAAACTTCGTCTTAAATTTTTTTAAAAAAATTTGCAATCCAATCCAAAGGAGATTTTTTTTATATCTAAGTAGGTATGTTTAGCTCTAATTAAAATACTTACAAGTAGAATTTTGTACGTTAATTTTGTTTTGTAACAAAATATTTCAATATTTTAATAGAATTATATAAAACCCGAAACCAAAATTTAGCTTTGTATTATTGTATAACCAAAGCTTTGTTAGAAGACGGTGTCAATTTCACCTACAACGCATGCGTCTAGACTTATGTTTCAGTTTCACTTACTACAAATTATAACGCATTTGAAAACATTCTTTTTAAATCAATAATTAACCAAATTCGCGTTTTTAAAATTTAATTTTACACTTAAATACTTCAGAAATCTATTACTTAATTTTAAAATACATAAGAGGTGTATTCTAATATTACAAGAGAGTTTATAAGTTTCATCACTTAAAAATTATTAAAAAAAAAATTAAAAAGAATTTAAATCTTCTACTTACATTAAATAAGAACTATAGGTAAAATGCTTGTTTTAATCCTTTGTTTTCAATCCGATACATACAAAGGATGTTACAAATATTAGATGAACCATCAGTAACGAACAACGACACGGATTTAAGAAATGCAGGTAAAATTCTATTTTAGTTACAGCGTGAGTTTTCATCAATAATATAATTAAAGCGATTGCTAAATTAGGATTTATACAATTTTTGTTTACCTTAAGGGAGAAGCAGCGTATCTTTAAGATATTCACGTGTTCCTTATTCGTTATTTGAGTAAATGTTCTTATTTAAGGTGGATAGTGGATTTCTATTAATAAAGGTGGAAGATTTTTAAAGAAAGATGTATCACTGTATCGTTAATAGTTTAGATATTTTGTAGAATCAAGGACTTACTTTGATGCGTTGTAGTCGTTCATTGTTTCCATTAATGGTTTATCGGATGTCTCTGGCAAAATTAAAGGCAGAAGACCACAGACAATACAAAGACATCCTAAAAGAACCATCGGCAAATGCAACCAGTGTTTATCCTAAGAAGAAACAACAATCAAACATTTACAACTACTAATTCTGGTCAGATCAAATCTTAAATATCACGCCATTTTAATTTAAGGGATCAGAAAAAAAAAAAATAAAACCAAATAAAAAAACATTGATGGTACATGCTTAATTAGGTACGCCACCCTCTGACATTACATTGACAAATTGAAGTGAAGCGCAATACTTTCGTTTAAGAAATGATATTTAAGGTTTTTCATGAAACATAACCAACAAAGTAAAAACTATTGAGCTAATACTAAGTATAAATTGAAATTCTGACTGGAAGCTCAGGTACTTTATTCACAATCAATGTAACTGGAGAACCTATCAGCGGAATGACTTCATATTTCACATGAGGACATCCATAGGACAATGGAATTTCGTTTGGCGAAAAAAACCCAAAACAAAATCGAAGGTGGCCTCTAGGGCGATATATGGCGCTGCACCGCTGTAATGGATACACCTGATTCGTTGTGGGTTACACAAGAACATGCTCGCTATGGTTTTCTAAGTACTAAAATCGCCACAAGCCATTCTCAACTACAGGGTGTAGAGTGTTGCTCGTAATGCTGTGGTCTTCAACATTACACGTTAAAGCGTGTAATGCTGGTCTTCAGGTTCCGATAGACAAGGTATTTATGTTGCTCCCCACAGCTAAAAGTCGCAGGGATTGAGATCCGGCGAACGCGCTGCCAACATTGTGGTGGTTGATTATTCTGTCGTCGGTAAAAGAAACCCGAAGCAACCGCTTGACAGGTGTGGCGATGTGAGGTGCGGCACCATCCTGCAAGAAAACCGCTGCATCTAGACATTGAGGCTGTTGAAGTGTGGGAATTACCTGGTTGGCTAACAGATGCATAACGCTGGTCAATAACTGTGCAGGTGATGGGACCATCAGGACCAAGCTCTTCGAAAAAGAAAGGTCCGGCGATGAATGTGGATGGGAAACCACACCAAACGATGCTCTTTGGTGAATGAAGTGGCAACTGTCGCAAGATATATGAGTTAGCAGGTGCTCAAATTATGCAGTTGTGCATATTCACATCACCACGCAGAATAGTCCACGGCTAGTCGGCTTCCAATTCAGTTCGAGCAAGAAGCTGCAGGCAAATGTTTCACATACACTTCTGTCGGGAGTCAGTAATTGCTGAACATTGTAGATCTAAAGAAAACGAAGACAGCATTGTAGAAGTTACAGAGTTGTAATACGGTTTGCCATCTCGAATAAAGAAAGAATCCTTAACTAAATATTTAGCTCAATAAATTTTATCCCGTTTGCTAGATTTTACATTATGAATTGGATATTAAAAAATATATTTGATATAAATCATCGTACATCAAAATCATTTATATAATCGTCTCATTTATAATGAAGTTTAGTCAAGGTCAAGAATGAAATCAATTTGCGATTCAACATGGCTGCTTTCTCTACTGGTCGATTGTTTCATCGTCTAGGCAAACATTTTGCTTACTTAGCCATTCAAAATCAAGTTTATTGAATGTATATTGCAAACTTCGAAGATATAATCCTTATCATTCAGTCTGGGCTTATCGAAAACTGACTTAACAAGTACCGTATATGCTCCAATAAACGCCGAGTCTCTTATTGTCGCCGGTCTCTAATAAGCGCCGGCCTGCAGAGGGGACACGGCCAAATAGTAGCCGGTCTCTAATAGTAGCCGGGTCTTTGATATTTGCCTACCGATACTAGTGTAAGCGTCCGTATCTTTGTAGTCGTGCGTAATATCTTACGGTACATTGCCTTACAAAATACCGCCGAAACGGTCATTTGATATTGCCTTTAAGATTCGCGCGGTGGAATATGCGAAAGAAACTTCCGGTGAGGCGGCCGCCCATCGTTAGCAGCGAAAGGTACAGAAAGACATTGCCATTTATCTTTATCAGTCCTATGTTGCATGTGAAATTCAAATAAAGTAGCGGTTTGTAATATTAGCCGGTATGTAAAAATATTGCGTTCTGAAGGTTTTTGTTAATAATGGCCGGCCTCTAATAGCAGCCGATCTCTATTAAGCGCCGGGAGCCGAGGCTAGTTTTGCAAATAAACGCCGGGGGCCTCTATTGGAGCATATACGGTAGTTCATTAATAGTTTTCAGGTACGGGCCGAAGCGAGCACGCGGGCCGAGGTCTCCGATTCAAGGCCGAACGAGGGCAGGTTCATAACGGCAGAAGTTTGATAGTTTTTATCTATCTTGCATCCGACGGAAGGCACTTAAATTTTATTTTAAAGAAATTCCAACTGCTGCTAAACCCTTTCAGACAATAAATAACGTTGATAATCTGTCAAATTTTATTTTGAGAACAACGCAGCAAAACGGTTATTGCAAATGACGCGACGCCCGGGATTCTACTTTGATTGATCGGAAAGATATCATTTTATGGAGACAGCGATATTGAAGGGTTATTAAACAATATCGAAAAGAAGGCAGATGTATTTATTAACTGGATGAAACCCAGGTAATTTCACAACTAAAATAATAAATAAAAATAACACACCCGCACACACACATATAGAAAAACCGCAGAATTTAAATGTTGATTAAACTTTGAAGTTAATTTGAAATTAAATTCAACGGAGATTTCATGTATTTATTAAGTTGCGATGAAGTATTTCTAACAATGAAAAAAATTAAAAGTGAATTTTACGCTGATTATGAATTTATAAATATCATAATAGTCTCGTTTTCATTCATTCTTTAACTCCCTGTAAATAAGTAACAAATCATTCGTTGGCGCAAAGATACAAGCAAATCTCAACCGGATCTACTTCCCTAATAGTTTCAATGCTACTTCCCTAGATTGTCGCGGGCTGTAGTGGGGGTACCAGTGCAAAATTTGTCGTAGAACTTTGTGAACAGTGCTTACGGATTTGTCTAATAACCGTGCACTGCTGCCTCCACGACATTTGACCTTCTTTCTTCCTTCAACGATATGGCTACATCCATCACATTGTGCTGGTCGACGGTTTTCCGTCTTCTGTCAGGCTACACCTGTAAGGAACCTGTCTCTTCAAATTTCTGGGTCATTTTTCGACTACCATGTGCTGTCAAAGGGCCAGTTTTTAGTTTCTTTACTGTCTTAAACTTTCACATTGCTGTCAAGGCACAGCTGTTATTTTGATAAAACAGCTTTACAAGAAGTTGCCGATCCTGTTTGGTAACATTGTCATTATGCAATGATGTGACGCATTCCTCATTTTTTTATAGCAGTTTTCAATCACGTGTCATGGTATGTGCATTTGTCATTTGCATTATTCACTGCTGTATTGCAGCGCCGTACATCGCTCTAGCGGTTGTTTTGGAATTTTTTTTCGCGCCAAACAAAATTTTATCGCCTCACGGACGTCCTCTTGTGAAATATGAGTCGTTCGGATGATTAGTTCTCCAGTCACAGCCTTTCGTAAAGTAAACTTCAATTATGAACATCTTGTATTATTATTATTGATTACATCTCAAAACATGATCGGTTTTCAGTTGTTTTTCATTATTAAAACTATTAACCACAACCAACGTATTTATGTGCAAAAACATCTAAATCAGCTTGTTTTATTTCAGAGTGAAAAGAGAAATATTTTCATTCCTTAATTAAAACTTTTAATCTGAATTCTGAAAAGGCACCAATAATGCCGCCAGTGACGAAGATACAGACTTAAGAACGACTTGACTTTGGTTAAGTTACACTGGATTAAATTCAACCCAAAAAACACAAGATATTCAAAAGAACTCAAAGGCTACTTTCCTTAAAATGTTACGGTATTTCTTAAATTTGTTTTAGTTAATTTTTTTGTTTTGTTAAATTCATGAAAAACAAAAAACTTGCATTTCTATTTAAATTGTAAATCTGCTGAAAAGAAACACATTTTCTATCTTCTAAACTATTTCTAATTATTTTGCAAATTAAGTAAAACTATTAATAATATATTTACCTGTTCTAATATAAAAGGCGCTAATAGTTCACCTGCTGCGTAACAGGCGGCATTCACTCCAAAACTAGCTCCTCTAACTACTGTCGGTTGAGCTTCAAAGCTGGTGATGTAAATACTAGCAAAAGCAAATGCCAAGAAGATACGAGTGAAAATCGCAAGAGTCAGTGATAAAGCAGGATGGACTGAAAAGAAAAAGAAAGAAAAATTCATTAGAAAAGTAAAAAAAAAAAAAGTCATGAAGAAGAGAGGTTTTCAGTCACACGGTAAAAAGAACTACTGCAGAAAAGTAATGTTAACTGCGTGACTAATGTTTTTTTTTTTTTTTTTTTTTATTTTTCTTTTTTTTACGGACAATATAAGTTTTGCGAGGCAGGTCTTCACCCAATGCAATTTTCGTAGAATTCTAAATGAACTTTCACAAAGTATCTGCCGGTTTAAAAACGGAATAATCCAGTTTACAATCGCCATTATTTAAAAAAGAAAAAAAATATCTCTGTAAGTTTATTTTCCAAATTGTTATTATCTGTAGTGTGTGTAATATAATTATTATAGGACCATACACACCAATAAAAGAGAACTAACTTTATGAACCAAGACATAATATCAGTAACATGTTTGGAAGAATCTTCATCCTCAGTCTATAAACAAAACGGAAAACATATAGGCTTAAAACAGCCCCAAAATACAGAATATTGTAATTAATAATCACTTACATAATAATTCAATATTAACGTAAGTTATAATCTAACACACTCCTTATAGACAGCTCATTATTATAACAATTAATAGTGCTAATAATGATTGACTCAAAGAATTTACGTAAATAATCGTCTTTTTGCTGACCATAAACAATTGGCTTATTTGTTATGATCTTGTGCCCCGTATCCTTATGATGTCTTGCCGTTAGACATTTTAAATCACCTTTTTCAATAGCATTACAGTGCAGTGGCGGCTATTCTGGGGAAGTAGGTGAAGTGGCACTTCACCAATTATTTATAATACAATATTATTTATTTATAATATAACAATTATTATAAGGAAAAATTTATTTTCCTTCTCACGTATGTTGGTTTTAATAGAAACGTATTTTGTATTTTGTTAGTCCCGCGCCGTTGCGTTGGTGCGGGACTTGTTCTGGCACCGAGCCAAGTAAAGTAGGCTTTTATATGCAGTTTCTCAACCTCAGGGGCGGAGCTTAGCTGCATAACCGAAGCGATGGTTGCTATGACAACCAAGACGTCACCCGCTGTATAGCATCATATAGGTGAAGTTACAACTGAGAAATATGTGCTTCTTCCAATGTGAAGTTATTTCGGATCGCGCCTATTTCGCAGTGCTGTGCTGTTTTAAATATGAATCCTGTTTAAGATATGTTTTATTAGAAACATCATTTTCACGTTGGAAAGACGAAGATAAGAAGAAAGTTATTATAATATTTTATATTATATATTATAATATATATTATATATAATACATATATTATGATATATTATATTATAGTTAGATAAAAAGGAAGTTATCGTAATAATTTATATTATATATTATAATATATATTATATATAATATATATAATTTATAATATATATATTACGATATATTATAATTGTTTTCCTACTAGCTCTTCACCTAACTTCACAGCCACGACCCGCCACTGATATAAGCTAATGGTATATTGATATTTTTAAAAATTTTATTTGAAATACATTATTACCTTAAATTATACGATTACATTATTTGATTTCTGCTTTGAACTAATAAGCCTCGTTTTCACTTTATTTGTTTCGAAAGAATAAATGATCATTAAATTACTAATAGTACAACTAAAAAGATGATATTGGTTTATAATTAAAAAAGTATTAAATGTTTGAATATGTTGTGAATGTTTTTTAGAAAACCTATTTAGGAATTCTGTTAATTTGAATTTTATCTGATGGTTTCAAGAAATGAAAGATCAGTTCATGGTTGAAATAACGCCATCAGTACTCTTGACATGTGCTGTATTGATAGCAGATGTTGCTTAACGCTTCTAGTAGTAATAATTTTTTATTGAATTTCGATTTTTCAACAAAAAACAAACATAAAAAAAAAATCTTGTAAGATTTAAATTGAATCCGTCAAGTGTTTATTGAAAGTGAAAGTCAAGTGTTTATTGCGCCTGTTTCGCAGTGCTGTGCTGTTTTAAATATGAATCCTGTTTAAGATATGTTTTATTAGAAACATCATTTTCACGTTGGAAAGACGAAGATAAGAAGAAAGTTATAATAATATTTTATATTATATATTATAATATATATAATATATAATATATATATTATGATATATTATATTATAGTTAGATAAGAAGGAAGTTATCATAATTTACTTATATAAATATATATAATTTATAATATGTATATTATGATATATTATGATTGTTTTCCTACTAGCTCTTCACCTAACTTCACAGCCACGAGCCGCCACTGTTACAGTGTTCATTCATTCGAATAGAAGTCTGTGTTTTTGTTTCTCCTTCGTATTTGCAGTTTGGGCTTCCATTTTCCCATTTTATTCCATAAATGGGGTAGAACTTGTCCAAATTATTCACTTTCTTATTGTTACTGTTAATTAACCTTTCAATGGTGTTATTGGCTTTAGAAGCTAATTTTATTTTGAATTTTTCCCAGTAACGGCGCTAATCCAGAATTGATGTCCTCATCATATGGTAATGAGATGTATTTGACTTCAGATTTATCTTCTAAATATTTTTTGGGGGCTGTTATAAGCCTATATGTTTTCAGTTTTGTTTATAGTCTGAGGATGAAGATTCTTCGAAACATGTCACTGATATTATGTTTTGGTTCATAAAGTTAGTTCTCTTTTATTGGTGTATATGATCATGCAATAATTATATTACACACACTATGGATAATAACAATTATTCATTGGCGAATAGCTGGATTTTTGGAAGTTGTACCGTACAGAAGCATCGCAAATAATTTCTTCAAATTACATCGAAAATTGGCAGCAGCAACAGCAGCAAGAATTTTCAATCAGGTTTGCCATTAAAAACAAGTTATTTCCAGTAAGTTGTTCTATCAAAATTACAACAAGTATTGCTAAAATTGAACAATGCTTAGAGAGATTAAAATTACTCATCCTTGAAGAAAGGATTCACCAAAGTTCTATAAGATAAATACATTAGCAGCAAAGATAAGATATGAAGCTAATAAAATACGATCAATATCTAGTGATGAGATATTTCTTACAAGTTTAAGAATTGCAGCTAAAATAGGAATTGCTACTTAACATCAAACTCAAACATTGTAAAAACTTGCTAAATTAAGTATATAAAAAAAATGACCAATTAACTCAACAAATGCAGCAACAAGAAAATCGGAGATTTATAAATGATAGTTCCCATAATTTCACTGTAGATCAGATCATGATGTTAAACAAAGGTTTAAGATTTAATACAGGCAAAGAGAAAATTAATATTGCAGACATCACAACTAAAATAGAGTCCCAAGTAAGATTTGTTAAGGATAAAGATGAAAAAAAGATGTTAAGACAACAAATAGTCACGGTGTTAACAAATTAAGTCATAAGAGGTTTACTAATTGTGTGCTTAATCCAAGAGAAAAAGTTGCCTTGGAGGAACTTACTGAATTAAGTAAAAGTAATACAATAAAATTAACCAAAGCTGACAAAGGAGGGGCGATGGTAGCAATGAACCCTAAGGATTTATACTGTTGCATGTGAATATTTTATGAATAATATTGTTGGTATATTGAGCAGTAAAAATAAAAATAATGAAGAACTTACTATTTTTAGAATGGCAAAGGTAATTAGAAAATTATATAAAGATGGAGTAATCAACACAGAACAAATGGAAAACATTAATAAATATAAAATACTACCTAAATTTTATGGATTACCTAAATTACATAAAAATAAACATAATGGTAAATTCAAAATACGTTCTATTGTGGCATGTCGCTACACATCTGTGATGGAACTAACTAAAATTATTGTTAGTCACCTAAAAAAGTTGAACTACAAATCGAAATTTTGTATAAGTAATAATATAAAGTTTACCAAGCACCTCAAAAAAATTGTATTAACACAAGAATCATGGATGGTTTCCTTTGATGTGATTGCTTTATTCATCTCAATTAACATTACCACTGATTAAAGAAGCTGTCAAATTTGTTTATGAACTTGATAGTAATGTAAACAAAAAAGGTTTATTGTTACTTGATAATATGTTAATTTTAATTGAAACAATATTTCAGCTACAATGGTTCCAATTTAACGACAAAGTATACTCGCAATCTAATGGTCTCTTCATGGGGCTGCCTTCATCAGCAATGTTATCAGAGATAGTAATGCATTTTATAGAAAATAAATTATGGGAACAGGATATTATAAAATGTAATATTGAATATTTCTGTCGTTATGTAGATGACACATTTGTTATTATTAATAAGAATTAAGCTTTCGCTAGTAGATGGAGCAATAATCTAAAATAAAACACTATTTTGGCGCTTGGCCAAATGATGCGTAACACCATCCAAATATCTGATGAAAGCTATAACGAGACACTTCCTCAACCTGATTTAGCAATTAGGGAATTTTTTTTAAAAAATTCATTTTTTTGATAATTGTGTCATTGTTACAAAGTTCTGCTGCCTTTTCTCAGATCAAGAATTACTTACAAGTTAGTTAAAGCTCCCCCTGTAAATGGTAAAGTTGGTTTCACCGTAGGGTTATATAACGGTGCTTTTTATATTTCAACATTTCATTTCTAAAAAGGTTCAGTAATACGAATAGAAGATACATGGAATTAAAGGTAAAAAGAAATTCGAATGGTTTCTGAGACTTCTCCACAACAGGAGAATTGGTTTCCCATCAAAATAATAATAATAAAAATTCATATTAAGTAATAAATAATGATAAATTTTCGATAAAAACTTAAAAAAGTATTGGTACAATAAACAAAAAAAATCTCAAATTAGTTGAAACGATCAAATTTTACCTTCCTTTTTTGCGTGAATATATCGGAATAAATATCTGAAAAAATCTTTGAAATAGTTTTTTCATTGCTTTCTTGATATTTCTGACATCTAGGATAGATCTTACTAGTATCTGCAGGAAATAATATTCGGATTCTTATCATTTCACATTCATAAAAGTGGCAGCGAAAAAAAATAAGTTTTTATTTTCTTTATCTGTATCATCTTAACAAATCGAATAGAACAGTGCTTCCTAACTACCAGCAACGATGCAAACACCGACAAAGAATTTATCTGTATTCAATTGTTATTTGATGCTGAGATAGTTCAGTTTCAATCAGTCCTTACCGATAGCAGTGCATATCTTTTTTTTAATTTGGGGTAATTTGTATATTTACAATCTGATTGATTTATTGTCATGGCTTATGTTATGGTTTTAATCCAATAAATGAAGCCGACGCACAAGTGAACAAGAATAAAAAACTATTTTAATAAAAAACGACAGTTTCTTCAACTTGAAGAAAGATACTCCCATTATGTATCTGAAACTGTCGTTTTTTATTAAAATAGTTTTTTATTCTTGTTCACTTGTGCGTCGGCTTCATTTATTGGATTAAAACTATGATTAGCGCACGTAAAAATCAATCTGTTAATCTGTTAGGCTTATGTTATGGCTTTATCTTAATCTTTTATTAACAAGGAGAGAACTTTAGATTTCTTTTCTAAGTTGCTTCTTTCTATGAAGAGTTTTGAACAATAAACAACTTGATTACTATCTATTAAATACATGAAACAGCTCCTGTTTCTTACCCACTGGCATGAAATTATAAGAGAAGATTAATCCTCCACTGGTGACCATCGATAAAAATAAAGGTTTTTTGTTTCCGAAACGATAACTGGAGAAGAAGCACATGATGTAACCTGGTACTTCAATAAGTCCTCGAAGAACCAGTTCGACATAATTGTTGTCACTGATTCTGCCCATTTCTCCAATAATGGCATGATAAGCTACACTGTTCACTAACCTGAAAATAAAAATACAAATCATTTGCATGGAACATTGAAAATCAGAATAAACTGAAATACATACAATAATATGTTATAATGGCATCAAAGAAGTCTTTAATGTTTGAATTTATGGCGTTCTAAGTATGTATAATTTGATTATTCGATGTAATATAAGGTGTAGAAGAAATACGCAATGCAAGAATATTTGATGAAATTTTCAAAAAATTAAAGAAATGGATGAGTTTATAAACGAAAGGCGCTTGCGAACATAGATGTAAGAAGCGAAGATAAGTAAGAAGTATTTAAGAACGTGAGTAAGTCATTGGATATGTTAATAAGAAGACGGATTAATATTGAAGATTTTGTCAAGAGACTCAAAATTAAAGACATTATAATTCTCAAAATTAAAGAAAAAGACATTTATTTATTTTAGAAGAATGATTTTTTGAATAATGTATTAAGCTCGTATATTAGTAATTTAAATAATGAATTAGGCTCATAAATTGTTAATATGAAATGAATGTGATTGATGTAACGTTCACTATTTATTCTTGTTTTATATTATTATTTTGGATTTCTGTAGTTTAGAAAAAGGAAAGGGTTTCTCTTTTCCTAAGAAATTGTTATTTATGGTCCGAAGAAGTCTTTGATTAAAAGACGAAATATTACACTAGGCCACAGTGAAAATGTATCTTTAACAAAGCTATTTGATCTTTACTAAATCGACCATGCTGATCACGAAAATGACCATTAAAATCTCAGATTAGCTCTAGTTTCATAGATATAAGGGGAGGGGGGAGTTCAGAATCAGTTTGTGCTAAGAATTCATTTTGCTTATCCTGAAATTCCCGTGGAAATCCTACATACATTAAACAGCATAGCGTTTCCAACCCTCTTACTTCACATCATGCAGTGTTGGAAGCCTATTTTTATCCGCAGTGGCCAGCAACAGGGAAAGGGGAGGGGAGAGACCTTCATATACGTTGCATATCTTGTGCCACAGGTCTTCGTTCGTGGTTGAATCGTAAAGATCGTCAATGGGCTTTGCTATTCCGATGATCTGGAGAGAACCATTAAGTCACGTAAATGATTATTATTTTGCATGACAACTCCCTTAAAACATGGTATTTCAAAGAAGATTAAGTCAGCATTGACATATCCTAACATAAGATCAGCTATGCGTCCAGTGCCTCATGGAGATGGACTACCTCTTCCCATGCCACCTGATTCTTGTACAATTAGTGACGAGGACAGCAATGACTAATGCTACTCCATCACCTTCTAAACCGAGCACATCGAAAGATCCTGATTTCCAGTGTAATGAGGAGTCTACACAACAACAAAAAGTAACAGTGTGCGTTGAATGATCTGGTAAGAGATTTGGAATTGCCTAAAGGTAAAGCAGAACTGTTGGCATCTAGATTGCAGCAGTGGAATTGTCTTGACCAATCGGTAAATGTCAGTGTGTTCCGTGAACGCCACACTCCATTCCTACCGTTTTTCACGGTAGGAGGGTCTCATGACAGCTCTGAAAATTGACTATAAAAGTGATGAATGGAGATTGTTCATAGATTCATCAAAGATAAGTCAGGCTGTTCTTCTACACAAAGGCTGTTCTTCTACACAATGGTAACTTGTTTCCATTTGTACCAATTGGTTACGCAGCCTTCATGAAGGAAATCTACGACAATATGAAGCAACTGTTATGCAGAGTAAACTATGAGAAGTTTAAGTGGCACATTTCCGGTGATCTAAAAGTCATTGCCATATTACTTGGCTTGCAACACGGTTACATCAAATTCTGTTGCTTTTTGTGTATGTGGGGCAGTCGTGCAAGGGGCATGCCATTACAAACAGAAGGAATGGTCTATGCGTCAATCACTTGAACCTGGAAAAGATAATGTTATTAGCAAAACGCTTGTAGAATCCAGAACGTTGGCAGATTACTGCTGAACATTCCTCAGAGAATCACCAGTAACAAAATGTAAATGGCGGGCAAAGCGATTGCGTCTTCAGAGACATTCCTCCGAGGGGAAACATTAGGTAAATATATGCATTATGCTTTTAAGGATAATTATGATAAGTTGAGATATCTAAAAAACTAGAGCTAAACATGCATTTTAATGGCCATTTTCATGTTTAGCACACTCGAGAACATAAAGATCAACTATTTTCATCAAAGATACAGAGAAAAAGTTTAATTTTGTTGCCTAGTGTTATCAGCCAAGATGTTGCAGTAATTTATTTAGAAGTCTTTAATGTTTGAATTTATGGCATTCTAAGTATGTTTATTATGTTCATTATTTGTTTTTCTAAAGTATGAAACATAAGTTACTTTGTATTGCGTGCAACTTGTTTATCATTGTTAATTCATTTGTTAATTCAAATTGCATTCATAACGACTTAGAGTAGAAAGACAGAGTTCTTCTCCTAAAATTCTCCTGGAGAAATCTTTTGCTATAGACAGATTAAAGGAGGTTTTTTCGAATGATAGAAGATTATGATGCATGTAACATACAATATTTTTCAATTTATCAAAAACCAATATTTTCAAAAACCAATTCAATATTATATTTTTTACAAATTTCTCTTTAATTCGAAACTGTTTTATTGAAGTAAGGGATTATGATCTTATCTTCCTTATTTGCTTTAATTTCTTTAATTTTTAATGTATTATAATCCTTCAAAGCCATCTTAATAACATAACCATATCATTTTTCATCAAAATAGATTTCATATTGCATCTAATTCTTTGTCCTCATCACTTGTATCAATTCTTATCAATTCTTTTAATAAAATTCCCTACTGTATTCCTTTTAATCCACGTATTCTTTGTAGATTCAAACGACTTGTTATTTTCTAAGTTCTTAATTTTTTTTTAATGAACAATTCTCTTATTTATCTTATTTTATTTATTTTTTTTTATTTTTCACTGTGTAGATACCACATCAAAAATATCTTTTTTTTATTAATTAAAAAAGTTAAAAAGAGAAATATTTTAAATTAAATAAAACAAGAAATGAATTCAGCACAAATTTAACCAAATTGCCTTTCTGATTCGATTATCGGGAAGGAATCGGGAACGGCCGTTTCGTCCTACAGGGGACTCATCAGCCCGATCTCCGCCTTCCCCGATAAAATACCCAGAAAGCCAAGATACTTAAGTGGAGGTCACCGTCTCACCTGGCAGTGACCCCCGCAGAACAAAAAACACCCACAATAAATGTTGTGCCAAATGTTGTGCACAACTAAAAACCTCTTCCTAATAACTGATAGGACTGTAGGTTATTTAATACAAAGAAACATAAGTTAAAAGAGTTTAACGTGCTGCAAAATAATTTCAATTAAATAAAATAAGAAATGAATTCAGCCCATCCTTTCTGGGTCTTTTATTTCTCTTTTAAAGAGAAATAGCCACAAACTATATGTTCCAATTTTATATTTTATCTATAGTTAAAACAAATCAATAACAATCATTAATGTACGACTTATATTCCAATTTTATCTTTTTATCTTAGTCGTACATTATTGATTGTTTTTGATTTGTTTTAAATTTAACAAACATATAATTAGCAAAAAAAACAAAACAATAAACAAAAGCGAATAAGACAAAAACGGAGATTAATCATTTCAGAATTAAACGCAAATAAACAAATTTAGTAAATTATTTATTTTTCTTAAGATATATTTCAATGTTGTTTAATTACAATTTAAGAATCTTACCACAAAGTAGCTGTTATGATTAGGCTTAATCTGGAAGCTGATACCATACATAGAAGCTTTGGATGACTGATAGCCCAATCCACTTGCTCCGTATCGTCCTTAGAAAATTAAAAAGAGAAATTACTAAGAGGTTCTAAGAAATTTGAAACAATCCTTACTTAAAAAAAAGTAACAAATAAGTTAAACGAATTTACAGAAATATATGTTATTCATAGGAAACCAAAAAAAACTAAACGAGGTTTAAATAACAAATATTATATTTATTTGTAAAATATTCATATTGTACGAGAATACACCATATATTTATTTAAAGGCTCCTTTTGATCCTCTGAAATTTGATAAAACATTACTAGTGCTGTAGAATTAACAGCGCCGGACTCACATATAGTACATTGTATTCGCAGGTGCTACTTTTCATTGTTGATAAAGGGAAAAGTTTTGGTAGTGTTTCAGACATTCACATTTGTAACTGATTGTGAAAACTAAGAAATCACGGAAATTTAGGGAAAACAGAACTGAATCGTTTGAAGCCAAATGTTTGCTCCAATGTCAACAGGATATTAGGTGACAACAGTCATAAATTAGTGTCACATTCAGCATAATTAGTGATCTGCTAATCAATACCGATGGATATCGTAGGGATTGGTGATTTTCCCCCACTTCCTACCGCATTATTTTATTTTGTATGATTATCATTTAAGAGAACCTGTGATATCAGTGTTAATTATAATTTTCTCAAGGAATTTGATCTGGTAAATACAACCTCCCATTATTATTGTAACCCTTACAAACTTCTCACTAGTTAAGAAGCCTGTGTACTTACAGTTCATGTTAAGGGTCGAGATTCAGGTTTGTGTGGATCATTTTTTGATGGTTAACAGTAGATGTACATGAGCCTCCTCACGTGTAGACAAAAGGGGAGGCGAGGTTCACACTCCAATTTTCAATTCCGATGTAATTTATACAATTTCTTTCGCGCATGAGGACCAACAAATACAAAAAAAGAAAAAATTTTTCTGTCAATATATTTTGCCCCATACTTCAAAAAATTCTGTAGGCGCCCATATTGATATATGCCTTACATCATCGTAATAATGAATTCGAATTATCAGTATGTTTTACTGCGGCAACTTAATAAAAAGAAAGTACACTTCATCGTCGTTATTAGCTACTTAGCAATGGTCTACAGAGATTATTACGTCCTGTGTGTCACCTTTGAGCCAATGTCAATCAACAGTCTTGTATATTTTCATTGTTATGTAAAGATGAACGTATATCAAGACTTTGGTTAAATTCATGTTCGGTAAACTTCTTGAATGACGTAATTATACCAGTAGTAATGAACATCATCTTTAATGTGATAAAAATATGTTCATACAGAGGCTTTTGCAATTTCTAGATTTTTCTTAACATACAAATATTACTTTTTTTGTGGTTTTTTTTTTATATATTTGCTCCGAACTACTTTTTCGTTTAGTTTATTTAAAGAAAAAGATATGGATTGGAAAATTCTAAAACTAGTTATTTAAACTTAATGTTGTAAGAAAAAGATTGCTGATTGTTAAAATTCTGTCTCACCTCAAAGCCATCAAACGTTAGTTCTTGGTGATTTTCACTGGCCATTTCACTGACTATCTTCCTGCCATCGCCTTCTCTCTTCACAGCCAAAAGCCACCTGGCGGACTCTGGAACAAACCTATGTTCACGTAAAGAAACGCCAAAGCTTAAACACGAACAAATAAACAACTATAGCCCAATTCACTCAACATTGGACCTTGTTGTGTTCTTCAAATGAAGAATTTAGTATCAAGGGAAAGGCAAGGATGTTAATAAAGATTGTTAATAATAAATGAAACAGAGTTAAAACAGGAAATTAAATTAGTTAATATTAAGTTTAAACAACTTAAAAAGAAAAGAATGTATGACTATTAGATCACATTAAGTGCAATTAAGAGGCTCATTATTATTTTTTTTAGCGACCCATTTGAGAGGTTTGCGTTTGTCCTGTCCGTCCGTCCGTGTCTGTCCATCCCTAACAACTCCCGAACAGAAGGTCGGATCGCAAACGGATTTCACCATCATGTTCAGAGGCCCAAACACAGTAGGAATGGGGTTTTTCAGGGGCCAACGCCCCACACCCACGTTCAAGATAAGTGGCATTGTTGTCTTTGTACTCCCTAAAAACTCCCGAACGGAAGGTGGGATCGACAAATTGATTTCATCAGCGTGTTCAGAGGCCCAAATAACGTAGGAATTTTTAGCCCCCCCCCCCCCCCCAAGTTCGAGATATTAGGCATTATTTTCATTGAATTTCCGCTATTAGATTAAATATCAGAAATGCAACCAGCTGAAGTCAGTTGTCAGCTGTGGCGTGATGGGTAAGTTGTCAGGCTCATATGCTGAATGTTGTCGAATCCGTGCATTTACTGTTTTTTTTTCTACTCTTAAACTTTTTTCTCAAAGTCCGCGTGGGATATTTTTTTTTTTTTTTTTTAATGCTCTTTTATTTTTTTTTCCTAACTTTTTTTTAATTTTTCCTTACGTTAATGTACTTTCTTTTTTTATTACTCATTATTTTTAATTTTTTTATTATTATTATGGGTCGTCCTTAAATTTATGCTTCAACACAAGATTGTATTCACTTGTTTTTTTGTGGTTGATTTATTATCAATAGTAGATAATCGGCTGGACATTTTCAAGTAATGTAACAGCAGATGAAAAAAAAAATAGTTGAAGAAATTTAATTTTGATCAATTACTTCGAATTCATCACTCGATTACGTGAAGAATCTGATGATTGAAGGATAATCCAATGTACAAATTGTCTTGTAAGATTAGTGTAATTTCGTATATATTTTCTGACTTGCCCGATTATGGCTGCTTTCCATTCCTCTTTATGAGTCTATAAATAGTCAGCTGTTAAGATTAAAATATGTAAGAGATGAAGAAATGGAAAAGATAAGAAAAGGAAATTAGGTTTTTAATACTAAGCACTTTTTAATCCTGGAAACGGAAGTGCAGTGATCAGAATAGTCCATTTGGTGAGAGCAAAGCAGAAAATATTGTTATTATTAATTTTGTTTTAAAATAATTACTTTTTTTATTGTTACACTGAACTGTTTTAAAACTTCGATTATAAAAGTTTCAGACGTAATAATAGGTTTAGAACATGAGTTGCATTGAATTCTCCATGGTTAACAATAATTGGGAAATAAATATGTTGATAAATGTAAGAGTTTAAAATTCGGTTCAAAACAGTTTTTATTCTATTTATTTTATTTAATATTCTAACCAATTCTTTCAAGAAACTAAAATTTCTAGCTAGCAACACATAGTCTCACGTATGTACTTCAGGTTCCTGTCCTAGGTTTGACGACTGAGCCTTTGATGTCAGACTAGTTGGTGGACTTCGGGCTACAGAAGTTGGTTATTAGAGAAGGTGATGGGCCCTTCTGAAACAATTCTGAAGCGTTGTCATGTACGGATAAGGTGCATTATGTAATGCATCAATAAATACGTTTTTTGTAACTTACGTATGGAAGTTGTCGCTTGTGATACAAATACATATAATCTCTCAGGCTCACTTAACAATGAGTTTTAATCTCTCGTCATTTTGTAACTGTCAGTAGAAAAAAAAAATGTTCCCTTGCGGAAGGGTCCCAGACCTCCCAACCGTGGATACGATGATACCAGGATACTTTAGATGCCTTGCCATTGGTCTAAGTGGATCAAATGATGATACAATTAGATGCATTGTCACGCCTTTTATAATCATCACGAAGGTGATTATAAAATTAACTTTGCGAATATTAAAAAAAAAAAAAAAAGGTTCGAGGGAGATAAAAAAAGAGGGTTTATTGACGGTTTATTCTTTCATTTTGAATTCCACACAAGATTCAAAGTTAGGAATTCAGCTATGGGGGAAAAAAAATCAAATTGATCCTCAAGAAAGTCATTTTAAATATAATTTTAAATTCTAGTTAGAAAAGAAATCTGTCAAATGTTGTTAATAAAAAAAATAACCAATTTCCATTTTTATTTAATGATAAATGAGCTTCAATCCGAAGCTGAATTAATTAATATTTAAAGTTAATGATGTTTTTAAGCTTTTTTAATTCTCAATTAAAACTTAATTTCAGAACTGAATAAAAAAAGGAAAAATGTTACTTGATTCCAGGTTTGACTTCTTGAAGATATTATTAGTTCTAATAACAATTAATTATTATTTGCTAATAGTAAACAGGAATACTAGAGATTAATTAATCCTTTAAAGATTAAAAGAAAGCAAAAAGTTAGATAAAATAACTCAAAACAAGAATCAAAGTTTTAAGAAATAAACAAATTTAGTTTTAAATTAATTTTTGAAATGACTGAGTAACTTCGTCAACAGAAAACTGTATTTCTGTGTTGAGTGACTTCATCATTTCATTAATGATATTTTCCAAATCGGTATTTCATTTCGAGAATATATTTTGAAGGAAAAAAATGTTCTTTATTTACGTTAAAATAGAAATCTATCTTCAAATGTTTTGGAAAAGAGTTGTTTTATTTACAAGCAATTAGCCTAATGAATTTTTCATTAATTAAATTTACTTTCAAGTTTATTTTTATCTGAATACTGTCGCTCACTTTAAGTTATTTAAAAAAGAAAAGAATCAATTTAAAAAAAAAAAATTAAAAAAAAAAAACCCTGTTAGTTTCATAAAGTAAATTTTTATGGTATATTTAGGATATAAGGAAAGGAAAACTTAATTGATCAGGAAAAAAAAAAACACAACTTAATTAGTGCTAATAATGCAACAAAAAAAGTCAATAATGACTTTGCTCGTTTTTGATTCTGTGGCTTCAAAACCTTTATTTTGTGCTTTTGTTTGTTTGTTACTAAGGAAATCTTATATGTTACTGTATCCTGTCGTGAGTTTTAACTAAATAGTGAAGAGGTAGAGCTTTAATTCTTGACCCGATTTGCAAATTTTCTTCCTCACAGCCATCTTTTTCTTTTTCTTCTTTCTTTTTTAAAATAAGGTTTTCTTTCCAAAACATTTTGATTTTATAAATGCCGTGAGAAATGTTTCTAGGTTAATTCTAGTCATGAAACAGGCTTATTTTTAAATTCTTTCAATGTTCTCTTGTTTGGATCAAGTGAAAATTTGCAAAATTTAATTTTACTTTATGATGGTGACAGTTTAAGAGCAATTTGTTTTGAATTTGATCATGCATCCAATGTAAACGAGTTTCAACTAGTTTATTCCCTATTTTTTTCCGTCCTTTTTTTAAAAAGAAAATTTATTGAGACATACTTATTTATTGTAATGAATAATCTGTATATGATACTTCTTTGTTTTTTAAATGATTTGATTCATTTTATTGTATTGAACAATAGGATGATTCCTTACCATGAATGGTTCTATGTTGTTGAAATCTACGTTATGTTTTGTAAGGAATATTCGATGTATTTGAAAGCCTGACGAAGCAGGAAAAAGAAATAGCCTGCGAAATATAGCTAATGATGATGAAGAAGAAATGTATTATGTTTTATTAATAGTATTTATTGCATACATATTATGTTTATATATTGAGCATTAAAAAGAAAATTTCTTAAGCCCTTGTGTTCGAACAATTTTTGGCTCGGAAAACATTGTATAAAATCCTGAAATGTAAGATTAAGGTCACAAATCTGTGTAAAAAGTAGATTGAATTTTTTTATTTTCATGCTTGAAGTGGAGGGAAGAGGCGAGAGGGACATCGGTAAATTGGAAGGTTAAGGTGAACTGAATAATGGGAATATAGTGAGGTTAAAAGACTGAGAACTACTACCTTTGGTTATTTGTCGTCTAGTTTACTACCTAAACTAGAATCGTTTTCTAGATTCCTTATCTAGGCGCTGTACGTCTCTTCTCATTACTAACATTATCTTATACTCACCACCAACAAGCAAGAAATACAAAACCAGGTATTGATATCATAATCTGCAATTGGCGCCAGTCTCTCATGATGTACGCTATGGCCGGTGCTGCGAGCATGGCTAAAGCTGCTACTATGCGGTCCAATGAGGCTGCAAAAGACCTTCGTGATGGACCTACGAATTCCCACCCTGAAATGATAAAAACATAAAATATATAAACAAAGTCAAAATAATGACTAAAAGCATGTATGAGACCAATCAGTTTTACGGAGTTTAATTTACATGAAGAATCATTTTAGATTATAAACTTATGAAGTTAGTAAAATTGTTCAATGGTGTACTAGCCCTACAAAGAAGAAATGAAAAGTATACAAATGCTGCGTAATTGTCTACTTACTGAGTAAAGCCCCTAAGTAACATCCTGGACTAAAGGCTCCTAATAACGCTCTCATGGCCAAAATACCTGAGAGACTGGTGACCATTCCTCCTAAGAGACCTGCCAACGCTTGACAAGCCAAAGCAATGAAGAACATCTTGCGGCGACCAAATCTACAGAAAAACAACAAATAAGAAACAACGAATTCTAAGTAACTGTTAATGGTTAAAAGAATTTTAGTTTTATTTTTTTTCTTGAAATTACCATAAAATCAGATGATAAATGATCATCAATGCTTCACATCACAATCATTGGTATCTGTTATTTTTCTTTTTTTAAAACTAGACACTGTACTTAGTTGTGAATTCTAATTGAAGTTTTTAAAAAAGAGGAAAATACATAAAATTCATTTAAGTAACTCTGCAGCATTTAACAGCTGGTGTAGGCGTTAACAAATGAAATTCTGGATTAATGACTTACCTGTCTGATAGAAATCCAAATACAAGAAATCCAACCACTTCTCCTCCGATGTACAACCACATTCCAAACTCCACAAACCATCTCCGATGACAGACGAGGCCAAACTAAACAATCGAATAAAACAACAAGGTTTCAATAATAGTTCAATTCGTTTTCTCAAAAGTTCATTTTGTGTGTCATAAATAACTGTGGAAAAACAAAATCATTCTCTAATTAAACAGCTAGAAAAATCAAAACATTGTTTTGATTTGAAAAGTTTTAAGGTTTTTGATCTGAAATGTATAATTTATCGCCGAATCAGTTATGTTAGCCATAAAGAAATCTAAGTTTCCGTGTTTCCTAAGTGAGTGGATGATTAAGGCAAGAAATCACCATTCGAAGGGAAAACAGTGGACTTTAAGATTCCTTGAGGATAGCAGCAAAAACTCAACAGTTCTGCAACCTTCTATATAAAACTGGGTCTCATGAAACAGTTTGTCAAGGCATTGCTAAAGTTGAAAACAGTTTTAAGTATCTCTGTCAGAAATTCCCTCTCCTATCAGAAGCCAAGCTAAAAGAGAGCATTTTTTGACCCTCTTATACATAGACTGAAGTCGGCTAAAAACTTCATGCCTAGATGAAAGATACTTTCAAAAGTGCAGTTACTCAATTCCAAAGAAACAACAAGACTCTCACTATGTAATCATCTTTGAGAATATGTTGGAAAAATTGAAAGCTTTAAGTTGCTCAACGAACATAAAAATTCACTTTTTGTAGACATTTCTATTTTTCCTCAGAAAATATTGATGTAGTGAGTGAAGAACAGGGAGAATATTTTCATCAAGATATAAAGCAAATGGAAATGGTTGATTTAAGGTACCAGGCTTCTGGGGAATGTTAAATAATGGGAAACTGCTGTTAGATGCTACACCAGGAAAACTCCAGAAGTATTGCACAAGAGGAAAAGCAACAAGCTCAAATTCTCAAGCCAAAGAAAAGGCCACTTTACAGCATGTGACTAAAGTAAAGATATATGAAGTCATATAGTACTATTTGTGATTAAATATATCTAGAATTAAATCATGCTTTATTTCATCACTTTTCACTGTTAATTTTGATAGGCTAACATATGCTCATCAAGTTTATGGCCTTAAAAATCACAATGAAAAGTACAAATTCAGTGTAAAAGTTTTAATAAAAGCTTTTATGAACCTAAGGCCTATGTATCTGATCAGAATGTTCGTAACTTTCTTTCGGATTTCAAAGTAAAAATCTCCATCTCGAAACATTGTTAAATTATAGAGTTCTTTAATTAAAGAGTTAGGATTGAGGTTCCAAGAATTTCGTGGAAATAAAAAATCAAAACATTTTAAATTATGTAATTAATCAGAAAGATGTGGACAAAAAAATAATTTAATTACAAATCTGAATGATCTAGAATTGATATTTTTAGAGTATGGACTTGAATTGTCATAGAAATTGTAATAATTTAAATGCCAGCGGTTACTAACCTCTGTGACAGCTGTAGACGTATATTCTGATTTATCGTAAACCCATTGTGAGCATTCGGCTGTTACGTTGGGTTGAGGACCCAATTCGGAGATGCTGCCTTCATTCCAGCCAACCAGGTCCAGTGTTTCATTGACGTTGTAAATCCTGCACGAGTCCCATAAGCCCGTGATGTGGTCCCTCGGAATGGCATAGTTAAGGATCTCTTCGGGCAGCAGAAACTGTATCACCTTCGATTTGTTAGCAGCATCTTCAAAAGGAAGTTTGCATCTGGATTAAAAGTGTCGGATTTAAAGCAGTGATGCGGCTGAAAAAATGGCAGGGACTGAAAAAACGTGATTGGCATTACGAGTCCAGAAATACAATGGGTAAAGAATAAAACACAGAGAGAAACTGGGGAAAGAAAGGCCTAAAGAAAGAGATAAGCAACCTGTTTCATCAAGAAAATGCAGTTTCCGAATCAGATTATAATTTTGTTTTGTTTTATGCGTGTTTTATGCGTTAAGCTAAGCTCTGTAAAGTAAACAATGTAGGATGTAAAGTCCCGGTCATCGGACCTATACAGAAATCATTAGTCTGTCTGGTATTTACTTACGCAAATCCACTAACTATCCCCATAAACTTAACAGTCAGGGATATTTCCTAAATCACAGGTTTTCCTAATCTAAGATTGTCTTAAAACAGCTGCATCAAATCTCTCTCACTGGAGTTCTTAAGATTAAAAGTCTCGACAATTTTAGTGTCATCTCTTATTGCAGGAGAGTGTCTCGTAGAGAAACGTAAGCCAATTTTAGTAGAATTCATTATACAAAAGACTATTCTATGTAATTATTGAATGTTATAACATTATTACAATGTAACTTAAATTCTGGTCGCATGATATGAATGACTCTGATTATTTTTGCTGTCCTTAGATTTCTGTGAACCACTGCTATGTAGTTAAAAATGATATTGAAACATGCTGTCTTTTTGTTGTATCATCCTAACAATGAAAATAAGTTACCACATTGCAATGATCTAATAGAAAGAACGCATACATCAGTATCATTTTAACTATCTAACAAAAAAGGTCCACAAAAATTTCAAACAGACTTTAAGAAATAGCAAGAAGCAACGGTGCAAGTTCAGAGCCTTGCGGAAGCTGCAATCATCTAAAGTCAAGGGATGAACTCGACTTTCTATTATGCAATATATTTTTTTACAGTATTTATCATTAATGGTTTCGTGCATCTTAGTGCTACAATTCTTTAAATTCAAGTAAGGATTAATGTTTTATCACTTAAGTCAGGACGATGCTCTAAACAATAAGAAAAATCTTGAGCACTTATAATCTGATTTATATAGGAGCTTTTTTTTTTTCTTTCTTTCTGTAGGCCTTCAAAGGATGATTAAAAACAAGTTAAAAGATTTTTTAAATAAAGTTAATAAAAAAAATCTTGAAAACAAACAAAAGGAATGGGAATGAACGGCTAAACAGCAGAAGACGGTACCGCGCCCAAGGATACATCGCCTTATTACCACTTCCCTGCAAGGGGAGAAATATATAACTAAGTATGAGCTCAAGCGAAGCGTATATGCCGATTAGCTGTAGGTTAGGTAAATTGAGGTAACATCCACTCCAGGATGTTTATATTGATAAACTTTTGAAAGTACTATGTCCCAAAAATTCAACGCGGACGGTTCCTTCACCGCCATCTTGGAAATAGTTCAACATGAGTTTGGTACCGTGTTGGGCAGTTTTATCAAAGGAAGTTATCACAGCTTATTCATTCTATTACATTGTCGATGTTTATGTAAAAAAATGATTAATCTGTGAAATGCTTTTTAATCATCCTTCATCTCAGAATATATATTAAAGTCACAATTTAAAATTCCTTTCTTAAATATAGAAAAAAAAAAACAACAACTTCGTAATAAAAAAAAGTTCAATTTTTTTTTAATGTATATACATAAATAATTAAAAAAAACTCAGAAAAGTTATAAAAATGTAATTTTTTTATTGTACAGCAGCTAGGTTTTATTGTAATAGCTAGTAAAAATTTTACACATGTGAAAATATTTAATTTTATTGAATCTTATTATTATTTAATACAATTTAATGCAACATTTTCATAGTCTTACCATTAAAAATTATAAGGTAATCCACTACGAACTTGATAATATAAAGTTAAAGATAACTTATCACAGACTTATTATAATGACGATTTAAAGTGTATCATATTTTTTTTTTAGTTACTAAAATAAAATAAATATAATATACGTAAAATATATGAAGTAGTAAATTGAATAGCTCATTTTTCAAGATCACTCAAACTGGTAAAGTCCTTAATATTTAATAAATTAAACACTGGAATAGTTCTTTCCGAATTGTAATATTTCAATCAAAATACATTAAATTATTAAAGCAAATTTAACGTGCCTAACCTTCATAAAATTAAAAATACAGAAACTATATTGGCACTAACCTTAAAACATCTAAGACTTTAAATATGTGAAGCTCTGAAACATACGTTGTGGTTTTTTAAAGTCTAGATGTTAAAGGTTAGTGCCAATATAGTTTCTGTATTTTTACGTTAAATTATATTTGGTTTTCTAATTCCCCCCCCCCCCCCGCCCGAAGATTCAGTTTTTAGTGATTTTGATGGAATACATCTTTGCTGTGTGATAATAAATTACACCTTATTTTAAATAATTTAGAAGCTGTAGCACATTACAATAGTTAGGTTAGGATTCGAAGTAAGAAATCCTTATATTAATGCAAATAGAACTCATAAATTCTTCTTATACGTGAGGGTTTTCATTTGAATTGAGATATATTCAATTTAAATTCAGTTTTAAATTTTCTTTTGCTTTATTAGTGTATCTACTTAATTTAGTTGTCAATTACCACAGAATTATTGATGATTTAAATTATTCTGTGCCATTTAGAAATGTAGCCTTGTCTGCATGTATATCATTGCCTGAAGTATTATCAAAGTAAACTAGGATTTGATTGAATACTAAAAAAAATTAACTAGTCAACAATCTGTCTCCAACTGTGAACAATATCACGGGAAATTGAAAACATAAAAACTTCGTCCGGTTTACAGTATTCAATCTGGGCTGTTTTGAAATTTTGGTAAAATCAGTAAACTTTGTTGATTTTGGCAAATCTAACGAATAAAAAGCCTCGTTTCTCATTATAGATGAAATCCTCTCCCTAATTGCTTTCCTGTCCATAAGTTGAAGCATCTGTAGAGTTTTCGCTCGTGTTATTGAAAACTACGGTTGTTGATATTAATACTCATGTTGTTCACTTTCTTCAGCTGTTTTTTATTAATATGTTTTGTAGTTGTAAGGTTTTTGGCAACAAATCAACAAAGCTAATCTCTTTCGTCTTATTTAATCTCTTAGCTAATCTCTTTCGTTCCTTTTTATTAGGAGAACTCGGGATGGAAGAAAAAAACCATAACAAGAACATCCACAAATCTAATTCTCTAATTCTGTAGATCAAATCTAGAATCTATTTTCGATATGTAATCTGTAATCCAAACATATTTACTTAAATAAACCTAATTTCCACATTAACTTTATAATTTATATTTATTTAGAATAAACAGCCTAGATAGGGATGTTATTATATATTTAAATGAAAACCTTATTCAGATAGAGAAAGTGATGCATTCATTCACCTCCTAGGAGCACTCAAATAAAATCAGGCCGGCGCTCGCTACTTGAAGGCGCCATAGGTACGAATTTGAGCAAACAAGTGAATGTCACGTGATCTGACACAGATTCGTAAAATGCTTCGTACTACCTTACTTTACAGGTAGCACAATAATTATTAATTGTACCAACAGGAATCAGGAATTTCAGATGATTAGTCACAGTATGTTGCTATTTTTATACTACTTGGATCGTCAAATAGATTTCTTGAACCATCCTGGACCTTTCCTCATTGATATCCTGAAGTGTGGTCAGATGGTATATGAGAACAGATATCGTAAGAATCATAAGTCAAATTATATGTTGTGAAAAAAGGCGATGTGTGAGTAACTGTCCACAATATGCATTGGTTCCAGACATAACCATTCTAATGAAATCGCAATCCTCTGTGTTCCTATCTTTGGAAATAAGCCTTACCCATTAAGATGACTTTAAGTATAGAGTAATGTTTGTCTGTGGTATTATCGACTTCAGATTTCATTTTTTCGATCCCATAGGTTATACTAATAAAATATGGTCTGAAGTTTTTATGATCAAAATGGATCTAAGTATAGCTCCATGATAACGTGACGATTCGACGTCAGCACTTGCCTCATGACGTCAGCGCTAGCCTCTCTCAGAGGTCCCAAAGAATATTTGTTAAAACAAAACAAAAACAAAAATTTAGTTTTAATTTTAATTCTCCGTTTTCCAATTCCTTTCGGAAAAAATCTTCAACTTGTAAAATATTTTTTTGAGCACTGCTCTGTAAATACTCTGGAGCGACATTTTGAGGGCAATTAATAGAGACCTGTGCTTTGAGGACTATGTAAACAATACTGTGGAGTATGTATAGGGAGTCTGATTACGGTTTTGGTTAGGTGTCCGGATATTTTTGATCATCTAGTGTATCTTCGAAACTGAAGAAGATAAATGAGTTCTTTACAAAACTAATTCATGGACTTTTGTTTTGCGCTGTTAATGAATTAATTATTTTTAGCAAAAAGATTAAAGAGAAACATGAAAAACAGTCATTAGAATTCGGATTTTCATTATATATCAATTTATTTCAATTCCATTTTAAATGTATGATTATTTATTCTATTCTTTGGATTGAATAGTTTTTATTGTGCCTGTAAAGGTACATTTTTTTTTTTAATTTTTAGATTACATTTTAGTAAATAAGAACCTATATTAATATCGCAGATATTTTTCGATATAGAATTAAGAGACTATGCATGCTTCCTAATGAAGCGTGTTTCTACAAAGCGTGTTTTATTTTTTTTATTTAAAAACAAAGAAATTTGGATTGCCAATTTTTTATTTTTCGCATATTGTGGTCAATTTTTCAATTTTTTAAGTCATAAGTTCGCGTAAAAACAAAAATTGAAAGCCTAAGATTATTAATATTCATTGTTAACAGCCTACTAAGAGATGAGATGAGGTCTTCAGCTTTTTTTCCAATTTTTAAATCGAAAGCTTATCTTTTTTAGGCAAATCCAGCAAAACTTTTTATTTTGATCCATCTATCTATCATAAGGATGTTTTCTCCTCTCACTCACTGGAATCCAGGTAAGAATTTCTGTTGTTCAGCTGTGATCATTCCCTGTCTTATCAGTTTCTTAATAAAGAATATATTATCTACACGTTTATTGTGGCACCCACATATTTCTTTTTGCGGTCATATTCTGTAATTCCTAATCATTCGTTTCAAGTGTGTAATCCTTCTTGCTTGCGCTCTGTACGTAAGAACTGATTCACTGGGTAAATACGTTTCGTTTGAAGCTTATTATCAGGGCTAGGATTCTGATGACATGTCATCTTTTAAATGGTTCACCACAGACATTGCTAACTTATATACAAATCCTGTTCATGGCCCCCATATTACAGAAATGCATATTTATTAAGTCATTTTTTCGTCATTTTTCTAAGTATTTTATGTTTAGGTCATTTTCTCGCTTTTCGCGTCATTATTATGTCATTTTATGGAATTTATTAGAATATTTTATACGTTTTGAGTCATTTTCTCACATTCTTAATGGTTTATGATGCATTTTGTGTGTATGGTACTGGATATTAACAAAACTGAAAGTGAGGATGAAAACGAAGACGAGAATCTTCACAACTTTGTTCAACCCTTATTTCTTGGAACTTTTCCTTATTTCTTGAGTGCCAAACAATGGACTGAAATAATAACCAGTATTTTGTCTGCAAATAATTCGTATTTGTCAAATAGTAATTAAATTATATTAGGTACCTATTAAAATCATTTTAACATACAGTGACGTAGTCTGTTTGCATTTTTTTTTGTGATGAAATTATGTCAGTTTCATTCAAATTTTTAGGTCTTTTTTTAAAGTTTTATCCCATTTTATGGGATATTTGCAGTCATTTTATAGATCATTTTTTAAACATTTTTAGGTCCTCAAAATCTGAGCCCTGCTTATTTTATGGTAGAAACAGTTTAATAGATAGGCCTAATTTAATTGAAATCTTAATAAAAAATAATCTCTTATAATGGCGACTTTTAAAAGTATCTATGAATCAGATTTGTATCACATTGGATAGCCTAAACATATCTTTTAAAATTTCATCTCCGTAAGATAAATAGTTTTTTAATTCACATGGTACTCGAATGGGCAGATAAGAGTCTCTACCAATACTTTGAAAGCTTCGTTTCTAGGTATAGACAATGTAGGCGAACCAGCTGTTCTGGTTTATACTATCAGTCGGACTTGACTTTTCTTAAAGGATCGTTTAGATCTCATAAAAAAAAAGGGTCAACAAAAGTGTTGATAGCTTTTGCGATTTACCAAGAATTTAGGCTTCTTCAATCCAAAAGAGTTTATAAGAAATACTGAAATAGTAAGTTTTCAATAAACTTCTCATATTTTTTTTTTATATTTGTTCTCTTTCATAAACACAGCTGTTTCATCAGCTTATCATGCATCCCCCCTTCCTTCCCATATTTGTTATTTTAGGATCCTTTATGAATGGGGCGTGGAAAAAAATCCTCATTTAAGGCGGTTGTTTGTTCAATCCTTCGGGTTAAAGGAATTCTGCAACTGCATCAATGAATTGCAGCCAGCGGAAGTGGAATAAAAAAAACCCTCTCTGGAAGCCAAAGCAATGGCATTGAAATATGAATGAGGACCAGTTGCTAAATTCAGACCCATTTGAAATTATTCAGCTCAAAAACTATTGCACATCAAACAGGCTAAAAATAATGCTGCACTGCTACTATTCTCGATGTAATATCTAATTTCTTTAAAATTCCAAAGGTTTTTTTCCATTAGAAATTAGTTACCGGTACTCCTAATAACCACAAACTATTTGCAGAACTAACATATGTTATTTCTAAGAAATAATTAGAAATAAGTAATGCATTACGTTAAAACAAAGTGTTGTTTATAAATGAACTCTGCAGTTCGAGAAGATACGGGACAAATTCTGGAAGACAACATTAAATCCCTGACGAACTTATCTTTTAGATACGGTCCCTAACTTCAAAACATAAATTCATCTTAAAGTAGCTATTTGCAAACATAATAAATATCATCATGTTGAGTTGGTAGAAACTCTTTTAAATAAAGCTCCAATTACATTTCACATTTACTTTTCGAACCAAAGAGAATAGAAACAGATATCAATACGTAAATTTGCGGTGTTCGTTACGATTTTGAAAATAACTTTTTAGTGCTTTCATTGCCTGAATTTAAGTTTTACGTAAAGAAAGTACAGTAAACAGGATTTTTACTACACATTTTAGACTACAAAGAAAAAAGATGGTAAATGTAAATGCAATTTAAAGGTTAAAGAGCAAGTACATAACATTATTTCCAGATGATTCAATAAAAAATATATATTTCTAAATCTGTGTATTTAAATCTCAATTGCTTACATGGCTTTGTTCCCCGCATTTACGGTGTTCCTAAAATCCACAAAGATAACATCCCAATTTGACCAATTGGAGATTTTCGTTTTTCATATTCTTATCCATTATTAAAATTTTTAGCTTGCATTTAAGATTATTGACGAAAAACAGAACGAATTTTGTATCAAAAACTCATTTGAAGCCATTGAAAAATAAAAAAAACTTCAACTTAAGAATACAGATATCCTATCCTCTTTGGATGTAGTATTATTATATACTAATTGAAATATTGACAAAGTATGTGACTTCATTAATAATTTATTAGGTCCATTAGATTTAGTTGAAAATTTACCGAATTGGGAATTCATGACAGCGTTACCATTTTGTTTATCTAACACCCTAATTTGTTATGATAATTGAATTTATAAACAGATTTTTGGTTGTCCTATGGGCTCTCCAATAGTTGCCAATCTTTACTTAAAACATTTGGAAAATCCCTTAATTTCTATTTGATGAACGTTTAAAATTTACCATTGAACCAGAGAATATTAGATCTTCACATAAAAAGACAAAGAAAAAGTTTAGAATTTAGTTTGCTTCGAAAAACCTACATTTTCAGGACGTCTTTTAGATTATTTTTCTAATCACCATTAGGTTATAAAATATCTATTATCAAAAATTTATTTCCTAGAGCAACTACCTTAGCTTCATCGGAAGAAATTCAAAAGAAACAAATTGTAGAGTGTATTCAACTATTACTTATCAATAATTATCCTATTCATCTGATTGTTTCTAATTTGATTAATTTTCTTTTATCCCAGCACAAAAGTAAAGACAAAAAGAACATTCAAAAACCTATGATGACTTGGCGCAGCTTAGCCACTGCTGCTTTTGCGCCATTAAAACACCAACAAACATCTCTGCCACACTTTAATCAAAATTCTGAAATTTAGCTTGTGTAGTAAAGAAACAAAATTTTCATGTAATCTTTAAACCTGTAAATAAAATTCTTAATATATTGTCTCCAGTCAAAGACCCTATTTTGCAGAACCATAAAATAGGAGTAATTTACCAAATCACTTGTAAATCATGTAATCTTAGATATATTGGTCTTACTAAGCAAAATGTATATAAAAGAATTAAGCAACACCAAATAGATAGCAAAAACATCTCCACAACTCAAAATTCCAAAAATTTTAAATCGGCTATTACTGAAAATAAAAGCAAATTTCCAAATCATATTATTAATTGGGATGACATCAAAATTTTAGATATTGATAATAATTATCAGAAATAATAAGTAAAAGAGGCCTTATACATTAAAAAGTTTTCCATCGAATTAATGAACCGAAAATTTGAAATTCCTGCTGTTACCGATTTGTTTCATTGTTAACTTTTTAATTATGTTATGATGTCTTTATCGGTTTTCTGTATGTTTATTAAAGTTTTTGTTATCTTTTAATTAAAGTTCATGAAAGCTTTTTGTTAACATTCAGTTTACAGTTTTATCTTGATATATCGTTTCTTAAGAAATGTTGTTCATTATTTTTGAAATTTGATGTAGTATTTTCTAATATTATTTTAATACTTCTATTTAACTTGAAAATGCAGTAAAGACGTTGCTGTGAAACATGTTGTGTATAATATTAAATAATTTTTTTATTAATCCTATCATTTTATGAAATTCTATATCTAATGTTAATCGGTTTCTTTACATTATTACATTTTAGATACTATCTACTAAAATCTTGTTAAATTTCATAAAAATAGAGCTGAAAATAGATACAAATGATGTCCAAAATGACTATATGTATAACATAATTTGATAAACGATCCGAAAGGATACTGCGATATAAACCCAATAGTTTAGTTTCAAAGAATTTGTTTTTCAGTCGAAATAATCCATCCGTAACAAAGTAAATCATAATTAAAAAAGAGACAGAACAAAAAAACCCTGATTGCTTACCTGTGACGTGGCATTGCCGTGGTGAAGAGCCAGATCCATTTGTGTACTACGGGGAAAGTGATGGTAAAGATGAGGAACGTGTACAGGCGTCTCTGGTACTCACCGAAGTCTCCGATTTCTTCTAAAGCGTCGTCTAAACTCCTCATTCCGGTCTAAGAGGAGATGGACCTGTAAAAACATACGGTGTGAGTTCCACTCGACAGACACAGAGGTTCTATGACAAGTAAGGCGATCGCATATTGACGCACGGATTCAAACTTTATCTCGGACCCTGAACCAAACAGCTTTGTTTTTTATTGACGCCTGACTTCTCTGCTTTAAGTTTTAAGAGCAATAAACATTCCAACAAGAGAAGCATAAAAGAAGAAAGAATAAAAGACAAATAAGGACTGATGTTTTAAACACAGTTGAATAAAAAAACAATTAAAATACACACACACACACAAAAGCTACAACACAAAAGGGTAAGCATTTTATGGAAGAAAGTAATTTGTTAACAATTGTTCAAAGCTTTAATCATTTGTGACTTATTTCATACAAACATTCTTTACTGATCAGGAATCGCAGTCTTCCAAAATACAGAATGATGTCATTTTCATAATTTATTAATTCCAATACTTTTCGTTTATGTATATTGAGTTAGATTAGGAAAATTCAAAGAGTGACAATAACCGAAGAATAATTTTTAGTCTAATTTCTTAGGAAAGTAATGCTTTTAAATAATCATTCTGTCTAACCATAAACATTTATGTGTATGTGTAAAGCGTGCATGGGAGTTCTTGGGAATAATTTGGTGAATGGATTAAACCATTGCATGTTAACAAGAAACGATCCAAGTTTATCATTTGAAAATATTTTCTTGTTGGGTCCCTGTGAGAAATTTGCATTCCTGTCGTGGAGGTGATAATAACTTCCAAAGAAAAGCATTAACAGCCAAATAAGGAGTTCCGTTAGTTGTTGATGTTAATCCGTGTGTTAATCCACTGTCATTGGCCTGATATGATTAAAATTAATTGGATTTACGTATGAAGGTTAGTGATTAAAAATCGTATGACGCAATGACCTTGGAACGGTAAATTTGTGCTTCTTTTATTACAAAGATCTTTTAAAACCCCGGGGTCAATTAGGAGAAAATAAACTAACGGAATTTAATTCTATTAGCTAAACAGGAGTTAACTCATGAGTGGGAAAGTTTAAGTTTTCACTGTTTTCTGATGTACGTAGATATATCAGCTTATTATAAATAATTTATAGCATTACAAATCAAATATGTATGTAATTTAACTGAAGTTATTAGTTATGTAATCAATTTGAAGAAGATTAACTTATTATTTGATAGTTATTGATTAAAGTTTTACCATTAAAAGTGTTATTTAGGAATTTATATCTTGCATTTTGCTTTTAATTGAATTTTATTTTTAAGTTTTATGAAATCTGAGGCGAATTTTCATTTAAGGTTAAACTTACGAATCCATCTTCCACTGCGGTTAATTTAGCCTGTAATGACCTTAAAAGATAAGGTAATACAATGGTAACCAAACGGTACATCATTGTAAGTTTGAACTGCATTAACAAATCAGTTCATGATATTGCAGTTAATCCCAGCAAACATTGACGGATGACCCATTGCACCACCTCTATCGGAAATGAACTGTTCGCTGCTGACGTTCTGTGGATTGGCTGCAACTCAAACGCTGAGAGTCTTAAGCCCGCGAACACCATGCAATTTTTCAGCAACTTAGTCGTCCGATTTTGACATCACGAGTTGATATAAACTTTTGTCAAACCCCGAACACCATGCAATTCGACATGAAGTCGGTCGTGATAGAAAGAATCCTATAGTGCAATGCGTTTCCCAAACCCGATGTGTAAAAACCCGAAAAAAATCGAGGTTTTGAAACCTCTCTGACAAATTCTGCCGCATACAATTTCTGCATTTCAGTATAAACTTTATTTATGCATGAAAGAAACTCGCAATACTCTTGATATTCATTGAGTACGAGCATGTCTTCAAATCCAATCGGCAAATATCATTTTCGACGCCATTTCTTTCCTGGGCGTGGCGTCACAACTGACGTGTTCCAACCCTGCCCTGTGATTGCTGAGCGACTTCGATGCAATTTTTCGAGTTGCAGGTATAGGAACAGCTCGAATCGGATGACAAAAGTTGCAGTCAAGTTGCATATAAACGGGCTCAAAACTGTCTATATCAACTCGTGACGTCAAAATCGGACGACTAAGTTGCTGAAAAATTGCATGGTGTTCGCGGGGCTTTATCTTTCTCGATCATTTAAATCCTCCGTGACCTGTTGTTGGATTCTTTACCTCAACTATCTTTTTACAGTTATTTACTACATAGGAAAAGCTCAAACCTACCAATCATAATTGTTTTCCTAAATGTGTTTTTAAATTTTCATTCCCCTGTTTTGAAACATTAAATATGTTTTGTTAGCTGACAACCATGTATGCAACTAAACATTAAAATATATCATTGTTACAAAACACAGAAAATCATAGCCCTTATGATTTGATTGATAACTATCAATCACTTTTGTTACATTTAAGGAAAGGACACAGCCTATATATTACGGAATTTAATATCCTTTTGTGAGATGAAAATATATTAAGGTCTAGTGGCCTCTATTGTTTTTAAGATATTTGGCATTGTTTTCATTGGTTTTCCGCTATCAGCTTACAGTCCCTACGCTGAATAAAGATCCTCCCAGAATGTAACGTAGCTTATAGATTGAGCTTTCCTGGCCGACCGCTAACATTGAAAGAGAAGAGAAGCGACCTCTTCTCTTTCAATGTTAGCGGTTGGCCAGGAAAGCTCAATCTATAAGCTACGTTGCATTCTGGGAGGATCTTTATTCAGCGTAGGGACTGTAAATGTTAAAAATGAGTCCATCCTACTACAGTTGTCGGCATTAGTTTGATGGTTAACTTGGCCACCTAGAATGCTTTTTCTCTTTTTGTTTATGAAAAATGTGTGATCTTCAGATTCCTTATCTAGGTCCTTCATTTAGATCTATATTATAAACATAAACCAAATAATATAATATAAAAATAATATATTAATATAAGAAAGGGGAAAAAAATTAGCGTAGTTATTCAAATGTAATTGATATATTTCACAATTTTTTTACTTCCTCTTCTTTTTATTTTTCTTCTTTTTCTAATTTTGTTTTTCCTTATTTTAATGTACTTTCTTTTATTATTTTTCTTTAAATTCCTGGATTATATTAGTAAAACGATTAGAAGTTGTAAATAACATCCCTTTAATTTCATATATGTTTTTATTTAAAATTTGAACTAACTGATAAAGCTGGACTTGTTACAAAAGGGTCAAGAGATTTTTAACAGAAGTTCGCTTATATGAAGCCCTTTCTTTAGATAATAAAGGAAAATGTGAATAAATAATAAAAAATAAAGAATATTTACATAAATTACTTCGCTTGTAGACTCTTGATCCTTCTGTAACAAGCTTAGCTTTCTCAGTTAGTTCAAATTTTAAATAAATAAATGTATATATAATTAAAGGGCATGTTATTTACAATTTCTAATAATTTTACTAATATAAGCCAAGGAATTAAAGAAAAATAATAAATGAAAATACATTAAAATGAAGAAAAATAAAACAAAATTAGGACAGAAAAAAAATATGATAACAGAGAAAGTAAAAAAAGAAAAGAAAAAATACTTACAATCGAATCGAACCGAGCACCTCCAGTATACTAGGCGGCAAAGTTAACCATCGAACTATTGCCTACAACTATAGTCAGGGGAAGGGGTCTCATTTTTAACATTTAAGCTAATAGTGGACATTTAATGAAAACAATGCCAATTGTGGAGGGTTGGCCCCTAAACCTAAAAATATTTTTAAGTACTTCACGTGTACTTTCATCTCACAAAAGGGCATTAAATTCCGTAATATACCTCTCCTTGTTAGTTTCAATAGGAAATATTGATTTAATAAATCCTCGAATTGATTCCTTATGTGTTAGGTCTTATGTCCTCCCTCGAGTCTTTTCTTATTACAGAAACTTCACGTCCCATCAACCAATAAAAAAAAAAAAAACATTCTCCAAAATGATGAAGGCCTACGACTCAATAATTCTCAGTATACAATAAATATTAGTACATATACAAACACTGTTAATAAATTAGAAGCTTGTGATTCTGATGTACTCAGTAGAACTTGGTGTCCTTTAAAAACCAAGGACACCAGAAAAGTGAAATCGAGTTCCAATGATTGGTTAAAAGGTGTCATCCGCTAATGTAGAAATTTATGGAACTGCAGAACATTTCATTATTTTCAACCAGTTCCTTTTAAAAGGGCTCTTTAAATAAAGTATTAATGACGATTATACCAGGGGCTTCGCCTCTGCTTATTAAATGAGCTGCATTCATTTTTGTTACTGATTGTTTGCTTTCACAAACTTTAACCTGCTTAGATTTAAATTTTGTAAGATTAATAAATTCCAGCAGGGGGTAGACATAGGATATTGTAGCGCTGTATTGTTATTTAGTGATCGTCGGTGCCAGGAACTGAAAATCACGTGATGTGATTGCCCCCGCAAAAATTAAATTTGAAAAAAGAATGAACTAACTCCAATTATGTTGTCATTGTTATTTTTAATTAAAACATTAATTGCAGTTATTAAATAGGAACAACTTATTTCAGCTTTAAAATATACTTATATATATATATATATATAATCTATATTACTAAAATCTTTTATTTCTCTATCTGTCTATCTGTATTTCACTAAGCACTATTTCTATTAGGCAGAATACTGAAAAATTACTATTTGTAACTCCAAAACCACTGAAAGGTATCAATTGTAATTAAAAAAAGAGATTCAAGAAAGACAGAAGCACTATTTCTATTAGATAGAATACTGAAAAATAACTATTTGTCACTTAAAAAAGCCATCACTATTTATAACTCAAAAATCACTGAAAAGTATCAATTGTAATTAAAAAAAGAGTTTCAAGAAAGAAAGAAGCACTATTTCTAGTAGATAGAATACTAAAAAAAATCATTATTTGTAACTCAAAAACCAGTGAAAAGTGGTTGTAATTTGTGAAAACAGAAATAATTTCTACAAGTTCGCTTCGGGAATCGAACATGCAATCTTCTGCTCCGAAGTTAGACGTCTTAGACATTAGACCACGAGGACTACATTCCAATCTTTATAAAAAATAAAAATATATCGTAGATATATGATTCATACGCTGGTTCTAAAAGTAGTCGTGGATTGAGAGAATATAGACACCAAAAATTAAATTTAAAAAAAAAAAAAAACTTTTTAAAAATTTTAGTTTTAGTTTACTTGATGTAATTTGTGAGTGTGTGTGTGTTTTTTTTTAATAAATAAAAAGTTGCTTTCCGTTACATAAGCGAGGCTTCCGGAGCGAAGCGTCGGGTAGCCGACTAGTATATACTTATTATTAAAACCTATTAGCGTTTCTTTATGATTTTTAATGAGATTATTTTCATTGTTATGCATTATTTTACTGATAATCAAGTCTATTTTATGTAAATATATATTTAGAATCTTTACTAATTTAATTTAATTTTTTTTTAAAGATTTATTTTTACATCAATCGTTTAATGATTATTGACAAGTATCTTCAATTTAATCGCAAATTATTAAGCTTATTATTTCATAAAATTGCAACAATGTCTTTAACTTTATGTGAGTGAATTCTGTTATTAGACTGTCTAAGAAGCTGCTCGTTTCATCGTTTGTCACAAATACGTGGCGTCGAGATGTTGTCTATCGAAGAGAGGAATTGATTTCAGACCAGTCTAAAATAATTCCGGCTGAGTTCGAAGTCACTTGTTGAGAATAGCTTCAGTCACACGTGCAGATCAATGCATTCAACCTTGAAATATAAATAAAACATTAATACACTTTCTAGAGATTAACTACCAAACATTCCAAACGAACCGCATCATGCCAACTATTTGCCCCCCCCCCCCCCAATCCCTTATTCCCCCCCCCCCCCCTTCCCGTTCTTTTTACAACAGTGCAAACTCTTTTTACAGTTTGAGATGAAAATAATAAGATTGAAACAAAAATGTAAAATGTAATATCGTTTTGTAGTTTTCTTTAAACAATTCATTCCTTCTGGATTTGTTCTGAAATGAGATGCTAATAAAATCAAAGCCCTTTGCGGCCGACTTTATTTTTTTTCAATTCGTTAATTTGTTATTTCTTCAATTCGAAATTAATTAATTCTCTTGGATTAAAGGTTATTCATTGATTGTAATAAATAATAATAATAAAACCCCTCGAGGCGATGGTTGTTGGCAGAGGCAGTGGAGACGCCTATTTTAAGCCTATACAATGCAACTGACCGACCGGTGTTATTCATTTCGAAGGGTGAACAGCATCAGTTTCACTCGCAGTTAGGTTTCGTGCCCAGACGGACTGAGAGTTGCTTTCGTAGAATTTAACACATTTTCGTCGCAAGACTTCTTCTTGAGAACTTGAAGAAAGAATTAAATATAGGTAAAGGAAGAAACAATTTATTTAAATAAATAAATAAAATAAATAAATAAATGAGCCAGCTTCAGTAATTTATGATCTGATGATGATTCTCGACGTGGAATTCGCAAAGCCTCATCCCTCCCACCTCCACGTGGGTTAATTCCCAGAAATTCATTATTTTTAGTTTCACTAATTCCTTTAAGCTGAGGCTAGTCCAAGAATTCAGAATGGGGTGAAGAGTCAGTAGGATAGTTTTCGCCGTTCAACCAAAAAAAAAAAAGTTATGTCCTTTTCCCAGATGGGATGGGTTAGAAATACAACGAATGGGATCCCAACCACACACAAAAGAAAAGATCCAAAATGCTGGAGTTCTTCCTTTTTCGGGTGCATTTTAAGTGGGAGGTTAAAATCCCCCCTCCCCGGCTCTGGCATCCAGTATTTAAAGGAAATTATTTTCTTAAACTTTAGTAATTCTTAATAATATATTATCACAAATGTAGTTCGTCGGTCTTGGGCCTAATAATGACCACACTGGAAAAGCATTCGTTGTAAGATATTCGTTATAGAGTTATTATAAGGACTTGATTATTTGGTGTTATAGAGGCTATTGGTGACAGAATTTCTAACGGAACTATATTTCAAAGACTGAATATAAGAAGAACAAAGTTTCTGTTTCTTGATAGATTTTTTTATTTTTTTATTTCATGTTCTCTTGTTCGAGGTGGGCCCGGTAGCCGAGTGGTCAGCGCGCTTGGCTGCGGGTTGGAGGTAGCGGGTTCGATTCCCGGCCTCGGTGGAGGCGGGAATTTTTCCACGCTCCATTCTCCTCCAAACGGGTCCTAGGGTCTACCCAGCCCTCTGTAGAATGGGTACCGGGTTTCTTTCCCGGGAGTTAAAGGCGGGCGGGCGTCGGGCTGACCCCCCGGCCCCAACTTCGTCCCGTTGGTCGAGCTGCGGGAGCCTGACCTCCCGCGATCCCACAGGCCAGCCATGGCCTATCGAAGGGAGAAACTTTAACTAACTCTTGTTCGAGGACTTCTTTTGTCAAGTTTCAATCTTAGGTAGAAACATTTCAGAAAAGACGATAACTAAGACATAAAATCTTCATAGAAATGTACTGTAATGAAATTTCGAAGGAATTGGATCGTTACTTTAAAACAAAGAACAAAAAAAAGCTGAGCTACATCCAAATATTTAATAATGACATTAAATATTGTAGATAACAGCTGAGTCGTTATTAGTTAAAGAATTAACTTAATGGCTCGTATTATCGTGATGGTAAATGGAATTAGGAACAACGTGGAGGAAGGATAGATGATACAAGAATGTCATCAATTTACAAAAGTTATGGTTTCAGTGTTTTTGCAATGATCTCAAAGACGGTACCGGTGCTTTGAATCAAAATATCAATAGTGTGACTACACAGGAGTTTAGATACCTTTCTACCTCGTTTTATATCTTAATTTAGGCTATAATCTATATTAAAACTTTTCATAAAAGAAGATTTGAAGCCATTCCTATAATTAATAAATTTTACGCTGCTGTACATCTTCAGAAAGTTTTTGGCAATGTTGGATTATCAAAGACACTGGATATCAAGCATTATTACAGCTTCAGCGGCTAATCGTTAGACACCGAATGTGTTTCCATTTGAATGAAGCAATCCTCTCGTATTAGGATACTTCTACTGTAGACAGCCTTTGTGTCTTTGTTACATTAACATCCTAAGTCAAATACATACATTTGATCTCATTAAACGAATCCTAAGTCATGATCTTCTTTGGATCGATATCTCAAATTATTGCTGAATCTATCGCTAATGGTCATAAAGCTTCATGACAAGTCCAGAAAATTGCATTGTTATCGTTGATATTCATTATTCCACGTAGAGTAACTATTGTTTCCCAAACATATTCATTGGCTGAAACATGGTGATGCAAGTTTTGCATACTGGTACTTCAAACTACAGTTAGCACCTTTTCTTCCTCAACTTTGTTGATTGTAGCACCTGCTCTTCACCTTAAATTAAAAAATATTATTACTAACTGTGTAATAATTTGCTAATCTTTAAACCATAAAAAAACAGATACAGGAATGCTTAACAATTTATAAATGCGTCAGACAATATACAGTATTACTACATAAGGTAATACAATGGATTATCTTATGGTAATGGGAAGCAGTATTTAAGGCACCAGCGAATTGGAAATTATCAAACTGACAAAGGCTTGCACCCGTAATCGTATGTAATATATGTATGTAGTTTTTATGATTTTAAAGTCTTTATGGTTAAATTCAAAATGTTTTATTCTGGATAAAGTTAAAAATTCTGATGAGTACATTAATTTCTTTGAAATCGATTTTTTCCCTGAACTTTTCTTTCGATCACAGCTTTGTAATTGAGGGTTTTCAAAGTAGAATTCTAATTTATATAATAAAAAGGTCTTATAAATGGTCTCAGGCATTTTTTAAAAACTTTTTACAGTTTTTCAGAACTGCAAGAAGTTTTTCTGAATCTGTGACTTAATTATTTTAAGAGAAAGCTTTTCCAAAAAGTTTAAAGTAGTCTAAAGAATTTGTCAGAATCTTTTGACGCTAATGAAGTAAAGAAATAACTGACGTCTGTCTTCATAAACTTTATGTAATTTAGCAAAAATATTACGATCATTCCTGTTAATCATAACAGCAGGATAGGTGGCACTTTTTAAAATACAGTGGAGCACCGTTTATACGTTTTTCAAGGGACTGAGAAAAAAAAACGTGTAAATGAAAAAACGTATAAACGAAATTCACAAAAGTTACGAGGTAAATTAATATATTACATGAAAATGAAAAACAAGAGGTATTTAATACAAAACTTTTTATTCCGGATTTAATGATACTATTCAAATTCATTCAGCATTTTTAAAAATATTTTGTTGTTTTAGATTGTAGGGCTTTTTTGGAATGCACAGAAAAAAGTTCATTGTGCACAGATAAAATGCCATCTTAACTTTATGATTTAAATCACTGCTAATGAGGTATTCATGCATGGTGTTAAAACCCGCCAAAGCTTGTTGAAAACTTGGCAGAGGTTTTTCAGTGCATTTTTCTAAGACTGCGTGTTTTTTCTAAGACTGGACAATTGGCAGATGGGAATCTGAGGTTGAAATGCGAATTTTCTCTCTTCTTGAGTTCTTGAAAAAAACGTATAAATGAAATTTGCGATTTCAGAAAACGTATAAATGAAATTATTTAACGTTAATATGAATTGGATTTTGCCGGGACCATTCGAAAAAACGTATAAACGATAAAAACGTATAAACGAGAAACGTATAAACGGTGCTCCACTGTATATTGGTACTGGAGGTTAAATTACTTGCTGTCTATTCGAAGTTGTAATTATTATGGGCAATAAATAGATGATTTCAATCAGAAATTGTATGTGAAATAAAAGCGATGAGATTCTTATATGAAGGATATGTGAAGGAAGGACAGAGAATCGCGTTCTTAAGTAAGTATTCATTCTGAAGATCACGACTACGATGGAGATATATCAAGAACATCGATATAATAGAACAAAAAATAATAAAACAAACAAACAAAAAACAAAAAAAACGAGAAGGGGCCAATGGAAACTAAGTCTGTCTGCAGTCAAAACAAAACATGTAAAGCTTTTTATGATGATGGTTAAGGATTTGAGGGACTTCTGAAAAGGAATAATTGTAGAATTGTTTTGGTTAAAGAATAACATTAATTTTGAAACGGCCAATGTTCTACACTTTTCAATGGTGAAGTTCACAATAGCGAGTGTTACTAGAAGTTAAAGGGTCCCCACAATAGGCCTTGCAGGCCCTTAGGCTCACGGGAAGTAAGGCTCCGGCGTTTCTTGACCAACGGGACTACGTTGAGGTCGGATGGTCATTCGTCGCCCGCCCGTCTTTAACTCCCGGGAAAGAAAGCCATTCGACAGAGGACTGGATAGGCCATAGGATCCGTTTGGAGGAGAATGGGGCGTGGAAAAAACCGGCCTCGGCGGGACCCGCCACGTCCAACCCGCAGCCAAGCGTCCTTACTCACTCGGCTATCGGGCCCTAGTATTACTAGAACCACATCTAAAGTAGATAGGAACGGCAGGGTTAATGTTGAGTTCTGTTCTGTTTGTTGAGTTTCAGAAGGAATGAACCATAATCTCTTCCTCTTTCAAATTCTGCTTTGCAGACAATTAACTTATCAGTTGCTGCGAGTGACATCAGGTAGCTATGGATTTCAGAAAATAACATAAAATCAATTTTCTTTGAACTTGTAAATTTTTACAGCTCTTCTATTTTTAGATTAATTTCCAATAAGTAAACAAATTAAAACCCATTTAATAATAAATAGCTTTTAGCTTTCTGCTTATACCCAAATCACACCATCATATTTTTCATCATTGTTTTCAATCATTGACCCTATCTTTGAGGTCTATGATCGTGTGATTTGCCTCACTTGACCATTTTCATCATTGATTTCAATGATGAAAAAATTTAGAAACTGCTCTATCCGATCGATGTTTTCAATGATAGCAATTAGTGAAAGCTCCAATCAGAACATACGAGCTTCGAGAGCGAAGAAGCCAACCGGCGCCATTTTGCCACCGTTTCGATTGAATCGGAAGGCTGTTATAAATTAAGTATCACAATGAGGAGATTATCTTTCGAAAATAAACAATATTTTTACTGAAATAAATTAAATCTATGCGTTAGAATCTGCAGATGACAACTTTTTAAAGAGAGATTTCATTTCTTCTTCAGCTCGTTACGCTCGCAAAGGCCTGTGAGATTTGCCGCTGTTTCACCTCGCTTTCGCTTAAGTAGTAGAGATGCTTGAATACAATATACAATTAGTTTCGAACAGATTGACAGCTTGCTAAAAGTCATTTCAAATTCTACCGAAATTGCATTGCCGCAACACGATTTTAACCTCTAAAAAAAGATTAAACACCGTCTTTTCATAACTGGGGAATCTTTCGCCATAATATCGAGCTCGACGCTGATTGGTTTTAACTCTCTGCCAATCATATGCACTATTTTATCATATTTTCTTCGATCGTGTGATCGGTCACAATGATAGGAACACTTCACTGACATTTTCAATGAAGCAAATCAATGATGAAAAAATATGCTGGTGTGATTTGGGTATTAGGAAGGGTTATCACTGCCTCGATCTTTCATGTTTCTTTAGTGTAAAGGGTGACTAAGGGACACAGTCACAGTAACCTAATTTAAAAGACTGTAGAAGGATTTGAAAATATTGATTTGTAACATGATTCATCAGTTAAAAGTAAATTACTAGAGGCTCAAAAAATTTCTATCCTCCTCGAAATAGATACAAAGAGTTCATTTCCAAAAGCGATTACTTCAATTATAGGACGTATTTTACTTCATTACTTTTTGTTGGAAGGGAGAGGTATGGAAGAAGGGAAGGATTGGTAGGAACCCATATTGTATCCGAAAATGGAAGAAATCTAGCAGTTGGGACCAGGTTTTTGAATTGGAAAATCATCGTTTTGTTTGTAAACGGCTTCTCCCAATTCGGAAACAGGCGTTTTTATTTATGGGTTGATTGGCTAAGACCGTCGTAACCCCTCCCACTTCAAGTCTCTGGGAACACCTCTGATTACTGTTATATATTTTTTTAGTATTATCATAATTACATAACAGGATTTCTTTATATCATGTCAGTTAGTTAGCAGTGTGGGCTACAGAATAATCATCAAAATAGCATTTGAATTAGAAGCATACTTTGGTAAATTAAAGCGTTTTTATTTTCAAAAATTTATGAATGATTGAAGTCCTTTTGGAAGTGAGCTTCTTCTTCATATAAAAGAGAGATATCAGATAAAAACGAATTATTTATTTTTTAAATCCTGACTATCATCAATTAGTATGGACGGTTCCATTTTGGAACACTGATGTTCACTATAACTGTCGTAAATATTCCCCGTTTGTTTGTATGAATATGATATCAGTTTCATTCGTTCAATGTAAGATGACAACACTGTCACCGTAAATTCTGGACCGTTGCCCTGTTCTGTATTAACACCTTCTTTCCTTTGACTTGTTTCAAATGCCAAGATGTTGTTTATGTCAAAGACGCATATAGTTCATTTGAAGAAGATGCAGTAGCTTAAAGTCATCGCAATGTTCATTTATAATATAGGCCTAATTTTATCAAGATAGACATTTCTTTTGTTTCACTGGCAGCAGTGGTTTTCATTTCAATTGTTCACTTGAGATTGAAATTTAAATTCTTCATCACTTCAAAAGTAAGAAATTATCAATAGTTTGTCTTTTCATGCACCTATGAAATTCTACTGGACTGACATTTATGAAACTTGATACATGGATTTGTAGAATTTGAAAGGGCTTGGGATTTCTTCCACTGCTGTTTTGAGGCCTATTGAATTTGGTACACAACGAGATTAATGAAACGTTACGATTTCTTTGAGATTGGACGATATTTACTGCTGTAAGTTTGTTTTACATAAACTTTGCACAGCTAATGCTACTACCAGTTTCCCTCTACTGGGATCAGAAAGTTTCCACTCAATCTGAACTGTAAGATTGGTTTCCCTGTCTCTTCTTTCAATCTACTACCTTTTTACTTCATTTCTTACCTCCTCTTTTCATCTTGACTGCTGTCGGAATAGGACATATTAATAAGATAACGAGTAGTTTTACAAGGATCTCATGAGCAAAGAGAAATTCAGGATTTTGTTCTTGGAACTGCAAAGACCAACCTCGCTTCTGTTGAGATACGAATTGACGAAAAGTTTTAATCGAAGCTTTATTTCTGACGCTTTATAAGGAAATCTCTCAGATGCCAGAGTTAATGAGGCCGGTATTTCCAGAGCCCGGTCCTAATCTGCCCCTGATTCTTTTCATCAGCTATTTCATAAGTAATGGTCATTAGAATTCAACAACAATTTTCCGGAAAAATGTTTTCAGAAAAATTTCCATTCTCTTTGATTAACCACATTATTATTAATAATAATAATAGTTGAAGAACAAGTACCTTATTACAAATATGAACCTACAAATATGAGAACTGATTACATAAGATATATTGGAATCAGACAGTAGTAGTACAGACAGACAACAACATGCAATAGACCAGATATTCCATTGGTAGATTGATAAAATAACCCATCTTATAGGACTAGCAGTGCCTAACACCAACTATCTCCAGACGACTCTAGAGGAGAAAGTGATCAAATACACCACCTAAAAATACGAAGTGAAAGAAATGTGGAAGATGGATAAGATGGTAATAGTTCCAATAACACTATCATCAACCCGGGTAATTCCTAAGGCTCTCATAAAGATCCTGGAACTACCGGAGAAGACTTACAAGGAACGACAGAAGGCAACGATACTAAATACATGCAGAATAGTGAGAAGATTCTTTGATTAATAATGAATGGACAATTGATCCTAAGTATCTATGATATCTTTTTAAAATTCTACAGGAAATAACAGGGAGACAAAGACATGGTACATAATAGACACAGAAATCACGAATGAACAAACCATCCTTTTAATATTAATTAATCGATTTCGGATAAACCATAATTGCGGGTAAATACAATCGAATCGGAACCAAACTTATCTAAAATGTAAAATAGGATCTTATTTTTCATCGGAATTGAATCCGGATTATCGACGCTCTACTGTATTTATTTATCGAATGGCATTCATGAGATCGAGGCGATTGTGTGGCTGATTAACCACACAAAATCAAAATTGCTAGTTCTTTGGTGTAACCCAGGGGCACCACAGGGGGTGAACTAGCTTTTACACCCGAAGAAGCGGACGCAACACTGAAGAAAGAATGAAACATCCAAGCCCACGCAGGGATTTGAACCCAGATTCCGACATAGCCACAAGGCCATGCCGGAACGGCTAATTTATAAATAAAAAAGAAAAGACCAAAAAAAAAAAAAAAAAGTGAAGCAAATTATTTGATTTGCTTGTTAAATGGCATTTCCATTTAACGAGATGAATTCAATCAAAGAGGAAATCTCAAACTTTTATACCTTTTTGTTTGTTAGGTTAAGCTTTCGGACCCTGACTAAGCTATCAAAGCCAAAGTTGGCAGGATCATTTATTAGAATCAGGAATATATTTTAGCCAAGTTTGGTTTTGATTCAATCGTATTTATTGAACTTTCGCTAAAAAACAAAATAATTGATTAACACTAGGACGCGTTAGGAACATGACAACGAAATTCTAAATGATTTATTTTCGGTTTCGACAACCAGGTGATGCTGTTATTAAAGGTACAGCGTGAACCGATGACCTGTTGTTTCTCCTGAACTCATGGCGACGCCGGATCCTTCCTCTAGTTACAATATAGAACTCGACCTGAGAATCATAAGAAGCCATCTTTTGTTTTACGGATCAATTGTGGAAAAAAATAGAATATACTAATATTTATTCTCATTATTACAGAATACACAAAGTTTTATGAGCAGTTTAACTTAAAATGTAATAAACAACGACATCATTATCCCTCAAAACAAATAGAAATAATATCCATTTACCAGGATATCAAGCATTTACGTAAGAAATAGTGTAATTTACGAATCAATAGCAATATAGAATTCCTTACAAAATAATACAGAATTACAACTAATTCTCTTTAAGAAACATTTTGATCGAATAGTTTAGAAATTAACTACTTGAATGATTTAAAATCTAGCCACTCTTTCAAATCTTCCTTTCAAAATTTTACTTATTTTGTTTTATTGCTGATCTTTTAAAACTGTTTAATTTAATGATCATCATCATCATGATGTGCGATCTTCGTATATACGAAGTTACGCGGTCTACGGAACCTAGTGACCCCCGAAGGGCGAACCCCTAGGAGAAGCCGTAGATATACTACGGAACAGATACTGGGGGGTGGTTTCCCGTTGCTTTCCCCCAGGACGCCATTAAGGAATGACGTCAGACCGAAGAGAAAGTGAAGAAGAGGCTGGACACACAGGAAAGGAAATAGAAACAGCCATGCCCTTGCCGGGATTCGAACCCAGGAACTGGCGCACTGGACGCCACGGCTGGCCGCCGCCGAGACCGCACGACCACGCCAGCACGGCAATTTAATGATAACTTTCTGTTAATTTTATTTTTATTCATTTATTTATTAATCTTTGATTTCTCAAACATTATAGTTTTTCTCTTTCTTTCTCTTAACCTTTTTCGCAAGAGTCCGTGTTGGGATCTTCAGGTCTAGGAAACTTACAATGGTGCAAATCTAATTTTTGTTTTGAGATTAATAAATTAAATCAGTTATAAATTTCTTTTCTAGAAAAATTCAAAGAGAAATTTACGCGTAGGCCTACATATTTTTAATATCTTTTTTTTTCTTTTATTTATAATTATTTTATTATTATTTTTATTATTATTTTATACTAACTATTTCTAAATCTGATTTTTAGAACAGTTCTTAAAATGCAAGTGTTCTTTGATACATGTTTCCCTAAAACCCAAATACTACAGTTCTTTGTTGCTTACGTTTGGTCCCTGAAGTCAACTAAAAAAAAAGGCCTGGGAATGTATTACATGTTTGCTATTTCCCTTCGTGACCTAATTTTGGCGCTTCTTTTTTTTCTTTTGTGTGTCGAAAGCTGTTAGGCTTAAAAGCTCTCATATCTCTCTGCCTTCGAGAGAGATATTGTTGGGATTAGGCCTAAACGGTAGCAATGGCGGGATGATGTGTCTCTTGTCAATCCTAACTCAAGGACACAATGTTCCATATTTCTTTTTTTTCTTTGCCCTTCCCTTCTCCTGTTTCTTACTGAGAGGAAGGACGAAGAAAAAAGTGTTGCAATTTTCAAGCAACTGACACCCAATCGTTCATGATATGAACTCCATTCGTGTCAACATTCCCTTCTCAGTGAATTGTCTCAAAGGAGAATTACTGTTATGATTTCGAGCGGACTGAAAATAGAAAACAGTGATAATAATTCTTAATTTTTACTTCTGAAGGATTCTTCTTTATCTAAATCAAATAAAAAGTTTTTTTTTGAAAAAAAAAAAAAAGAGTAGAACATGAAAGTTTTTTTTGGTTAAATTTTGGGAAGTTTAACTTAGAACAAAAATTTCAAGTAATTGCAGGAAAAGCAAAAAATAACAAAAAATAGAAGGGAAAAATATTCTCAATATTTTTCTGGAATAGAAATCATATGTAACGCCTGTACACTTGAATAATGGAAGTTTAATGAATATTAAAACTACATAAATAAATAATTAAAAATGACCAGGTTTCAATCGCAAGACGGAATTATCTCAAAAAATTTGAGAAAAAAATTTGATTTTTTTTTTGTTGAGAAATTTCCCTCTCGCGATTGAAACCTGGTCATTTTTAATATTATTTTTTTTTAATTTCATTAAACTTCAATTATTCAAGTGTACAGGCGTTACCTGTGATTTATAAACTTACACGTAAAAAACTGTTATTTATTTTTCTGGAATGTTCTACTACCCAAATACAAGCAAATTATTAACCGATGCTTGATTTTACTGATCATTGTATCAACATTGTTATGTATTCATGGAAGATTTTCTACGTCCTGATGTTGGCAATGATATAATGACAACTCAGGTCTCCATGGGGTGGTTTTGAAGTAAATACAAGTGTAAGCATTTTCTGCTACTAATTAATTAATTAATGTTTGGGTTTTTAGCCTCGTTTCCTAAAATAAAAACACGATCGTCTTAAAACGTGCCATATGTATTTATGGACAAAAGACTTTCTAAATTTTCTATTTGACAGTTTTTCTGTGCATTTTTCCATGAAGGCAACAATTAGAAGATCATAAGCAAATCAATGAATTTCTGTCGAAGTCTAACTTAATGACAGGAGTTTCGGTATTTGCAGATTTTATTAATTTTCAGAAAACAGGAAATTTGAAGGCTCTGTTGTACTCGGCAAGTGTCTTAATTTCACTGAGACAATTCATTTGGTTTTACGAGACAAAAACCAATCTCCCCTCACATCATTATATGAAAAATTATTTTTAAATTCCTTCAGTAATTTCTTGCTTGAAGACTTCGATGTAGAAAGGCAATTAACTTTATAAATTTGTTTCAAAATGTAGTTACTTTTTTTTCTTCAAAGAATTATTAATCATTCAACAGATGTGATAATCCGGGAGGACCTTTTGATCAAACATTATTAAGGGTAATAAAAATTATTAACGTGCGCCACGATATTATTAAGGAGATAATAGACTCTGATATTAGCTACAAATAAAATTCTGTACTTCGTTTTTAACTAGTTTTAACTAGTTTCTGCAAAAACTACTGAACAGAAAAGTTATTTCTATTTCCTATTGAATTAAGACAAATACTTTACAATTGCATCTTACAGGGCAGCAAACAGTAAATAAACTATTAGAAAGAAAACCAATAATAGGATGTCAGAAACGAGAAACAAAAAAAAAAGCTAACATTTCAAAAGATTACAATTCTAAATGTTAATCATAAAATAATAAAACAAAAAACAAAACAAAACATAATTGGCGTACCTGCTTTTGATACAGGATGGAAGTCATTTAAGGTAGGAGTGGGGTAAGTTCGGACCGGTTTTTGTTAAGTTTGAATTTAACCATTTATTTGTCAAATTCTTTTTAAAATATTAATATACATTGGTACCAACACGGAGTGGAATTATACTCTTTAATTTGTATTGACAAAAACACCAATTTCCATTGTAAATTTTAATTTTTATAGATAATTATAAAAAATGACAACTATTCCGAACTTGCCCCATGTACGGGGCAAGTTCGTAAACAGCTGTTTAAAACGTATTGAAACCTATCTTCCTATGTAATGGGGCGAAATCGGAATTATTCATAAGCCATTTATAAAATGCTTTTTATCGTAAAATAAGTTGCTCAGTTAAAAAGTTAGCAAGTAAGTAAGTAAGTACATATTTATAAAGATTGAATGGTTTTTGATCTAAAAAATCGTTATAAAATATTATTAAATTAAGCATGAACAAGAAACCAGAAAAAGCAAAAAAAGTTTGAGCGCCTGCAGAGTGCAGGCAACTGCGTCTTACCCCGCCCCATGCTCCGAACTTGCCCCGTGCACTAATATTTTCGGGGCTAGATCGGAGTAGTGCTTTTCACAGTAAATTTCAAAGAATCGAAAGGATTTTATTATTTAATATAAACTTTAAGCAATGTTCTTCATACTTACCAAAAAGCACTCAAAAATTCACTGAAAAATGACGGCACTTTGTTGGACAACTCAAGTTTAGATGTGTACTGTACAAGTAGCTGCATTTTATGTTTGAATTCTAAATAGGTATTTCCCCCAATTAATGATAGACATCTATGTCGATCACTTCATAATAACCTGATACAGGTTTAACCTCTTAGCTTGTATAATTTAATTTATATTAGAATAAATTAATGGCGTTTACGATCTTACCCCGTTTACGATCTTACCCCACTCCACCTTATGTAACTTTTATTTTAACCCCAAATTTCTTGTCCAATTTTCTTAGTTTGTATTATAATTAATTCATATGGGCTAACTTAAATTTTCATTTCATAATTCCACTAAAATTCTCCTTTTAGGCAAGTGTTCTCTGCTGTCACGACCACAATGCTTGAAAAATGGTAAATAATGATGGTTTGTCTCTTAAGCTAAGGTTGGCGCCCAAATCTCCCTTACAATGTTACATTCCAGAAAACTATTTAATTTATTTTCTATCATCAATAATAATATCGTCCTTTGTGTAAGTAGATAATAAGACATTAAAATATGTGCCAAAAGTATAAGTAAATATTTCATAGATAATGCTCAGAAAGATTAGGAATACCAATCGATTATCCAATGTTGGCGTTCATTGTTTTTCTGTGATGGATTAAGACGTAATAAAATGTAAGATTGGTTAGCCTAACTTTATAATTCTAAGCTTAGAAAAATTGTTCAGTTACTTGCATTCAGCCAATGTATAAACAGAGGATGCATTAAACTATGTAGGAAATATTTGAATTGAAGTCTTATTTTCTGCGTTATAATATAAAGGCTTTACATTACATAAACTGATTATGGGTTTATGAGTCAAAAGTGAGATGAGGAATCCAATTCTTAATGATTTCAAAATAACGAATGATTAAAAAGCAAAGCAACAAAAGTTAATAGGGAAGTGGATTGAGTAAAAATCATTTAAATACTGAGCAGCAGCCAATGAAATGAGTGCTCATAACGTCCGTATCAGCATCAATCTACATAATTTATGTTTTACAGAACGTAATCAAACAATTCATCTCTTCCATCCACACCGTGGATGCCGATGCTGTATTTTTCATGAGAAATCATTGCAATGAAATGGAGGTAGCATAGCCAGGAACAATTCTGTAGAATTAAGTGATCAAGAAATAATGATTCTGAAATTCTGTTGTAAGTCAATCAATTACGTCTTAAATTAAGATAAAACAAATTGCATTGAAATGTGCATTCTTATATGAGGGATTTTTATTTCACCTATTTCTGTCGATCTAAATCTTAAGAAGTATAAGACAAAATTACCACTATATTTCTAATGTTACTGGGAAAAAAATTTGCAACGTTGTGATAATTACTTCAGTTATTAATTGCTTTATTTTGAAAAGAATCGCCTGAGATCCAAATTAGGAAGAAAATGTTCCTGACAAGTAAGTCTCAAAGAAACTCCAGTAGGTAACTACTGCAAAATTTTGTGTCAAGATCGAGAATATAAATTTGCACATAAACAAAAATCGCATTCACACGTTTTAAAACAACAAAAATTGTCACTTCCTCTCATTTACTTGATTTTCTCGAACGCTATCTTCAATTTTATGTAACTGCACAGCATTTATCTACGATAATAAGATAGTGGACCATTACCACACATTGACCCACTACCTTATTCTTATTACAACTGCACTTTAAATATGTTTATTCCAACTTCAGTTTACTTGTGTTTTAAATTAACATTTTCCTTATTAAGTGAACTTCATCATCATCATTCAGCCTTTATCAGTCCACTGCTGGACGAAGGCTTCCCCCATACATCTCCATCTTTTACGGTCACCAGCTTCATTTCTCCATCTCCTCCCCGCAAACCTCTCCATCTCATCCATCATCTTCCCTTTGGTCTTCCTCTTTTCCTTTGACCTGTGAAGGGTTTCTAAAACGTGGTCAGGCTCGTCCAGTTTTTCTTAGTCTTTCTGGCCAGGTGTCCTGCCCACCTCCACTTTGACTTCTTTAGACATATAAGTGCGTCTTGTATTTTGGTTTGTTGTCTGATCCACGTGTTTCTTTTCCTGTCTCTCAATGTTATATTTAACATGTTTCTTTCCATTCGTCTCTGAGAAACCTTAATCTTAAGTGAACTTAATTAGTTTTTGTTCTTGAAGAAGTGCTTCATTGAGTTTAAATGGTTATTGAAAAAAATTAAGAAGATAATATAAAATCCATCTTAATAGGTGAAACAAAATAATCGAGAAACTGAAAGGCCGTTTACTTAAGTTTTTCTTAATTATAATGTTTCTTGTAAATGCAAGACTCTCGCAAGTGACGTTCTTAATAATAGGTATCAAGATTGTGAATTATGGAACAAAAGAAGAAGAAAGATTTGTTAGAGAGCAAACAACTGTAATAAAACTGTGATAGTAAACGCCTGAATAGTTAGTAAAAATAATTTATTGAAACTTTTCTTTGAAAAGAGCAAAAACGAAGGCACAACGCAAATAACGAGAGGGGAAAGGATTTCTATTGAAGTACATTAAATAAGATGATCACCAACAAGTTCATGCTTAATGTTCAAAGAAATCACTACATTTATTTGCAACAGTTTGAAAAAATAAATTATTAAGTTTCATATATTTATACTATTAATTAATTGCTTAACACTTGCTGTTACAGACAGGATTATTTTTTCGTTACAACCTATGTTAAACTGATATCGTATTCTGAAAATTGTTCTCTACATGTAAACAACAGCAATGATTCATTACTGCTCTTCTACATATACTTCGTCCAATAAAATACTGTTTTTAATAATTCAGTATTTGTAATTTCATTTTATAAAGGGAAAATATTATCTGTAGAATAGTTCCTTTCTAATTTTAGATACATGCTTTAATGGCGAGTTTTCATTTAACTTCTGCAGTCATAAAACTGCCTACAACAGGTCTTGGCAGCCTTTCAAGAAACAGTGTATCTTTCAGAATATGTAGATTTATTAGCACTTCAAACTACTCAAAAGATGTCACGAAGTAAGTAAGATATTACGAATCAAAGACTTGAAAAATTTACATGTCATTTTTTTAATTGGCAGTGTAATATTCGTTTTGTATTTTTTACTGATCTAATTGGGGGTTTTTATTTTTCAATTAATTAAAAAGAAGGTTTTGGGCTGTTTTCCAATTGCGTTTTTTGTATGTGGCAGATGAGGATAGTTACCTTCGTTGTATTTCTAATTTTCTTTGGAAAAGTGCCCTTACAGACTCTCCCTCTCTCAGCAGATTAATGAGTGAGGGAGTGTAAGAATCTCGTAACTTAATGAAAACATGATTTCATATTTTTCTCTAATAATGGCTTCTAACGAAACAGTGCCATTAAAATTAAGTGGATTTCAAGTTGTTGTTCCAAAGCAATTCACTTTGTTAATAGTCAAAACAAAAGTTTCTGACAGAACATTTTGAAAACTGTTATTAAATATTGTGTTTTTCTTGCTGCTTCAGTGAAAATAAAATAAAGGAAAAATCTTCATATATTTGTAAATTATATTATATTTAAAATCAAAGAGATTTTCAAGTTTTCCATTTTCTAAAAATGAATTAAATCCGCGAATACTTAACTTGCTCTAAATAACGTAGTACAATCACATCACGCGCAAATGACACTGGATTACTAAACGGATCATTACACATAGTTAGATATTAATATAAAATTAATTGTTTTAGCTTCTAATGCTTTTCTTATTAATTTCTATGAGGATTTTTTGTCAACATCAAGCTCAAATTTCTCAACAGGATCCTCACAGAAATAAAAAAGTGAGATGAATTCATTGGTTCAAACGTTATTGGTGAAACAGGTGCAAACACAAGGATACTCACAGATACACGATTGGAAGAGTTATAAATCTTTTTAACATGTTCACATTAGATTGATAAGAATTGTTTTAGGTTTAAACTTTCCTTCCATTACATATCAATTTCATTGCTATGATGAAGACACGTTTTGTTATTGTTTGATTTAGAATTCATGGATATTATTTTATTTTACGTTTGATTTGGGAAGGAAAAAGATATTTTCTTTTCCCGTTATAAGGCTTGAAAAAGGATATCCGGTGAGAATCCGAAATATCGCCAGTATGAGTTTGTGGAGTTATTAAGGAATAAAGAGAAATTTGTAAGTTAATGTGTCATTTATGATGATTTATTAAGACATGATAAGTTTGCATTCTATTCTCAAATTTTTTTCATTAACTGAAATCGAGAAATACAGGCAATGCATTCTATAAAGCTGAGCGAACACGCGGCAATTTCAGGCAATATTGTGGGACAATATTGCTTATTTTTATTGCCGACAACCGTTGTCAGTTCAGATCACGCGCGAACACGTAGTTTTTCCGAAACGAATATTGCCGTGACAATTAATGGTTACGGCGCTTCTCACTAGGGAGAGCTAAAGAGAGAGCGTGTTTTCGTACAGAATTGCTATTGTATTAAACGCCGTCCCTCTTTAGAAATCAATTACGATTCTTTCAGTATCAATTGACAAAATGTTGTTGTTGGAATTATCTGTTTTGGGCCGACCCATTTTGCTGATTTTAAGCCTTGTTTCTCAAAGAAAATGGCCGGCGTGAGTGACTGAATTTCCGATGTTCAAAGTCTCGCCTCCTTCGACGTCAGCATTGTCACGTGGTTTCTTCCGTTCATGTGATTCGCTATTGTTCCAGCAATACGTTGCGACAACTGAAATTGTTCCTTTTTTTCCGACAATCTCAATTGTCTTGAAATGGGCAATCTTGGACAATATTGTTTATTTTTATTGCTTGTCAGCAATGAACGGTTGTCAGCAATGAAAAGGGGCAATATTGTCCCACAATATTGCCTGAAATTGCTACGTGTTCGCCCAGCATTACCGGATAATAGTTCCAGGCGTGAAGAAGGAAGATGTTTGCTTAGTAAAAGCAAACTATGTTACTAAACAAATAGTAACTCGACTGGCAATTAGAAATGTTCCAAATAAAAAAGTTAAAATTTGTATTTTCTCGAGATCCGCAACTGAGTTAGTTGTTCTAGAGATTAAGGTAATACGGATCTTAATTAAAACGAAAAGAATTTAATGTGATTATAAAACGTTGTCTGAAGTAAACAATAATTCTTGTATCACACATTGAGATCCCATTTCAGATGATATACGATTGCTGGATATTATTGATCTCAAATTAATAATTAAGTACCTGGAATAATAAAGCGAAAATAAAGTAAGAACATTGTAGACAATCACCTGATTATTTAACCCCCTTTCGGGGAAATGGACAGCTCCGCAGTGAGTACACGCGACGTTGAAAAGAAAATGTTCTAAAAATTATTATTAAGTAAAATTATTATTTTATTGTAGGTAAAAATAAAATTATTATTTTATTACACATTAAAAACGCACAGATCACGAATTTATTAAGAATAAAATAAAACGAAAATAAAGTAGGAACACTGACAATAACCTGGAACCCAGGTCCCAGGGCAATCATTTCCTTCTAAATAAATGAATTTTCCCGAGACCTAGCTAAATCGCTTTCTCGCAGCGATTTAACTGCGGTTGATTCTAGAAAACGGTTAATTCACCCTACTTCATCAAATTCTTTTGAAGATAAAATTTACAAGAATTACTCGCTTTATCTCAAATTAATAATTAACTAATCAGATGGATCTACGAGAATTTTAAGACTTATAAAAATGGATCTTTACAGACTTATCAAATATAAAAAAAAAAACCAATTAAAATTACTATTAATCAAATATTAGCATAAGTCTATCGAAACACAATCAGTGTAGAAAACAACATGAACATTAAATAATATTACATTAAATAAAACAGCAGACGGCGTGACAACTTTTTAACATCCACAAGGTAAGAGTAGAAAAAAAAAAAGTTGTTTTTAAATTACGTGGACGGTTTGTAGCTCTTACTCATCAGACTAATAAATACGAACTGGTCCAATTTCCATCAAAATCAATAGGATTTTCCTTCTGAGACCCACAGACCATCTACAAAAGTTTGTAGAACATTAAGAATTTTGATGACAGACGGACGAACAATAACCTCTAGCTCTTAACTGTTAATCGGATATGTTCTAAAATGGATCGTTCTTGTAATAACCTAAACCTACATTTAAAATTGTATCTTTCTAGGATTTACCGTTTTAAAGTTATCGTGATTACGTATGGACGGACGTGTATACTACGACTTGAAGTTTACTACGATTGCGTTTTAAAACTTTTTCTTTTTACCCTTTTTTTTCTCTCCGGTGAATATGAAGGTTTTTTTTTTTATAAATGTTAAACAAAACCTATCCTGTGACAGCTACAGTGCAATATATGTAATAAAAATACATTGATTATAGTAAATAGGGAAACTACATTGAATGTCAATAATAAGGAACTAATAAACTTCTCTGCTTGCATTGTTGGACCTCAAAACTTTTTATGAGACTACAAGGCCGTCCAAAAATCCCAAGAGTTTAATTAAGATTCGAATAAAGTTTATGTAAACCTGGTAATTTTGAAAAAAATACTGTAATTTGTTTCTATAAGCAATGGCAGAAAGAAATCTGATAAATAGATGTTTGTGATTGTCTCTCATTTCGCACAGGATGGATTTTTATAATTTTGATATTTGAAAGTTTATTAATAATTTATCGATTACTTTTAGAATGGCCTAAGTCATTCAATTATTATATTACATCATAAATTTAACTTCTTCTCGCTTTATATAATAGTAATTGAAACAAAATCTTCGCTAACTACTTCTTCTTCTTTATTACAACATTTCAATTCGCTTAAATATTACCGATCTTCTTTAGATAAAACTTATTTCTATATCTTCTCAAAATTCAAAAAAACAAACAACAGCAAACAATATTTAATAAACATAAGAATAAGGAGTTGAAAGAATACAACTCATTGCATTCATGACATGAACTTCTGTACATTTTTTATACAGGGTGATTCATAAAGTACTGGAAAAATAGGCCTATAATGAAC
>JAFIDM010006943.1:62612832-62625404 GCA_023159025.1 Thereuonema tuberculata
TATTTTTCCAGTACTTTATGAATCACCCTGTATTTTGTTTGAACAAATTCACTAAACTACCTCTGTCTTTCTTTATACATTGAAAACTTCTAATAACCATTGACTTAACTCTAAATCTTTCATTACTGTCTTTGGTTCTGTATAAGATTTCCGTTATAGGATCCAGTTGTGTTTAGTTTCTAGGCAATGAGCCGCCCATTCTGAGCTATTTCTCCTGTTATGTTTGTACGCTCCTAAGGGTTCCATTACGTTTTCCCATAACGTTCTTCCCGGTGCTTCCACAATAAACATTATTACAGTCCCTATGCTTAAATTTATACACTACACCCACAGAATTTAGTTTTTCATTCTCTGTGCTTTCCTACTCAACTTTATGAATTAGCTTCTTCTTGTTAACGTATACAATTATGACATCATTCTATCGACATTATTCTTTTAGGGATTTAACAAAAAAAGAAGGTACAGAGAATGAAAAATTAAATTCTATGGGTGTAGTGTATGGGATTGTAACAATGCTATTATGGAAGCACAGGAAGGACATTACTGGAAAGAATACTGGAACACTTAGAATAACAGAAGAAATATATCAGAGTGTGGGGATCATTGCCTAGAAACTAAACACAACCCGGATCCTACAGCAGAAATCTTATACAAAATCAAAGACTACAACGAAAGATTTATAGTTGAGTCAATGAGTATTAGAAGTTTTCAATGTATAAACAAAGATAGAGGAACGAATATTAATGATTGTTTAGTGAATTCCCTCAAACAAAATATAAAACATATACAGAAGTTCATGTAATGTAAGCTGTTTACCATCTATTATATTCTTCCTGTCCTACTGTTATGTTTATTAAGATATTGCATTGTTTGTTTTTTTGAATATTGAGAAAATGTAGAAATAAGTTTTTCCTGAAGATCGGCAATATTTAAGCTGATTGAAAAAAATATAAAGTAAATATAAAAATATAAAAAGTATAAAAAGGGTAATAGGAGGTATGGCAGATGATATATCCAACGTGATGGATGTTTATATGCTTTATTTCAGTATATATTTATCAACTAACTAAGAAATTTGGATTACTGTGTTGTTTTTTTTATTTTTATTACGAAGTGGATTAGAAAAGAAAACTCTTTTGATGGAAAAGTAAAAATCTAATCTTCAACCAAAAAGCTACAGAAACATTGAGTTAAGTTCAATTAAAGGTTTGGATTAAGACAATTAAATCGAACTAAGTAAAATTATAAGCCTCATACTACACTAAGTATTATATTGCAAGCAATATTAAGATAAGAATCGTCTATCTTACAAGTAGGTCTACGTTGCATTAACAGATAATTTTCTATTCTAAGTCTAGCTTTGGAGGATTTAGAAAAGTTAAAAGATATTTCTTTCGAAGCTATTCCAAGACTTATGGGCTTATGGAGGCCGAGATGGTGTCTTCTGGATTATCAGTGCTTGACAAGTGGCTTTGATAACCGATGTTTTATGCTCTTGAAAGCTAATTGCTAATTAGCGTTTGGTTTCACCAATGTACGTGCATTTGCATTATTTGTATTTAAATTTGAATACACTCAGTTTTGTTCTGGCTTGTTTATTTGTTAACAGTTTCAAAACATTTAAAAATGGAGGCTTAGAACTACTTTTGAAGTGTCTCAACCATTTATAATGAGTATGAATTCAAATCATCCATTTCAGTTGAAGATCTGATGATGAATAAACGAAATCCTAGGCAGGTGTTTTTACTTCATTCTTCAAAATAAATGCGCTAATACAATAACATTACAATTTAGCTTGAAAGGAACCCTTTTCCATTTTTTTTTTAAAATGCGAAATAATGTATTTGTACATTATTAGAGACAGAATAGGTTACTTACAGATTTCGAAATATATATTCACATCTGCTCTTAAAGCTCTACCAGGAACATTTGTCCTTTTGAAACGTTTTATCTTGACTGTCTTTATCAGCTGTGCAAACTTAAGAGAGAAATGACGAGACGCCTGTGATGTTCTAATGAATCTGATGACGCTTCAGAAAAGAACGCAAGTCACAGCCCCAGCCAAAGTGGGTTAATCCCGAAACAGAACAATCAAAGAATAGGAAGAAGTCTCGTTGTCTTTTCGAAACAAATATACAGGGTTACTAAAAAACAAAGTGTTCATTTTTACAAAGATTCAGTGTTATTATGTGTCGTTTGAACTTCCATCTTATGCTTTGATTCCTGAACATTCAATGGGAGTGCTAATGTAGTTCAGTATTTTGTCCCTCATTTTGCTTAATGTAATCGATTTGGCGGATTACATTCTTAAATTCATTAATACGACGTCGTATTGGTAGGACGTGTACACATTTCACAGAAAAAAAAAAGATATTCCATGGGCGTCAAGTCAGTATCATGATGTTTTCTTGCTTAAAACCTAGCGGCAGCTTCGTGAATTAAAGAGGAAATCAACATACTGTAGTAAATTAGTTAGGTTTTTTTGGCACCTGGAATGAGGGATCACAATGTCTTAGGTTCTGAAACGAGGGATCCAAGGCCGAAGGGTCAACCAAAAAAAATTGCGGCAACTACTGTGACTCCAGTTTTCATACTGGTGACATTTACATTAAAGTCTATTAAAATATTACAGAATCTTCAATACTTTTATACTAACTCCGTTTGCTGTAAAAATCATCGTACTTCGATAACAGAAATGCTAAATTTATCTTAGTTATTGCAGGTAAAAGCATATCTTGTTCTTCTCCTGATACCAGAGATTCAGCAACATAAGGCTTCGTAATCATCAACCGTATAAGAAGCAACCCTCAAGGTCCTTATCCTCCTCTCCAGTTAGAAACTCTTAATCTATTTGACAAAGAGCTGGATGGACCCTGGAATCCATTGGAAATAGAAATAACCAAGAGAAAATTTCACAAATGTATTGTCCATACATAAAAAAAGGTGAGATTCCGAATTAAAGTATTTTTAAAGTCAGAAGGATTGATTTTCATCTTTACGTCCAATTGAGGATGGAGCACGAATACATTGTGACAAATACCCTTGTATGTATGTATGTAGTGAATGTGGGTGGCAGAGAAGCCAAGCACTGCGACCGAAGGTCTATTGTACTATCCCACAGGAAAATAAGGACAGATGGAGAGAAAGACTGAGAAAGTATGGTGGGAGAAGTGCAGGGGAAACGGGAGAACCCCGAGAAAACCTGCCCAGCGCGGATCGTCCACCATCACGAAACCCACATGAGAACCGAACCTCGGTACTCAGAGGTGACAAATACCCTTAATAAAATTTGTTCTGAGGTATTCTTCTTTAAAATGAAACCAAATTTAAAAATCTGTGATTACTTGGGCGGGGGTGCAGACATCTGTCATTACTTGAATAAAATATATTAAAAGCACAGAAGCAGTCTTAAGAAATTCTCATTTTTTGGTTGATAAGCCATCGTTTGTTTGTAACTCATCCTTCACCCCAATCAGGGAAATGATTAGAACATCGTAAACCCTCTCCCCGCCATTTGTAATTCCTAGACACGCTTCTAGTTTCGACGTACATAAACCATTCAGCCAATTATCAAAATACCACCGAAGCTTTTAGATAGTGTGATATTTTTATTTAAGTAACTATAATATAACTATAATTTAGTCATTACATTCACTTTTTGATATTTAAAACGATCGCTATTTCCAAAATAATTCCAAAATATTTTTATTACAAATAATAAAATCTTAAAGCAAGTTTTAAATAAATACTACTAAAAAAAAAAAGTCCAGATTTCCACAGTGACAGAATAAAAAAAAAAGATAGTAGAAAAATTTTAAAGTTTAAAATATTTTAAAAATATAAAAATTTAAAATAATAACTATTGTGAAATAGAACAAACTAGTTACTTTATTTCATGAAATTAATTAAAAAGTTATTATTTTGTAAGATTTTTTTTTAAATTTATGATTGAGATTTAAAATGAGTCTAGTGCTAGAATTTTCTTTAATTTTGGAATTTTATGTAAAGGCACTATTTTTCTTAGATCTGGTTTATAATATTTACAATTTTTTAGCCGCAACTAATTTTGAAGATTTATGACAGTTTTGTAAATTACATCATAAAAAGTTATTATTAAATTATTAAGTTATTATTAAAGTTAATTAAAGAAAATTACAGATATTTATTCTTTTTACTTTTTTTTAAGTTTGCGTATTTTTATCAATATTTTTATAGAGAGATATATGTGTATCTCTTCTTACAAATGAAAAAAACAAAAAACCTTATCGAATGGATCAGTTCTTAAGTTGATAAAACAACCCTAAAATAATAATTAGGAAAACAAATAGGAAACGAACAAATAAATAAATAAAGCGAGCTGGATTGAAGTGTTTGAAGTCGTGTAGAGTTCGCACGTTGAAGAGATAGAGTTTCTCTATTTCGGGAATGGATTGCCACTGAACGAACTACTTGCCTGGCGATAGCTGCATTGAGCTTCAGCGGTGATTAGCATCGCCTCGTGCGGGAGCCCTGTCCTGGGCCGAATCGCGGTTCTCCGGAGCGTGGACGAATGCCAAACACAGAACGGGGGTGGAAGAAAACACATACTCACCTGGTCGTGACAATTCCGAATGCGGATGTCTAATTCCGGAAGTCAGACCGGAAGCAGGGAATTCCCAGAGACTGTTCAGCACATCATCGGAATGGAACGATGGGAAAGTATGTCCATCACAAAAATAAACAGCCGGTCCAAATCGCAAAAGGGGGTGAGATGGCGCAGGTGAGACAGTCCGGGTCGGATATAGTTCTATCTAACTATAGACGGAACTGCGCTCGGAATGCTTCTCGTAGCCACATGTCCCGTCCGTTGATAAAGGAAGACTGCGGTCGTACAATTATCCCTCGCATATCATATTCCCTAGCAAATATCACAGCTGTCAACGAAACCCAGGCAGTTTCTTACATATTTAAGCTGTAGTTTTACAAATATCTTTATGTACTGAAATTGAATACTTTTACTTAAAAGCATTTTACTTAAAAACATTATAAGAATAAAGTTTTATGAAATAATTTATCGAATTTATTGTTTTTATTATTTCAATGATAAAAAGAAAATGAAATAAAATTTCGATTATTCAATTCGTAAATAATACTGGAAAATATAGTACTCTCCTAAACACTGAAGCGCCAGTATTTTGAATTTTCTGTTCTACATTTCTAAAATAAATGCCCTTTTTTATGCATCACTGGCTTAGAATGAAGTTTTAAAATGAACTAGTCGGCTACCCGTCGCTTCGCTCCGGAAGCCTCGCGTATGTAACGGAAAACAATTTGTTATTTAGTAAAAAAACACACACACACAAATTACATCAAGTAAAATAAAACTAAAATTTTTTTAAAGTTTTTTTTTTTATTTTAATTTTTGATGTATATATTCTCTCAATTCACGACTGCTTTTAGAATCAACGTGTGAATCATATATCTGTGATATATTTTTATTTTTTATAGAGATTAGAATGTAATCCTTGTGGTCTAATGCCTAAGACGTCTAACTTCGGAGCAGAAGGTTGCATGTTGGATTCCAGTAGATAACTTGTAGAAACTATTTCTATTTTTGTAAATTACAATAATTGCACCAGACCGAAAGAGAAATAAAAGATTTTCGTAATATAGATACAATTTTCAGTCGCTTTTCAGCTACAAATAGTGAGCTTTCAGTATTCTACTTAATAGAAATAGTGCTTCTTTCTTTCTTGAGTCTCTTTTTTTTATTTCCATTGATAATTTATAGTGGTTTTTGAGTTAGAAATAGTGATTGTTTTTGAGTAACGCATAGCGATTTTTCAGTATTCTACCTAATAGAAATAGTGATTATTTTTTTTTCTGTTCTTTTTTATCCAATTCCAATTGATATTTTTCAGTGGTTTTTGAGTTAAAAATAGTGAAAATTATCTATATCTATTAGCTAGGCCATCAGATTGTTCGATATAGATATTTGAAGAAGAGATTTCAGACGGACGCTAGTTGATATAGATGATAAATGAAGATCATAGCTTGTATACGAAATTCTTCGCAAGAAATTGATTGTGAGTATTCTTTAGAGTGAAGATAACCAAATTCTGTTGAATTGTGACTCAAAGACCTAAAGTTGTATGTGAGTTAAGACAACGTTTTCCAATTATATGGCAACTTTATTTAGAGTTTGTCCTTGAGCTTTATTGATAAATATCGCATAAGAAGGTCTGATCGGAAATTGTTTTCTTGTGAAAGTGAATGGAAGTAGATTACCGCATGGTTCCATAGACATCCTATGGATGAAAACAAAATCTCCTTTGTGAGTTCTGTTATAATTTCGGTTTCTATGAGATCATTATCGAATGAACAGCATTTAAGTTGAGTTCCATTGCAGTATGCAAACTTGGGATTGATGTTTCGCAACAATATTATTGGAGATCCAATCTTCAATGACAAACGATGTTGAGGAATTCCGCTGAGATTCAATGCGTTCAGACACTTGGGCATATAGAGATGTTCGTGTGATGGATTATCAGAAGTGTCAATTTTATTCGCACTTGTATTGTATGCTCTGTAGTCTCTCCTTGTATTCTTAGACTTATCATTCGATTGATGTTATCGACACTCTCGTTCATCTCGTTTATCCAATTCCAATTGATACTTTTCAGTGGTTTTTAAGTTACAAATACTGATTTCTCAGTATTCTACCTAATGACGTACTGCGTCTTTCTTTTTTTACTTTCTTTTTAATTACAATTGTTACTTTTCAGTCAAAGTCAGTTCAGTTTTGACAGATAAGTCAAAAAAGCAATATGAAGAGAGTTGTAGTTCCCATGGCCTAATGGGTAAGATGTCTGACTTCGGATCAGAAGGTTGCAGGTTCGATTCCTGTCGCGGATGTTTCATTGAAGTAATTTTTTCATTTTCACAGAAAACTGCGCCGGACAGACAGACAGACAGAGAAATAAAAGATTTTAGTAATATAGATTGTTACTTTTCAGCCAAAGTCAGTTCAGTTTTGACAGATAAGTCAAAAAAGCAATATGAAGAGAGTTGTAGTTCCCATGGCCTAATGGGTAAGATGTCTGACTTCGGATCAAAGGTTGCAGGTTCGATTCCTGTCGCGGATGTTTCGTTGAAAAAATTCTTTCTATTTTTCATTCTCACAGAAAACTGCGCCGGACAGACACACAGACAGAGAAATAAAAGATTTTAGTAATATAGATTTATAACATTAAATCGTAACATTTACAATTTGCCTTTAAATTTCACGGATCTCTTTCCACATATAAAATTTCATGAATTTGAATCCAGTGAGAATCGAATTGTTTTATGTTTACGGACTGACAGACAAACAAAATGTTTTCTTACTTTTAAGTGCTGCTAACAACTGATTCTCTCGAACACAATAAAATCTAAATCAATAATAATTATTTTCGCAGCTGACATTTTTTTTAGTTTTTGCTATGAGCTCTCTTATGATCTCTATGTGATCTATTATGATTTTGATTCAAATTACGTCTATGGAGGAGGAACCAAATGGAAAATGAAAGCAATTATAAGCCTGAATGTTTTCATTAAACCGAGTTAGTTGAACAGTTATTTTTTTTTCCCTTTTTAGCTTATTTCATGAAATAGACTCACGAGTTTTAGTGACTGTGTCTGTCCTCCTTTCCTCTTATAATTTTCGAACCAGTGAAAGCTTCTTGAAATTGAGTATGCATATTTATGGATAAAGTAACGATCTAACTTTTGTGTTTGAAAACATCTGTTTGGAGAAATTTGCGCTGTGGCTTAACCAAATGCAGGCGACTGCAAACCTTATATTTCTTTTACCAACGCACCTTTAATTCTGAAAATTTAAATATGAACTTGTTTCACATCTGGGATTTACATTTTCTTTATTTTTAATTTTCAAAATATTCAGCAATTCACTAAATTAAAACTAAAAAACAGTCAATTTTGGGTTTTTTTTTTCAAGGTATTTCTCGGTATTTTCAACTCAAAAAAACTTGACGAAAATCTAAAATTATAAAAAAAAAATTCGTAAAATAAAGATTTGTATGTAAAATATTTATTATTAGTGCAATAGTTAATTTTTAAAAAATAAAAATTGTGTTTTGTTTTTAATATTGTTTGAGATTGAATTATGTTTTTTTTTTTTTACATGCTATCAAATAATCATAATAAGAAACGTTTTCATTAAAGGCTTTTTAAATATGCAAATTATTTGATCTTTCGTTTCCAAAAATAAATTTGTTTTGAAGCACTTTTTTATAGAAGGATTTTTGTTAATTTTATTGAAATCTGTATCTATAAAAAAAAAAAATCCTTTCTTCTGTAAATAAGATTTCTATTTTTAAAAATTAAATGTTGCACTAATAATAAATATTTTAAATACAAATCATTATTTTACAAATTTTCTATCAATTTAGGTTTTTGTGAAGTTTTTTTGAGTTGAAAATAATGAGCAATTAAAAAACCCTAGAACCCCCCCCACCCAAAAAAAATGGAATGTTTTGGAATTTTAATTTAATTAATTGCAGAATATTTTGAAAATGAAAAACAAGAAAATATAAACCCACATGCTTTACACATATATAAAAGATATAATGCAGAGTTTGTAAAGCTCTATTTATCAGAACTTAAAGACTTTAATTCACTTCTTAATAAATTAAAGAATTCATAATTAGTTTTTTCAAATGAAAATTAACCAAAAACATAATTCTAAAAATAATAAATTAGAAAACAGAAATTCACTTAAATAAAAAAATAAAATTTAATTCAGGAGAAAATAATTTTAATTAGTTTTAATTTTTTTATTTTAGTTTTGCAAAGTGCGATGTGAATACCAATAAAGAAGCAGCTTCTATTCATAATAATAAGTATATTAAGAAATAACTTACGATGTTAATAGCAGCCCTGGTAATTCAGTTTTAGTTCTGTACTGAGGATCCTTTAGCACAAGTTGCTTCAGATGTTCTGTTGTGGATATAGGTATGTTTGCACAGAAATTGTCAGTTGTCCTTGAATTAATTCAAACGACTGAGTTTTAAAAAAAGAAAACACACAAATAAAAAAATGTTTATTTTGTGGCGTTTCAAATAACATTCCAACTGTTCAAATATTTTCTTTGGAGGAAAAAGAATTAATATGCTCTTAATTTTGTTACCAAACTACTGTAAGTTCACTCTTGTTTTTTAGTTATTCAGTCCACTTTCAGCCCACTGAAGTCGCTGCTAGAACACATTTTACGTTCTTGGTGTTTGCAGAACATGATAATCAATACAGAAGACCATAACAGATCAAAATTCTTCAATTCAAGACTGAGGCAAACGGTCTTGCCTCAATTAAAAATATACAACGCTTTAGTTGAAGCATTTATACAGTTTTGACGATATTTTAACAAAAATAAAGTCTTTCCCTGGCATTTATTCTCATGACGTCACAGTATAGATTTAAAATGGAGGTATTTTTGTTCATGTTTGAGGGGCGAGGGACAAAATTTTCTTTATAAGTGTTGAAATGCTTGTACCAATTTTTTTTGTTTATTTATTTTTAAATTTTTTTTTGCATACCCATACATAAATATAAATTAAATAAAAAGCAACTCAAGTCATTGGAATTTTTTTATTTTTTTTAATTCTTAAAGAATTCCTACTGTTTCCCAAGAAAATTTTGAATAATTTTTCGCATTACTTAAAATTAAACAAACTTCATATAAACAAAATTTGATCTAGGCATCTTGACAAAAATATTTAGATATAATAAATATTCATAATAGTAATGATAACGTGTACTGTAAATGTTCATGGATAGTCTTACTAACGCCTGTACACTTGACTAATCAATTTAATAAAAGAAAGAAAAAAGTTGAAACTTTAAAAATTAAAAATTACATTAAAATGGAATTTAAAAAAACATTAAAAGTCACAGCCAGGTTTCCTTCCCGAGAGGGAAATTTTTCAAGTGATATAAAAGTCACTGCAACAAATCCAAATAAATAGATTCAATTGTCCAAATGGGCGGGGTCTAATGTTGTGTCACATAAATATTATTTATTTCTATTTTTAACTCCGTATATTTTTATTGGAATAACTGAAGTAACTTTTAGGTTAAGAGACAATCAGTTTAGACAACGGAACTAAGAACAATCTTAATTATTAAATTTCATTAACACGAATTCACAGTCACTCAGTTATCATGTCCTCAAGATTCTATCAGATAAATACACTTACATGAAAACCTTATAAATTATTGTTCTGGAGACCAGGAAACGACAACTTTTTTTGAATTCAATGCCAATATCTCTTCCTTTGACTTCAGAATCAATATACAGGAGAATGGAAAACAAATACAAATAATTATTATTTTTCTCTTTAATTTAGATTATAATATTATTAAATATCTTCATTATAAAAGTGTAGAGGAATCAATTATTTCTATTTGTTATTGTTGTTCTTTATATTTTGTCACTAATTGACTATATTTTTGTCAATTTGAAAAACTAAATACAGTTGGACCTCGATATAAGGTCACCCGCATATAAGGTCACCCCGCATATAAGGTCACTTTTCTAAAGTCCCGGCTCATTGAATAGGAATTCTATGATATGGATTATCGGTTATATGGTCAGGTCTTAAATACGGTAATCGCATATAAGGTCACTTTTGTCTGTGATTTCAGAAATTTTCACGTGTCTGAGTTAGATGCAATTTTTTATATTCATAAAAGTTGGAGCTTGGTGTCAAACACATGCATTTCAAATTGCTTTCGACATGCTGGTTTTCAATTTGTGTGGCTGAAATAACAGATGAAGATGATGAAGACGATATTCCTTTAGCTGTGTTAATACAAGATCTCAGAAATCGCGGCTGTGCTGTGAATACGTGAGAGTTGATGATGAAATTGCTACCACTTCTCAAGCTTCGATTTCCGAAATTGTTTCGCAAGTTTTAGATTCCAATGCAGTAGAAAGTGAGGATAACGAAAGTGATCCTGAAAGTGAAGCGGTGACACAAGCAGAAGCGCTCAGAGCATTAGATGTCGTAGGACATTTTTTACGAGCCATGAGGGAGCTGAAGAACATTTTCAGAAACTACGAAACTACAAACATTGTACAAAAGATGAAACCAAAATCGTGACAGTCCTGTATTATGGATTATTTTAAGTAAGATCAGTTGTAAACAGTATTTGCTTGATCATACTAGTACTATTTGTATACAACTTTATTCCGAATTAAAATTAAAAAAAAATAATTTCTTTCTGATTCCATTAATTTTAATTGGTTCAACTAAATTAAAAAATTAAAACGTAATAAACTGATATTTTTGTACGTATTAAATTTTACCAAAAATAGATTGTATTTATATAATGCTTATTTATTGACAAATGCGTATGAATCGGTTATAAGGTCAGCCCGCTTATAAGGTCACTTTCGCGAGGTTCCAAGGAGTGATCTTATATCGAGGTCCGACTGTAATAATTCTTAGACTATAAATGATGTCTTTTTCACATTAGAATGATACAAATTACGTAAATAAAGTTCAAACTATCTCATACAATTCTGCCATTGTCTGTTGAAAGGTACTTTATCGTAATGGAAGAATCAATTGAATCACAGAGCCTTAAAGAAAGTAAAAAATAGAAGTAGCTTCAGTTAATTTCTTGTTTAAGTAGAGATGCATTGGAAAGTGAAGTTGAAAGCAGTTGCCTTTTAAAAGGTACATGAAAAAAATACGCGTCTGTATTTAAATATTTTCGAGATTCTTTACTTTTATTTTCCAGAAACACAAAGTTTTCTGTCTGATTAAGTTGTCTTTTGATATCAAAACTTTTTAAAATTACAAGTAGTTTAAGCTAAAAGTTCTTTCATTATTAGTAAATGTTTAATGGAATTTGAACAAAAAACGTTTGAGGTTGTTTCTTCACTGATTCTTGAAGATGAATGTTTAGGAGTTAGTTTTTATTATTAATTATTTAATTTTGTATTATTAAGACTGTTAATGCTACTGTCCTTAAGATGTCTTCCAATGTCTTTGCACTGAAGCATCGACGGTTGCTTCTAACAAAGCTGAGAATCCTTCGACTCTTTAGGTTTCATATCTGCAAAAAATAAATAAATAAATAAATAAATAAATATCTTTCTAAATTAAAATCGTTTACAGTTTTTTCCTCTTAAGTGAAATGAATGAGCAATCGAAGCCTGCGAAATTTTATTCTATATAAAGCAAATATTACTACCAAATACTGCTAGTTCATTTTCCTAAACTTTAAATTGCTTTATTCTTATATTTTAAATGGAGGGAAATCGCCAACCGGACAAATAAATATGCCTTCGCCTATTGAGCCAACATCAACGAGAATTCTGTACAATTGTTTCGTCCTTATTGGGGACTCATCAGCAGAATCTACTCGTTGATGTTTGGCTCGCCGGGCGAAAGCTCTACCCAAAGCAAATGCGATCCCGCGAATGGCTCGCCAGGATAAACAACGATAAAATAAAAAATGATCCTGAAAGATCCACAATATTAACCCCTTGTCCTCTCACTGAAAGGCACTAAGGAAATTAATCACAA
>JAFIDM010006943.1:62625414-62665848 GCA_023159025.1 Thereuonema tuberculata
TTATTTTGTAATTAATTATGTGCGTAGGCTTTAACCTGAATTTTTAAACATCTTGAACGCACGTTAAAATTTAATTATATTTAGTTCTGTTACTTAAAAGTGAATTATTTTTTATAAAAAAATGGAGGCTGTTAAAGGAATTGTAGAGAAAAAGCGACAGACAAATTTTCTCCTCCATTCCCTAGATATCTACGAGTAATCTAACGACAAATGTAATATACGGAAGATTGAGAGAAAGAGCTATGGTTAATAAGTTTCAGAATTCTGTGGACCAGTGGCTAACAATGACATTTGTTCATGGTTTCTTTCTGCTAGATCACGAAAACAATAAATTCTCGAAGCAACTAATAGGGAAAGAAACCAGCAAGAACATACTTTCTTTGTCTTTCTTAGCCATCCAACAATGGTCCTTAAGTGTAAAACGATTGTAATAAAAAAGAATTCAAATTGTGCTTCGTAAAATAGGAAACTTTAGAAATGATGAATATAAGTAAGAGAAAACAAGTACTATTTAAAGATCAAACGAAGAAAAAGTTTTCACTTACCTTTAAGAATTGAAGGCATCCAAATTGCCAAAATCAACAGGAGATGGACAGAACAAGAGAAGTTCATGTCTGAAGATCTGCTCTTCCGAATGTGGATGTCTTGTTGTTTTGATTATCATGAGGGCATTGCCTCCAGACGAGTAAACTAACCATTGGAACCATTCCAAGAAAAACGATAATTAATTAATTTGAATGACTCTCAGGCAAATACGAATCTTAGTTCAATAACAGAACACTTTCGCTTCTTAAGTTTCTTAAGACAGTAAAAAGCAAAATCCAAAATAGAAAAAAAAATCTCCCAAACCACATTTTAGGTTTGTTTTTATATCAGCAATAATGGATGGGTCTTCTAGTTGATAGATTTTTGATGGTGTTCGAGTTAGGTAAAAGAGTTCTGATATAGAGTTCGTTTTCATAAAGAGAAAATGATATTTATTTATTTATTTATTTATTTATTGTTGAGTTGGATGAATTGAATAAGAGGATATCATTTCCGGGATACGAGTCAAAGTTGAAACGTTTTCTTCCCTGAATCATATTATTTGCAAAACTCATGTTTGCTCTTAAGTATCGTAGAGCAAAATGAAATTAGAAAACCAATGCTTTGGAATGTAATTTGAAATCGAAGTAGATCTGTATGATCATTCGTGAAGATAGCTTAAGCTCTTTTATACTAGCAAGCTGAAATTTTATAATGGGGGAGTTTTCGCTATAAAATGTGAGATTCTCTTTAATTTTGGCAAATTGATGCACTTTTGCTAAATGTCGTAAATCAACAATCACAATAATATTCCTTAAGATGAATATTTTAAGTAACAAATATTGACTCGTTCATTTCTTCTGCTAATTCATTTTGTTACAAATTTAGATCATAGATCTAGCAAAATAAAACATGAAGATATTGTTTAAACGTTGTTAAGTTTAAATTTATATTTAATTTTCATTAAAAGAAAAACAAAACAAAACAAGGAATACAACGAATAAAATCAAAGTATATTTTGTTGTGTACATTTTATAATTAAATTACTATACGGGGGGGGGGGGAAGGAAACCTACAAAATCGTAAATGATTGTTATAATATTGATACAACAATCTACGTATACTAGGAAAGCAATTCTGATAGCATTTTTATTTAGTATATTTACTGGTTTTTTGTTCTTAATAAATGTAAATATTATTTTCTGCATTTTTTTTTTTTTTTAAATTTATAGAAAACATTTTATGATCAGTAAATCTTGAAGTGGCATTACATTACATTTTTAAAAATAATAAAGAATTAGAAAACGAAAGGACTTCATGTGCATAAATAAGCAAATTCCGCCTTTAAGTTTGTCAAATGAGGGAATCGGGAACAGCGGTTTCGTCCTAGTTAGGAACTTATCAGCCAGATTCACTCTCCTTCTTGACATGCACAGGAGAGGGTGAAAAGAAATGGAAATCGCTTCGCAGTTGATGACTCTCACCAACTGATTCAATTCACCAACAGATTCAATTCACCAACAGATTCAATTCACCAACAGATTCAATTCACCAACTGATTCAATTCACCAACTGATTCAATTCACCAACTGATTCAATTCACCAACAGATTCAGAATCTGAATTGAACGATTCTGCAGTGAAACATTGAATCATTCGACGAGTGGTTCTATACTACAAAGTACAGCACAATGGATATTACGCTCGCGTTTAGTCTTTAGATTGATTAGTTACTACACAGAAGAACATCTTATTCATTTACCTGCTGTGATCTTAACGCTTGATTTTTCCATAACAATTCAACCTAAAGAAACACTTTCTAAATGCAATTATACTGTAGATTTGCAAATAATCATATTTAGAAACAAATTTATGAACTACATGATAAAATCAACTTATGTTATTATTTTAACTGTGTAATCAATAAATGAATGGTCATTAGAATTCATCTCGGAAATTGTTACATATTTGCAAGTAAACATTTGAAAATATAAAAAAAACAAAAACAAAAATAGACTACTGAAAAAGTAGATTCAAGTGTGAAACTCTGAAGGCTACGATTGTTGTGAAGATGCACTTTCAAGATATATCCTGTACTGATTTTTAAGTACACTTAAGCTGAATACTAAACTCCTTCAAGCTATCCAAATCTCCGCCAATTATCAGACTGGGACAGCCGACAGCATAAAATCCTTTGCTGACTTCAGGGTTTCTTGTTTTCTTTGCTAGCTTATTGTAATATTTTTTTTTTGAAATTTTCTGTTTCTTGGTTTGTTTCTTCTTTTATGAAACACTCTTGGAATTTTTCCTGATTTTCCTTTTCCCTTAGTTTTTGTTGCCGACAACATAAATAATTAAAGGAGACAATACAGTCATTGCAGTGCAATTGTTCAATTTTTTGTCTTGGCTTTTTAGTAAAGCAAGATCACTTTTATACTTTTATCATCTAGATATAAATACAGAGTAATTATCATGCTTAACTTTTATTTAACCTTTTATTTCTGAACTGTCATGATATTCTATTAATATATGGCATCCTCTCCCTGAGCTTGTTTTAAAACGGTACAAGATAACATGGTGTTGTTATCATCACGAAGTGATGAAACCTGGAGTTTGTACGAGTTTTCACCTGTATTGTAAACAGTTTGTGGTAATCGATTCAAATGAATATGGAAGACTAAAGCAATCTGAGGGGATAACTTAGGGTTATCTATCTGGCCTTCGTAACGTTCCAGAATCGAGAAAATTGGATTTTAAACAAGTTGACCAAATCGTTTACTATCAGTCATGTTCCAGAGATGAGAAAATGAAACTATGGCCAAATTCTTTCCGATTTTGAAGATCTGGAGAGGATGTAGCAACGATTTTGTCAAAAGGGCTTCACTAATGGAAGATCAAGATAATAGGACTATCTCAAAAGAGTAAATGTTAAAATTATCTTATTTAAGAATATTAATATTCTTTTTTGTAATATAATATTTTTAATATCAGTTCTTAAAGAGTTTTTATTATCTCCTAATTATTTTTTTATATTGTAAATATGGATCTCTTTATCTATTTGTTTAGGCGCGTCCATTAATTACGTAAGGTTTTTTTAAAATTTGGACCCCTCTCCCTCTTGGTGATATTTGGTAAGATGTGTTGGAGCCCCCCTCCCTCACGTGAGATTTTTCCCTATAATTTTTAAATAATTAAATTTATTTGATAAGTTCATGTATTTTGCTTCAAACCCCTAAATACCTAAAGCGTTACTGATGTCTTCGTTTTTGTGAAAGAAGAGGAGAAAAATGATACTATGTTTTAGGTGCACTATAACGAATTTAATTAAATTTAGTAAAAGTAAAAAAATAGGCTGCGACACCACCTTCTCTAATTCTTCACTCTATCCATGGGCATTCATGTGCTTCCTCTATTGTAATGATTGGACACATGACGTCCATGTCTTTTGGTAGTATAGGAAGACAGTCATTAGACGTATCTACATCCCCCTCATGCAGCCTATCGTCCACGGCCCAGCTCCTCAGCCCGACGGGTGACCAAACGCTTTGGTCGAAAAATACTACAAAATGTTATAATCTGTTATAATATGTACATTCTCTGAATTAAAAAGTTGACGAAGATTTTCATTAATCCCCCCCTCCCTTTAAATGAGTTTTGGTGAGATTATGCCGGACCCCTCCCCCCATTTTGAGCTCACATAATTAATGGACGCCCCCTTAAATATATTTCGATTCTTACCTATTGTAAAGTTTAAGGAAAAGATCTTAAGAAAATCTTAATAAAACATTAAGAACTGTAGAAAGTAATTCAAGGAACTTTTATTAAAGTAATTCTAGTCTTGAGATGTTTTTTCCCCAATTTTTCTTATAAATTTTTACATTTAATTATTTTTAAATATGTGCTGAGCACAATTTTCTTTTGACTTCCACTGTCGTAATTGTAGATAGGACTACTTATTATTTATTATTATTTAAAAAAAAATAAAAGCAGTGAGCCCCAGAGCCTTTCTCTTCATGTGCTTCTCAGTAAAAGTTTCGTTTATTTCTTCCAACTAAGTAAGTAAAACAAAAATTAAAGTATTGGTTGATTTTGTCCGCTACATTAATGTGACCCGTATTTTTATTTTCAAAATCTGGTCAAACTACTCTACTCTAGATCTCTCGGTCTTATAGTTAATCCACAAACATATTAACCCACAAATGCGGGCACTTTTTATTAATTATTTATTTGATGAGGAGAATTTACTTCTTCTTATTTATTTTCTTATTTTTAAATTAACACTCTTACATTTTTGTTCAGGAGTAGATTTTGAGTTTCCACTTCTCCCTTATTCGAAAAATTACACTAAAATTCCTTTTTCAAAAAATTATGCATTTCAATCACAAAAGCGTCTTCAACTTAAAATTATGGAAATGTATTTATCGTGATGACGTTAGATTACATTATATTAATAGCTTCTTAAAACCCTTCTTCATCTAGATTAGCTAGATAATGAATTGCATCTTAAATTTATAATGTCTGTATTAAAATTTTAATCTAACTTTAAATTTAATCCATTAATCAGTGCCGCAGTAAGTGTAGGTATTAACAGAGGCCTAGTCGAACCCTCACGACTTGCTCTTTTGTGGTTGTTGCTGATCAGTTCCACAGCTATGCCCCTCCAAAAATTTTCAAAATGGCGGTGTTTTTTTTTTTTATTATTGATCCTCCTAGTCCCTAACATCAATGAAAAGAACTATTTCTTACCAGGCGCCAAATAGTTACCGGAGCTGCTGTTAATCGACTAATTTGTTTTAAAATGGTAAAATAAAAAAATAAATGAATTACAACTTCGAATCAACTTAAAATTTATTTATTGATTTATTTATTTTTATTAATATTTTGTTTAAATTTTTTTTTCAAGCAATATAAATATTGGTTATGAAAATACATTAGGGTGACAATGAGAAATCGAATTAATGAATGTAGTAGTTGTTTTATTTCGATTGCATTGTTAAACTGGCACCGCTCAACCAAATAATTAGTCAAGCAATCAAGTAAGATATTCACTGTCTAAATACTGTCACATCAACATCAAACGATGAACTGATGAAACAAAAGATTGTTCAAATGTCCGTTTCCAATTAACGGAAGAACTTTACACTTAGCTGCGAGTTTTACACTGAATTTACTTTCTTTTGAATAAACAGTGATTCATACAGTCTATAAAAGTATGAAACCTGTTGCTATTTCCTCCACAGCCGCTGAAAATGAAGTCTCTACATAACTGACTTCCCTGGTCAAAAAACCAACGGACGTGAGATCTAATGAAGCTATGTCTCACCAGATGGCAGTTCCCTCGGTCAGGTGGATGCAAGCAATGAATAGAGGTCGCCGCTAAAAAAAGAAACGAGAAATTATCAGAAACTGTTGGATTTGCAATTTCAAGTTGTTCAGAGTGAAATTTTTATAAAATAAAGCAAAATTGATAGGAGAAGACTGGAAAGAAGTCATTGCTGTTATAAAATGCTACATAAAATATACAATTTATCATGATTGCGTAGGAGGTTTCAATTTTAGATAATTCATGTAATTTCTTTCTCGCAAGAAGACTACATCAATACAACAAATAAATAAGTAAATACTTAAATAAACAACAAGCAAGCAAACAAACAAACAAACAAACAAACAAACAAACAAACAAACAAACAAATAAATAAATAAATAAATAAATAAATAAATAAATAAATAAATAAATATTATTATTATTATTAAAAAACAAACACAAAGCCTATGCACATGGCTAAAAATTTTTTATACACATTAACAACTTTAAAATTTAAAATTCCTTCGAACTAGTTTCCTCTCCAAGAGGAGATGTCATCAGCGATTAAAAAAAACAACTAAAGGTTCGGAATATAAACAGACAACATTTAAAAAGTAGCCAATCACAATCCACAATCCTATTTTTTAATCACAATCACAATCCTATTTTTTAATAGTATGAACAGTGCAAGTAAAGTTTTATTTATTATTAAATATTGTTATTCTTTTAAATGATCATTTCTTTGTTATTTGTATATTTTTACAACACTAAAAGAAGTGGATATTATGTAGAATTAGTTTTAAACTTGAATTTTTTTTTAAAAATTAAAATGTCAGGTGGATTCTGTTGAAGTGTTGTGGACTCTCATAGTTCAAGTCTCAACGTAGGTGTCAGTGCATAATTCGCATTGAGGGAACCGCATTGAGGTAATTCGCATTGAGGTAATTCGCATTGAGGGAACCGCATTGAGGTAATTCGCATTGAGGGAACAAAGACCAGGAGCAGGTCTTTTATCAAACAGAAAAGTTCACGAAATCTTAAGCATGGATATCAAAACCTTATAAAGATTTCTATAATTTATTAATAATACTTTTGTATGCATAAAAAACATTGAAATATACTTGTAGACGTCAGTGAATACTCTTACTGAAAAAGAATACTGAAGGCCGAGAATTAAAAAAATAATACTAAATAAGCACTTCAACTCATCACCCAAGTATTTAAAGGTTTATTTAAATACTGAAGACAAATTTTCGGGAATCGTACATTTTCCCTTTATCAAGCCAGAATACAAAAAAACAAACAAACAAAAACGTGTAGAACAACATAACCAAGTTCAAAGGCATGAAACATCAATACATACAAATTGTTGTAACAATAATATGTTAACCCAAATAATATCAATTGTGATAACATAAACATTTATTACTAATTAATCAATTAAATTATATTATTAATAATTTAAAAAATCAAAAGTTGCTATTTTTGACATCAATACTTTTATTAATATAATAATATTAGGATCTAAGAAGGCTCCTTCGTATCTATTAAAATTTTTACTTTTAGTATTTTTAATGACACAACTCTCCAAATTTTCCTTAATTTTAAATCAGTTTCTTTATACAGAATTTTCACATTCGTGTCCATAACATGACCTTTTATGCAATGGTATACAATGGTTAGCTATGTCAGATATTTTCAAATTGTTGTTTTTTAGGACTCTTCCGTGTTCAGAAACCCGTTCTACAGGGTCCTTTTGGTCTCGCCTATGTAAAAATTAGTAGAACGGGTTTCTGAACACGGAAGAGCCCTAAAAAATAAGAATTTAATACACAAGTATTTACATGTTTATTTAAATACTGAAGACAAATTTTCAGCATTGTGTGATGAGCTGAAGGGCTTATTTATATTTGTATAACTATCTTGAGATGGAAAGAAAGAAGATTATTGAAGAATTTGATATACAGTGCAACTTGGATAATTCGAACGTCTTTAATTCGAAATCGTGGTTAATTCGAAGATTTCACTTAGTCCCTTGAATTTCTTATTAAATCAATATTAAAAAATCGTGGTTAATTCGAAGTTCAACTTCCTTAATTCGAAGTTTTTTATAAAAAATTTCGAAGCATAACGACTTTTCGGCGTTTCATCGTTAAGAAATTCGACACGTGACAACTGAAATCCCCTTCCCGCCACCGTTCGACACGTGACGCCATTCGACAAGTGACGCTTCAGACGCCATTCAAGCTTCCTGCTGTCATTGTCACCATGTTTTTCAGTAAACCACGCGTGTACAAGAATTTAACGTTCGCTGGAAAGGTCGCCGTCATTCGCGAGGTGAAAAAGGAAGAAGAAATGCCAAATCGCCAACGACTACGGGATAGCGCCGAATTTCGTCGGTACATTGAAGGACAAACCAACGTAATTGAAGCTGTTTTCCGTTCACTAAACATGCTTGATGATTTTGCTAACCTTAAGCGACTGAATTCTACAAACAATCAGACATTGCACAATTTTTTGAAAAACTATAATTTTCTGTATTGAATGTAATATGTACTGTAGCTTATGTAATGTAAATCTTATTTTGTTTACATACATATAGTGTTTAAGTCTTTCATACCATGATCTTTCTGAATAAATATTTACTTATTGTCAGAGTAATCTTTTCAAGCATTCAGTGGACCTGAAATTAAAGTTAAAAGATGTAACTTGTTTAATTCGAAGTCTTGGATAATTCGAAGTTTTGTAGTGGTCCCTTCAGCTTCGAATTATCCAAGTTACACTGTATTTAATACTGTAAATCTAAATGTTAACAATTACTTTTAATTATCATTAATTAACTCAGTCTGTTATGCTTTTCTTATGATTTTGTTATAATATTTATATTTAATATTATCAAATTTGTTCATCGAGTTATAAACTGTAATTTTTCTTTTAAACAACATTGCTTTGGATGTTGATAAAAAGTTAACGTGTGTTTGTGGATTTATAAAATCACTTGAAAAGGCCAACACACTAGGATAAAATAAAATACAATGTAATTTAAAGCACCAGACGCCGTTTCTTCCTGAACTACGGGACTTTAGCAATTGCTTTGGATGTTTGACAAATTCCTACTCTTCCCACATTAGAAGTACAGAAGTACAGTGGTAGGATTCACATTAGAAGTACAGAATTATTGTACAGAATCTGAGTGATTTCTTATTCAGAAATCACTCAGAGCTTCTCGTTATTGTTGGTTTAAATTCCAATCCATAATTGAGACCGTAAAAAGTAATCTGTAAACGTTTACCACAACCTATCTCTAAAATGTGGCTGGCTTTTGCTCGAACAAACATGATCTACTCGTCAAAATTTATAGTAGCGTAGTTGCTGGATTGAATAATTTCGCCTCAAAACTTATAAAATAATCTTACCTTGAAGTTGGAGTAGGTTTGTAAAGATGCAAAGAACTACGAAGAAGACAGTTGTCTTCTGGCGGGCGGTGGCCATATTTGCATGTGATGCACTTAGCGTCTATTCTGTATATATAGATGTATATCTCTTTATAAGAAGAAGGTCACTCATTTCACTTGTGACTCTGGATTATTGCCATATTCATTGTTATGTAAAATGGAAAGAGAATCAGGACAGAAACTTTTGCGTTTGACCTTAACCTCGCGTTCCTAAAGTAAACGATTTGGCAGATTGTCTGAATAGGCTTTTGTCTCTCCTTTGTTTCTAGGAATTTTTATGACATCAAAATTTCAATAACAAAAGTTGTTGATAAAAAAGTAAATAAAAATATTTGTTTTTATATTTCAATAATATTTACGTTTTGTTTATTTTGAAGTTTCTTTTTTTCTCATTAAAAAAATAAATTAAAAATTAAAAGTAGAGATAAAAAATAGTTATATTTCAATCGCCTTGTTGACTATAATCTTATTAGTAATCAATTCTTTCTCAAACGTTACATTAAAAAAAAATTGAAAAAAATGCTAACATTGGTTACAAAACCTTACATTTTGAAAATGCATCAGAATTTTTTTTTAATTCATTAACAAAAGTTTAACCAAATCGTGATTCGTACGATAAAGTAGTTACATTGCTAAGTTTTTGGAGGCGTAAAATCCGATCCGAAATAAAAATCCAATTTCAAAAAATAGCAGATTGAATATTTCAAGCAAAAACAAAGGACGGTAAAGGGCCATTCGGGGCCGCAGCCCCCGCCTAGCTTTCCTCTTCCAAGATACGTCATTGATCAAGTGGCAGGATTCAACATGTGCTGAGATGACTCAAAACCTGCAACGCAATAACTTTCATGATTTCTTTTTTTATTCAGGAAAGGGATCGTTCGTAAACAGTGAATGGAATTGAGTTTGACTGTAATTTTATCTGTTTTTCTTCTATAACATTAAAACATATTCTCTACTGTTTACCCGTCGTATCTTAGAGATTGGTGTTTCTGAACACTGATATCATCTCTTTTCGCACTCAAAACTTAGGAGTGCTCTTTCTAATTGAGATGAAATCGAACAGCCAACATTTTGCAGATATGTCGACGTTCAGTTTATTACTGCATTTAGAGCCTGTAAGAAATGGTATTTGAAAGATACTGTATTGATTGCTTGTGGATCTGGATGATATAAACAGTTTGCGATTTGTGATTTTACCAGAGGAGGTGCCTCATGGGTTCACCACCAGAATTAAAATTTTAAATATGTATATCATGCCTCCCTGAAAACTGACTAACAGACACACTTACGTGTTACATAGGGATAGGTCTAATAGTTTATTAATTTATTAAATCATGATTTCTTAAAATATACTTATTGGTTAGTTATTTATAAAAAATAACATTCTTTGGTTCTGGAAGTTCTCAAATCAAAATGTAATAAACTATGAGACTTACATAAATCAGTTGAAGAGATGAATGTTGTTCCGGCTGGTTTGGTGGTTTTTTCAGTTGGTTTATCCAGGGAACTATGATGTTTAGACTCGCAAACTTTTCTGCATTGAAGTAATGTACTGGAGGACCATTCATTGAGATAAAAAGCAGATTTGAAAGCGTTGGAATTTGTAACTTGTTCCTTTGATCAGAAGAAATAAAGACAGACAAATTCCTATCCCAGAAAAATACAAATTTTAATTTTGTTTCAGCGAAACTAAGATTCTTATCTAACAATAAGAATTTAAATAAATACATAAATATATACATAAATATTTATGTAAATTTAACATATCCAGTGGGTGGGAAATAATTATCCCTGGCAGAGATACATCACTCATCCAGAATCCCACCCCATCTTCCCCTACAAATCGCCCCCTGAATATAAATGTTGAAAATACTTATTATGTACAAAATGATTAAATAACGAGTGACGGGCTAAGTGACATTATTAGACGTAACCTCATCTCTAAATCAGGTTATTCAGGGATGTTGGAACCTAGTATTCTTTTTATGATTGATAATACTCGTCTGCTAATGCCCTTTTAGGGCTTCGTTTGTCAGCGATTACTTTAATAATAAAAATATCTCAAAGACGGAGTAGTCACCAGATCATAGGATTTAGCTGAATCCACTTATACGTATCAAGTAGATTTATTTTATCTCGTCATGAGTTATCGTGGAGCTTAAGTAAGATATAGAATATTGAGGAATTAATTCATATGTATAATGAATACATCTCGTTCTTGTAAGATTTACATAGACAACATAACGTTTTATCTAACGAAATCTGATCGAAAATTAGCATGCATCTCAATTGAAAGTCATTTGTTCGCAAATCCGTAAAATATTTTAAAAATTTAAAAAATTTAAGATATTTTAATTTTAATTTTAATTGTTTAGATATTGTTTAATTGTATTAACATATTGAGTATTTCTTATTCATATGATACAAACACAATTTATCAAAAGACAGGACTTTTATGTTTTGTCAAAAAAAGTGTGTGTTAGTATCTTTAATTTTAGATACCAAATATAATATTTGAATCGAAAACTCACATTTCATTTGGGAAAGAGGAAAAAGTTGATGTAAATAAGACAGGAAATAGGTTAAAGGAATCGAAACGTATCACGTAGAAAGAGGTGTCAAAAATTGCAGAGGGTCCTAAATCGTGAAAAGATTCATTGTATAATGGTTAAAGTCCATTGACACTGCTCTAATATCTCTTCATCTCCGTAAATACTTTCTGTTTCTTAGTATAATCCATTTATATCTCTTGAACATCCGCCTTTTTTTTTCTTCTTCAAAATGGATTAACTTCGAAGCCGTGAAACATCACTTATCTTAAATAGAAGTATGATAACGTTCGAAAGTATTCTAGTTCCAATAGATTTTTGTACAGGCCTTTTTAACAGTCACATTTATAACAGTAAAATATATTCTTTTTAAAATATATTTTAAAATATATTCTTAGTTCTTTTAAATTCCATTTGATTTTTTTTTCCCTTAAAGTTTTATCAGTTAATTTGGATTCTTTTTATATTTAACCAAAAAGTGAAATTTACTTCAAAATAATTCTACCAAATAAGTATTAGTGTGTTTATTAGTTTATTTATTAAAAAATATTTTATATTATTCTAATAAATATTAAAAAAAATACTTTCTATGATTCTATGTGAATACAGATATTTATTTTCAGTTATACAGTTGATTGGAGAATAAATGTTCTATCTCATAAACTACAAGTAGCTATTTTAATTTTTTATGTGTTGTTGTTTGTCTTTATTTTATCACACTTCAAGTTATTGTTTGCAGTCAATCAATCAGGTGTACATTCGCCTCTAATGCTCTACAAGTCTAACAATGAATTTCGTGCTTCTGTTATTAAATACAAAATGTGAGGCATTTATTTTACTTGAAGTCATTCGACAACTTATATGGTTGTATCACGATACAAACATTGTGAATAAAGTCTATAAAAGACCTTAATGGAAATAAAAACATATTCAGTCTCAAGCCCGTAGCCAGGATTTTTTAATGGGGGGGGGGTCCATTATATTAAATTTTTGTAAATGACTTTGGTTTCTTTAAATGAAACTTTAAAAATAAAATGATCTTAATATTAAAATTTGTGGCGAGAGTAGGCTCTTTGAATTTCATCAATTACAAAGACACACTTGAACATTTACTCTTCCTTTTCTTCTTTTCTTTCCTGAAAGAGGGGGGGGGGGCTGTCACTCTAAAAATTCAATTTTACTCAAATACTCCAACTTGGAATATTTTTAATAACTTCATAGTTGATTTACAGAAAATAAAAAATTTCAGGACTCTAGAGAGAAAAAAAAACCAGCGAAATTTTATTAGCCGTTAACATGAAAATTTTCCATCTTCCAAACATAATTCACTTATAATAATACGACCAATACCGCACAATACCTATAAAAACCTGTTTAATGACATGTTTCGAGATGCCCGAAGTAAACGGCTCTCTTCCTCAGATACAAAAACCAACAAAGGAACTTAAGAGAATTAACATAAAAGAATTCTTTTAAATTTCTTTTGTTGGATTTTGCATCTGAGGAAGAGAGCCATTTACTTCGGGCATTTCGAAACATGTCATTGTATTAAATAAGCTTTTTAGATGTATTGTGCGGTATTGGTCATATTATTATTGTTACTTCCCGCACTTTAATAGCCTTCCTAATTCACTTATATTTTCCCTGGGTGGTTGCATGGGTAAAAAGAGATATATACCAACACTAAAAGTTAAGAAATACAACATAAGAATGTGCAAAGTAACAATGAATTTAATCAATAATCTCTAAATACACCCTCTACATTATTCCTTTTCTTTGTCTGTGTATGACTTCATCCCTTTTCGACAGCCTAGAGATAGGAATTCCAAGGAATGCTGTTGATTTGACTCCGTTTTACCAAAGTAAAAGTTTTTGCCCTTTGGCAGATCATCTACGAATTATGATCGTTTATGTTTCTATAGAGATCTGTTATCTACTTTTAGATACAACGTAAAGATTTCATCTATAATAATACCCTGTAAGAAACCACTCAAAATTTGAAAACCACTCAACTAATTAAGATGTTATACTTTTGGAATTTCTGCTTCGGGAAGACTGTTTTTAATTATTTCTGGTTCTTACTTTCTTTGGTCTTCGTTTGATCTGGATTTGAAAGTTGTTTACATTTTGATTCACAACAAAAGCCACAATTGAAGTTCTTGTTTCTGTTCCAAGAGAAACAATCTGAACTTTTAAATCATCTTTACTACGATGATTTAAACTGAAGCTGAAAAACAACAGAATTAATCATTTCAATTTACCCAATGAGCTACCTTTCTTCAGAGACGTTCTTTTAACCTATTTCTCTAATTGGTGTCACGATTTTCATATTCTCGAGAAAAGAGACACGTGACTGAAGCATCTTAAAATGGAAAGATGACAAATGATCATCGTTCCAACTTTTGTAATAAAATCCATTACATTTTGTGATAGAAATTGCGAAGTTAGCTCCATCGTTAAAGTATTATTAATGAATAGTTACCAAAAGACTTTACAAAATTCATAAAAATACTTTATTATAATACATGTACATTTGTTTCACTTTACAAATAATATGAAAATATATACATATTTACATAGCAATTTGGATCTGCCCTTTACGAATGTAACTGTGAATGAATGAAATTGAATGTATCATGATTTACAATGAATGTAATGCAATGAATATAATGAATATATGTAACTGTACGATGTTATTGATAATTTAAATAGTACATAGAATAATAAAAGTTTTAAAGAAAGTCAAAATTGCACATTCATTATTTAAAAAAATAATAAAAATTAAAAACTCAAAACAGTTTGGACTTTTACAAAGTAATCACTCTCAAAGAAACAAACTTAATCAACATCGAAAAACAAGAATAAATACAGTAAATTTCTTTGGCATTTGTCATATTTGTTTCCTTTTGAGAATGCTTAATTTTCGATACCCATCTTAATTATGTTTTATTCTTTAATTATTTTTATTATATTTTTATTACAAACTACTTGAGTGTGCAATTTTTACCTTCTGTAGAACTTTTTACAAATTAAAGGTTAGGTTCTAACAGTGTTTGATTCAACAACAAAGATTTTAATTCAATATTTTACGAATCAATTATACAAATGTTCCAAATAAAATCAAAGCTCAGAATGTTTCGATTAATTTTGGCTGATAAGACCATTACGATCAATCAGATGATAATAGAAATAGGAACTGACATAGGAAACATAGGAGAAGACCACATTTCTATAGGGACTTGCTATATTGAATTCAAAGATATTTTGACTTTACTCCTTTTAAGAAATGTTGATACAGATTTAGGTAGCTCATGCGCAGGTGCAAGTTTTTCTTCAATCTTATCACCGTCGTAATGAGAATATAATATTTCATTTTATTATTCCTGTAATGTAACAGTTCTAACAACAGCCTCCAGATATTTGAATAAGAACAAAGAAAAGTTCACTTGTTAGCGGAGGCCATCTGACAATGGAGTATCTTAAGCCAGTGTTTTAAGCGTAAACTTCTTAAATTTATCATCTGAAGCAACTTTGAAGCTAATTTATTATTATTGCAAATTAAATTGCGCAACAGAACAAAAAATCCTGATCGCTTTTATATTTTTTAATCAGGAGATTAAATAATTGTTATTGTACAAATTAAGAATGTAATGAAGAGATAATCTTTACTGCACCTAAACAGACACAAAACATGCACGACAATTTGTAATTAATGTAACAATGAGTTAACGACTGCAGAATATATCCAAATACGCATTAAGCTTTGTATGTTGTTTATAACTTATTTTGCAAACTGATAAATGCCTTCCAATTTAGACACAAGATTCCTTCGCACCAAAAACTGTCTGTTTTTTTTTTTTCAATATATAAGTTTACAATGAAAAATGCATTTTGTACATTAGATTTAAGCTTAGTGGGTACATGAGCAAGAAATAAAAGCACAGTTACCCTTTAATTAAAATATGACAAATGACCCCACTTAAACTATTGTAATAATAAAAATGAAGATGAATACAAACTAAAAGTCCAACAGAAGTAACTCGTGGAATTTGTTGTATGAAATCAGTTGTCAGTCAAATACCATAGTTTCACTGAAATTGAAAAATTAGAAATAAATTATTTGATAAAAAAGAGAAGTAAATAAATTTTTAAGTTAAGAATCGTAATTGCTATAATGTTTTTGTTATTCGTTTGGGACAGCAGATTATTACAGGTCTAATACTAATTTAAACACTTTAAACCCCTGTTTCCCAACGTAGGGCGCACGCCCCACAGGGGGGCAATTTGATTGTTAAGGAGGGCAATTGGAAAATGAAAAATTGTTTTTTTTTTTTTTTTTTTTTTTTTTGGGCATAGCACAAAAAAGGTTGGGAAACACTGGTTTAAACAATAAAAACGAGTAGGAAAAAAAATAAAGAAAGGACATTTTGATAGTTATTTTAATTCTCCTTACATCACATAGGCGATATTTCGTAAGATTAATCGTCTTACTTTTTCAAGCCTTTTTTTGTGATTCTTGTTTGTTTTTTGTGATTTTAATGTTTGGGAAGGAGGGAAATGGTTCTCTGTCCCCAGGAGATTAAAAAAAAAGGCTTGAAAAAGTAAGACGAAATATCGTCTATGTGATGTAAAGGACATTTTGATTTGAAATAAGTATTTCCGTTCGTCTGTAATCAAAACTGAAAAAAATTCATTTGCCTAAGAAGATAAAATTTTGTTAATAATCAAATGCTGCCTCAAGATTAAACATTTATATAAAGAATCTACAAAGGTCACATTCTAAGTTGGGAGTTAAAAAGCTGAGATCATTTATCTAAGAAGGTAACTAAACTAATATTTATTATTAGTTGCAGTAATACGTAAGATGGAAAGTACTTGAAAGTACGTAAGATGGAAAGAACTCACACTAACAATGATTTTTTCCCCTTTCTTTAAGGGTCCAATTAACAGAGACTCAAGCGCTTAACTGGATGCAATGTCCTATTGCAAATTTAGCTCACAAAAATAACTAGTTATCATAACGAAGGCAGACAACGATTTAACCAACCTGTATCTCCGATTTCAAGCCATTTATTTTTTTTTGAAGATTACAGAAATGTTAATGCAAAATACTTACTCGTGCACATGTTCCTAAACATTGGAGTCGAGTTGCGAACCGATTTGCGTTTCCCCCACATCCACTGTAATAGAAGAGATGGCAGTTGTTCATCTGAGAATCATAATACCAGAATGGAGATGATAAGATGGGATTGGCTTGGAAAAGGTTGCAGGAACCTGGGTTTCGAGGTACAGTGCATCGCATTGGAACACCTGAAGGCAGATAAAAATATATGACACTTTACATGTATTAAGTGTAATGGAATATTCAATAAGATTTAAAAAAAAAATAGAAATTTAACTTGTGTTTTGTTTATTTGTTTGCGAATCTATTTTTGCATTATAATGATAACTTATTATAATATTAAATTTATTATTATAAGATTCATTACGGTTTATTATTATAATATTAAACTTATTACTATTAAATTTAATATTAAAGTTATTATAATAAATAAAAACACAATAACTGATCAAATTTCCTCAAATCTTCCATTAGTTTTGATATTTCTCACCAAGAACTTTCTTCAGAAAAATTACATACAAAAGGAAGAAACAAAAATATGTTTCCTTCCTTGACAGCAAATTTGAATAAACAATCTTCAACTATCACTTAATTTTAACAATAATAACAATAGAAGTGATAGTTTATGATTGTTTATTCAAATTTGTTGTCAATGAAGGAAACATATTTTGTTTCTTCCTTTCATATGTAATTTTTCCTGTAGAAAGTTCTCGGTGAGAAATATCGAAAATAATGAAGATTAGTGGAAGTTTGATCAGTTATTGTGTTTTTATTTATTATAAGTATAATGTTTTGGAAGATTTAGATGTTTATCTATTTATTATAGATTAACATTGAAAGTGAAAAAAAAAAGAAATATGTAAATTCCGAAATGCTTAAGTGTGGATCAATATTATTAGATTCAGAAGTAAAAATCACTTTGGATTTTCTACAAGAAAATGACGTTTGCAGAAAAGCCACATTTGCCAAGAAATTATCAATGAAATATCTATTAAACTTTACTGATTCAAATAAATAGTATTTGTGAACTGGACCTCTTTTTGTTTTCTTCAGTTGATAGAGTATTAAATACTCATTATGGTTTTAGCAAACTATGCACGTGCGAGGAAATTATGAAAAGAATAAATCAAATGAATAATTCAAAACTTCTTGTTAAAAATATATTCTTAAAATATGTATATTAGTTAAATTCAAAAAATAACCACTTACCAACAACTGGTCCCAAAACTAACCAAAAAATAGGAAACAAGATAATGATCTTCATCTAAATTTAGCCAACGTTTATCGAGTGAGAATCTGCTGTTGATAGAAATGGGTGTTGATCAGAAGGATGTGTGACTTCTCCAACGTTTGTTCGACTGATGCTGAAATGGGTCTCAACGCTTGCTATAACCGTAAAATTTATGGTATTTATGTTCCTTACCTTGAACTAAAAATATCTGCTCTTAAATTGCTAAATACACTTCATTTTACCATCAACTGGAACAAACAAAGTAAACATCAATAAAAGAATTAACTTTAACTACAGAGAGATAAGGAAAGTAAATCTTGCCTAATTGCGAGTAATCTTGCGTAATTTACAGTTAATCTAATACTTGATAAACTCTACTACTATTAATTATAAATAAAGCCTTTATATAACTGCACTCGTTGCTGAATAATTGCAATTTAAAAAATCACATAATCTCTGGATTAAGCCTCGGATTTCTATAGATTAAAGAGCTATTTTTAACACGAAAATGTAAACACAGCAATAAAATAATTACATTGCTAACAATTTTTGATAAAAAGCAAATCTATTTTTTTTTTTAGGTTGAAATATTTTGCGTCGTTAGAAAAAGGAATTTAGAAATAATTATTCTATTTACCCTTGAAAGCAATTGTTTGAAAAGAAGTAAATTGAAGCCTAGGTGTCTGTAAAAATTCAAGAAAAAAAAAAAGACTGAAAAAGATAACTCAAATGTTCAAATATAGGAACACATAGCCTTTCTAAGAAAAATGGAGAAAAGTCTCAACAAAGTTAATAAATCCGAAAAAATGTTACTTGAAAGGAAAAGAAATATAATTTTTAATTGCCAAAATCAGAATTAATCCAGCTTTCCTATGTGATCAGCACTTCTTTTCATTAAAACCTTTTCTTGTTTTGTTTTGTTTTGTTCAACTTTCAATGCAATTTCATTGATATTCAGTTCGTTGCAATAAAATTATTTTGATCATCTTTGATTCCATCTTTTCGTTGGTTTTCTAATTCTTCTTCTCTTTCGAGAATTTTAACTCCAAACCTTTATCATTTTTTGTTCTTCCATTCTATTTATATGTTTATTCCATTCAGCTTTCCTCTAATCATAAAAATGCTGAAAAGACATAAAAACCAAACATTGAAAAGTACAGTAGGAAATGTGAAAAATATCTTGAAGCGAAATGGGATAATTGAGAAATACTTATTAGCATATTTAGACAAAGGGACATTAGCATAATGGGATCCCTGTTTGTAGATGTTCTTCTTTATTTATTTTTTAATTAATAAGATCACTAGACGGTCTCTTCGCTCCGGAAGCCTCGCATATGTAACAGAAAAAAAACAAGAAAAAAAACAAAACAAATTACATTAAGTAAACTTAAAACTAAAATTAAATTAAAGTTTAAATTCTAAAGAATACATGCAATACAATATTAAAAGCCATTTGCGCAGTTGAGTTTACCATGTCACAATATTCCTTATAAAAAATCTTCAACATCACTCAAAATAAACGTAATAATTTACATTCATTTTCCAAAGCAAATTTTCGAGGAGAATTATTTATTGTAATTATCAATAACTTAACATATTATAGAATAGATACCTCAAGTATTGTTTTTTTCCAAAAGTTGCCAATAATAGGAAGTTTGAAAAGTGTGTCATTATTAACAAAAAGTGAATACGATTTAACTTACAGTGTGTAGAAATATTGTTGTTCAAAATTTCGCAAACTTGTTGTTATGGAAATAGGCTTGAGAAAGAGGAGACGAGTATTCTCCTCGAAAATTTGCTTTTGAAAATAAATATAAGTTATTACGTTTATTTTGAGTGATGTTGAAGATTTTTAATAATAGATATTGCAGGAGGAAAGAGCTACAAAAGAAGTATGGAACAGTTTCATATAACAATATTCCTGTTGTCTGGCAACGTGCCTGCGACATTTTATTGTTGCGGACAGAGTTGACTACGTAACAATTCTTCTGTTGTCTGGCAACGTGGGTGCAATTGTTGCTAGATTCAATTGTTGGGACTTACTCACACGTGCCGTTTTTTTAATAATATAGATAAGGTCTTAGAAAGATATTTTCATCATTCTCCATGGGCATTAAAAAATCTAAATAAGTCACAGGGTGTCTACAAATGATTGGAGTGGTTTTATGATTTTTACTATGGTTGTATTAGTTAACATATCATAAAAGAAGTTTTACAGAGATGTAGAGAAACTATCCAAGTTCTCGTTTCATTTTAAAGATATTTTATATGCACCGCTAGTGACTCTGCACATATCAACGCTAATCAAGCTATCCCACACTCGACGTAGGGTAAGGGTGGTACAAATACTGTATCTTTCACTTACCCTATAAAAAAAAAGGTCACAAGAGGTTAAGTCAGGGGAGCATGGAGGTCAGAGACAGAATGGACTTCATCTTCCAACAAGATGGTGCTCCGCCACATTTCCATCATGACGTTCGTGACTTCTTGAACTCTACATTGCGAACCCGTGGATTGGTCGTATCGGGAATGATGATCACCCATTGCTGCCGGCCTCGACGCTCCCCTGACGGAACCCATTGGTGACTTTTTTATTGGGGTATGTGAAAGGTACAGTATTTGTGCTACCATTACCGGCTGATCTGCCAGAACTGCGGATTCGCATCTGCAATACTTTTGCATTTGACAGGGACAAACTTGTTTACAGAGTTGATGTGTGCAGAGTCACTAGCGGTACATATATCGAGCATCTTTAAAATAGAACAAAAACTTGGAGAGTTTCTGTATGTCCCTGTACAATTTTTTTGATGATATGTTAAATAATCCCCCACAGTACAATCATGAAACCGCTCCAATCATTTGTAGACACCTGTACTTCTAAAAATAAAGATCAAAGAAATAAAAACGAAGATGTTAGATTGTTCTAAACGAGATTTGATGACAGACGAACTTAGAAAAAAATATCATTATTATTCTAATATATGTGTTAATGTAATGTACAGGGTGGTTAAAATTAAACAGGTGTTTGGAGCTCTGTGTAGAAAGAACTATTGCAGAAAATTCAACCAAATTTGTGTATGCTACTTTCCTGACCATGGGATTTCGATTTCTCAAATAATAAAAAAAATAGTTCAGAAATTTCCCGCTAGAATGAAATTTGGTGCTAATGACGCTTTAATGTGCATATTCGATAGATTGTCAAATAAATTCCGGCAGTGCAGAGAAGCTGAGCAACAAAGTGCAACGATTTTAATACAATTTATAATTTTAACTATCCATAGATTGCAAAGTCACAGATTGTGATTTGATGTTATTAAATTGCACACATTAAAATATACAAGTAACAAATAAATCAGAATTACGGTTCTATGTGCCCTTTTTTCTCCATGTTCTAAAACCTTCATTCGATAAACAACACTCGCGACGGCGGAACATAACTGACTTGGATGTAGTTGTCTCACATGCAGCGAAATTCTTTGTTTATGATAGCTAAGTTAGGAATATCGCCCTGATAAACAAGCCCTTTCAAGTATCCCGATAACCAGAAATCACAAGGTCAAGTCTGGTGATCTTGGTGGCCATGTTGTTGGAAATGATTGACTAATTACTCTGTCATCTGTGAAGTGGTGAAGCAGTAACCCTTGCACATTTAAGCTGATATGAGGGGTGCTCCATCTTGCATAAAGATTGTAGTATCCAGACAATTTCTTTGCTACAAAGACAAAAGTTTTGAAGCATGTCTCCAAACCTAGAAGCATTAATAAAACATGTCACTGACCCAGATGCACTGTTTACTTCAATAAAAATAAGATCCAATGATAAAAGATGCCGTGAAGCCACACCACACTGTGATTTTTAATTGATGCAAGGGAATTTCTTGATTAACGTGTGGATTTTTTCCATTTCAAACTCCATTTCAAACTGCCATTTCACAACTCACTGCAGTTGCGAGTGTTCACCATCCCATTCAAGTGCAAATGGGCATCGTCGGTCCACAGAATTTATCAGGGCCATGAATCGTTGATCATCATCCAAGCTGTGAATGACAAGACAAATGTTTTTCGTTTCTCACATTCACCAGAAAGCAATTGGTGACAAAGACATATCCTGTAGGGGAAAATTGCAATATTCGCCCCAGAATGTTCTGCACTTTATGGTAGGGCATGTCCAATTTCCGTGATATCGCACTCGCATTACTACATCCTTAAGAATTCCGTTTTCTGCTCCATTAAGACCATTGCAACTTCTTCCATTTCCTTAGGGTCTACCAGTTTGTGACCCCTTCCTGGCTTCACATGGAACGTTCCTGGAAACACAAAATTACTTTCCTGAGACTATTAATGGTGCAAGGACCATTTTGCAAGGACTTAAAACGTACAAATTCTTTGAGTGAAGCGTTGCTGCTTTTTGATATTAAAGTTTGAAGAGTAATGCGAGATAAGATAATTCTTGTCGCTAATCCAAATTGATGCAACACGAGTTGCGACCCTTTATAAACATGAAAGTTGTTTCAGCACCTATCTAATATGAAACTAAAGCGATGTTAGCGCCAAATTTCACCCAGCGGGAAATGTTTGAACTTTTTTTTTATTTGGGAAATCAAAATTCCTTGGTCAGGAAAGTATGCACACCAAATTTGTTTGAATTTGTCCAATAGTTCTTTCTATACAGAGCTCTAATACCATCCGTTTAATTATACCACCCTGTATAAGGGTGGATTGCAGGGTGATTATAATGATGAATTAATTAGTTTGATTAATCATACTCGACTGTGGAATCAATGACACATTACATGACTCACATTTTTAGTAGAATAACGATAAAGTGTTTTATTGAAGAAAAGAAATAAGACTGAATTGTGAGAAAAGTTGTTTCAGTAATGAAGCTGTTATTATTATTATTATTTCTTTTTAAAAAAATTGTGAACAATTAGAATTACAACTTAATTCACACTACATTTCGACAGAAATCTATATACTCTTGTTTTTAGTTCCTTTGAGGTTCATGATGTCTTTAATTACAATTAATTTAAAATCCTTTAATTTTTGAATTTTTATTGTTTTAATTATCATGGCAGTTTACTTGTATATGTTCTTTTGAAGTTTTGTTCATATATTCATGTTATCGTTTGTTTCTTTATTTTCTCAGGTGAAGTGAGAATTTCTACTTTGCAACTGTTTAGCTGTCTGTGATGGCTAGTCACCAGTCTGACCCTCTGTAGGGCCAATGTGTCTTCATAATCTTAAGTTACAGGTCTTTCTTCCTGTTTCTTTCTTTCTTTCTATCTTATATAACATTTCTTATCCCTTTCATCTCTTTTCCCTCCATTTCCAAATCAGTAAACCTTAGGTTTTTATATACTTATCCTCCCTTGTCCTTTGTTTGTCCCTATGGCTCTGTCCCAAGCCCACAAGATCTGTTACCTTTTAGGCTATGTACCTGTCTGTTATCTGGGCTTGGTTCCATGGCTCTATGGTATGAGGTCAAAGGTAGTTCGGATCTTTAATCCGATATACAAAAGCCTGTCTGTGAATGCTTTGTAAAATTTCTAATATACATTACTGATGGAAAACAATTAATTTGAAAAGTAAATTATTGTTTTTATAAATTAAATATATACCGTATTTACTCGCATAATTTCCCCCATCGCGTATTTTCCCCACCCCAGTTTTTGTGGATTACAAAATTCAATTTTTATTTTTATCGTATAATTTCCCCATCTCTACTTCAACGCGTTTCCAACATGATCTTGACTGGCGGTGAACTCACGACGACGCGACAATGTACCCGTTACTTCCGCATTTCTCTATCCCACGCTACTTTAGGGGAAGATTCCACCCCCACCCCGGTCAGTACAAGAGCAGACTCCTTCTGAATCAGTACAACAATAACTGTACTTTGAAGAAAAAACAAATGTTGAGATGTGATTTCTTATATTTTAAATGTTGCGTGTTAATAAAATTGTTGTTATTACATTTCTTGCTTTAAAAATCAATATTTAACAGGGTTTTCCTTACACTTTCACCATTTTTTTTTTCCTCAAATTGAAAAACATCGCGTAATTTCCCCACCCCCCTTTTTTTTCTCAAAATATTGATGAAAAAAAAGGGGAAATTATGCGAGTAAATACGGTAGTTCATACATACAAGCAATATCAAATACACAGGCGTCCAAAACTTAAGAACTGGTGATATTTGTGCATGTATAGAGAGAACTATATCTGAATGCAGACAAAATATTTATTGCCCGTCATTTAACACAGGACAATTAATACATAAAACCTTTTTGGATTACAACTCAAAGCAATAGTAATCAAGTCTTTTGCAGAAAAAAAACCCACAATTGAGCTAGATGGAGAATGGATGGAAAATGCTTGCCAAAATCTAGCATTAAACTTCTCAGTAGGGAATATGTCCGCCTCGAAATACGATACAACAATCATAACATCGTGGCAGGCTCATCACTAGGTGATTCAGGAGTTCTTGGGGTAGGTTGTTCCATTACTCCTTCAGAGTTTGAATAAGACCCTGCTTGTTTTCCGGCAAGAGCTGAGAGCTGCAATTCATCTCCCCATAATGTCCCATACGTGTTCAATGGTTGAAGTCCAGAGAGCGTGCAGGCCAGTCAATTCGACGGATATCCGCGGTCTCCGTGAGGCTCTCCATGAACTGCTTTGGTTCGATGAGGAGTGGCGTTATCATCCAAAAAAAAGAAATGTTTCGCAAATGATATCACGGAACAAGCGAAAAGTCCTTCAAAAACTTCTTTACAACAGCGGTCACTCGTCATAGTGCCAGTCTCCAGCACCTGTAGCTCAGTGCAACCATCAAGCATCAGTGCAACCGCCCCAAACCATCACACCAGCACCACGATATTAATCTCTTTCTTGCACATTTTCCTGCTGGTGTGCCATATCCCTTTCACGCCAGATGAACTAATGTCTGGAATCCGATTAGAGACTGAATCAACTCTCGTTGGAGAACAACCCATTGATCCACAGTCCAATTTCGATGGATCTGACACCACTTCAAACGCCATATAATGGATAACGGCACACAAATGACTGGCCTTCGAGAATGTAGCCCTACATTTCACAGCACATAAACCATGATATTCATGTAAGATATTCACGTAAACCACGATTTGTTTCTCTTTCATTTAAGCTAAACTTTTGTGCTAGTTTTCTAATTTCAGTTTTGGCAAATGTCAGTTGTTTTCCAGGATTTTTTCTGGCCAATATTTGGAATCTAAAACCTTGGCACCTTCAGGCAAATCAGCTTCATCTCCTTCATTCAGACGCTTTCCAACAATTTCTTGTAGACTTTCACAGAAAGCAGATCAACTTATTGCAGGGCTTTGTTTTTCCATTTTTGGGGAGTTCAATCCGTTTGAATTTTAAATTCTTCTGACTTTGAAGAGAAACACTATCATAGGAACCCCAATTTCCAATTCTTTCTTCAAAAAGCTGAACTGGGTTTTTTATCTTCCTGTCTTTATACAAACAACATTTCGTTCTTGTAAATTCAAACTTAGTTCACTGAGTTCTTGGAGAACATACATATAACACCCAAATCGAGAACAAAATCACATGATATTGTTGTCCTTAAAAGACTCTCATAAAGACAAAATGCGATCTGTTTTGTTTCTTCTGTTGTCTTCTTTTGCCTCCTGAAAGTGACAAACTACGACTTCATAATCTTTCCACACTGCAGAAACACAGAGAGTGCTTAAATTCCTTCCAATTTTCAGAAGCTGAAGTTCTAGAGTCGCTGCACATTTTTCTAATTCCCTAACATTCTTGGATAAGTCACTTAGTGATTATCCATAAAACTCTTAAAGCGATTCACTGCAGCCACTTTGATATAATGAACAGTGACAGACAATTCGAGACGATTGTCAAAAAAATAACAATGCCATAAAATATCTTCCTGAAAGTTTTCTTACACCATTATGTACATCTAACAATAACCGTCAGGCCCTATTTCTATTTAATAATCTTCCGATATTCGTAGGCACTCAGGATGACTTATTAATGAACTTATTATTACTCTCACTGTTACATCTTGTTGTATCTTCAAATCTAGGGAAAGATTTACTGCAGCTAATAGTTCAGGTAAAACTACACTGACAATCACAATCAAAGTTGTTCTGATATTCATAGTCGTCAATTCATCAATAATTAAGGACATTTTGTTCTTCACTATGTTGTTCACTATGTTCACTATGTTGCTCATTTGCAATACGTTTACAAGTTAATACCGGCCTTTGTAGAGTGAAGAATACATTCCATATCTAGGCCATTCAGTTCCTGTACATTTATTTCAAGTTGTTAAATGCTTGATTTTTTTTTGCAACTTTATAAGCAATTTAAAACACTTTTGCTGTTATGTCTTTATTACGAGAGGAAGACTTTCTCTAACGTTTTATTTTTAGCCCCAGCTTTTATTTTTTGTTCTCCTTTAGGAGCTCCACTTTCCTTATGATCGTAAATCTGTTTCCTTAAAGACATTAATTCTGTTGTTTGCGTGATTCTCCAAGTTGATTAATATGTTACAATTTCTCGACTCTACTGAAATTTTCCCATTTGTTTTTCGACCGCATGACTTCCGACATCTCGTCACACTCTACAGCTCCAACATTTTATTCTTGACCTAAAGTCACTCTTTTCTCTGACAAATATTTTTTTTTCTGCAATAGTGTCCCACATTCAGACCAATCATTGCCAGAATTTCCTTCCTCTTGACCACGTGTACCTTCGGTGTGTTTGGGAATAATTTCAACAATTTCTGCTTCTTGAACCTTGCTTGGTTTTCACTACCACCTTATTTTAGTCATTTTGAAAAATGATTGCACTTGAATCAATTTTAGATTGAATTTTCTTTGCAATTGACATCAATTTTAGATGTCACATGTACACCTGCCTACTGCAAAGCGAAACTGATTAATTCGGAAGTACAGTATCCTCCTATTTACGGTTGTGGACCAACCTACGAAAATAACTAACATTGGCCATCCACCATCTACTGGCATGTTTACAAGAGATTTTGTTTCTGTCAATCTTGAAAAAATATAAAGAAAAGATGCCAATATTGCGCACCATTACTCACCACCAGAAAAAAAAGGACTGCTTTAAAACTAATCGTATTAAATTGATGTGAATTTAATGTATTACTTAATAATAATAAATGCAATTTCTCAGTTAGGTTTGAAATAACTTAGAAAAAAAAATCTGTTTTTACTTCTTTATTTTCTTGATATTTACAATAAAAGCAAAAATGAAAGTTTACTGTGTTTGTGTTACATGACGCATGAAATATTCAGACTGAATAGAGTACCTACAAAAGACTACTCTGAGAGTTAAGTTCAGATTTCTGCTACTATTTTCACGTAATTCTCTATTCAATAAAGACCTAATTCATTTTAAATATATGAGTAGGCTATAGAATTAAAAGGAATGAAAAAAAAATACATAAACAAAATAATAAAATTATTCAGCTAATTTCTATGCTTACTTACTATCTTCTTATTTTCAAAATCTTCTTATTTTGAAAATGAAACATTAATTTTTTTCACATATAAATAAGATTTTGACGGGATTTTTGTTTCCAGTACTCGAAAAGTTTCTCCCTCTTCACTTGTAAATGTGTGAAAGATATCTAGTTAAAATTCCTAAGAAAGTCAAAGTTAATCAAATTCTGTCTCTCTTGTGCTGTGCAATTTTATCTCTTCTTTGTCGTGAACAGATTCACCTACGCACAATTTATTGTCTACAGTCGTTCCATTGTTTTTCTCTCTTTTTAACCATCCTAACAATGGTTTGCTTTTCGCTTTGTCTGTTGTAGGCGTTCGTGACTCTTCTTTCTTGGCGTTCATCTTCCTTTGAATCAAGAATGCAATATAGAAAAACCACAAGGGAACGCCAGTGACAAACAATTGGGCCACTGGAGCCACAGCAGCCAAATCAGCGTCTGGTTGAGGCAAAGAAATCTTCAGAAGAACAAAAGCAATGCCTGGATTCTGGAGGGCTGTTTCAATCGAGATGGCAACGATCTAAAGAAAAATCAGATCGTTATTATTATTGAAATATATTAGTCAATTACGGAATAATTGATATTCTCAAAACCAATTATGGGTTTTTAAAATTCCTCTTTAATTATTATAGCCATCAGGTATATATGTATATTAATAACAAATTAGCAACTAAGCCTAGTTGTTACCAAAGTTTTAAAGTAGGCATTTAAGACTTAATGATTACGTTTTGTTCTCACCAGCAATATTTGTTTTTTTACCGATGTGGACCCTTTTGAGGCTGTCGGAAAAAATATTAGCCTCATACATTAGTAAATGACATTCGAAATCAATTTTCGAACATCAAAAAGTAAGGGATAAGATTCAGATGAAATAAAGCAATAATTTGTTTTAATTCGAATTTCATCATTATTTGAAACTGGAATAAATAAATACATAATGACGAAGAATAAGTAAATAAAGAATGATGAAATCCGTATAAAAACAAATGATTTCTTCCTGTAAATCTATCCCTTAGTTTCGCAATGTTCCAACCTGGAGTCTGAAAGCCATTTACAATGTATAGGACTAATATTTTTTTTTTCCGGACACAAAAAAATGGTACACAAAAACAATGAATTAGTTCATTAGTTTCAATTATGATTTTTATGATTAGATAATTTGCATTAATTGCCAAAAAACAAAAACAAACAAGAATTATAATTCATCTGTCAGCTGATTTTGAAAGCTTTAATAATGGAACAATAAACAGTTATAATCTGCGATAATAGTTGACTCGCTAGCTTTATCCTTTTGTTTTGTTTACTTGTTGGACGTTTGTTCTCACTATTGTTCAGACTATTGCTATTTTCTACTTCTTGCTGTTGATCACTTTTCGAGATACCACCTAGTAAACATGTGATCTCATTTATGATCTTAATAAATCATAACTTGATTCAATATTCTTCTTCATTTCTTCATAATATTTAATATAAAGTACATTAGACTTCATAAAATACTCCTTCATTTTATTTGGCAATATTTCGCAAAAAATAGAATCATTTTGCTTTCTCAAGCCTTCTTTTTTTTTAATTATATCAACAATAAGTCAGTCCACATTTATGACAACAAATAAGCATCAGTAATGATACATTAATGCCCGGTTGCACCAAAGTAGCGTTTAACTACGGTTTCCATGAACCGAGTTCTGCTTGAACCTCAAATTGAAGTTCAGCCTTGTTGCACCAAGCTACAACAGTCACAACTGAATCGACGTTCTGTGATCTGCGTTCATGGCGGCGGAAGTACGTCATGCGTTCAAAGCTGATTCCTGATTGGTTACAAGATTCGTTTTTCGTTGCGGGAAATCAACCCAATGGATTGTTTTCAATAGTTGTCCTTTGTTTCAGCAGTCAACAATCTCATTACGAAAATGGAGTTCAGGAATTAAAAAACTGAATTCTGCCGAGTCCCTATTTACACAGAGACGAAAAAAAAAATCCTTTTAATTGATATAATTGAATCGTACATAACACGTTTTAGAATGTAAAAAAACCGATGCGGAATATTACTAATCGTGGAGTTTAGCGTCCCAAATTAAATAACAATAAAAAACCTACAACAGTAAATAACACACAGTCCTAAAATGTTAAATTTCATCACACTTTGGTGGGTGGCTGGCTGTAAGTGTCCCACCCCCGACCGAGAACGGGCACTCCTAAACTCTGTTTTCGTGCCACCGCGTTCTGGAGTCCGGCGTTCTGCGCCGGTCTCCTCCGGGTCAGGGCGATCCATTGGCGGCAGAGATGGGACCAACAGCGGCAAACTTCGGTGCCGAGAAAAAAGGCCCGGTGTCGATGGGGGGTGGGACACTTAGGTATCCATGCAGACTTGGGTGAAATTTCACATTTTATCACTGTCATTTACTGTTGTAGGTTTTTTATTGTTATTTAATTTGGGACGCTAAACTCCACGATTACCCTAATATATACTGATCGCGAAATAGTCTGCCTTTTGGTTACAAATGATGCAACTCTGTTAACAACTGAAATTCCTCTTCACAATCACTGTCCAACGAATTAAATAAATGTAAAGTTGTCATTTTTAAAAGTTATTTCTGATAGTTGAGAGAAAACATGCTTTGGTCTCAATTCGCAAGCGAATATCAGTAAAGGCCGAACGCCGAACAGCGGTTTTGAACCGAGTTCAGCGCGTTGAACGGCCGAATTCGGCAGTTCAAGTTGACGACGCTTTTGAACCGAGATTATCACAAAACGTTGTTGGCGCAATAGGTTTAAGAATGATCTCCGTTCATCTAGCACAGTGATTCCCTAAGTGGGCGATACCGCCCCCTAGGGGGCGCTGAAACGATCCCGGGGGGCGGTACTAGCAGAAGTTGTAGGACAGAAAGCAGATCTCCGGGAGGGGGGGTCTGAGTAATTTTTTTTTCCTGAAAAAGGGGGCGGTAGATCAAATAAGTTTGGGAACCTATGATCTAGCAGTTTGAACTTGGTTCAGCTACTGAACTTCAATGGTGCAACCGGGCATAAGTTCTTTATTCATTATTACAGAATAAAAATAAACAATTTGCGAGAAACCTGTTCAATTTTGCAATGATACATTGAGTGTTTTTTTACATTAAGTTCTTTTTCATTATTACAGTATAAAGATATAAATATTTACAAGAAACCTGATTCAATTTGGCAATGATACATTATTTAATTTAGAATTATTGTACTAATAATAACAAGTTGTTAAAATTTAATTATTGAATTATTATTAAATTATTTTCAGGATATGATCAGGGGAGAGGAAAACAAATTTCAATAATTAAATTTTAACAACTTGTTATTATTAGTACAATAATTCTAAATTAAATAATGTATCATTGCCAAATTGAATCAGGTTTCTTGTAAATATTTATATCTTTATACTGTAATAATGAAAAAAACACTTAATTTATCATTGCAGAATTGAACAGGTTTCTCGCAAATTGTTTATCTTTATTCTGTAATAATGAAAAAGAACTTAATGTATCATTACTGATGCTTATTTGTTGTCATAAATGTAGACTGACTTATTGTTGATATAATTAAAAAAAAAAAAGGTTTGAGAAAGCAAAATGATTATATTTTTTGCGAAATATTGCCAAATGAAATGAAGGAGTATTTTATGAAGTCTAATGTACTTTTATATTAAATCATAACATCATTTTGAAAATTACAACAATATTAAGAAAGTTTTTTATTCTTGATCTTCATTTTCAAACTATATGGCTATATTTCCAGTTATTCTGTTTAAAGTTTTTTTTTTTTTTTGTAAATAATTTATTTAAATTTAGTAAAAGGTTGTTAAACATTTCTTTTTTAAAAAATATAAAATAACATCTGCATAAACAGAAAACCATACACCATACTACAGTATTTTTTTTAAAAGCGTGCTATACTTCTTTTTAAATTATTTTCTTTTAATTTTATTTATTATGGATAAATATCTATTTTTGTAAATTGTAAAATTGAATGGGAGAGGTAATGATGGTAGTATCATTCAAAACAAACAAACAATGAAACAACAACTTTGTGTCTTTTCTGAGAGGAAGGGGTTACAGACAAACTGATGAAGTTTCCAATCAAAAAACAGGTCCAAAATCCTAGATTTTTTCCATTATCTGATGAAGTGGGGGTGGGGTTCTCATCCCTATCAACGACCCACTCAGTACGTCAAGGCTCTTGGTCGTAAATAATAATTGTCAAGAGGCATTTTGGTATTGAAAACCCACAGGGATAAAAGATCGCATCCAATATATAAATTTTTACTTCATTATTAGAGATTTATCGAAAAGAACACACTTAAATACGGATGGATTATGAACTTAAAAAAATCTAAAAATTTAAAGTAGTTAATAAGATTGAAATTACAATAGTGCTTTTTTAAGGTTACTTTTCAGTTGTGTGATGATGATAATAATGAGAATGGATGCTTCACATCTTCAATTGTAAAACGAAGTTAGAAGATAAACCTAAGATAAACAATCTTAGGTTCATTCTACAAATTCCTACATTTACCTCTTTTGATTAAATAATAATATTTATTGTTTATCAAGAGGAAAGAATTAAGAAGAAATAAGCAAATTGGAACTATCTTTGAAAACTTATGTTTTTAGTCGTTTGCTGACATCGATGCAGTTATGTTTTTTATCATTATATTAAAATTAGGAAAAACTATACAATGTAAATGTATGCCTTTACACCGAATACATAATGGATATTTTTAAACTCAACTTTACATTGAATGGCTTTATTCCTTTGACTTAATAAGACACTTTAGAGAAGAAAACGGCTGTCAAAGATCACGAGAGGAGGCAGTTTTTAGAATATTGACTGGATTACATTTAGTTATGTTTAGTTTACGTTTAGCTAATGTGTCACAGAGCTTTAAGAAAAGGATTTCATTTTAATTTGACTTTTTTTTGAAGAAAATGTTAATGTTTAGAGTATTTCGATATTTCAAGTAAAGTACGTTGTAAATTCACTGAGGAATTTCTTTAGTTGTATTTAATCTTCTTTGTTGTAAAGAAATGTAATTTCTAACTGTTATTCTCGGTTATGATATTCATTTGTGTTTATAAATAATGCCTCACATATAATGAAACTCCAAATATCACTTTGTTCCAAATTGCGAAAACTATCATCGCTGAGTTACACAGATGCGGCAGTCAAAACTAATTTTATATATATATCATTGAAAACTATTTGGTTTTGTTTTCAGTAAAAATCCTTTGGATTACTTCTGAAATAGCAATATGAAGAAAATCATTAGAGATGTGGCTCTGAATTTCTGAATTAAATATCAACATTCAAATACTGGTCCGATCAAAATCCAAACGTTTAGTAAATTTGAGAATTAGTGAAATTGAGAAAAGCTAAATAAAACTGAATCGTTTTCACAATAATGCACAGAATATTTTGACTTTTCGCAAATTAAATTAATTAAATATGCTTCACCATCGTCTGCAGAGGATTTCCTGAAATCCCATAAGTGGGACATTTTCTGCTTTAATCTCCATTATTATTTCTTTACTACTTTATTAATTAAAATAAATTAAACGAAAACCCTAGCAGCTTTCATGTATTTGCATTACGTTATTCTTAGTCCTAGTAGAACTTAATTGTATATATTTCTGCAGCACATCACTTTTATAAGAAATAGAAACACTTAACTTGAAATAAAAAAAGTAAAAGCAATTTTAGGAGATGATTTTTAAACTAAATTTCCATAGGCCCTATTTCTTAATCTATATTACTAAAATCTTTTATTTCTCTGTCTGTCTGTCTGTCCGGCGCAATTTTCTGAGCGAATGGAAAATAGAAATAATTTTTACAATGAAACATCCGCGACAGGAATCGAACCTGCAACCTTCTGATCCGAAGTCAGATGCCTTATCCATTAGGCCATAGGGACTACAACTCTCTTCAAATGGTTTTTTGACTTATATCTCCTTTCCTTTCCCCCATCAATAAGGAATGTATTCAATCTTTTTTTTGAATCTCAAGATTGTTTATTTATTTCACATCAGTCAGTTTATTTGTAATTCGAAACTGACAATTAGAACGATAATTGCCGAAACGTTGCAATATTTTAAATATTCTTACTTAACCAAATCCTATGTGATATTGAAAAATATGTGGGTGTACACGCCAGATGTTGGAGTAAAGAAAACAGAGTCAAGAAAGAGAGAAGCACTCTTTTTTTGAGGTGGAATACCGAAAAATTCATTATTTGCAACTCAAAAACCATCAATAAATGTAACTCAAACGTCACTGAAAAGTGACAATTATAATTAAAATGAGAGTCAAAAAAGAATGAAGCGACACTTCTATTAGATAGAATACTGAAAAATTACTATCTGTAACTCAGAAACCATCAATATTTGGAACACAAAAGCCACTGAAAAGTGCCACTTAGAATAAAAAAAGAGACTCAAAAAAGAAAGAAGCAGTATTTCTATTAGATAGAATACTGAACACTATTGTAACTCAGAAACCACTGAAAAGTATCATTTGGAATAAAAAAAAAAAAAAAGAGTCAAGAAATAAGCAGCAGTATTTCATTAGTTAGCATACTGAGAAATCACTATTTGTAACTCAAAAACCATCACTATTTCTAACTCGAAAACCACTGAAAAGTATCAATAGGTATAAAAAAAAAAGATAGTCAAGAAAGAAAGATGCACTATTTCTATTAGGTAGAATACTGCTCAGAAGTTAGACGTCTTAGCCATTAGACCACTAGGCCTACATTCTAATCTCTGTAAAAAATAAAAATATATCATAGATATATGATTTACAAGGTGGTTCTAAAAGCAGTCGTAGATTGAGAAAATATAGACCTCAAAAATTAAATTAAAAAAAAGCTTTTAAAAAAATTTTAGTTTTAGTTTCCTTGATGTAATTTGTGTGTGTTTGTGTGTGTGTGGTTTTTTTTTTAATAAATAACAAATTGTTTTCCGTTGCATAAGGGAGGCTTCCGGAGCGAAGCGACGGGTAGCCGACTAGTTAAGTGTAAAATCTAACTTTCTTACCTGATCTCTGTTCAAACAGAAGAGTTTGGCAGCCAAAGCTCCAAAGACGTAGCCTCCCCAAGCAACGGCAGCTCCTGCAGCTACTATTTGCCAAGTCATCAGTAGAAATAGAAACATATTCACATAAATTCCTATCTGTAAAATAAAAAAAATCTGTAATAGTAACTATAACAGTTAATTTTATAAAGAAGCTTTATTTTAAAGTGCTCTACATTGGTTATGTTCGGTATTAACAGTTGACATTAACGGATTATCTACCGGCGTATGGATATTACAGTTGATAAACTGCACTGGCGTTCGGAAATGCCGGTTGACGTCTGTTGTCAACTATATCAAGCGTTGATAGCAGGATCATCCATTCAACCAAGATGGCGACAGCCTGTATTTTTAGCGGCCCATTTGGGAGTTATTGTGATAGCGACCAAAATCTGTCCGTCCATCCGTCCTTGTCTGTCCACCCGTAACAACTCCCGAACGGAAGGTCGGATCGACAAACGGATTTCACCATCGTGTTCAGAGGCCCAAACACTGTAGGATTAGGGTATTTGCAGGGGCCGACCCCCCCCCTCCATGTTCGAGATATTTGGCATTGTTTTCATTGGATTTCCGATATTAGCTTAAATGTTAGAAATGCAACTATCTCGTTTCTCATTTCAGTTGTCAGCTAAAACTTGATGTTTAACGTCTCCGACTCATATACTGAAGGATGTCTGTTCGAATCCGCAAGTCTACATTTTTTTTTCTTATTTTCTAACGTTTTCTTTATTTTTTCGTAATTTTTTTTTTATTTTTCCTTACTTTAATGTAATTCCTTCTTTTATTATTTTTTTATTATTATTTTGGGTCGCTCTTAAATTAATGCTTTAGCAAAAAAAATATATTCACTTGTTATGGTCGCTATACTAAAGAGAGGGAGCTTTTCTCGATTCATTGTTTATATTGGTGGAACTATATTTTAGATCCTCTGCGTAATTACCTATGCTCGTCCGATAAAATATTTTACGTAGCTTACTGCTATTAATCATTCATCGTTCTCCTCGTCTTATTAAGTTTTATTAAATTGAAATTAACCAACGTATACAATCCAACTACAGCGTCAGCCATTTTGAGCTTCAAATGGCGCGTTCGGATACTCCGTTAGAGGTTCTATCAACTCTGACGTCAGCTTCGTAACTATCCACCATCAACTACAGTTGACGAATCCGAACACAACCATTGAGAACATTGCAATGATGTATTTAATAAGTTTCTGCGATAAAATAACTTTCTGATATGATAATAATGTTGAGAAAAGTTCACAAAATGGGACACAGTAAAAGAATGAATCGACTTTATTTTAAATGAACTAATGTAAATTAATGACGGAGGACATACAACTTTTAGGTGAGCAGAAATTATTCCAGCTCTATCCCTCCGCTTCTCTTTAATGTTATTTTTCTTTAAATCTACATGTCATATTTCCATATTTTTAAATATTTTTTAATATTTTAATGTTGTAAACATTAAAATAACATTAAACAAGAAATATCTAAACAAGTCATTTTTAAACAATAAATAACGGGAATCCTGGACAGCTGTTTCATCCTTATTAGGAATCTTCAGCAGGATTTACGCTTCATGAAAGGCTCACACTGTGCGAAAGCATAATTTTGGTTCACTAATGTTGTTGTTTAAAAATTTAGTTGTGGACGTTAAATTATATTTGAGGATATTTATGCAAATATATTTTTGTCAAAGAGAGACCAAATTGATATTTGTGAAATAGAAAGTTATATTTAATAAGATATTTAAGAATCAAAATATTAGATTAATTTGCCTTGTTTTATAACCACCATATAAACAAAAATATAATTGTAATGGTTTAAAACATATTTATTTCTAAAGCTTTTGTTCCTTTTTTTTAATCAAAATAAAAGCAATAAATTTATCTTCAAAGAATCATAGATTATTTAAATGATTCTCTTTTCTAACCGTTTTCCATTTTGACAACACAAAAAGATTTTGTGTTCGTTCTCCCTCCGATTAGAATTGCTGTGATTTTTCATTACAGAAATATCTCGCACGTAAAAAAAAATATAAGACCAATAATGCATAATTCATGTAGTACTAAAAACCTTATATATTGATATTAATTAAATTTGCTTGTAATTATTTAGAAAAACATCATTTACGGCATTCCTTTGATCAGATAATGGTTTCAAGCTGAATAATCAAAATAGTTTTCTTGAGAAAAACTTCCAATCAGAGATTATTATCCTCAGTTCACAAATATTTCATTGGATTACATCATTTTAAAAAATACTTTTTAATACTCAACAAAGGGGAGACCAAACTGTTTATCAAGTGACAGCCTGGAACAGCTGTTTCACGCTGTTTGGCGATCATCAGCCAGGATCAGTCACTTGTAAAACAGCAAGGTCACCATAAAACAACACTAATTTTTCATTAGTGAGTTTTTTATTGTTCATTTTTTCTCTTGAGGCACCATTGCGCTTCCGAAGATCATTTGCGTTTGAATACTGTTTGGACTTCTCTCTCTCTCTCTCTCTCTCTCTCTCTCTGTGTCTTTCATGGAAATGTAAATTAGTTTCAACCATTGCATTTCGATCAGCGTCACTTACCGTCAGGAAAAATACCAAAATAACGATGGTGTAAGGCCGGATTATTTTCTTGGCATATTCTGCCCATTTAGGCCTATAGTGGCGAATAATCATTCCTATAGCAATGGGAACAGTGAATGCTATTAAAGATGTCAGTAAATTGACATATGGGACTTGAAGGTTGCCTCCTCGGAAGAAGTGTTGTCCTAAAGTAAAAATCCATAGCGGCATCATACCTAGAATAAGATAAAGAGACAATCAAAAGAGATAATAATTAAAGTTTAAAAAATCAAAGGATTTAAAAAATTGATTCAATATAATTAAAAATGCGTATTTAGTCCACCAAAAAAAAAAAAAATATTAACGTCGTATTGTTTCAAATTTTTCTTAAACGATTATCTTTTTACTGTCTTGGAGTAATTATTTGCGCTGAATTAAAGTAAACGTATTTTAAAGTCCGCGTTTAACATAACTCTACTTCTGTTCTGTTATGAACGAATGTATTAATGAATGGCAGACGACAGCTGCTGGCTTTTCTAACTCATCTCAGTGAAATTTATTTAATCTGTAAAGTGCTTTCCTACATGTAGTTAGTTATTTTCAGGAATTTATTTTTTGGAAGAATTTAATACAGAAATGGGAGAAATCCTTCTACAAGTTTCCAAATTAGGCGAAATAAAAATCTGAGAAACTTTGATAAAACATTTAGTTATTTTCCAAATAATTCCAAAGGCATCGTTATATGCTTTTATAGCGATATATATAAATAAAAACAATTTCGAAACAATTGGCTGCAGCGTTTGCTCATATGAGAGAGTGCGACAATATTATAATTATGACTAGAAGTTGTCTATTTGACTTTTTGTGAAAGCACTCTTTCCGGCTTTCCAGCTGTGTGCTTTGAGCAAAAATTAAATGAATACGAAGACCTAATTCTCTGACCATTTCGCCTGTTGATGGCGTTTGACGTATGTTATTGGCTCTCGAGAAATGGATTGGCGACCATTTCAAGACCGTTATGAATCATTGTTGGCCGGAAATTTTGAGAACAGACATTACCTCTCGTCAATCTAGAACTGGAACAGGGGAGTTCTACAGCTCGATTGTACCTTTTGACAAGTTGTACCATTTTAATCTAGCTATCTTAGTATAAGATAGATTACATTCCATTACACAACAGTCAGTAAAATCTTCTATACTCGTCAATGTAAGATGAGTAAAGGAGCTGGTGCTCTTTACCCACTATCAATTTGATAACTCAATTTGAGCTACCAAATGTTGCAGCAAATCATTCCATAGCGACTCAAATTTGATTTCGAAACATACTTTCTGGAGAGAAAATGTAACAGAAAATTAGCAAGAGCAAATGGTGCTTCATATTATATTACGTAGAAAGAAATGAAGCGTAACAAGTGCACATCTTACCAATTGCGAGAAAGGAAGTTGTAAAAGCAAATTACAAAGTACCAGCAGCATTTTAGGCATACAAATTCACAAGAAAGGAATGGGTTTATATCTGAACCGTAATACTCATTTTATTATCGGATAAAATCATTGGACAGTGCGCGACTTGGACAAAATCACACCTTTGATGTAATCTGGAGGTAACTGGTAGTACTATCTGATTAACAAGTGCCTTCTAAAGTTCTTGCTTTCGATCTGCAACAGCGTTACCTGAGAAATAAGACTCAGCGAAATACAACAAAGCAATACAAATATTTTTTAGCCATTAGAAATTTTGTGCGTAGGAATGGATATAGTCAAAAGGATGTTGAAATATTGTCTGTTTAGTAATCACTGAAATTGGACGAAATATCAAAATTAAAATGTATTGTCCATGTCTCATCCATATCTGACACAAAGGGAGGGAAAAATTCACATACGAGATTCCCGTAGCTATATTCATATTCTGTCGAAGTACTTCCTAATATCAGAAAAAGGTCACAGACAAAATTTCCGGAAATTCTTATTTATACGGAACTATATACAGTTTTAATGTTTATGTTTTGTCGATATTTTCTCATCCGCTAAATTCTGAAATAAAATTAATTACAATTTCAATTGTGTGGCTGTGTAACTGTGAAGAAAAGGATAAGGATATTTGTTATGGTTGTGAATACGGAAAAGAAAAGGACAAGGATGAGGGAAAGTGAGCTAAATTGTGAATTCAAAATTTGAAAAAAAAAATTACCTTCTCATTTTTTTACTTTTGTTTGTGGGAGACGATTCTGGTAGATTCAGATTCAGTTTTTAACTTAAATTCAGTGTAAGACAATTAAAGGCTCCCTGGTAAAATACAGTAACTGGTAAATTCAGCTTTATGAAAGTTGAGAACAGCGTTTCAGACTTTTACTTAAAGAAGTCAGCTGGTTTCGAAAAGTTCATGGAAAAGTGATCTATCCACTATTTATTTGAAAGCGGAATGAAGATTGATTTGTTATTCGAATCTTAACCAATAAGATAAAAGACTTAATCCAAACATTAATATGGCAGACAAGGAAGAGAAAAGGTCAGAATGAAAAATATTCATTAATATACTAGGGATACATAATAATAGTAGAAACATAGCAAAAACCAAAAATTATTAATGAAATATCTATTGATGTTTTAGCATTATATTTTTTTTCCTATGTGAGCAAATTATGGCGAGTTTGTTGTCCCACTGAGAAAATGACCTACAATCGAAAAATTTGATTTTTATTTGTACTTACTATCTTTGTTCCGTGTTAAATTGAAATGAGGGTGGGGTGGGGTGGGGGTGGACGTTAGTGAAAGACAGTGTTATTAATGTGTCATCACAATATAACTGGGGGAAAAGCCAAGTGTGTGGCTACCTCGGATGTCTACAAGCAGGAAGAAGGTCTCAGAAGAACAACATTTGAAATGATGACTTCTCATATTTATCATCAAATTGAAAAAGAGATCCAGAATGATTGCGATTTCAGTGATTCATTATAATTATTAATCGGAGTTAATGTTTTCGGATTATTGTTTTGTTTAAACATCTATTCTAAAGAAACAGAACTACATTTTTCAGATCATAAACATTTGAAAGAGTTT